>OY796656.1:125469684-126147027 GCA_963680705.1 Rhagium mordax | reverse complement strand
CTTGCAGATCTTTTATCTAAAAGTTTTTTCAAAATTTTCAATTTTTACACTTTTTCATTTCATTTTGACAGCAATTTTGACCAGCCATGCCTTACAAATGTCATAAACATATTTTTCATATTTAGTTTATACATTTTAAAATGGTGTGTAAATTTAAAAAAGAATAAAAATTTCTCAATGATTTACCTCCTGATTTTAGAAAAAATGATAAATGAATAAATATATTTTACAAAAAATTAAAAAAGAAACTTGCAGATCTTTTATCTAAAAGTTTTTTCAAAATTTTCAATTTTTACACTTTTTTGTTTCGTTTTGACGGCAATTTTGGCAGCCATGCCTTAAACAAGGTCATAAAACTTTTATTTTTCATATTTAGTTCATAAATTTTGGATTGGTGTAATTTTATTAAAAAAATTTCTCGATGAATTTATCTCCTGATTTTGGAAAATACGAGGGAAAATATGATGTGCAGATATATTTTACAAAAATTAAAAAAGAGTTTGTACGTTTTCATTTCGTTTTGACAGCAATTTTGGTAGCCATGCCTTAAAAAAGTCATAATTTTTTTCCATATTTAGGTACTTATAATATAAATTATAAATTTTAAAATGGTGTAATCTTGGGTATAATTTTATATAAAAAAATCTAAATTTCTCAATGAATTGACCTCCTGATTCTGGAAAAAATGATTTGCATACATTTTACAAAAAATTTAAAAAAACTTGCAGTGCTTTTTCTGAAAGTTTTTTAAAAATTTTCAATTTTTGCACTTTTTCATTTCATTTTGACAGAACTCTGGCAGCCACGCGTTAAAAAAAGTCAAAAAACATATTTTTTTCATATTTATTGTAAAATTTAACATTTTGTAATTTTATAAAAAAAAATCAAAATTTATCAATGAATTTACCTCTTGATTTTGGAAAAAAATATTTGCATTATACATATTTTACAAAAAACTTAAAAGAACTTGCACAGCTTTTTTTCTTTTTTAATTTTCGCACTTTTTCATTTCGTTTTTACAGCAATTTTGGCAGCTATGCCTTAAAAAAGTCATACTTAAACACTTTTTTCGTATTTAGCTTATATTAATTTTAGAAGGGTATAATTTTATAAAAAAATCAAAGTTTCCAATAAATTTACCTCCTGATTTAAAAAAAAAAATGCATATATTTTACAAAAAATTAAAAAGAAACTGCAGAACTTTTTGCTGAAAGTTTTTTTCAATTTTTGCACGTTTTCATTTCGTTTTGATAGCAATTTTGGCAGCCATGCCTTATAAAAGTCATAAAACATTTTTTTCCATATTTTTTATGAAAAAAATCAAAATTTCTCAATAAATTTACCTGCTAATTTTGGAAAAAATGATATATTGAATGCATATCTATATTTTACAAAAAATTAAAAAAACAATTTTCGGAACTTTTTTTCCAAGAAGTATTTTCAATTTTTGCACTTTTTCATTTCGTTTTGACAGCAATTTTGGCAGCCATGCCTTAAAAAAAGTCATACTTAAAACATTTTTTTCGTATTTAGTTTTTAAATTTTATAAAGAAAATCAAAGTTTCCCAATAAATTTACCTCCTGATTTTGGCAAAAATTATTTGCATATAATATGTACTTACTTATTTTACAAATAAATGAAAGTTTTTTCAAAAGTTTAAATTTTTGCACTTTTTCATTTCGTTTTGACAGCAATTTTTGACAGCCATGCGTTAAAAAAGTCATAAAACATTTTTTTCATATTTATAAATTTTAGACCGGTGTAATTTTATAAAAAAATCAAAATTTCTCAATTAATTTATCTCCTGGTTTTGGAAAAATTATTTGCATAATACGTTTTATAAAAAAATTTGAAATTACTTGGAGAGCTTTTTTCTGAAAGTTTTTTAGAAAATCAATTTTATTTTGCACTTTTTCATTTATTTTATTTTCAGCACCGCTGAACCTAATGACAATACAGTAAACTTATTATATCAGTATGATAGCTTATACGTCAATATATTTATAGTCATAAATAAATATATGCTTGCTGAACAATGACAGATCAATTACCACAACACACAACAGAAACAATAAATAAAAACTTCACCGGCCACCACTACTGATTATTGCGTCTTCCCATTTAAAGCCCCTGAAACCCCCACGAAATGCCAATACATTGTCGTTTCTCAAAAAACTCTTTCAAATAAATCAAAATTTCCGTGTTTCTGTACTTCCATTTTAATGCACACCACCCTGGCTAGTTTCCGCAACTTTGCCAATCACTCAAGCCAATACCTAAGTTTTCAACAAAACTTTGAACAATGAATTTATATCGACACTCAGACACATTAAAACAAGCCGATCCTTTGTTCTCCCTCTGCAACGAAAACGCATTAACCAAGTTGTGACAGGATAAACGAAACATCTCAGTGTATACACGCTCGGTTATACCAGCTTCCACTATACATATATATTCTATAGGTATAAGTAAATATCAGATAGAAGCGACTTTGAGGAAGAGAAGCGAAACTATAAACATGCCAGTTGCGTCTGCCGCTCTTTGAAAGATATACTTATAAGGAAACCACTTGAGGCGCTAACAAGAATAACGTCGAATGTAGACAAGTGGCTGTTTGTCTGGGATGGAAGAAGAGGAGTGAGACCCTCTAAAATGGTCATTTGTTGGGCTGCTCCTGCTTGTTATTGGATATGATTAGACTCCAGTGGTGTATTTGTCAACCAAACAATAAATAACCAGGCGCCAAATACGTTGCCAGTGAATATGGTGGTAATTTTAGTTAACAGATAAATATGGGCCACATGTGCGGTATGATTAATTTCTCCGAATTGATAAATTGTAGGTTATCAAATGTTCAAGGCTCCGAAAAATCCTACTAAAAGTCATCAGAATCGATTTGTCTGAAAAATTGCTGACCATTGTTTCCAATCTGAAGAATTTAAATAATTTAAAATAATCTTATTTCGGGGTTTAGGTTGGAAACCTTTTTTCAGCGACTACTGTACTTTCATTAGTAGTGAAATTTTAGGTGCCAAATGTCATTTACCAAAGTTTTTACGCATTTGTGTTTGACGATAAATATACCTTAAAGAAGAAGGTGTTAATGCACAATCAAAAATTTCATATTTACATGACTTAAAAAAGGCTTTTATTTTAAGAAAATCTTGTTTTGGTGAAAAATTCAAATATTTGAAAAATGTTTTTAAATTATGTTCAGCAACATTTAATAGAGAGCAAGTGCATGGAAGAAGAAGATTTGAAACTTCATTCCAACTCCATTTAGTAAGATTCTTTTTGTCAAAAAATATTATTTTGTTTGAAAAATTGCAGTCATTGCCAATTTTGTTCCAAATCCCCAGTTAATAGTATATTTTTGACTTCATCCCTATCTTGTAGAGTATGAATAGATCTCGCTTTTAATTCTTTTTTATTTTGTTACAAACAGGAATTTTCTGTATCGGATTTTGGATTTCATATTCACGCTTGATTTCCTTAAGGAAAGTTTTTCATTTGTGATTCATTACCATATTAGTTGCTGCTTCATTTTAAATCATTTTTCATATTAGGCTGCTATATCTAACATGTATTGTTTATTTTAGGGTTCTATAGCAAAAATTTTTATGTTAAGTCAATATTGATTAACAATTAATAATTTTCCAGATAATTTGCAAACACTTAACATGTGCTTAAATGATATGCAAATCATCGCATGTTACTAAAAATAAACAATCCTTCCAGTGATATGATGTTCATTATAAAAATAAACGAAAGAATATATTAAGTCTGGATGTTTTTGTTTATTATATCAAATCAGGCGTTTAAATAAACTTTGTATATTATACGAAGCATCTATTATCATATCCACAATAACCGCGAATACTTATTTGTTTCTGATAACTCCACTTGGTAATAGTCACCATGATGAAAACAATATATCTACCACATATCATTGGAATTTGGTCAAATCTGGCATGAGGCATAGATGATACAAAATCACTTGAAAAGATTAATTGAACTGAGTGGTTTTCTAAATAAAGTCCAGTTACAAAATTGATTTTTATTATTATTGTTATTATTTTACAAGCTCTACAGTTTCAATTTAAACACATTTGTTATTCATACTCGGTAATGCAAATATTTTAAAAATAATAATAATTAAAACTAACGAGCTTATGATCCTTCTAATAATTATATACCGTATCTTAATGATAACCCCGAACGCGCCGATCCGTACTCATTGTCGAAATATCTGTATTTAAGATAAATCTTCCCACGGTAATGACAAGTCCTCCCTTAATTGCATTAGGGTAATAGGAGTTGACTGATGCACGTCCATTGTCCTTTGAGGCGTACGACAAACATGTCACAACACATTAAAGTCTCTGTACTTTGATTAGCAAACCAATACGGCTTGTTGGATCACTTCCTTAATGTCTCTTCCAGTTAGCGTTCCTGCAGAATTTGCAAATTGCGGCAACATATTCGAAGTAATTTAGAATTCCATACATCCGTAGCTTAAAAAATAGGAGTTTTAAACAATATCTGTTATACAAAAGCAACCTTGATCCATTATAATAATCCATTTGCGAAAGAAACTTCGTTGACTCAAAACCCATTTTGATAATTTTTTTTTAATTTCGGAAAAAGTTTATACTTAGAAAAGTTCCCCATAGGTGAGGTGTGCTTTTTATTTTTTTAGTTATTATTAACAAATAAGTGTTTTTTTAATACACTCTTAATTAGAAAATGTATAACTCTTTTGTTTATTTAAATAATTGCCTCAAATTTGAGTACGTAGTGTTTTTGGGGTCGCAGATTACGAATCTGACTTAAAATCGGTCTAAAAACAAAGTTGCATCGAATGTTTAATTTTTTATTTTCTTTTTATTATTATATTTATTAGATACATGGGGGTTTTTGGGATCGTTGATTATGAATTTGTTGGCATTAAAACTAAAATAAAATAAAAAATGGCGGATCCAAAATGGCAGAAAAGGGTAAATTTTTTTAATTGGTATTTTAAAAAATTAAATAAAAAATAGTTAGTTCCAAAAAAAATTCAAAAAAAAGGCTTTACTATACTTAAACTGATCCGCTGGTCTCAAAAATGTCAAAATAAACAGGATGTTCCACTTGAAATTCAAAAGTTCTGGTCAATTCCGGTCAAACCGGAAGTACTTTGAAATCCAAAATTATCTTAAAAATGTGTACCTAATATTATCAAATTTTTAATTTGAGCGACGTGAATTAGAATATATACATTTTTTGAATTTCAAGGTAGGTACTTCCGGTTTGACCAGAATTGACCAGAACTTATGATTTTCAAATGGAACATCCTTTTTTTTTGACATTTTTTAGACCACAGGATCATTTTACTTAAAATAGTGCTTTCTTGGATATATTTTTTTGGAAATAACTTCTACTATTTTTTTTTAATGAAATGGAATAGAATTTAATTTAAAAAAACGGAATTAGGTGGCTGTGATTCACATAAATCGGTTTTGTTTTGGTTTGTAATTGTAGCTGTCACACGGTATTAGAAAGAAATAAAAGCTCAATAAAATAAATTTTTGATTCTATTTTAGCTTTACAGTAGGTTAAAAATGAGAGTTCTGTGATCACCCCCACCCCTCCCCCCACTCCAGATACGCCCCCTTCCCCCACCACTTTGGCACCCCCACTCCAGACACGCCCCTTTTCCTTCTCCACCTCGCTCTCCACTTTGACACCCCCACTCCAGGCACGCCCCTTCCCCCACCATTTTTGACCCCCACCATTAACCTTGACCTCTCATAACCTTGACCTAGGATGACCTTGACCTACAAAGACCTTGACCTCCAACGACATTGAACTCTCCACAGTGTGAGATCATAGTTTTAATTAGAAGCATATGGGTTACTCTTACTATAATAATATATAGTAGTCAAGTTTTATGATGAAATCGATAGACTCATCAAAGAAAAATGCATTGAGAGTTATAAGCATCAATGTGTTAAAGAAACATTTAATCTAACAGATATGAACTATTCTTACTTTAAAATATCAGGATGTGGGGGGGATTGTTATTGTAGCGAAGGGGAATTAGAAGATTCCGAAATAGATGTCTAGTTAGGGAATAAGAAAAAATGTCAGGTGTGGGATTCGAACCCACACTCCTGTCACGGAATCAAAACTTAAGTTCGACGCCTTAACCACTTGGCCAACCTGACTTATATTGGATCACTAAAACACTTTGTATTAATTGTATGTCCCCTCTTCCTCAAACCTTCACTCCAGTCACGCCCTCCCCACTCCTTCAACATAGGGTGACCTTGAACTCTCATGACCTTGACCTCTTGTGAGCACTCCCCCACTCCAGCCCTCCCCCACCATAAGAAATTAGACATTCTACGCCATTTTGATTTTAGACCAATTTTGAGGCCAGATTCTGTGACCCCAAAAAACGCTACGTAATCAAATTTGAGGCAACTATTCAAATAAATAAGAGTTATACATTTGTCAATTAAGAGTGTATAAAAAACACTTACTTATTCGTTAATAACAATTGAAAAAATAAAAAACACACCTCATCTATCGGGAACTTTTCTAAAAACTTTTTTCGAAATTTCGAAAAATAAATAATCAAAACCGGTTTTGAGTCAACGAAGTTAGAGCTTTGGCGAATTTTTAGCGTTTAGAAAATTGACTATAGTATCTAAGGTAAATAAATTATTTGTCTTAATAAATATTAATAAAATGCAAACTCCTATTGCTGTTTTAGAAATGTTGTCTTACTTAGTGGTTGATTATGAAAGTGCTGTCTAATGGTTCACTTTATCTCGGCAACAACCAATCTTCGTTCTTTAAAAAATGACTTTTTCAGTCACGCTATGGAGAATCTTATTTAGAAGTTTATTTTGCATTTGCTTATAATCATCACCAGTAACATTGGTATGGAATTAACCACAACCATAACCCATATTGTAATTCCAACCCAGAACATTTAACTCCACCTGATGGATTTCCCGCGAACAAACTCCTTTTGAAGATGATCTTACAATAGTGTAGATTGACCTTAATAATAGGTAAAAATGGGTTTCTTGATCAGAGCTAAGGTTACACTACACGTATGTTATTGGTATCGCTGGCATTTTTCCAAAGCATAAATCTTCTTGAGATGCAAGCAGCTGCTTTGAAGCAACATTCCAATAAAACGTTTAATTTCAGCAGTGGTTGTCGATATCAAAGAAAAGTTGAAACAGTTGAAACCGAGTGAGCATTGCTTGAAGGCAATATTTGAGTCAGTATTAAATTTTGAACTTCAGTGGTGGTTTTCATCCTCTTAGTTTGGACACTTTTTGGCACACATTATTGGTATTTCATATGATCGAACAATTTTTGCGTTGTCTGTATAAAGATCCTGCATCAAAGGAGGAACTAATAAAAAGATGTTTTTCATTACTTCCATAGATAAGTTGATAAGTATTTCATATCACTTTGAAGTGATGGAATTTAGATTCCCTAGGATTGCCATGTTTTTTATCGAAACACGATTAATCTTTTAAGTCGATGTACTTTAGAAATCCACTTTGAGACGGTCTAATTAATTAGCGACTTGAAAACTGTCCCAGGAGAAAGGAGCTTAAATTGGACGCTGTCAACTACGTCTTTAACTTAGTTTCATTAATTTAGAAAATAAAAAGCCGCGGTAAAAATCGCCGAGATGAATTAGCTTAAGACAATGTATTGGTTTATTCGACTGTTAATTGGATACATTAATTAGTCGGGTTGCTAACGAAGGGGAAAGTTACGTAAAGCTTATACTGACAGACTGGAAAGTTTGTGTTGATTTCGTAGAAAACGGAGAACAAAATTGATTGGGTCATTTTGACGAACACATTTGTACTCGAAATTCGATCTAGCACAAAATTTAAAGGCAACTTGTAGAAGAAGTTTTAATAAATGTATTCTAAAATTAACATAAATGTGCATTTTACTAGTGCCTGAAAATATTAGTTGATTAAGGAAAATCCACACAGAAACTGAAAAACGCCCGAGTTTAATCCAGTAATTAAAAGCTTTTGAATTACAGCGCAAAATACTCCACTGCTGGTTATTCCAAGCAGTGAATTTCACTGATGGAAACTTCAGAAACTACCCCTGTGTGTCGTGTACTCATCTCTCATTTTACGTGTTGCATATTTCACTAGATACTTGTTCTAGTTGAACTAGTACGTATCTCCAGTCAGAACTGAAAGCTAGGCTAGTTAGCTGCCGTAAATATTTGAGCAAGACTGATAATATGGAAGAGAGCTTTATGCTCCTACCTGTCTGTGAAGCACGGTGAATAGCTCCCCGTGAGGTATAATACGTTTAGAAATGGCTGCAGCGGTATCTGCTAAATTACTTTGTTAAATATCTTCTCAAACAAGGGTGGAGTTTTGGAGCATCGCCGAGATGATATCGGGACGTTGGAGTTAATGAATGGTAATGTGCTGGAATTACAATAGTTTTAAATGTTATTGTTCTGCTCGGTTAGAACAAAACAGCCAGCGTTACGTAACGGCGGAAATTTTTACATTTGTTGAGAATGATTTGGTGATTCATTCAATTGTTAAATATATTATGTTGAAAATGTTACGGAAAGACAGTTAAGATACAATTTTGTAGGTTGTGATAATGCACGATCCCCAAGGGATTAAAATATCTTTTACAAGTATTGAGGCCTTGAGCTGAAGATATCAACATAGAAATTGATTTCCACTTAGAAATTTTCACGCACCAACTGTTGTTCGCCACAAAACTTTTAATCTCATTTTTTTTTAAATCCCTAGTTTTCAGATATTGAAGAGGTATACTAATGTCGATATCCTTTAATGCTCTTTCAATAATTCATAAAAGAATATAACAAATAACCTTGAAAATTACTATTTATAAAATTTTCAAATCTCAACTTTTATTCATCACAAAACTTAAAATGTTTTTAAATACCTAGTGTTCGTATATTTGAAAGGCAGTGGTTGCATCCCTTGATGCTCTTTCAAAATAGTTAAAGTAAAAATCCTTTTTCCGTTTAAAGTTCACCAATTTTTGTTCCTGTCAAAAATCTGTTGTATGGACTAGTTTATAATCTCTAATTTTAGTATTGAGATGTGGCGATCACTACTCCGAAAATGGGAATCCCGGGATTTTGATAGATTTCTTGCTCTTAAAATCCCGAGATTCGTTCTAGAAATCTTGGGATTTTGCCCCATACTTTCCACCTGCTTATGCTTGCATTCGACCTGGATAATAGAAAATAAATGTGTCACTGCTAACTCACTTCAATAAAAAATTTTTGTTTTTTCTTTTTGAAATCAGGGTAACTAAGGAAAAATTCTAACAAGAATGTCCTTTCCGGCCTCGTTTCCGGCTAAAGAGTTGATGTTGAATATTACTACTGTTTAGAAGTTACTATTACTTACGAAATTTTTGACCAAGGAGCATCCCTTTCACCGCTTCATTATAACAATTCAAATTGTTTCAAATTTTCAAGGTCAACAACTTTGTTTTGTTTTAAAACCGGAAATCTTTTGCGTCACTTAGTTTTTCATCTCTAGTTTTCGTATATTTGAGGGGCTGCAGTTGCTATTTCGAAATTTCGTATCCCGGGATTTTTATGAAATTCCCAAAATCCCGGGAAGTTTACAGGTGCGTATGCTTGCATTCGACAGGACGAAATATATAATTTTCCGGTTAATAAAAGATTATAATTAATCTTGGAAGTTCAAAGATCCTAAAACAAAAAATCCCTTTTTTCGAATAAATAAAATTTTTGAAGGTTACTAATACAATTTTCAAGGACACCAGCTTTTGCTCGCTTCACATATGTGTTGTCTAAGTTTATTTTCAGTCCCTTGTTTTTGTATCCGAAAATTAAATTCTCAGAATTGTGATAACATTCTTCGTCCAAATATCCCTAAATTCGATTCCAGAAATCCCGGGATTTTTAGATGGCATGCACTGTCTACAGCTGCTTTTGCTAGCATTCGGTTCGGCGCGACAACGAACGGTTTGATGTTAGCCTGCCTTGGATAATAGAGAATGAATTAATGAATTCTTCACTACTAGCTCACTGAATTCAAAAATGTTGTTTTTTCTTTATTATTTGTTTGATTGTTTATAATCCCTAGTTTTTTAGAGTTGGGGGATAGAATCCCTAGTTTTTTAGAGTTGGGGATAGAGGTTGCAATGCCGGGATCCCGGATAGAAATCTCCGTCCCCAAATCCCAATAATCGGTTTAGAAATCATCGTCCCCAAATCCCAATGTTCGGTCTAGAAATCTCGGGATTTTCATATTGGCATTAATTGCATTCTACAGCTGCTTTATACCTGCATTGGGTAGCGGACACCATTGCTAAATCCCAAACAAAAAAAAACTTTTCCTATTACCTAAATGTAACACCTGATCTTGAAGGCTACTAATGAAATTTTCAAGGTCAACGGTTTGAAAATATAAATTTTTTGCGAGTTTGTTTCTAATCCCTTAGTTTCTGTAGGTTTGTGGAGTAGATGTCAAATCCCGGGATCACGAAATCTGATAGAAACTTTCTCTTTCCCGATTAAATATATCACTTGACCTTGAGGGCTTTTAATGAAATTTTCAAGGTCAGCGAGTTTTGTTTGTTTTAAAAAATGTAAATTTTTTGTATGAGCTTGTTTTTAATCCCTAGTTTTTTAGATTTGTGGGGATATTCGTCCCCAAATCCCAATAATCGGTTTAAAAATCGTCGTCCCCAAATTACAACATTCGGTCTAGAACCCGGGATTTTCATATTGGCATTAATTGCATTGGGTAGCGGACATCATAGCTAAATCCCAAACAAAAAAAAAATGTTTTTCCTATTAAATGTAACACCTGATCTTGAAGGCTACTAATGAAATTTTCAAGGTCAACGCTTTGAAAATATAAATCTTTTGAGAGTTTGTTTCTAATCCCTTAGTTTTTGGAGTAGGTGTCAAATCCCGGGATAGCGAAATTTGATAGAAACTTTCTCTTTTCCCGATTAAATATAACACATGACCTTGAGGGCTATTAATGAAATTTTCAAGGTCAGCGACTTTTGTTTGCTTTAAAAATGTAAATTTTTTGTATGACCTTGTTTTTAATCCCTAGTTTTTTAGATTTGTGGGGAAGAGATCTTAATCCCGCGATCCCGAAATTTGATAGAAGTTTTCGACTCAAAGATCCCACGATGCGGTCTAGAAATCCCGGGATTTTTATATTGGCATTCATTGCGGTCTATAGCTGCTTGTACTATTCGGTAGCGGGCGCAAGCTCGGGATGTCGGGATTTTTATACAATTTCCTGTCCCGATATCCCGAAATTTGACATAGGGATTCTTATATTGGCAACATTAAGTATGTTACATGTGGGTTGAAAAAAATTTCCAGCTTAGTGTGTTTTTTTGCTCATTTATGTTTGGTGATCAATTTGTGAGTCAAGATACTTAAATTGTTTTATAATGTTTTTTTTTATGTAAATTTGATCAAAAAGAAACATTTCTATTATCTCAATCCCGGGATTAAACCTGGGATTCCAGATTACTCTTGCATGGTCCCCAAATCCCGGGATTGAAATGATCGTTAAGTATTGCGACCCCTATTGTCTTGCCCTGGGTCGTATGATGCAAATTATTGAAAATTTTGGAGAGATCTCACGTCTCTTTCTGTTAAGTTTGTGTGGTTTCAGACATTTAACAACTTTCTAACCATTTAACATTTAAAAATATATAAGTTACTAATTCCTATCTATATCATTTCCAGTTGCCATTTTTGGAACGGGGGACAATAAACAATGTAGTTTCGGTTACAACCTACCTTATTTAATCGTGTCCGGCTGTGTACAAATATAGATATACTACAAAACCTGAAACGTATTTTTTAATGCGGAGCATTAAATTTAGAATAAACAGACTGTGTACGTACAATTAAAAATGTGGCTATTAAATGTGAGTTGTAACGTCTTAAATGTGTGTCATTGAAAACACATTGTAACCCACGCTTTCCCGCGTAAGTTGTGCACGAGATTTTTAATAGCTACCAGTTCTATAAAAATGTTTAAAATTAATGAAGACAATAATGTTCTGGTATATAATTTGTTGCTTATATCGGTTTTAAATCGAATGTCTTACTTTTTGCGTTAAATTGCCCTAAATAATATACCTTCATTTTATGCACTTGCAAAAATATGAGTATAAATGATTAGCGAACATACTATCACTATCAAACTTATAATACATATTATCTATCATTCGATCTACGATAACATTAATGTCACCTTTGAAATTCTAAGAATTATCTAATGCAGTACAAAAGTTTTCGATATTATCTGGAGTAGTAGTTGTTTTGATCGTCGACCGCTGCATATGAGTTGTGTGCGATTTATTTTACATTAAACATTATTTATACTTACAGAGTCGGTTAAACGGTGAAAATTGTGAGGAATTTTGAGCGCAATTCTTTGCTATTTTGAGAATTGTGGTAGGCTGAAGACCTATCACAAAAAATTATAGAATTCATTCAATTGCCAGTCATAGAGCTCATTAGATATTCAAGTTCAAATGCAGAGATACGTTAAAGTCAGGATATAATTATTTTAATGTTCATATTAAAAATAAAAGTGGCCTCATAATTGAACCACGAGGCACCCTCGTCATACGAAGTTTTGTTATTTTAAAGGCGATCGGTACAACCAGTGATATTATTGTGACCAAAAGTAAGGCAGTATATTTTCTTTATCGTTAGAATTATTTAAAGAACTCATTCCCTTAACAGTTTCAGTAATTAATTTTAATCCTAAGCGTTCCAATCTGGAAAAGCGAGCCATTAAAATTAATTCTTATTTGTAATCCTATTAACTCCAGCTACTGCTCAGCACTTTCACCTTCCAAGACGATTTATCACATAGACATACAATCAAAGCATAATATTATAAACAGCCATCTTATGAGGCTAATTGAAGCGTAATTACTTTTTTTATTAGCGTTGTACGCACGCATTTTTTCATTGAACGCTTTATAAACTAGAAAATAATATGTTTTGACAGCATCGTCACCACTTCTACGCAGGAATAACTTCAGTTTCTATTTATGTTATGGCTGAGAGAGATTCTAATTAAAAGCAACGAATTTAAAGGAATTTTTGAAAATAAAAATGTTAATTAACCGAGAATAGAGTTATAGCCAATACAACTAGCTGTTACCACTTGTAGGCGATAAAAGTTAAAAATAATCCGGCCGCTATGATTTCTCTATTAATATTACACAAACAGAACGAGAAATACCTAGACCTAATGAAAACGATATTAAAGTATTTGTCTTAAAAGCTTTATTACTGGGGCAGCAGATGACGCACGGCCGGCGTTTAATATCCTTCTCGAGTAGTAAAATTTTTAAACCATTGTAATACGGTATCCGTCAAAAGTAAAACCTAGCTTTGATGTGCCTATTGTCGGACTAGATTTGAATCTGCAACAGGGAAGTATACAGAACTCTGGTAAATATTTATATGAAGCTTTTCTGCTGGCGAACCTAACTCAAATAATAATTTGTTTTGATAAAAGATCTTAAAATGATTTATGGCTGTTCTAATTATTTTATAATTAATATTTCGAATTTTTTATTGCATGCCCCAATGAATATGGGTGATGTCAAGCTATTGGATAACTGAAGTACAAAAATATGTAGATGCAAATTTATAAATGTTAAGTTTTATACACCGTGTCCAAGATTTTTAATTAAATTTTTTTCATAATACTTAGTGAAGTTAGAGCGAATTTTATTAAACATAACAGTTGACCTTAAACGTTACTAATTAAAGTTTCAATGTCACACAACTTTCGCTCGCTTTAAAATTGAAAATTTTCTGTGTGAGTTTGTCTTTAATCCCTAGTTTTTGTAGATTTGTGGGGTAGAAATCGTAATCCCGAGATCTTGTAGTTTGATAGACAGCTTTGTCCCAAAATCTCAAGATTCCGTCTGTAAATCTCGGGATTTTATTAAATATAACAGTTGACCTTAAAGGCTACTAATTTTCTGTGAGTTTGTCTTTAATCCCTAGTTTTTGTAGATTTGTGGGGTAGAAATCGTAATCCCGAGATCCTGAAGTTTGATAGAAAGCTTCGTCCCAAAATCCCAAAATTCCGTCTGTAAATCCCGGGATTTTATTTGACTTCAAGGCTACTAATTAAAGTTTCAAGGTCAAACAACTTTCTCTCGCTTTAAAATTGTACACTTTTTGTGTGAGTTTGTCTTTAATCCCTAGTTTTTGTAGATTTATGGGGTAAATATCGTAATCCCGAGATCCTGAAGTTTGATAGAAAGCTTCGTCGCAAAATTCCGTCTGTAAATCCCGGGATTTTATTTGACTTTAAAGGCTACTAATTAAAGTTTCAAGGTCAAACAACTTTCTCTCGCTTTAAAATTGTAAACTTTTTGTGTGAGTTTGTCTTTAATCCCTTGGTTTTGTAGATTTGTGGGGTAAATATCGTAATCCCGAGATCCTGAAGTTTGATAGAAAGTTTCGTCCCAAAATCCCAAAATTCCGTCTGTAAATCCCGGGATTTTATTTGACTTTAAAGGCTACTAATTAAAGTTTCAAGGTCAAACAACTTTCTCTCGCTTTAAAATTGTAAACTTTTTGTGTGAATTTGTCTTTAATCCCTAGTTTTTGTAGATTTGTGGGGTGAATATCGTAATCCCGATATCTTGAAATTTGATAGACAGCTTCGTCCCAGAATCCCAAGATTCCGTCTGTAAATCTCGGGATTTTATTAAATACAACAGTTGACTTGCTACTAATTAAAGTTTCAAGGTCAAACAACTTTCGCTCGCTTTAAAATTGTAAATTTTTTGTGCAAGTTTGTCTTTAATCCCTAATTTTTGTAGATTTGTGATGTAGAGATCGTAATCCCGCGATCCTGAAGTTTAATAGAAATCTCAAAATACCGTCTGTAAATCTCGGGATTTTTATATTGGCATTCATTGCAGTCTACAGCTGCCTATGCTTGCATTTGGTAGCAGGTACCACTGCAGAATCCTAAAAAAAAATGTTCCGATTAAATACAACACTAAATCTTGAAGGCTACTAATTAAATTTTCAAGGTCAGCGACTTTTGTATGGGTTTGTTTCTAGTTCCCTAGTTTTTAGATTTGTAGGATAGAGTTCGTATTGATTCCGAAACTTGATAGAAATCTTCGTCTCAAAATCCCAGGATTCCGTCTAGAAATCCTAGAATTTTTTATTTGCATTCATTGTTCAGCTCTTTGTACTATTCGGTGGTGGCCTCAATCTTGAGATCCCGGGATTTTGATGCAATTTCCTGTTCCGTCATAGATATCTTCGTCCCCAAATCCCAAGATTCGGTCTAGAACTTTCGGATTGGTATGTTGGCAATTATTGAAATCTACACCTGCTTGTACTTGTATTTGGCAACGGGTACAATCTCGGGATCCTGTCGTGGTTTTAATTTATGGAAGAAATATTTCTGATTTATCCTAATCCCGAGATTAAGTCTGGGATTCAAGATGATTCCGAAATCCCGGGATTAAAATTATCATTCAGGATTGCGACCCTTATTATCTTGCCTTGTTTTGTATTGTTATATTTTACATATTTCAAGTTTCGAGTCGTCTTTAACCATCAACAAGAAATTTTTAAGATACGCGCCTGTATTCTGGTTTGCTTATAAACACGATTCTTAGCATATCTCCAAAGAAAAATCTGGCGGGGTTATATCGGGCGAATGTGCCGGCCAGCGCGTTTCGGAATCGTGCTAATAATTTCTTTGGAAATCTAGCTAAAAAGTACGCTCTTAAAGCTATGAACCTCTAGGACACAGGCCCGTATCTTAAAAATTTCTTAATGATGGTCAAGGAAGGCTCGAAACGTAATTAAACCATAACGTGTGGTACATTATTGAATTCAGAATACACAGGGCTTCTAAAATTTGATATAAGCAAATCAGGACCGGATTGAAAAAAAATAAGTTGATGAAGGTTGCTCGCAGACGAAACGCCGAATAAAAAATTGGTAATTTAGTTGTTAAGTACTTTAAAAATTGCTATGAAGAAATTTTGTCAGTTTCGCTCCAATTTTAGATAACGCCAGAGAAAAATAGAATAAAAAATCCGAATGTTCAATTTTTTCAAAATATAACCTAAAACTGAAAAATCTTCCGGCTTACTCCATTACAATGTGCGATTGAAGATGTGATCGATTCTGCAATATCATTTCTAAGTCATCAAAATTCTATGGAATCGATTATTTTCAAGTAGCCACACTCAAGCGTAATTAATCAGTAATAAAATACTTTTTAATTTTGTTTTCATATGAATTATGTGATAAAAATAATTTAACATATGTACTTAATTATTATTTAACCACGATTAAATATCGGCAACATTTCAACGAGTATCTTGTGTGCTTGAAAATAGAAAATGATTAAAATTTATATACTTATTTAAATATACGCGATAAAAGAAGTATCCCGGGTCTAAATCATATTTTTATTATAGACAGCGTTGCAACAACTGTTTGTTTAAAATTTAACACGCCGATTAGAATTCCAATAACCCAAATAAGTCAGGTTTAATTTATGCGTTTGGAATAATAATAGTGACGAAATTGTATAAATAGTAATATTTGCCTTTTTGTTAATGTTCGGTGTAGAGATTTTGTCCGACACATAATATTCTTGGTAATGTTTTGTTTAAATACTATAATTTGTTCGTACTGTAACGCTAATAAATTATTTTTATTTAGCGTATCAATTAGACTAAAATTCAAAATTTAATTCCCTTGCTAATAATACTAATTAATTGTATTTTCTTTATGGATTTACCGTAAGTTGTATGCTTGAATGAGCTGAGCTTGTTTCTAAAACGATTTCTTTCTGTAAAAGCTGTAAAAGCAGGATATACCAAAGCTCTGGAAACGCCCAATATTGGTGGATTAAAAAAATTTCAAGGTCATTTGAGAATTTTTGTGGGCAATTGTATTTTTTTGAAATTTGGAAAACCATTAAGTTTTACGTATAAATCATTGGAACATTAAGTCCCAAAAGTAAATAAGTTATAAGCATTAATATAGCTGCATACCTTTCACGGAAAGCAACAAGAAATGGTACAAAACTAATGTGGGTTTCTTTTATAAGAATTTTTGAGTGTTCATCAGACTGGATTATTTTTTTTTTAATAAATCGGAAATTGGTCTTTTAAAATGAATGATTAATGCATTATCTTATGTCTAGTTCTATTCAAATTAAACTACTTGGTCTTAACTAGCAGCTATCAGTTAAACTTCATATTCGTGTCTGAAATATTTTCTGAATATATTCGGGTACTTCAACAGCCGCAGACTGAAAGTAATTCCTGTCAAAGTTGATGCATTTTCTCCGTCCTAGTCGCTTGGGAAAATTATATTTCTGACTGAATGTCGTTTAATTGCCAAAGAGCGGAATAAAAACTTTTAGAATATAAAAATTAAAAATAATATTTCTTTCTAGCTCCCTTAATCGGTTTAAGTCATTACCTGCATCATAAAGCGAATTCAGTCGACATTAATTAAAATGAAAAGGATTATGTAGAATTTAGATTGTGGAAGGAAGAAATGAATGTAATAGAAAATATTATGATCAGAATAAAGCGAGGAATAAAGTTAAATATCGGTATGAAAAAAATTCAAATTAACCAAGTGTGCGCGTGTTACTTTCCAACAAAATGTTTGTTCGTGGTAAAACAACACAAATGTTATTCCTGTCACATATTTCAAAATAGCATCTGCAATCTGAATGGTAAAAAACGAGTGTTTAGTGATTGAAATGGACCGCTTAGTTCCAGTCGTGCATGACTCGTAACACACACACCTACACCCACACATGCATCCCTACTATAGTTTTTAAGAATAAAGAAAAATATTCTGACAAAGCCGAACGTTCGCTTTCCAGATTTATCGTGATAAGAAAAAAACCTGCATAAAAATGTATCCTGCCAGTTCTAACAATCCATTAGAAATTATAATGCCACGTAATGCGGAATTAATGTGACATTTTCCGCTATGTGCTTTCGCATTCCGCATTCATTAGAAAACTTTCTGTTTTATTAAATTTTAAATCCCTATTTATTTATTTTCTGACAGTTTCATGTTTTGTTTCAAGAATTACCTTGTCTAGTTGGATGACAGAATTATTTTTTTCTTTATTTGATAAATACGTATTACTAGATAATCACACTTCCGGTTTAGCCGGAAATAGATTTTAAATGCCGTATTTTTGCTCTGTATATTAAACATCGTGGCCCTTATATTGGTCATAAGTGACTACACGAAATAGCAACATCCGGTTTAACAGGAAATCAACTTCTCGAGCTCTTATTGCAGCCCCTTCGACAGTTTTATGAGATTTAACAATGGTATGGTATTTCAACTTACCTTGAATCCTTATAAAAATTCATGTTGCCTCAAAAACAAAGAAAATGTAGATCATTTCCGGTTAAACCGGATAACACATTCTAAAGTGTTATATATTTTATGGGTAAGTAATATATCCTAGCGCTCATTTCTCTTAAACTACAGAAGAACAAGAATTAAAGTATTTTGTAATTTCCCTTAAATTTCCCCTTAAACCGGATGTGATTTTTTTTTGTACGTTCTATGTTATATTATTTGTTAATATTATTATAAAGGCCACATTATTCAAGCTCGTTAAAATATAGTGTAAGTAAAAAAGGAAACGCATTTGTAAGACATTTCCGGCTAAACCGGACATGAGACCAAAAATATGAATGTGCCAACTCGTGTGTGTAGTAAAATACATGAAATAAAATTTTAGAAGTACAATGTTTCTGGTCCAACTTTTGTTTCGTTCAATTGTTTTTACGTCTTCAGATTTACAATATTCTAAAATGAAGTTCTAGCATTTTTTCCCCATGTTGAAAATAAAGTCTTCAAATCAAACGGTCCCACGCACGCCAGCTGTTGTGCCTGCAAATTAAGGAAATGTTTGCTACGAGATTTTCTGAGGAAGCGCAATTATCCGGGATAGTAATTTATCGCGTAATTTATATATTTACTTATATGAAGTGCTGTTCATCGTGTTCGAAGACATCTGTAATTTATTTGATTAAGATATGTATCTCGCAGATTTACATACAGATGCAGTAGTTGGGAAGAAACCGAGCCTTGTTAGCGAAACTGTATTTTTATAGACGTATTTTTTTATGTGCAGATAATTGCAACATGCACGGTATTAAATGAAAAAGTACGTTTAATCCGCTCGATTCTCTCTCAGGCGCAATATAATAATTACCGTTCCTTGTTAAAGTCATTATAAGTAAATTATAATTACCCTCATTTAATCTACAGCTAAGTAGGAAGAGATTAGACAAAGCGATTCTGCACACGTTTGTTTGTAGTTTCGTCATCCAAGCCCTGAAGCCGGCTTGACTTTTTCGAAAAAAAATAAAAAATAAATTTTGCACGTGACATGCAACAGGCGCGAGTCTCGCAAGAGTGACGTTTAATTACTAATGGACTTAGTTATCACTTTATCAGGACGTGGTTCCAGTAGAAGTATTTGTCACTCATTAAAAATTTTAATGTAGTTTGTTCTGTGTTATAAAAAAAATCTTTTATCTGCATATAACTTTACATAAACTGACGTGTTTATATTAGAAATATTCGCGCTGGATTTATGACAGATCTAGGCTGTGGAGATTTACACTTCTTATGTTATGATGAATATGGCTCAAGGGTAAATTTTGTTGGAAAACTGTGCTGCTCTTCCTGCAAATAAAAGTAGAAAATCTGTTAAAATTGTAATATGCGGCAAATAAAAATGTCCGAATTTTATATACCCTACCACCCGTTATGTGTATTAATCACATTTTTTTGATTTTTTAAATAAAAATAATTGATTTTTATTTTTTTTTATAAATCTTGAATTTTGATTTTTTTCTTAAATCATGATTTTCCAACCTTGTTTAATATATAATTCACGATATATAATAATACCTGAGAATAATCCTTTCACTACCAGTATTTCACATTACTATGTATTTAGCTCGATATTTAGTAAAACGGTACTTAATAGTGGTAAATAAAAAACAATACTCTACAATTACTTGATATTTAATTATAGTTATAAAAGATACCGGCCAAGGTAACTGAGCAATGTAATAAATAAACTACATCAAATCATTACAAAGTAAGTGATAAAAAATCACACGGCCAGGCTAGTTTTGAAATATGTATGTATATTTTTAAATTTTTTCGTGTATGAAAAATTTGGTACAAAAATTTTTGAGAAAATTTCTACCTTCAACAATGTAACGTGTATTTTGATAAAGAACATTTTTTTGTCTGCTAAACGCCAGCAACATTTTCTGTAAGGAAAAAATTTATAAGGAAATTATGCCGTGGCCTCCGGTAATAAGAGGCCGAGAACAAGAATCAGTGACGTCACAATAACCGGCTGTCCATCATGACTTAGTTAAATACACCTTATGAGTAAAACTAAATAATTTTCAAAAGAAACTCTTATTTATGGTAAAATAATTTAGAAAAGGGTTTGCACATCAACATAGAGATCTAATGGCTCTTAATGCCTCTCCACCATCCTTTAAGAATGGAATTTCCATTAATTTTCTATTTGATGTGTCCTTATTTTGAATATAAATATTGTTGATTATTCTCGAATAATTATTAACAAATATGCTAAAAAGAATATGGCTGGTTTTACTTAATATTGACATTTGACTTTTGCTACGTGAAATACATTTTTTATTAATTTATTTGACATATTTTTCTGATTTTAAAATTGCCGACCTCCGCAAAATGATCATTTGTCCTCCTTTTAAAAATTCAGTTTCATATTTATCTGAAATAAACTCATTAAATATTTGATAGATACCTACGTCTGAATAGAAAGTTCAAATAAATAATAATTTCGATGGTTGTTATGCGCTAACCTCAACATGATCGTTTTTAGAAGAGTTACTAAATTGGTAGTAATGTATATTAAACAACTTATTATTATTTTTACCTGTTAATTTCTATTTTTTACTCTGATATAGAACTTTACTAAAAAAGGACTTGGCGCAAAACAGTTTAGCGATGTAAATAAAACCTAGCGAATTTTAGCTAGACTGAGACATGGCGTTCAGACGACTATTGTGACGTCAGGTCACGTGACATATCAGTGTTTCACGGCCTTGTAATAATGATAACAATAATAAGAAAAAATATTACAAATAAATGGACGAAGTTAAGCCATTATTAACTCCTTATACAAAACCTATTATTATCAAAAATATAAATCAAAGATACTAAAGGACTCAAAATTGATCCCTGAGGAACTCCTGAGGTAATTATTGCTTCGTTATTCGTTCGTACACTTTAATTTCTGGATTGTAAATAGATTTAAAAGAAAGATAAAGGCAAAACACCCAAATCATAATATTGCAATTTGGCTAAAAATAATTCAAGATCTGCTGAGACAAAAAACTTAAAAAGTCCAATAATATCAAAATTCATCATCAATTATATTGCCCTATTCTGTAACCAGATTGATTAAACTAACCAATAATTTTATATTTTATTGAGTGAATAATGGGATTTCTAGCTTTATACGGTTTGCTTTAAGCTTCCGTAACGTAAGAACAAAAATTGTGGCAGCTTTTGATTCCCTTCCCACTATTACTAAAGGAAATCTGATGGATTGCGTAGCAGACTTGGGGACGCCGAAAACAGTCAGGGGAGAATAAAAAACAAACGGTTGTCTAGTTGGTTATTCGATAAAATGTTGCCCCTCCGACCAGACACAAAATTATATAATTTCTAAGACCGGCACCTATTTCTCTGCGTAGTTATTACTGTCTCGCATAGGCGATTTTAAGGAGAACGTGAATTTAGCTTCTTTAGGCCCGATATTTTCATCTTCCCGTTAACTTTATCCGCCAGTTAAAGTTGTTGATTTTCATTGTTGTAACAATTGTATCCTAGGTAAATAACTGCCGAATAAAGTTAACTGGAGGTGAAAATACTGGCCCTTAGTCTAATAATATCGTTTGTATGAATAACTTATTCCTATATGTTAAACCAGAGAGTGTATGCGATCTTTCTTTCTCTGCTTACCCACAAGCAGTTATTAACATAAAATAGCGGTTGTTGCCTTATACGGGATTATGGTGATCGTTCATCGATTTACTAAACACAATGATACAACCTCCGTATGGTGGATGTGTAAGTACGTAACATCATTTGTTTTACAAATCTACGCCGGACTCTTTGAAAGATAACAAGTATAGAGGAGAATCTTTAATTTTATTTTTTGAGCTTATTAAGTGAGGGCAAAATTCTTCTTACATTTTATCAGCTGATATAATAGAATATCCTAACAGTCTATGCAACTTTAGGCGGATGTTGTGTAGTTGATATATCCTTTACACCCTTTAGTAAATACTCCAAATGTGGAATCAATAAAAGTTGCAAGAAGACTAACACTAAGCCACTAATTTATGAACTCACTAATTACTACAATAATTAGTCATTTAAGCTATAACACTAATTACTATTATTCATTATTAAAATTCCGAGTTATAACTCGGAATTTTTAAATAAAATTTTGAGTTATAACCCGGGATTTTTAAATTT
Source organism: Rhagium mordax (assembly GCA_963680705.1). NCBI lineage: Eukaryota > Metazoa > Arthropoda > Insecta > Coleoptera > Cerambycidae > Rhagium > Rhagium mordax. Next base: position 126,124,357 of record OY796656.1, on the reverse strand, counting down.
CGACTTATAACTCGGAGTTTTGAAATAAAATTCCTAGTTACCTATAACTCGGAGTTTTGAAATAAAATTTCGAGTTATAACCCGGAATTTGAAAATTTCGACTTATAACTGGGAATTTTGAGATAAAATTTCGGGTTATAAATCGGAATATTGAAATAAAATTCCTAGTTATTATAACTCGGAATTCTGAAATAAAATATTGAATTTAAACTCGGAATTTCAAAATTTCGACTTACAACTCGGAATTTTTAAATAAAATTTCGAGTTATAACCCGGAATTTCAAAATTTCCACTTATAACTGAGAATTTTGAGATAAAATTTCGAGTTATAACTAGGAATTTTGAAATAAAATTCCTAGTTATAACTCGGAATTTTGAAATAAAATCCCTAGTTATAATTCGGAATTTTGAAATAAAATTTTGAATTATAACTCGGAATTTCAAAATTTCGACTTTCAACTCGGAATTTTTAAATAAAATTTCGAGTTATAACCCGGAATTTCAAAATTTCGACTTATGACTGGGAATATTGAGATACAATTTCGAGTTATAACTCAGAATAAAAAAAAATCGAGATTTAACTCGGAATTTTAAAATTTCGACTTATAACTCGGAGTTTTGAAATAAAATTTAGAGTTATAACTCGGAATTTTGAAATAAAATCCCTAGTTATAATTCGGAATTTTGAAATAAAATTTTGAATTATAACTCGGAATTTCAAAATTTCGACTTTCAACTCGGAATTTTTAAATAAAATTTCGAGTTATAACCCGGAATTTCAAAATTTCGACTTATGACTGGGAATATTGAGATACAATTTCGAGTTATAACTCAGAATAAAAAAAAATCGAGATTTAACTCGGAATTTTAAAATTTCGACTTATAACTCGGAGTTTTGAAATAAAATTCCTAGTTATAACTCGGAATTTTGAAATAAAATCCCTAGTTATAATTCGGAATTTTGAAATAAAATTTTGAATTATAACTCGGAATTTCAAAATTTCGACTTTCAACTCGGAATTTTTAAATAAAATTTCGAGTTATAACCCGGAATTTCAAAATTTCGACTTATGACTGGGAATATTGAGATACAATTTCGAGTTATAACTCAGAATAAAAAAAAATCGAGATTTAACTCGGAATTTTAAAATTTCGACTTATAACTCGGAATTTTGTAATGATATTTCGAATTATAACTCGGAATTTTAAAATTTTATTTTAGGTGTCCCTTCCAGAGCTTCGTATATTTCAGAATCCGATAATATAGTTGTATTTTTAAATAAAAAACCAGATTGTTCCAACCTAGCTCTGCGAGGCCGCCCATATATAAGTAGGGTATCGGGGTTTTTAGTTGGAAAAAGTTAAAAATATCTGAAAAAAAATAGTCAGACAGGATTTCGGGGTAGAGAAAGTAAAGAAAATTTAGGGTTTCTTCTAAAAATCGAAAAAATTTTAAAAAATAAAACGAACAGCCCCTACGCTGGTTTTTTCGAATGAATAAATATAGGGAGGGTTTCAGCGAATTCAAATTTGATGGTTTTTGACAATTAAATCCGAGATTAAATCCCTTTGAAAAAGAAGAAAAACATTAATCTCAAAATTGTGCACCAAACTAGAGTTTCTGATACTTCTTTTTCTTTAAAAGAATGTGGGTCTATATCACGGCCTAAACAAATTTTTCAGAGGTATTTACATTTTTAATGGGCCACACTGTATAACAATATCATTACACATGAAAGTAAAACATCTAATTATTTACCACCTGCTTCTCAAAATTTCAGCCTGAAAAATTTTAGAATGTAAACATTAGCGGGGTGACCTTGAATTTCCGGCGGTATTTCATATTTCATATTTTGGCTTGTCACCTCAAAGCGAACACCCAGTTATAAATAACTCCCACGTTTCTATTCGCATAAAAGCTACCTACGTACATAACTCCTAGTCTTATTTTATTTTAGAAAATTTTCTGCAATATTACCCATATGTGTATCCAGAATTGGAATTTAAATTGATGCCTGTTGGAATGACAGAAGTTATAAGTGTGCTGGTGCTGGGAAATTAAATTACTAATTTTATCTCTAGACATGTAAATTTCTAAATGTGTCCATCTCGGAGTTGTCTGTTGCCAAGTCATTAAAAAAAAAATTGACTGTATCTATGGAAAATAACCAGTTGTTCTCTTTAATTAAAGGCTAAGTTTATATTACGTTTTTCAACGACTGTGCTAATTTTGAAAGTCGTACTTTTCCGCACTAGTGCAGAAAAGTACATTTTTCCGCACTAGTGCGGAAAAGTAGTTATATTTTTATTTGCATTTTCAGGCAAATTATAAATGATAATTACACTTTGAAAACGTGTTAGTTAATATTTTAAATTTAAAACTCGATTTAAAAGGGATTTGTGTAACACGTAGTGGTGGCGTTTAAATAAAACCAAGAGTTCCCATTAAGGAAATATCATAACGAAATCCCAAAGTAGATTAGTTTGATTACATCACCGTTAAAAGCCGTTTATTGAAAATCCAATAAAGCTTTTAGAGGCTCTTTCTGACTTCCCTTTACGGGCCTAATTGCTCTGTTTACAATATATTCTAATGAGATCTGGGAAAAGACTACCCATTTTATTCCACTTCAATTATCGAAAACGGCTTTCAAGGGAAAGAAACGTGTACATTTTGATTTAACAATTTCGCATATCGTGTGTAAATGCGAATTTAAACTGACAATACCAAAAAAGGCTGCTGCTTAAGGCTTGGAAATTGTACATGCGAAAAAATCAGAACCGATTATTGGTTGCTCGTTAAAGGAATTACTACCATACGCGGATTGTAGCGGTCATCCTCACTTCTCGACCTTCGTTTTATTGGTGCCGTATAAGACGCGAGATGGTGGACTGCTGTTTTATCTAAAAATAAGAATTTACAGCTTTTGCTACTTTTAATTATTAAATAAAAATATTGCATTGTTTTGTCGCAACAAATAAGCAATTCTTTCTCAAAAAAACAAAAAATCGAAAAAATCTTTCGTCACATTTATGAAAAATACTCAACTAAGGCACGTCTTATTGGAGATGAATAAAAGTTACGCCAGCAATGGCGGCGCGGCGCGGCTATAGTTTCCTACAATTTTGCAATCTTGTTTTCAGTAAATTTAATCAGCATATTTTCATGTGAGCATAATACATTGGTACATTTAATCACGAAATGCGAAAGTAATTTGTAAGTAATAAAAGCATATTCACTGGACCGTAGTTCCTCAACTACAGCGGTTTTGTTGTGTGGAGGCGTCGACCGGCCCGTTTGCATTTACGTGTCTCCTCAATTATTGTCATCTGTTATGCAGTAGGTATACCTAGCGGACAAAAACATACATATGTTAATATATAATTTGTAACTGTAGTGCACCGTGTTACAGTAAACTTAGAAATTAGGTGGACAAACTAGTTATCCTTAGAAAAAATTGGCCCGAACCACTCCCACGTTTAATGACGACGATAACAGTTCTTGATTATAAGTAGAGCGAACTTTAATACATGTTGACATATTTTCCTTGTATGTACAATTAGGTGGTTAAACTTACCACTTATTGTATGGAGACCCACTGAAGAATAATAATTATTCATTTAGTGCAGCAAATTCCCTAAATCAGAATGTGATAATTATTTAATAAGAAACTATGTATATTAATTTTCCAGATATGGATTCGCCTAAAAATTGAATATGCGAAAAATACCGGTACCTGCCACATTTTGACGTTGCCACTGTGTAAACAATGGAAACGCAGATCATTGTTATAAGCAATAATATTCGACTGCATAGATAACTTTATATTCGTTGTGCGCCGTGCTGTGATGCATTTTATACCAAATATGAATAATAGGTGTGCTATTTAATGTGTGGGAAATTTTAATGTTACCGCATGAATTTCACAATTCCGAGGTTTTCCAGCTAGAAAGTGCGGTATGTACAATAGAAAATTGCATTTCGGATAGTTTTGTTTGCTTGTTGCAAATGTATGAAGCAAATAGAATGAATTTTGCTGTTTGTTTGCCTTCCTGCTTGCTACTTGATATGTAAATATAGACGCAAAATGCATTTCGGATAAAGATTTTCTCTCTGTTTGGAGGTGTATAACTTGATGAAATTTAAACAATGTATGTTTCCTCACTTGACGCCCAAGTGGTCACGAAGTATCACCTAAAATAAAAATGTTAAATATTAAGTAAATTTGCCTGTAAAGTAAATGGGAGGTTTAAATAGAAAATTGGATTTAAATCAAATTTGAAGTACCTATAATAGTGGAGAAATAAATCAATAATTAATTAGACAAAGATACCTAGGTAGTTGGTTTTAAGGAAATACATATGATCATCACACTGAAAGTTTTAAACCATAATTAGTTATTTCGAAAATAGCGAAAAATGCTAAAAATTTTCCTACTCAAATCTACCATATCTTTTACTAATAAAAGATTTGAGTATCATTTTGTAATGATCCCAATATACGAAAATGGCTTACACGATGATTTTAGCAAAAAATCTTTTATTAGTGAAAAAATTGGCAAGGAAAAGAAAAAGTGGCTACAAGGTAGATTTAAGTCCGATATATTTTTGCATTTTTCACTATTTTCGCAGTGACTAATCATGGTTTAAAGTGTGACGACCATATATTTTTAATAGGATAGGAAAATTTTAAAAAATGTTCGTCCAAATTCATCTATTTTTCTGGATTTTATCGCGTTTTCAAAGTGTTTTTACGACAAAGAGAAAACAGCATTTTTACTTCAAAACATTTTTTACTGAAAATCAAATAAATCAATTTGATTAATTTGATTAATTATTGAACCAAAAGAAAAAATTCGTATCTTCTTAAATTAAGTAGGTATATGGAAAATATTCTGACAAAGTTTTGTAGAAATAAAAAAATTTTCACCGAAAGATGCCTAGTTTGAATTGAGCGCCTCGTTGTCCAACATATTTTAAATCACAATACCTTGTTTGTTGAACAGTTTTCGAGGCCCGAAAAATCTACTTTTATTTATTGGAGCGCCAGCCTGTATTAAACGTGGGAATAGCTCACTCTCACGGTGGATTCTTTCAACTAATGAAAGGGGTTGCACTTCGTATCCCTAAGCTTGCGCTATGCACCAACCTGTACTGTACTATTTTTCAACATGCCCAATGCCCTTAACATTTTATTCCAATTCCAATGACTTCTTTGCGTAGCGAAGGACAACAATGGGAAGCAAAAAACCTAATTAAATTATTGGTACCTACTTTAAGATTAGAAACTGTTTGATATATTGCCTAGATATTCTTGATTTAAAAGAGTTATTTTTCTAGAAGACTAGGAAATTTTTGTGAATTATTTTATAAAGATGTTCGTTCAGTTATAAATAAGTAGTTCTTGTTTATTCAAAGTCAAAGCTTTCTCATCATGTGGTGGAATTTTTTCTTTATTATAATTTTTGTTGCATTTGTTCGAATCTCGTAAATTGCCTCCGTCTGTCTGTCTGCGTATTTAAATAAATTATTCTGTTTTATGGATGAGTTGGAATCTTTTATCAAATACAATTTTTCCCAAAATTTTAATTGGATCAAAGCTGCCTCGTAGTGTAAAATTCAGCGTGTTGATTTTTATCTTTTTTTTAATTTTCATATTGTATTTTGACCATTCTTGAAAATTCCAACCATTTTCAAGTCTCTCTGTGTATTTGAACCAATTGTTTTGTTTTATGGATAATTTGCAAGATTTCATGAAGATCAATATTTTTCTAAAACTTAAAATTTTCTCATTCCATTATTTGACGAATTTCGATATAATTTAACAAATCTACCGAGAGATCTACCTGTTTTGTGCTACACACACAGATAAACATTTCTTTCTCAAATCATAATTTGTACGTTATAAAATAGGACAAAAAAAATACATATACTTAGAACTAATGTTTGCCTCTATTTTTGAATTTTTCTATTTCGAAAAGCAATTTACTGTTTACTGTGCTGTCTTCATAGGTCTTCTAGCCTTGCGATATTGTGTGTATTGTTTCTTAAACGTATTTCCATGAAGCATGAACTTTCCCAGATGTGTAATGGAGGTTATTGAAATAGGGTCATTAACTCTGGAATTACTTGTTTAAAATAATATTATATTTATAGAATGAAAACCATACCACAAAATATTAATTTAGTTTAAATAAACAAACGCGTTAGAGTTCGGTCAATTTATTTTCTGGCGCAAAGTTCTTATTTTAATAAGACACTATATTTTAATCCGTGTTGCAGATTTATATAATTTCGAAACCATATTAAAATTCGTAAATTTTTACTTTCTTTGGCGAAATGAAAAAGAGAGTGGAGATCCAGAGGAAAGGGTAAAAAAATCATTATTGTTCCTAATCTTGATGGTTTTTTCAGTTTTGTTTCAATTTATCCACCGCAACATTTTTTTTTAATTAACCAAAAAAATTCAAAGCGAAATAATTATTCACAAGACTTAGGTGTTCAGATACTTTCTTTTGTTTTCTTCAGTTAAATGTAGTTTCCTTAACTACACTTCCCTGAAATGCAAAATTTGTAAATATTTACGAAAAAAAATCTATTATCAGACAATAAACAAAAGCGTTTCTCAGTAACCCATACATAATGTAATATAATATAAAACAAACATTATTATAGAAACTGCTTTATTTGTCTGGTTTTTTTGCCGCAGTAGAGTTCAAATAAAGAAATATATTACCACAGAATCTGATACGTTATCCGAATAGATATTATGTTTGTTATAGTTATTTGATGAAATCATAGATAAACGTTTATTATGACTAGGAAAAGAAATTGCTTCGTAAGAAAAATATGGAAACAGCTCTGTGTGTATGTATGGGTATAAGATAAACAAATGAATATTGCCTAATTTTAAGTATTTTTCGAACCGCATTTCGAAATATCTCAAGAAATGGGAAGTGATGTTTTTTGGAAAACGAAACCACATTTTATTGACGATTGCTTCACCATATCTTGCTTTGAAGTAGAACAAAATTGCCAATAATTTAAAAAGGCGTTTATAGAAATGTTCTTATTGGTATAATCGTTTTGAGGCTATGATCTCAAATAACTTGGTGTGTACAGTAATTAGGTACGAAATAGAAAGTGTTACATAATGGTAATCAAGTTTGGGTAATAATATTTAGGTTAAAAAGAAAGCTGCTTTAATTTAATAATAGTAATGATCGATTTCAGAATTAGATAACAGTTTGCAATGTTTTTGGCTATGATATTAAAATGTAGTATGTGTGATTTTGCAAGCGTAATATTACAAATTATGTTTATATTCTAGTGCGATCATTATGTGATTTCGTGACAAGTTTTTAGACAGGAAATCACGTTAAAAAAACTGACAATAATATAATTTATTAATTAAAAATAACCTTGTTTGTCGAGTGGTAATTTCCTTAGTTTTTTCTACCTCTAGGAAATAAAATGCTAGTACGTTTATTATAGACATACGTCAACTTTAGTTTCAACAGATTATAAAAGAAGAAAAATGACATTTTTTAGTTCCAAACTCGGTTCCAAAGGATATCTAACATTTGAAAAGTAATTGTAAAACATTTTTAATGAATTTAGACAAGAAAATGCACAAATGCTCGTTTAATTTTTACGTTAATTGTTTTTTTCTATACCTTCAATTCGGAGACTTTTCCTGTGAATAAATTTACAATTTTCGAGCCCAAACAAAAATTGTGTGCTTATTTTTTATTGATTTTAATAATTATATCTTCTTAATTTCCATAGATTTCGAGATAATCGCAAAAATATAAAAAAATACAGTTTTAGGAGTTGAAACCATGGTGGAAGGGAACCACGCCCACCGTAATCAATAATACGCATGACTTACCACGCGTCAGCTCGAATCGCGACGTTGGCGAAACTAAGCCACGCCCTCGGCCACGCCCACCAACGACTTGGATAATAACACGCATAACCCCCCCCCATGCAACGTCAACAGCAATACAAAACCACGCCTCCTGACGAAAGCATAAATAGGGGAGCTCGTTCCACCAGAGCTCACTTCGCTTCAGAAGCTCACGATAGGATAATCGAAATTAAACTTACTTATGATATGTCCAGGTTCTGCATACGTGCATTTGTAGTACTTCTGACCCACATTTTCTTTAAACTGCTACCTTGTTTAGATAAAACTTGTTTCAATAATGTTCTCCACATCTTAGATTAATATAATTTGTTCTGACCAATACATTGAGACTGGTCATTGACCGATAAGAGAAATGTATAGGCACCCATTACTGGCCCTTGTGGTGCTCCTACATTTGTACCATTATTAACATAGTTTAAAACTTAACCAGTTCTCGCAGTTTAATTTAACGAACCAAGAAAAAAACTGCGCAACCCCTACAACTTCTGCATCCGCCTTGCATTCATTTTTGTTTTACACTTCACGACAAATGCTAATATTAAACCTTCAACTCTAGTTCTAGTTTAGAAAACAACACGTTTGGAAGGTTGCTCGTAAAAATATACTTTGGCAATAACATGTAATTAATGGTACATGAACGTAAAAATCCTACACCAAAAAACATTGACTGGCGTTGCAGACGTTATCGCAAGCGTAATAAAGTTGCCAAACAGGAGGGTCGTTTTTCAGCGCCAAGATAATGATAAACACAAGGGATTTATGCCTTCAAGGTCTTGTTCTTGACGTACGTCGTATGATTAATAGCGGATTTAGCGGAACGATTAACTGTTGGTAATTAGCACGTATGGTTGTCTAGATTTCCAGAGCCAGTAGGCAGTGGTTAATAATAACAAGTCGAGCAGGCAGCCGACTGTGCAAGAGCAGATGGATTTTGCAGCTGTGCTTTAAAAACAAGGTGTCAGATGCGCAATCTGCGGAAATTGCTAGGAGACGTACGAGATTTGGTAAAAATCATGCTTGTTTTTAAATCGAATGGTGGTAATTACACCTTATGTGGATTTCACCTGTGGGTATCTCGAAGCGATTGTGTGGTTTATCAAGTTTTTTTCTCGGTCCATGTTGCCGTATGGTACAAGTAAAATACTTTGTACTTTGCTTCTCTTGGTAATTCAGAACCAGGTGAAACAGTTTTAAACATGCCATGTCTTAGGGCTTAAAATTCATATTTTATATTGTTAATATAACTGTATCTATTATAAATTGCATACTTTTAGGTTAAATAATGTTCTTACGATTCTCGGTACTTGGATGAGTCGCCTTGTACAGGGTTATCCAACGAAAAGGCCCACCCTTATATATTCTTTATTTTTCGAGTTAGGAAAAAATTTTTCAAATAAAAGTTGTAGTGAATCAAATGAACTCATTTAAAACCCCTGTAAAGAATATACAGGGTGTTCCATAAGAGCGGGACAAACCTAAATTACATTTTTTTAAATGGAACACCCTATATTTTTTTACATATTCAAAATCTGTGTTTTTTTTGTGATTTCAAAAATATATATATGTTGTATCTTATCTTTTACTGTTTTTTATTTATTGCAAATTTCGTGAACAATATTATTTGTAACACCAGCATCTGCATGCGTATCAATCAGTTAGCCATGGATGAAAAACAATTAATTTGACACTTATGTCTTACAGAATAATTGAATAAATTCAAAAAGCAAACTTTTCATCCATGGCTAACCTGATTGATACGCATGCAGATGCTGGTGGTATAAATAATATTGTTCACGAAATTTGCAATAAATAAAAAACAGTGAAAGATAAGATACAACATATATATATTTTTGAAATCACAAAAAAATACAGATTTTAAATATGTAAAAAAATATAGGGTGTTCCATTTAAAAAAATGTAAATTAGGTTTGTCCCGCTTTTATGGAACACCCTGTATATTCTTTGAAGGGGTTTTAAATGAGTTAATTCGATTCACTACAACTTTTATTTGAAACATTTTTTCCTAACTCGAAAAATAAAGAAAATATAAGGGTGGGCCTTTTCGTTGGATAACCCTGTACCTACCTAGAGTGAAGGTACTGCCTAAAATTTCGAATAAGTCAGTGTATGAATTTACTTTGTATTTGTATTTAACTAAAATTGGGAGAACTGACACTGAAGACTAAAAGTAATATACTCTTAGCTTAGGGTTCCGTTTTCGTATTTTCTTTTTTTTTTTAATATAGTTTTGGGGTGGCAGATTTTTCTGTTACCAGGGTATATAATAGTAAGTGGTAAAAGACATTTTTGATTTCATACAATAATCGATATCGAAATAAAACTGGCTCTTTGACTTTTTTTAATTAAAAAGAACAAAAATAAAAAAACGAAAAGAGAAATGAACAAAAATATATCGATTATTATTATAATTAGAATAAATATTAGATATTTTTTAATTTATTTTTCTTTTCGTTCTTTTGTTTTTGTTATTTTAATTAAAAACAACAACAAAGACAACTAAAATTACAAAGATAAAAAGAATATATCGACTATTATTATGTATAGGAAAGCATAAATCTCGGAGTGAATATTAGATAGATATTTTTTCTATTTATTTTTCTGGTCGTTCTTTTGTTGTTCTTGTTGTTATTTTAATTAAAAATGACAAGAAAAATAATTAAAAAGACTAAAAAGAAAATAAAAAATATATATTGATTCTCGTATCGATTATAATCGATATATTTTTTTTCACTCTTGTTGATTTTGTTATTTTAATTAAAACAACAAAAAAGAAGAAAAACAAATAAAAATATATCGATTGTTATATGTAATATGTAATTACAATAAATATTATATTTTTTTCTCTTTCGTTCTTTTGTTGTTTCTGTTGCCATTTTAATTAAAAATAACAAAAGTAATTAAAAAGACGAAAAGAAAATTTAAAAAATATCAATTATAATCAATTTTTTATTTATTTGTATTTTCGGTTTTTTGTTGTTTTTTTGTTATTTTAATTAAAAACATCAAAAAACGAAAAGAAAAATAAATAAAAATATATCGATTGTTATTACAAGTAGAATAAACATTAGATATTTTGTTATTTATTTTCCCTGTCGTTCTTTTGTTAATATTTTAATTAAAAACAATTAAAAATGCGACATTTCTTTTTTGGTGTTTTGTTATTTTAATTAAAAACAACTACGAAAACAAAAAACGAAAAGAAGAATTAATAATAATATATCGATTACTATTTGTAATTAGAATAAATATTAGTTATTTTTTTATTTATTATTCTTTTAATTCTTTTGTTTTGTTGTTATTTTAATTAAAAACAACAACAGAAACTAAGAAGGCAGAAAAATAAAAAAATATATATCGTTTATTATATTATTATTATATTGATTTATATTTAAATCTATTTGCGATTTTTACATAATTATTATGAGCCTACGAGGAATTTTGACTTATCTTATCTATATTTTTTGTGTAGTTTTAAAGATCAATAAAGTTATTTATTTATTTATTATATATACATAGAATATATTGCTATAAAACGTTTTTCTATTTATTTTCCTAAATAGTTAAAAATACGAAAAAGAAAAATAAAAAATGTAAGTATATCGATTATAATCAATATGTTTTTTATTTATTTTTTTAATTTTTTGTAATTTTAATTAAAAACAAAAAAACGAGATGAAAAATAATTAAAAAATATATCGATTGTTATTATAAGTAGAATAAATAATAAATATTAGATATTTTTATTTCTTTCGAGTTTGTCGTTTCTGTTGTTATTTTAATTAAAAACAACAAAAGTAATTAAAAAGACGAAAATAAAAATAAAATAATAGATATACCGAGAGATAGACTTATATCGATTATAATCGATATATCTTTCATTTATTTTTTTTCCCGGTTTTTTTGTTATTTTTGTTATGTTAATTTAAAACAACAAACAAAAACGAAAAGGAAAATAAAAATATATCGATTATTATTACAATTAAGTATGTATTAGAATAAACATTAGATATTTCTTTTATATATTTTTCTTTTCGTTTTTTTGTTTTTGTTGTTTTAATTAAGAACAAGAAAAATAATTAAAAAGATGAAAGAAAAATAAAAAAATATATACCTATATTACCTATTGATTATAAGTAATGGATATACAGGGTGGTCCGGTATCCATGGCGGAAACTTCAGGGGACAATAGAGTACCAAAAAACAATATGATTTTGCTTATAAATATAACTTTCTAATCGTACCGTTTTTGAGATACAGGGTGTTAAAGTTTTGATTTTTTTAAATATATTTTTGAATATCTCTCTAACGAACAACAATATTAAAAAACTATTTGGTGATGTGAAATATCTCGCAGAGCACTAGTATTTCACCATTAGAAAAGTTTGCGAACATCACCAGTGGCGTCGATCTGGGGCATTGTGACCCTTTTTCCTATCAGAACTTCTACGCCACTGGTCCTAGACACCAATTCTATCTTGTTTTATATGAAAAAAAAAATCTTAATTTTTTTTGCACAAAAAGTCACTCTTGTGAGTTTTTCGTAAGATGCTATTAAATCTGTTGTTATTTTTGTGATGTTTTTCTTCCTAACTAGAGCTCAAAAATTGTTAATAAAATGTAATAATGTTAATAAATTTTTAATAATAATAATTTTTTTTTAAACATTAATATCTTTACATGCTATTAACTCGAAAATGGTGCATCTTACGAAAAAATCACAAGAATGACTTTTTGTGCAAAAAACATCAGAAAATATAAAACAAGATAGAATTGGTGTCTAGGACCAGTGGCGTAGAAGTTCTGATAGGAAAAAGGGTCACAATGCCCCAGATCGACGCCACTGGTGATGTTCGCAAACTTTTCTAATGGTGAAATACTAGTGCTCTGCGAGATATTTCACATCACCAAATAGTTTTTTAATATTGTTGTTCGTTAGAGAGATATTTAAAAATATATTTAAAAAAATCAAAACTTTAACACCCTGTATCTCAAAAACGGTACGTTTAGAAGGTTATGTTTATAAGCAAAGTCATATTGTTTTTTGGTACTCTATTGTCCCCTGAAGTTTCCACCATGGATACCGGACCACCCTGTATATTTTTTATTTATTTTTTTTTCAATTTTTTTTTTTTATTTTAATTAAAAACAACAAAAACACGAGAAGAAAAACAAATAAAAATATGTCGATTATTTTTATAATTAGAATAAATATTATATTTTGCTTTCGTTCTTTTGTCGTTTTTGTTGTTATTTTCATTAAAATCAACTACAAAAATTATAAAAAAGACAAAAAGAAAGATACAAAATATACTTACGATTAATTTTTATTAACTTTTCTTTTCGGTTTTTTTGTTGATTTTGTTATTTTAATTAAAAACAACAGAAAAGACGAAAAGAAAAATAAATAAAAATATACCGATTATTATTAGAATTAGAATTACCATAGATATTTTTTTATTTATTTTCCTTTTCGTTCTTTTGTTATTTTTGTTGTTATTTTAATTAAAAACAATTAAAAGGACTTTTTTCTTTTTGTGTTGTTTTTATAATTTTAATTAAAAACAACAAAAAACGAAAAGAAAAATAAATTAAAATATATCAATTACCTACCTACCTACCTACATATAATTACATATTAGAATAATTATTAGATATTTTCTTGTTTATTTTTCTTTTTGTTCTTTTGTTGTTGTTGTTGTTGCTATTTTAATTAAAAACAACAAAAAAACTAAATAAATAGGATTATAGGAAACAACTACTGGACGAGCAAAGACCCCGACTCCCATTGAATTATACCTATAAATCCAAAATTGGTAGCCAAATTTGTTATTTGTCCTTTCTCCACCAGACACAGACCGGTTTCGAACTCTTTATGTTCTCATCAGTGTGCCACAGGTAGCTGAAAAGACAAATAACAAAGGCAAACCAAACTGGTCTATGGCAGACCCAGCACATAGTAACTGTGAGAGATAAGTACATCCCTCTGGTGGTCAGTTGCTACTACCAGTCAAGACATCGAAGATGTCTAGTGACCGATAGCGGCTTGCCAAGCAAGCACCAAGAGCGGCGACCTCTAGCCCTGATGGACTAAAACATGCTTAATAAATAGGATTATAGGAAACAACTACTGGATGAGCAAAGACCCCGACTCCCATTGAATTATACCTATAAATCCAAAATTGGTAGCCAAATTTGTTATTTGTCCTTTCTCCACCAGACACAGACCGGTTTCGAACTCTTTATGTTCTCATCAGTGTGCCACAGGTAGCTGAAAAGACAAATAACAAAGGCAAACCAAACTGGTCTATGGCAGACCCAGCACATAGTAACTGTGAGAGATAAGTACATCCCTCTGGTGGTCAGTTGCTACTACCAGTCAAGACATCGAAGATGTCTAGTGACCGATAGCGGCTTGCCAAGCAAGCACCAAGAGCGGCGACCTCTAGCCCTGATGGACTAAAACATGCTTAATAAATAGGATTATAGGAAACAACTACTGGACGAGCAAAGACCCCGACTCCCATTGAATTATACCTATAAATCCAAAATTGGTAGCCAAATTTGTTATTAACATTAATAACAAATTTGGCTACCAATTTTGGATTTATAGGTATAATTCAATGGGAGTCGGGGTCTTTGCTCGTCCAGTAGTTGTTTCCTATAATCCTATTTATTAAGCATGTTTTAGTCCATCAGGGCTAGAGGTCGCCGCTCTTGGTGCTTGCTTGGCAAGCCGCTATCGGTCACTAGACATCTTCGATGTCTTGACTGGTAGTAGCAACTGACCACCAGAGGGATGTACTTATCTCTCACAGTTACTATGTGCTGGGTCTGCCATAGACCAGTTTGGTTTGCCTTTGTTATTTGTCTTTTCAGCTACCTGTGGCACACTGATGAGAACATAAAGAGTTCGAAACCGGTCTGTGTCTGGTGGAGAAAGGACAAATAACAAATTTGGCTACCAATTTTGGATTTATAGGTATAATTCAATGGGAGTCGGGGTCTTTGCTCGTCCAGTAGTTGTTTCCTATAATCCTATTTATTAAGCATGTTTTAGTCCATCAGGGCTAGAGGTCGCCGCTCTTGGTGCTTGCTTGGCAAGCCGCTATCGGTCACTAGACATCTTCGATGTCTTGACTGGTAGTAGCAACTGACCACCAGAGGGATGTACTTATCTCTCACAGTTAAAAAAACTAAAAGAAAAATAAATAAAAAATATAGCAATTTTAATAGTATTATTTTCAATGATTTTTCCGAGGATTTTTCTTTCCATTTTTTTATGTTTTTAATTAAAATAACAAAAAAAAAATACGAATAAAAAATTAAAAGTTATTGATTATTATAACTAGAATAAAACTCTTTTAGAACAATATCAAATTAGACTGATGGTCGAGCGGTAGCGCACCTGCCTCTCACTCAAAAGACCCGGGTTCGATTCCCAGTCGTGGCAATGGAAAATACTGTGAGAGAGTTTTCCATTATGCACGGATAAGATATTATGATCTATAAATACATTAATAATATTACATTTATATTACGTAATATCACATTTAAAAAATGTCCCCGACTGTTTTCCGCTAAATAAATATTTTTTTAGTTATTGAGGGACCAAAGTACTTAACTATTTTATACTTTCAATTAACTTTTCTAGACGGGGCAAAAATTTGATCATTTTTAACATTGTTCTTTACTTTCCTAACACCCTGCACAATAAATTATAATTCAGTTACGAATTTCTGCTTCTTATCGTAATCCTTTCCACTCAAGGAACAAGGAACTGCTGTTAACATACCTTGAATTTTTCAAAGCATGTTAACGGTATAATGGACCTTTTGTAATATTTGTATTAACAAACACATTCGTCACATATTTTTTAAAGGGGCTATTGTTTTAATTTGATTACGACATTTCAGCTGCACTTACTCACTCAAATGCCGGTGCAGACAAATTTCTGGCTTGAATGCATAATTTTTAATGAATCATATCGATAATGCATTTTGTTTATACTACGTAAGGTTGTATATTTTCCGCTTATATTGTTAAAGTTCCATACAAATTTCGTATACGAGTTGAAGTTCTTGTAAATAATAAAATACTGTTACATTGAAGAAGAAATCCTATTACACTGCCAATAAGTTTTCAGTTATAGCTATTACATTTCTTCCGTGCAAGCCATTGTATTCCTTACGCGCCAGCAATCTTATTTATTGCGATTGTAACATATATTCAGATGTAGAATTACTCTGGAAACGTGAGGCAGTGTCGTGTATTGATCAGTTTTTGCAATGGTGTCGACTGTTATTACATGAATATTTAGATATAATCCGTTACAGATTTTGTTGCATTTGTCCGTGAACAACCCAATGTAAAAATTATATCTTACGCACTCCGATAATAATTCTTTTGATTTTCTTTTGTTGATGTAAAAGAAACGTTTGTATTAAAAACCAGGTCATATTTACCAGTTTAAAAAAAAATGTTTATTGTTGATGCATAATTTATCAAACTACATGTAATCACAACTAACATTGCAATTTATTAGTAGTTTTGCTCGTGGATTACCGTAAATGTGAACTTATTATTAAATTAACTTCTACACTCGTAAACAAACAGTAGATTTTTTTCTGTGAAAACTGTTATTTAAAAAATATATTTTGCATATATGTTTTCCTTAGGTTACCAGTAAAAACAAGCAAAGTGTGTTTTCTATCAGTAAATGTTTATTGTCTATTTTTGGGAATTTGAGCAAGTGCATTTTGAACTGTATGTGTGTTAAGCAAACATTTGTTCAAAAATATTATCACAGTAAACATGGCTTAATCAAATATACGAATGTCGATAACATGCATGCAGTTTTATAAGTGGGACCGTAAGTGCAGATTAAACAAGGAAATTGATGTGGAGAAAGGGTGAATATGCATAGTGTGGAATTAGTGAGATTTTACCTGATGAATCGAAGTGCAGTTTGATATTCGTTGTAATAAATTAAATTCAAAATAAATTAATGCAACCTTGATGTTTCTATAAAAACTGGAATGCCTAAAACAAGGATGAAATAATTTACTGAACTGCTTAAAATTAGTCACATTGAAATAATATAATTTGAATAAATTCCCAGCTATCGATTTTTGCCAATTTTCATCAGTTGCCTAATCGCTTTTGTTATCAAACCTATAAAGTGTCATAAAAAAACGTAAATATATTTGTAATACATATTTGGCACATTATTCAAAAATGCTTATTATGAAAAGTGAAATGTTAAAACTGGTATGCCTCAGAGTTCTGTATTGGGGCCGGTATCTTATCGATACCTATAGACATACTCCAAAATGAATGATCATTAAGTAATTCCAATATACAGTATTATTCACGATACGAACGAACCAATCCTAACATAGGTACTAAATTCGAGTTAAAAATTATTGAAATACAAGGTAAATAAAATGTAATTCTATCATATTAAAAGAATTAGTCACATAGCCACGCAAGTTATCGTTAAGTGCGGTTATTCTACAAATTATACAATATAGCGTTCTAAACTTTTAAACGTGTGAACAAACGTACAAATTAGGAATTTCTTGTGTTATTATACAAGTGTACTAGAAGTGGCGCCACTTAATTTATCGTTAATTTACATATTATACAGTATGGTGCATTGTTTCAACAACTGTTCAGCTAAGAAATTTTTATTTTATTATACGAGTAGCGCCACATCGTTTACCGTTATCTAATGGTTATTTCTATATTTTTTGTTCGTATTTATTATTCCCAAACAAAAAATGTGAACAAACGTATCAGCCAAGATTGTTTGTATTATTATGCGAATGTATTCGAAAGTGGCGCCATTTCATTTATCGTTATGTAAAGCTTATTCTGTGAATTATTCAGTATGGCGCATATTTTCAATCTTAACGTGTTTTTGTTAATAGTTTATATTCCCAACGTTTACAAATGTGAACAAACGTACCAGTACCAATGCAATATCGTGCATTTTTTCAATATTAACGTGTTTTTGTTCGTAGTTTTCATTCCTAACGTTTACACATGAACACATAAACAAACGTACCAGTTAGGAACTTTGTGTATTACCTATTATATGAGTGTACTCGAAAGTGGCGCCACATGATTTATCGTCATCATGTAATGGTTATTCTACGAATTATATGATATGGTGTATTTTTTCAACTAGAACATTTTTTCCATAGTCATTATTTGCAAGAACAAACGTATCAGCTAGGAAATTTTTGTATTATTATACGAATATACGTAGCTCTACACTATTTATCGTTATATAATAGTTATTTAACACAAATATAGTGCATTTTTTTAATATTAACATTTTCTATATCCCCTTACAAATCTAAATTTTTTATATTATAATGTATGTATGTGTACTCGAAAGTGGCGCCACATCATTTGTATCGTTATGTAAATATTATTCTGTAAATTATACAATATGGTGCATTTCTTCAGTTCTAACATTTTTGTTCATAGTCTTTATTTTATTTCCGACGTTTACAAATGTGAACAAACGTACCAGCTGCGAATTTTTTATATTTTTATACAAATGTTCTCGATACCAGCGCCACATCATTTATCGTTATGTAATGATTATAAGTACAACATAATATTAATAATAAAAATAAATCACCTTTATTCATTGATCATGTACAAAAATCGTATTAGAAAATTGGTAGTACACATAATATTCTGCATTTTTCAGTTTTATTCCATTTTTTATAAATATGTTTCCCTCAAAGCTTACGGTATGAGCAAACGTTCCAGCTAAAAATGTTTGCAATTATTATACGACTGTTCTCGAAAGGCGCCACAACATTTATCGTTATGAAATCTTTATAATTCTGTGGTTTTTTCAAATCTAACATTTTTTTATCACAGTTTATATTTCCAGTATTTAAATATGTGAACAAACGTATCAGCTAAAATCGAAGCTAAAAATTTTTAATTTTATTATACGAGTATTCGAGTGTTCTAAAAAGTGGCGCCACATCTTTTATAGTTATGTTTATAGATTTTATTTTCAACGTTTACAAATATGAACAAACGTACCAGCTACGAATTTTTTATTTGTGTCCTTGAAAGTGGCGTCACGTTTGATATTGTTGTGTAATGTTTATCTTGCGCATTATAGAATATAGTGCATTTATCACACATTTTTTGTTCTTAGTCTCGACTTTAAGAAATGCGAACAAACGTACCAGCTGGGATCAAGCTGGGATTTTTTTATATTATTATACAATCGTTCTTGAAAGTGACGCTACGTCATTTATCGCTATGATTATTACACGTATTATAAAATATCATTTTTTAGATTTAACCTCGGATTTAACATTTGCTGTTCATTGTCTTTGTTTCTAACGTTTATGTGAACAAACGTTCGATAATGTTTTGGAAAATTTTGTATTTTTCAGTTTCATATTTTCTTATTCATAGTCTTTGTTGTCAACGTTTACAAACGTACCAGCTACAGATTTCTTATATTATTTACGAGTGGTCTCAAAAGCTGCGCTACATCATTTGTAGTATGTGTACTACCAACAGGTAGTATGTGTACTACCAACATAATACTGTGCATTTTTCAGTTTTTTTTCCATTTTTTGTAAATATTTTTGCCTCAAAGCTTAACGATGTGAGCAAACGCTCCAGCTAAGAATGTTTTCAATTATTATACGACTGTCCTCGAAAGGCGCCACAACACTTATCGCTATGTAACGGTTGTTCTGTGATTTTTTCAAATCTAACATTTTTTGTTCATTGTCTATATTCCAGTATTTACATATGCAATATTTACAAACGTATCAGCTAAAAACGAGGTTAAATTTTTTTTTAGCCTCTTGTTATACAAATAATGTTCTGAAATGTGGCGATACATCTTTTATAATTATGTTCATAGATTTTATTTTTAACGTTTACAAATATGAACAAACGTACCAGCTACGATTTTTCTATTTGTGCCCTTGAAAGTGGCGTCACGTTTGATATTGTTATGTAGGTACTGGTTATTTTACAGATTATACAATATAGGTAATGCATTTTTTTGATATTAAAATTTTTTGTTCATAGTCGATATTCCCAACGTTTATAAATTTAATTCTTTTATATTATAATGTATGTGTACTCGAAAGTGTCGCCACATCATTTTTATCGTTATGTACGAATTATTCTGTGAATGATACAATATGGTGCATATTTTCAGTTCTAACATTTTTGTTCATAGTCTTTATTTCCGACGTTTACAAATGTGAACAAACGTACCAGCTGCGAATTTTTTAAATTTTTATTTTTTTTATATATTTTTTATGTTCATGAAAGCAGCGCTACATGTATCGTTATATAATGATTATACGGCATAATAATAATAATAATAAACAAATCATCTTTATTAATTGATCATGTACAACAAAAATCATAATAAAAAGTTACACACAATATCGTGCCTTTTTCAGTTTTTTTTCCATTTTTTGTAAATATTTTTCCCCTAACGCTAACGGTGTAAACAAACCTCGGAACAAACGTTCCAGCTAAGAATATTTTCAGTTATTATACGAGTGTCCTAGAAAGGTATCGCAAGTCATTTATCGTTATGTATTTCATGATTTTTTTCAAATCTAGTACATAGCATATATTTCCAATATTTACATATATGAACAAACGCATCAGCTAGAAATTTTTTTTTCTTATACGAGTGTTCTAAAAAGTGGCACTACATCTTTTATAGTTATGGTCATAGATTTTATTTTCAACGTTTACAAACACGAACAAACGTACCATGTAATGGTTATTCTGCGCATTATACAATGTAGTGCATATTTTCACACATTTTTTGTTCTTAGTCCTTAGTCTCGACGTTTAAAAATGCGAACAAACGTACCCGCTGGGATCGAGCTGGCATTTTTTTACATTATTATACAATCGTTCTTGATAGTGACGCTCATTTATCGCTATGGAATGATTATTACACGTATTATAGAATATCATTTTTAGATGTAACATTTGCAATTCATAGTCTTTGTCCCTAACGTTTACAAGTGTGAACAAACGTTCGAATGTTTTGGAGAATTTTGTATTTTTCAGTTTCATATTTTCTTATTCATAATCTTTGTTCTCAACGTTTACAAACGTGAACAAACGTACCAGCTACAGATTTCTAATATTATTATATTAGTGGTCTCGAAAGTGAACCTATATAATATCTATTTACATTTACTCATTCTATCAACTACAAGATAATTTGTCTCGAGCTTCAAGCGGGGTGAAACGACAATGGGAAATGTCTTCATACAATTTGCTCGGTGCAGCAGCATTTTCTGCACATTGACAATATAGCCCGAATCAGATCGTTACATCAGAAATAAATTCCTTACTTAGCGGGTAATTCACGACGGAATTGACTGAATTTCCCGGTGGGCGGATAAGAGCCAGGATTGAATTATTTGCATTTGAATTATTACATTTTTTCACTTAGAACATCCTGTATAAATACAACGTATGTCCGATTGAAAGCCACCCAGTTCCTTTGGACTAGCATTAATACCATTCATAACACGCCTATGTGTGGCATCGTAGTAATTGATTGCGCAAAAGGAAAGTCTAGAAATAACTACTTGAGTTCTCTTATTCAAACAAATCAGCCTACTTGAAATTTTCTACATCCGAACTTAACCAGCGCTGAGGATGCACTGGAGTAATGAATATTAATAGAAATGAAAAATCCCACCATTGAGACTATGCCGATTAATTTTCTTAACGAATAACTCAATCGCAACTTTAATAAATAAGCCTCAAGTGTTTAAATGAATGTATAATGAATAACGAGTGGGCACTTGTGAAGGCAAATCCGTCGGGCTAAAAACTTCGCAGACTACTCAAAGGCTAAAGACCCTAAGAATTCGGATATTGCATGTTGAAATATACTCTACCGAAAAAATTATAAACCAGTAGGTACGTTTTGATTATTTCGCAGGAAATTTACGACAAAAATAAGTATGGCTATTATCAAAAATGTTCCTAATCCTACGTTTATTCAGGAAGGAAAAATGAACTACTGATTATACATACCGGGTGTTCCGATTTAAATTCTCAAACCGTGAGAGACGATAGAAATGGTATTATCCTTAAATCACTCCCCATAGCATAATAATTAGCTCCACCCTTCTAACCCTTAGATCAAAGATCTTAACGAAGAGCCATTGGTCCGCATCCCCCACTTAGCCTATTATCTCGGTTCTAGCATCTAGGACCGCCCACGTGGTCTCCCATCGACCCATACAAATGACCTTGAATTGAGCCAGAACTCGCACTACATCTACTGATCATATTAGAGGGGAGGAAGGGGGAAAAATTCGTGTCTACAAAAATGTGTTTGTTAAATTGAGGGAGAGCACCCTTTATTTTATAATTACATTTTCCTAACGAATTTATCAGCTTGTTTCAAACTTGCTTTGTTATTTTGAGGATATTTAGCATAATTGAAAAGGTATTAAGGAGACATTAGGCATTTACGACGAAAAGAGAATATTAAAAATATCAAGTATTGGTTTTGACCAATACTTCACTTAAAACGCATTAATGTTACAACGCTCGGAATATATCAACAACGCACGCACATAAACATTCGTTGTTTACAATTTTCCCTGATTGCTCTGGGTTTATTGAGCTTAATACCACTTCGACTCGAAATATGTTCAGACAAATTATGAACCAGTAAAACCCGTTATTGTTGAATAATGCTGTTAAGACTCGAAACGTAAATTCTCGCTATCTGGAGCAACTGTTGTATGAAATATTATTCTCATTCTTTGTGTTCTGTTATCAACAGATCTGCGTGGGCGCAGTGCAAAAATATTGCTTAACGTTTATGCAAATTGTGTGCTGCAGTTAAATCCAAACATGCACCGATAGGTACAAGGTGATTGAATAGAGAATGTATCGGTGTATACCATAAAAACGATATATGTAGTTTATTGTTTAAACTTATTGAACATTGTGAACACTAAAATAAGGTAAAAGAAGTATATGAAATATTGCAAACTCTGTTTTTGCATTGGGCATCCCACAAGGATCTAACTTGGGTCCTATACCGCCCTGTCATTTGAGAGTTTTACTTTTTTACTAAATACTTAAAAAATTCAAGAGCAAAATTAATTTGTGTAAAAGAATTTGCAGTATGAACGAACGCTAATATAAGAAGATGCAAAGGATTCAAAGGAGAGACGATTTAATATAAGGGTAGACAATAGACATACAGAACTAGCATACAGTCTTACATAATTTTTTAGTGCTGGAGTTAAACACTTGGGCATCGTTATTTAAACCGAAGTTATATTCCCTTCTTACTATTTTCAGTATTTTCTATTTAAACATTATACATGTATACCGTCTTTGTATTCTAATCTTCCGGCAGTTTAAAACGCCTCTTACAATACTTGACCTAAAACCAGTAATTGTGTCGCTAGCAAATCCCTGTACCCAACTTTGTTACTTGCTCTTAACAAAGTTATCGCAAAGCGGAAAGTTTTAAGAGTTTGATTGAATAGTCGCTTATGAGATAGTACAACCTGATTGGCTGTGAATTTTTTGTTGGATAACTGTTTGTTCAAAGGGCTTTGTTAACTGAAAGTTCTTGCATGCACTCTTGAGACGCGTTTAGTGATGGCGTTTCTCGAGTGCCGTAATTAATTCACTTTTCTCCTCATTTTCGTTCTACAATCACTTTCTGTACACCTAACTGGGAATTGGAAAGGAAATTGTTTTAATAACACATATATTCATATTTGCGAATGGTGTATGGAGAGCGAATCGCAAAGGGTCGCTGAGGGAAATTGATAACATCAATTAGATCTTTAAGAGCATCCGGTAATGGCGCAATCGTAGGGTGTAATGACAAAGAGTTATGCGAGGCATTTGTCATCGCTTATAAATGCCAAAAGTGACGTGAATAATTTTGCGAGGAAGATAAGGATCAAGGGGTAATTGTTAGTTTAACCTGATAATGTGTTAATTTTGCGACAAGTTATTTGACAACCTGGAAATCGAATAAGGGATTTTTGGAGAATAGGAGAATAAATAACAAGCGAACATAAAGGGAAATTGTAGTAATATAAAACTTGTAGGCTTTTTTTCGGTTGGCACGTGCTGGGTCGTCCTCTTTCACAAAGTAGATAGGAATCACGCACACTATACTGGGTGGCCACGAATGTATTGCCTCTATTTTATTTATTTATTTTATTTATATTATTCATTTTATTTATTTTTTAAAGAAATTTCATTTTATTCATTTTACTCATTTTTTAAATTTTTTTATTTTATTCATTTTATTCATTTTATTCATTTTACTAATTTTTTTCATTTTACTCAGTTTACTTATTTTACATATTTAGGATAGGAATCACGCATACTATTATACCGGGTGGCCAGTATTGCCACTGTTATTATTCTATTTTATTTATATTATTCATTTTTTAAATTTTTTTCATTTTTTATTAATTTTATTAATTTCACTCATTTTTAAAATTTTTTAATTTTATTTATTCAATTTTTTAATTATATTCATTTTATTCATTTTAGTCTCGATTTTAGTCATTTTATTAATTTATTTTATTTTTTCATTTCTCATTTTATTTATTTTACTCATCTCTTATTTATTTTATTTATGTTGTTTATTTTATTCATTTTATTTGTTAAATGCTCTCAAAATTTGCATTCTTTCGACAAATTAATCGCACTATACCGGGTGGTCACGAATGTATTGCCACTGTTTAATCTATTTTATTTATTTTATTCATTTTATCCGTTTTTTCAAATTTTTTAATTTTATTTATTTTTTTAATTTTATTCAATATGTTAATTTTTTTTCATTTTATTAATTTTATTATTTTTTTAAATTTTACTCATTTTATTTACTTTATTTATTTTATATATTTTATTTATTAAAAGCCCGGTAGTGGCGCTAATTTAATATTATTAAACGAACCGCCCTGTATTTTCTTAAATTTTTGATACACCAAGTTATTTTGCATTTAATTATGCCAGAATGTGATCAAAATAATATATTAATAACTCGATTAATAACTACCGTGTTTTTAGGCAAATTGAATCTTGCATCTAGGCAGCCATGGCCATTAAAAACTATTTTGTTTTGCTTTAAAACTATTTTTGAGCTCACAAGAAAAATATTAAGTGTATGACATAATGTTAAATGTTAAAGCAAAACAAAATATTTAGTGGTCTTGGGTATCTAGATGCAAAATTAAATTTACTCAAATACATGTTAGTCTTTGATATTTTTATTTCAATGTGACACAATTGGTCGAAATTGTAGAAATATACAGTGCAGTTAAAACCCAAAGTCATTTCCGGTAAGTCAGGAAGTGACAGATAATAGGTATAAATAATGGAAAAATATCATTATTTTTATTTTTTTTTATTTATATTCTGTCAAAAAAAAACAAAGCTTTAACTGTCGCTTTGACGTAAACTCACAGGCGTAAAGGTTATTTTTTTAAATTCAGATATTTTTTAGATTATCTGGGACCTCAAAATATTTAAGAATACATGTGGTAATAAATCCCAAATAAGAAAAGAAAGAAAATTAGACGATGCCAAAACGTTCTCGCCTCAATTTTTTGGTTTGTCTTTGGAAGTAAAATAAAAATATTTAAAGGAACTTATAGTATTATAGTTTTTCCAAGGATTTCGAAAATTTCAACAAAAACAATTGAAAGTCAAATAAAAGTGCGAAGAAACAAAACGATATTTTTTTTAATGTAATATTTACAATTTTGAAAAAAGGTTTAAATTCTCTTTCCTAAAATATAACGTAATATACAGGGTGTGCCAATAAAAACTCCCAGGTGAAATATTTCGGAAACTACTAGAGATATTTGAGTTCTGTAAAAGCCCATTGCTAGAACATATAAATAGCTTTAGTTTTGAATACAAATAGTTTTTCAATAAGTTAAGGGATAGATGGCGCTGCGTTACAAAGAATTTTTTGGATGACAGGAGCCTAGAAATATAGTGCATGTTAAAGAGATTTTAATTTCAATTAGATTTCGTTATATGAAAAATTTTCGAAAATCCAGCCGTTTTCGAGAAAATTGAGTTTAAAATTTATAATTTTTGAAAAACTAAAACCGCCGTAACTTTCTTTAAATAAATTTTAGACGATAGTTCGTTTGAAACTTTCTTCATAGGAAGGTAATGTGAATAATGTGGCTATAAAACTGTTTTTACAACTTCCGGTTAAACCGGAAATTACATTTATTGCAATTTTAATGCGCCCGCCACTGTATTATATTAAACAATATCATTGAGTAAAAATAATAAAGAGGCGCAACTGTCAAGGTTTCGAGATTTTAGTGTTGTATTTTTTTACCAATAGCTTCATGATTGTCTTCAATTTTAAGGGTTATACAGCCACATTACAAATACCTTCCCGTAGCACTAAAAATTGATGACAATCATGAAGTTATTGGCAAAAAAATACAATACTAAAATCTCGAAACCTTGACAGTCGCGCCTCTTTATTATTTTTTACTCAATGACAATATTGAATAAAAATATGTTCCATGCAAACGGTTCAAGCATGCAGGAGCATTTGTCGAATTACGATGTTTTTTACGAAGACATATTTTTTATTTAATATTGTTTAATATAATACAGTGGCGATCGCTTTAAAATTGCAATAAATGTAATTTCCGGTTTAACCGGAAGTTGTAAAAAAAGTTTTATAGCCACATTATTCACATTACCTTCCTATGAAGAAAGTTTCAAATGAACTATCGTCTAAAATTTATTTAAAGAAATTTACGGCGGTTTTAGTTTTTTAAAAATTATAAATTTTAAACTCAATTTTCTCGAAAACGGCTAGATTTTCGAAAATTTTTCATATAACGAAATCTAATTGAAATTAAAATCTCTTTAACACGCACTATATTTCTAAGCTCCTTATATGTTCTAGCAATGGGCTTTTACAGAACTCAAATGTCTCTAGTAGTTTCCGAAATATTTCACCTGGGAGTTTTTATTGGCACACCCTGTATACATATTTACCTTCATATTTAGTAATACTGATAATAATTAAACTAATAATAATAATAATCAGTATTTTTACTAAATATGAAGGTAACTATATATTATGTTATATTTTTGGAAAGAAAATTTAACCTTTTTTAAAATTGTAAAAATATACAGGAAATTACATTTAAAAAAAAATATTGCTATGTTTTTTCTCACTTTTAATTGACTCAATTGTTTTTTTGGTGAAATTTTCGAAATCCTTGGGAAAAATACTATAAGTTACGTTAAATATTTTTTATTTTATTTACAAAGATAAACAAAAAAATTGGGGTGAGAAAGTTACAGGAATCACCCTGTATATACAACTTTGTGAAAATATTTAAAATAGCCCCAAAAATAACTAAAAACTCACTTGTTAGATTGTAAAATAAATGAAGTACGGCCGAGTACGGCCCTGTATCAGATTTATGTTTTCTTGTTCGTTACTAAAAAATTGAAAGTTTCTTGCTGGATGAGCCACAAAATTTGAATAAAACATGTTTTAAATGTAAATGTTTCATGTCCGTTAACTTAGCCCCGCCATTTTGGAAATACTGAAAAATGAAAGTTGTGCTGAATTGTGCTAGTGTTGTGCTGCAATGTGCTGCTTCACGAAATTCGTTATCACCAAATTTATTTTATAGGTGAACCAATTTTAAAATCGTTTTTTCCTATAACGAAAATTTGGTGATAACGAATTTTTTAAGCGGCACATTGCAGCACAACACTAGCACATTTCAGCACAGCAAGGCTGTTTTCATATACATAATAATAAAGTTTGTTTTAAAGTTGGCAATTAAAAAACCTTTTAACGAGTTTAGTATCAGAGGGAACTATTTGTTCTCTTTGTGCATTATGCGAAAGAGTGACAGGACAGGATCCTTTTAAACTGACTGACTCCTGTTTCTTTTCATCAAATTTCACAATAAAGTTTGTGCAACCCCCTCGATTTCTGCATTCAGCCTACAATAATGCAAACGTATTTCACACCCACATTGGCATAATGTTACATCAATAAAACCCGATTTTAAAATGGCTTTATCATGAACTGTTGTTGGTTAGAAAACTATTATAGTCCACATGAGGGTGTCCTTGTTGCAGAGCGTGCCAAAGGAATCGTTATTAGAACATCTGCTATAAATTTGTTGTTTGTAACGTCCGCAAACTGTTAGAACCATTAAGTAATGGCATTATGGCACATAGAACATAAAAACACGTTAATTTATTTATTGAAGTAGAGTACAAACAGGAAATTCCAAAAAAAAATAAACCTTATTAAATAAAGAAAATATACTATACATATATGCGACCGGAAATTGCAATATAATTAATATGGATTTATTTTTTTGCATTGTAATGCAGGTAGTAAGAGTTGGAATAATTTATGATCATGATCGAATAATGCAGTTCAATTGTTTTACTGCCTTCCATAGTTGTCTGAATACCACCAACAGAGCCATCACCTGATTCACGTCTCTTAGTAAATGGCAGCGATATGACATTAGTTATTTATGATTCTATGCATATATGATTTCATATCAACAAGAGTAGCATTTAATATTTAATGTGTGTGGCAAAAACGATACAAAACATGTCTCAAATATTGAACTAAACCGAAGCCTTCAAGCAGAATTCGAAACTCTGGTAATAATTGTCGGATTTAAGTTATTGTACAAACTGTTAGAAACTTCTTCCAAAGTGTCTTATTCCTTGGAGTCAGTCTATTGACCGATTTCAAATATTTATCATGAAAACAAATTAATAAATAACATCAATAGATAAGAATCAACTTTTTAAGTTCTACAGTTACATCGTTCCACGACCAGTTTCCATGTTTATAGTAGATTTATTAGAATTGTTTTTGTGGCCGATAAAATTTAAGCTGTTGGCCTCTATTTTAATCGAGATTTTAATGTGTAGGTGTCGTGAGCGATAACAGTATTTTCCTTTGGCAGTAAAAGAAAACAGAACCAATACTATTAAGGTTAAATGAAATGTCAATTGTCACGTCACAAAGTTATTCCGGTGATTATGATTTTCTCCTACCATGCCTCAAGTGTATCATGCGATGTAAGTCCATATTTGAATAAAATTCGTATTAATATGTTATGGTTATGAGGCCATGAATTCTCTTTACTTCTTATCTGCAATATTTTACTAAATACATTTTTTGTGGGGTCACCGCGCTCGAACTTAATAGAAAACCATTTTTCTACATTATTATGCATATAGAGATTACTACGATTACTATTAATTGAGATATATGTACGGTTTTTCCAGTTGAGAAAGTCCGTTTTAAGCGAGGTTTTAAGCATTTTTTTCTGAAAAAAGTTGAAATCTAACATTTTTTTCTAAACCGTTTGTCCGATTTTAATGTTTTTTTTTTGTTTTGTACGTTAACTCTTCTGGAATATATAGTCGTGCAGATTTTAAATAAAAATTATTTTTTCTTTAAATATAGGGCGTAACAATAAAGCTATTAGTCAGTCCATTTAAGTACAAAAAAAAAGTTCTAACTTCGTTAACTCACAACCCATTTTGATGATTTTTTTTTTGAAATTTGGGAAAAGTTTATAGAAAAGTTCTCCCTAGGTGGGAAGGTGTGCTTTTCATTTTTTCAATTGTTATTAACAAATAAGTGTTTTTTTTAATGCACTCAATTAAAAAATTTATAATTCTTTTATTTTTTTAAACAATTGCCTGAAATTTGATTACATAACGTTTTTGGGGTCACAGTTTACGAATCTGGCTTCAAAATCTATCTGAAAACAAAATGGCGTCTACAAAATGGTGTCGGATGTCTAATTTTTTATTTTCTTTTTGTTATTACATTTATCACCCAACTAGCAATTTATGTTTTGTAGCAGCTGAGAGAATGTTTACAGATCATTTTTTATAAAACAATATTGTGCATATAAACATTTCCAAAACGTTTATACAACGCTTATAAACGCGAAATGGGCACATTTTATAAAACAATGTAGTTCTTTAATTTGCTTTATTACGGCTCTCACAGGTGTTATAAAATAATTGTATAAACGTTTACACCATATTAAAAAAATTAGTATACGATAGTTATAAAATAGTTTTATAGCAAACAGTTATAAAATTCTTTTTATAAGCATTGTGTTATTATCTCCATAGCTACTTGTTTGTTATGTACCCACCCCTTGTTTTAACTTTTTTCCAATTGCTTAAATGTACTTTCGACATGTTACACAGTGACACTCTGAGTCCTGTGACTTTACTGTTTAAATAAAAAAAACAATATGGCGAATAAACACCTACCCATGATAAAAAGGGTAGGGGACGTAATTAGTCTTTGAAGACAATTTTTAGTTTTTTAACTATTTTATAAGTGATTTATGAGAGCAATGATGCTTCGTTTATAAAACAATTGTTTAGTAGGTCCGGCCGAATACAATATGCTCCCTGAAATAATATTGTGTTAAGAAAAATCCTTATAAAATTGTTTTTTTAATGCTTGGCTAAATTCTTAAACAATAATTTTATAGAGGTTCGCAAATTGACTAATAAGTGCCGGTGGTCATTATTACAAATCAATTTTGTTCCGTGAGCTAAAACATCCTATAATAATTGCTGTATAAACGTTTATAAAACAGCTTATAACAAATTCTATAAAATGTTTTATAATTTAGCTGTAAGAATATTCTTAGCATTTTTTTACATGACAATTTAGTTGCGAAGACTAAATAATCACTTTGGTGGTTTTAATAAAACAAAATATCTTCTGTAGAGCAGTAATGCAACAGTAATAAAATAAAATTGTAGTATTATTTTAAATTTATAGAGCAACTTTGTTAGTTGGGCAGATATCTGGAGGTTTTTGGGGTCGCTGATCACGAATGTGGCATTAAAACTAAATAAAAGAACTTTGGCGAATTTTTAGCGTTTGAAAATAGACTATATGTTTTCTTTTTCAAAAATACAAAACACCCTGTGAGAATCGTCAGCAACAAAATTAAATTCCAGTTCAGACCCAATCATACTTTTACGTTTTTGGTACACCTTTTTAATCTTTGCTATTAAACGAGATATATACCGAGTGGGGGAAAAAATCAAAACATTTTTTTTCTAAAAGAACAAGGCAATAGGTACGCAGTCGAGAAACAGTTCCTCCTCATGTGAATATGAAGAACATTGTTTTGAACCTTATAATCAAGAATTTTATACACATTTAAATAGTGATATAAAGGTTTTATTGATGTTTTATTACTGCCACAATTTTTCTTAATGATTTTGTTCTCTCACCTTCATCTAGAGGCGCCAGTAATGTAAAATGTCATGTTGTCAGATTGGAGATGATTTCCAAAGTAGAAATAAAATATAATATAAGTTATTAAAGTTTGTGTCAATTTAAGTGTGAGTTTATAAATAACTAAATACAATTTAATTGTAATTCTTAAATCATATCTAATTATATTCCGATTTCCTAAGCAGTCATAATTCTCTTACAGATATTTAGAAATCAATACAAATTGAACGTCTACGACGTTGTCATATCCCGCTTATGCGTTTCCTTCCAATAAAATGCCAGACTTGCAATTGTCAGTCTCGAAAAATTCCCCAAACGCACATAATGCAATAATCGTTTATTGGCGGTGTATGCGGAGCTGTATTGTGTAGATACTCAGAGACTAGGGATCCCCCATTTTTCGTCGAGCAGTGCCGAACTAAGGAACTTAAACCAAATATTTTTTCACGAAAAATGACAATTTGGTAAGCTTGACGATCCCGTTTAAATAACAGTTTTCTTTGTTTTAATTTTCTGAAAGACCAAAATCGAAAAATATTTTTGTACACTATACCGGACATACTAAACATTAAATTGAAACTAGGTGTAAGAAGCACAAAACATAATTTATTACCGATCTCGTGTTAAATATTTGAAACTTATTATTCCGCACAACTTTTCAACAAATAAAACACTTTTTAGTTTTGACCATCGGCATCGATCAGTATTATGGGAAAACCAACCGTCTGAATTAGCAATTGAACGAATGAACCAAACTAGTGTCTTTATTGAAAAGAATGTAATAATTACTAATCCTAACATATTACTTCTTGTTCACTAAGAAAATTTGTTGCTAAAATTGCTATAATTCAAGCTTTTGCCCTCGCATTTCCTGCATTTCGTGCCGCTTAATCCGCCCCTGTCAGCCTAAATCAAACAGTCTTCACCCTAAGACTCTATTCCCCCTGATTGCATAGGCCTCTGCATACCCTAATATGAGTCATCGATACTCCACCACTCCTACAAACTCCGAAAACATAAGAGTGCAACAACCCCTAGCTTATTTCTGCACGAATTGTAATGGCGGAAAAATACTCATCTAGTGAAATAAAGACTTTGTGCGTAGTGAGGCTGAAATGTCCGGTGATTTTCAGTGTCTCATTCTGAAAGAGCGATATTTCATGCGGACGCTTGGCGCTGGAGGGCTTATAGGGGAGTAAATGGTGTATTAACTAAGACGTATAAAGTTACAGTTTTTTTTAGGTTCTGCGCAAATTCTTCCATCCATCGCCTCATACACATTTTTAATCGTATAAATATTTTATTTAAAGCAGACGAAATTATCACCTGTGACATCCCTTCTTATGTCTATTAATCTATTTTCGGAGAAAAAGAACATAAAAATGTGTCCTTTTAATGTGCTCGTCTAGTTTTAAAAATGTACTCAAAATACATTATGGTAGTAGCTTAAAGTTTGATATTATTTAATTTTTATCAACTGTTTTTCTTTAATGTAAATGTTGAAAAAAACTGTTAATGAAGACTTGAAAGGATTAAACAGGTTTATTTTAATTTAAACACAAACTGTCATAGATTAAAAATATGGAAATAACCTGAATGCAAATACGAAATCATTGCCATATATACCCTCGCATATACCTAAGAGAAACCTCTCTTGTATATGTCGTTGCGAAAAATACACATACACTTTTTCAGTGTAACGTTTTTCCTGAACTTGTTGGCCAACTAATCTTAATTTACTTTTACTTATACGTCCAAAAACGCAGGGTGGGCGTCATGCTTTATGCCAGCCCGTCCCTGTTCCCCGTGATAATATCAATTTAATTATTTACAGTTCGCCATATATATTTACTTAACCTATTAGGTTAAACTGGTTAAACAATTATTATCAATTCGATGGCAATTTAAATAGACGTTTAATACAATTAAACAAATGTGTGAATTAGAACTAAATTAATTAAATCAATTCACGATTAGATTTGATTTATAAAACGGGGCCAATAATAACATTGGTCTAATGGGTTTGCATTAGTTTTGTACATACAAACGTCAGAGCATTTCTCCAATTTGAAGCGTTTATTGTACGACCAGGTACTGATAATAAAAAAAATTCTTTTTCGTACGCGGCGTGCACATGTGAAAGTAATTTCAATTGCTCGACCTTGCTGACCTAAAATTAATTAAACAGGACACATTTATATATACGTCATAGTCAATAAAAAACAATGAAATGATATACCAAGGAAATATCCATAACCTACTTTAGACTGTTTATCTTCCAAAAAGAAAACATGGAAAATTTCTCGTATGTTACGTCACCGCATTATAATTCGTTTACTCGCATCGGTATTTTGCTTGGAACACATCCTTTATAGGAAAACATAAAATACGATTCGTATAGACTTATTTATGCATACAATAAACTTGCAGAATGGCATTACATTTGGGGTAGTATTGTAGCGAGCTTTGTCTATAAATCCGGAAAATCTGGATTGTGGTGTGGTGTATTTATGATTGCAACAATAATAGCATAACAATTGTTGCAAAAATTCGCTTAGTACATGCAAATGGTGACTGGAATAAGGTGTTCCACAAGAAACAGCTTTAGGGCCATCTGTAGTTTTTGTTTGTATAAACGAAATTTCATTTCTTACTGAATGCAAAATTACCTTGTTGTATGCTGATGATACTGCTCTTCTGATGTATGGTAATATTTGAGAAGTTTGGCACTTAAAGAATACGGTATAAAGTCTCGGGTAATAGTGGAGAGAAATTAGTCAAAATAATTGATGAAAAGTGATGTCATCGAGAAGGTGAATTTTTTTCTTTGTTTCCTTTTTATACATGCAAATGAGTCGAAAACCGAAAAAATTAGCAAAACCGGTCTGGGGCTTCGCGAGAAAAGCGCACAAAAGTGCATTTTTTATGCATTTTGAGTGCATAGCTACACTATTTTTTAAATATCTCCGGCTCTATTGGTCGTAGAAAAATTAAAAAAAAAAAACAAAATACTCGTAAATGAATAGTAATGATAAGGTATAGTAAGATAACCGTGCGAATGCACCGGCCGAAATGCAGCAGATCGTCCGACCGCTTGAATGGTCAGCCGGCCGTTATTGATCCCGGCAAAATGCATGTTGCATGTAAATTGAGTGCAACTCTGAAATATAACAGATTGCGAAGCTCGGCTACGCTACAAGTAATGAAATCCTTGAAGGGTCTGTGGGGATCTGCAATTTCATTTCGGCCTTATTTCCTACTGGGGTTACTAAACGAAATCTTGAAGGATTACTATTAGGTTGTTGATTGGACGGCGGCGTACAATGATGCCGTATATAAGGAATATCAACTTGAGTTGGTTGCGAGATAGATTGGTGGAGTTTGTTGCCTCTTGGCGCTAGAACTTATTTCACATTTCTGGTACACATAATAATGTTGAAAGTCAAGTTTATTTATTTTCAAAATTAACGGAATTGTATGAAATATAAGAGCTAAATTATCAGATATCAGAATTAATGACAAATATTTTGTTACTTAAATGGAGAGACTTAAGGAATCTTCAGCCAAAATATATCGAAGGAATTAAAGGTCGCCAAGCTTAAAGCAAGAATACCATTCTGACTCGTCGTCTCAGCTTTCTTTAGTCTTTTACTTCATGCCAGCAATTCGGGTGTACCACAAGGATCTATTATATCATTAATTTTGTTTCCTTTTACAAGTGGCTCTCTATTGGAGCTAACTCTATTCACAACTTTGCTGATAACAGTACTCTCCTTATAGATTCGGCTTTTCAGCTGATGATGTAGACAAAAGAACACAATTGGTTCTGATTTGTCTAAATGGGTTTTAAATGATGGCGAGTTCAAACTATCTCAAACGCAGTTTCAGTGGTGGAAATAGTTTTGGAAATGCTTTTCTCTTGGCAAATTGTGACGGTGTCGTGGTAGTTTTCTTCAGTTAAACAAAAACATAATAAAAAAATTAGGAAAAGTTCCCACAACGTTTGTACAGCTTAAGACACGTACGTCACAAAAGGTTTGCCGAGGTCTAGCTCAGTTGACGAGTGGGGTAGGTTCAAATTATACTACCATCTATACATGTAAGAAAAGGGCGTCATCAGCTGTTAGCAACCTCGCTGACAGGATCCCCAGATAATATGAGAGGGTGTCCAAACAAAAAAGCCCTGAAAACAGACGAGACGCTTTCTCAGGTAGTTTCTCGAAGGTTTTTTCCAATGGGTCTAATTAAATATTGTATATTTAGTCACTTACGTAGCTGGGAGGTGGCTTATCAGCGGAGTCCAATCTATCTCACCAAAACTGGACGTATTAGTTAGCAAAAAACGGGCGTCGCGGCATTTGGGATTCTCGATCCCTTAAATTCTTCATCGTGTGTCTAACATATTTAATTTAACAAAATTGTCGTTGCAGCAAAAACCAACCACTCGTGAAGAAGGCCTATGAACTGTACCTTGCCTGGTAAAGTTGGTAATCAAAACAAGTCATGGATTCCAAAAGTTTGTTGCAGTTCGTATTCGAGGACATTGACAAGGTGGTGGAAAGGTACCTACTCGTAAATCTATGCCGTTCGCAGTTCCAGTTGTTTGGAGGGAACCTCGTAACCGCGTGGATCACTTGTTTTTGCATGATGAATGACCATGGTTGAGATATAAGATCTCAACCATGACGAATGACAAAGGAATTACTAGCCAAACCAAGCGCATGACATCTCATTACTCATTCCCCAGCATCCTGAAAGTTACACTCTTGATTCGGAATCGGAATCTGAAGAATCTTCACCAGAAGCTGAACCAAGCTATATCCCTAGTTCTGATGATTCGTCTTTTAAACCTCACTAAATCACCCAAGCTTTTAAACCTTTAAAAAGAACAAAATAAGGGAAACGTCTCAATAATGAAAAATTGCCATACTTACAGGACGGTTTGATATCCAAAAACTTGCGGGACACAAAATAGCCATCAAAACAATCGAATACGACCAGGCTAACTATTTTAAGATATGCAAATCATTTAACTAAAAAGTCATCATCAAACATTGTCGCGTTAAATTCAGGGGCCATTTTCTCCTTCTTCCACGAGAAAACCTCCTCGACCAATCAAATGAAAGTTGCCAGAACCTTCCTAAATTACACAACCTAAGAGTAGGTTACCAAATATACACCCCGAGACTACATGAGCTGAGTTGTCGCGAGAAAAAGAACTAATATATAATTAATTTTACTTTAGATATTCAACCCATTTAACATATAGTGTGTCGCACTTAAGAGTGAAACACCCTTATAATTTTTTTCATTTTCATCTGATTTGAACCAACTCTATGATAGATCCCATTAGGTTCAACTCATGGCCAAAAAACCATTCACCCCCTACTAATGCAAAGCCACCTGCGATACCAAAATAAACGCAAAAAATCAAGAAACATATTAGGCATTTTTTTATCGGAAAATTTTACTAATGAAAGTTGTTCAGAATTGTCTAAAAGCCTTAAATCCAAAATCTCATCAAAATTAAAAAATATTGATATTTTGATTTAAAATATTTTAAATCCGAAAATATAATTTTACAATATCAATTATCATTCGTATTTAGTTGCAGAGAGTATTTTTTAGTTTTTTTTTTATAAAAAATAAAATATTACAATACAATAATCCATTAAAATAATATTTTCAGACAAAATACTAATATTTTTTTATTTTGATTAAATTTTGGACTTAAGGTTTTTGAACAATTCTGAACAGCTTTTCATTATTAAAATTTTTGATAAAAAAATGCCTAATATGTTTTACTGATTTTCCCCGTTTATTTTGACATCGTAGGTGGCTTTGCATTAGTAAGGGGAAAATGGTTTTTGGGCCATAAGTTGATCCTAATGTGCTCTATCTTTTAGTGAAATTTGGTTTAAGTCGGATAAAAATGAAAAAAGTTAGAAGGGTGTTTCACTCTTAAGTGCGACACACTGTATATAAGAGGATGGAGGTATAACATGAATCTATACTGTAATATGTAATTAATTTTACCTTAGATATTCAACCCATTTAACATATATAAAAGCGGATAGAGGTATAACATGGATCTATACTGTTACAAAATTAATCGCGAAGAATCTTTCTTTGTAGAGCTAAGTGGTTTAGAATATTGTTCTCAAATATGGAAATCTACACCTAAAATTCATCGATTATTTGGATTTAATTCAATCTTGATCCATACGTTTGGTTGATGATCCAGCTCTTACCAATAAAATGAACCAATTACGATGTAACTAAAGACCCTTTAAAGACCTGGATTAGCTTCCTTTGCAGAGCAAAGTGGTTTGGGAAATTGTTCGCATAAGGGAATCTACACCAAAAAACTTACTGAAAATTCTGATTCAGTTCAAACTCGAACCATGCGATTGGATTGGTTCCAGCTCTCACCTCTTTGCAACAATATTACAGCGCTGGAATTTCAGTATTTTCATAGAGATTGTTTAATAAAAGTTGCAGATTTTCTGTTCGTACTGTCGTACTAGGTTCTTACGCTCCTTGAAGTGCCATTTGATTCAGTAGCAATTCTTGTGAAGAGACTGAAGGTACATTCGATATAAAATCCCTTTTTTATCTATACGTGTCTGTATTATATGAAGCAAATTAATCATTCCGGACTTCAAGCAAACATAAGAATAATAATAGGAAAATGTGATGCTGCAGGAATTCCAAATAATAAATTAGAAATTGCTAACTTCTGCACGATTCTTATTAAAAGAAGTTTTATGTTATATATCTCGGTTAGCACTTAGCTAATGAAATGTGATGAAAATCACGGTTTTTCCTGCACAGGTTTTTTTTGTTTCCATGACTTGTGTACTTAACAAAACCAATAATTCTTTTTTCACTAACTTAAAAAAATTGTATTGTATCAACTAAAATTGACAATTCAGGAAAAATTATTCGTGCGATGTGTGTTAAGAAGTTTTCAGCCTCAATTTTAGTAATCAGGTTTGAAGGTCCCCCATTCGAGTAAGAAGCTTAATTTAATTTTTTTTAGGTTAAGTAAGCTGAAAAGTTCGCCTTTTTGCTAAATAGAACTTATTTTAAGACAATTGATTCTATATTGCCGGTTGGAAGCGAGTGTCTTTAATGAGCGATGGAACTATTAATAGTCTCCTAGTCTCCTGGAAAATGTAGAAAACCCTAATTTTAACACCTAACTAAATATGCGTATTTCATTTTAAATTCTTAAACGTCAAAAAGTTGAATCGGGATGTCCCCCTCTAGGACAATATAAAAACTCTGTGATAAAAATTCGTCATCCAATCCAAGCATTAAAATTAAAATAATAACTGCACTCTAGTAACATAAATATTGTTAGTACTAGTACCGGATGTACTAACATGACATGCCCGAGGACATGCCTAAAATACGTCCGGTCACTCAGAATACTTAATGATAGGATATACTGATTTATTACTAATATTTGTGTTTCCGTATTATTCGCATGTCGTTAGTCGTTATCAAAGTCATCAAAACAAGAGCAAACATTTAAATACCAGCTGGTTCAATTTACGTAATCTGTTCGCATCAACTGTCGACGCAGACTTCTCTTTATTCCGTACGTTCGTAACCTTTCATAAAGTACTTTTGTGCATAAGTGCTAACGATGGTAAAAATGCACCCGTAAGAGTGATATATGGAAAGTAAACTGACACTCCAGAAATATTGTTATCAGAAGGATTTTCAAGTCCGTTACACACCCTGACGTTGCGGTTATATGAATTTCGTGTAAGTGAGCAAAAACGCGAATTCCATCATTCTTTCACCCGAGACATTACCTATTACGGTGCAAATTCACAGATGTCTCCCATCGCGTAAATGCAGATACGACGTTTTAATGAAATTTCGTAACATTTCGTTGAGTGACGTACGTTTCCTGCTCGCGCTACAGGGAAGCAGAAGTGCTTTTAAATGGGGTGAGTTGGCGAGTCTATTTTCCGTCTGTTATTTTTTTGTATTGCTCACCTCTTCTCCGGCTAAGCGTAACAATTCGTAAGGAGCCGGCTAATGTGAGGGGGACTGAATTGTTGTGCCAGACGTAAAAATATAGCGTATCCAATAATTTTTAATTTTATATAAAGAAAGTGACATGCTGCTGGTTTGCTATGGGGACGATGCAGAGGACTTTGAAAGCACCCTGGTGTGGCCATCTGGATCAATGTCTAAACATCGTAATCTATTCTATGGCATTTTCAAGCAATTGGACAACATTTTTGGAGCTTTGTACAAACCCTTATAATTATATTTTCCTAAGGAATTTTTCAGTGTTGAATTAATCGTGAAGTCAAACATTGACATTTTCCAGCAATTAGACAAATTTTTCTTAGCATCTAAACCTTTATGGTAATTATATTTTCCTATGGAACTTCTCAGTGTTGAATAAAACGAAGTCAAACATTGACATTTTCGTGCTATTAGACAACTTTTTGGAGCTTTATAATATACCCTTATAATTTATAAATGACTTTGTTTAGGTTTTATACAAGCATAATAACAACAAACATATTTAAATTGTTGTTATTATGCTTGTATAAAACCTAAACAAAGTCATTTATAAACAATGCATATCAAGCAAAGAAAAAGAATTGTAAAATACCCTTATAATACTTATATTTTTCTAAGAAATTTTTCAGTGTCGAATAAAGTGTGAAGTCAAACGTTTTTGGAGCTTTTTATAAACTCCATAATAATTATATTTTCCTATGGAATTTTTTAGTGTTGAATAATACGTGAAGTCAAACATTGACATTTTCGATCAATCTAACAACTTTTTGGATCTTTATATAAACCTTTACGATAATTATACATATATTCCTAAGGAATCTTTCATATTTCTAAGGAATTTTTCATTGTTAAAAAAAGTGTCAAGTCGAACACTGACATTTTCAGACAATAAGACAACATTTGGAAGTTTTATATAAAGCCTTATAATAATTATATTTTCCTATGGAATTTTTTAGTGTTGAATAAAACGTGAAGTCAAAAATTGACATTTTCGAGCAATCTAACAACTTTTTGGATCTTTATATAAACCTTTACGATAATTATACATATATTCCTAAGGAATCTTTCATATTTCTAAGGAATTTTTCATTATTGAAAAAAGTGTCAAGTCGAACACTGACATTTTCAGACAATAAGACAACATTTGGAAGTTTTATATAAAGCCTTATAATAATTATATTTTCCTATGGAATTTTCAGTGTTGAATAAAACGTGAAGTCAAAAATTGACATTTTCGAGCAATCTAACAACTTTTTGGATCTTTATATAAACCTTTACGATAATTATACATATATTCCTAAGGAATCTTTCATATTTCTAAGGAATTTTTCATTGTTAAAAAAAGTGTCAAGTCGAACACTGACATTTTCAGACAATAAGACAACATTTGGAAGTTTTATATAAAGCCTTATAATAATTATATTTTCCTATGGAATTTTCAGTGTTGAATAAAACGTGAAGTCAAAAATTGACATTTTCGAGCAATCTAACAACTTTTTGGATCTTTATATAAACCTTTACGATAATTATACATATATTCCTAAGGAATCTTTCATATTTCTAAGGAATTTTTCATTGTTAAAAAAAGTGTCAAGTCGAACACTGACATTTTCAGACAATAAGACAACATTTGGAAGTTTTATATAAAGCCTTATAATAATTATATTTTCCTATGGAATTTTTTAGTGTTGAATAAAACGTGAAGTCGAACATTGACATTTTCTAGCAATTAGACAACTTTTTGGAGCTCTATATAAATCCTTATAATACTAATATTTTTCTAAGGAATGAGACAGCATTTGGAAGTTTTATATAAAGCCTTATAATAATTATATTTTCCTATGGAATTTTTTAGTGTTGAATGAAACGTGAAGTAAAAAATTGACATTTTCGAGCAATCTAACAACTTTTTGGATCTTTATATAAACCTTTACGATAATTATATATTCCTAAGGAATTTTTCATATTCCTAAGGAATTTTTCATTATTGAAAAAAAGTGTCAAGTCGAACATTGACATTTTCAGACAATAAGACAACATTTGGAAGTTTTATATAAAGCCTTATAATAATTATATTTTCCTATAACATTTTTTAGTGTTGAATAGAACGTAGAACATCTTTATTTGACCACTTTACATAAATAATTACATTTGTGGCAAGTCATAGATTACAACAAAAAAAAAAACGTTAAAAGTCAAAGATTGACATTTTCGAGCAACCTGACAACTTTTTGGAACTTTATATAAAACTTTACGATAATTATAAATTCCTAAAGAATTTTTTAATGTTGAAAGAAGTGTCAAATCGCACATTGACATTTTCAGACAATAAGACAACATTTGGGAGTTTTGTATAAAGTCTTATAATAATTATATTTTCCTATGGAATTTTTTAGTGTTGAATAAAATGTTAAGTCAAACATTGACATTTTCTAGCAAATAGACAAGTTTTTGGAACTTTATCTAAACCTTTATGATAATTATATTTTCCTATGCAATTTTTCAATGTTGAATAAAACGTGAAGTCAAACATTGACATTTTCTAGCAATTAGACAACGTTTTGGAGTTCTATATAAATCCTTATAATACTAATATTTGGAAGGAATGAGACAGCATTTGGAAGTTTTATATAAAGCCTTATAATAATTATATTTTCCCATGGAATTTTTTAGTGTTGAATGAAACGTGAAGTCAAAGATTGACATTTTCGATCAATCTAACAACTTTTTGGATCTTTATATAAACCTTTACGATAATTATATACTCGATTATATATTCCTAAGGAATCTATCATATTCCTAAAGAATTTTTCATTGTTGAAAAAAGTGTCGAACATTGACATTTTCAGACAATAAGACAACATTTAGAAGTTTTATATAAAGCCTTATAATTATTATATTTTCCTATGGAATTTTTTAGTGTTGAATAAAACGTTAAGTCAAAGATTGACATTTTCGAGCAACCTGACAACTTTTTGGATCTTTATATAAAACCTTTACGATAATTATAAATTCCTATGGAATTTTTTAATGTTGAAAGAAGTGTCAAGTCGCACATTGACATTTTCAGACAATAAGACAACATTTGAGAGTTTTGTATAAAGCCTTATAATAATTATATTTTCCTTAGAAATTTTTTAATATTGAATTATAAAACAGATAATTAAACATCTCTAGAGCTTTACGTAAACTCTTATAATAATTATATTTTTCTAAGGAACTTTTTGGTGTTGATTAAAACGTGAAAGCAAAATTTGACATTTTCGAATGATTAGACAACTTTTTGGAGCTTTATATAAACCCTTATAATAATTATTATATTTTGCTAAGGAATTTTCCGATGTTGAATAAAACGTAAACTTAAACCATTGACTTTCGACATAGCAAAAAAATAAATGGCAGTATAATACTGCCTAGTTTAATTTGTTAAAGAATCCCGACTTTACCCTCGTCCGAATCGAAATACGCTTTTAGGGCGATTAAGCCGATCGGAACAAGTTACCTCGATTATACTTGGCATGTTTATTTTCCTTGCGAAATGCATGCTAAATACTTTGTTTATAAAGAAGCGACCCCTACGGTCAACGATCTTGGGTTTTTTAAATTAATTCATTGGTATGCGGAGCTCGGCGCGAGTTATTATTATCAATATTAACGCTATTAAATGGAGCATGCAACAAAAATGTCGATAATTAATTTATTTGATTCATTTATAACGACGACCACACGTATTGTTAATTTATTATTGCTTCTAGTATTCGATAAGCACTTGTACTTGGAAATAATCAAGTTCAAACGACAATCAATAAGCAGTAACACATTATAAAATAATTAATTGTATCGTTTAATTGTTAGTCATTGAAATTTCCGATTTTGGTATTTGTGTGATTTGAAATTGACAAATATATAAAGACTTTGAATTTAAAAGTTTGTGAAAAATATTGTTAAGATATCGCTTTAACGTGTAATGGAATTTATTTGCCTAAATGCCGGAATGCACTTAATTAACAGCTAATGAGAAAGGGCGGAAAGGTCAGCGTTATCGGTGATATATAGTGGACATATTTGAATAATTTTTCTTGTCGTTATAGTCAGTTTTTATCTAAGTATGTCATTTCATAATCAACGTGAATATGGAGCGTAGAAAATTGGTAAATTTAGTTTATATGTAAGAAATGAGAACTTAGTTGGCACTTCTTTTTCGTTTCTTTTATATGTGAAGCATATAAACTTAATGCAAATAATAAAAATGCACTTCCCTTCGGAGTCTTTATTTCAAGTAGTAAAAGATATGCCCATAAAGATTTTACCGATAAAAATGTAGTTTATTTCTGCTTCATAAGGGTATTGTTACGTTTTATTTCGTGATCCCAATCGTGATAGAATTATTATGTTAGTAATAAAGAACAATAAAATGTTTAGTTATATGCAAATTGTTTGTTAAATTATTTAATACAGATTTTATATATACCAAAACAAGGCATATTTTACGTAGAAACTCTGAATACTCTATGTAGCTTAATATTTTTTTGTATAGCAGCAACGTTAGAGAGCGATTGTGTGGTAGAACAAGACCTGAATTCGCATATCCGCTGCGGCAGATGGCAATGTCGCAGGGACTAATTGTGTTGAGATTGTTGTGGAATACCATCAAGTCGTTTTTTCACTTTTTCTCGACAGATTTTTTCTATAATAGCGTTTTGTACTGTATGTAATTTTTCTTGTCTTGAATTATATACTTGCACGTTCTGGTGTATGCGACATCAAAATATAAATAATAAATGTTTGATTTCATATTGCAGGATGGGAGTATGGCAGGAATTCGTTTAAAGCCCAATATCTGCAAGAGTACAAATTTATGATTTTAGTTTATTCCGTAGGCGAAAAATACGTATAACTCTTCACAGGCTTTGTAGGGTCCCTTCATTGATTCTAAATGCTCTGTTAAAACTTCATTTCACATTATGTTGTTTATCGAAACGTGAACAAATTGATTTAAAATTCAATCAGTGTACCATCACGGGCTTGTAGGTTCAGTTTCATGGAACAATGTTGTCGCAAAATAATTTTACACAACTACGCTGATTAAGTAAATATTACAGGCGCATGTGTTCGTGATTTAAATATAAATTTATTTATTTTATGTGGAATATATCGAAATCGCGCTAACGCTTTTATGTATTTCGAAATTTAATTGATTTCGCAATCGACCACAGATTTCGTTGGTAACACAGTTTGACTTGAGACTTTTATTTAAATAATTGAAAAAATTAATCTGTTTAGTCAAATATATGACGCTCCGATTACAAA
The DNA here is from genome assembly GCA_963680705.1 of Rhagium mordax. Taxonomy (NCBI): domain Eukaryota; kingdom Metazoa; phylum Arthropoda; class Insecta; order Coleoptera; family Cerambycidae; genus Rhagium; species Rhagium mordax. Next base: position 126,079,688 of record OY796656.1, on the reverse strand, counting down.
ATTAATTACTTTATGTATTTATTTACTACAAAATGTTACATTCAGGGCGAACCTCCTCTTAATGGGAATTCCATAAAAAAACAATAGAATATCAAAGTATCCTTTTTTTTTTCTTTATCTTATAATTATAGAGTTCCAAAAATGGTGCAAAATGTCCACGCTTCAATTCTGTGGAGTTTCAGCAAATCTCATTAGTTATGTCGCATATAATCAATTTGCAAATAGATAGTGGGTATTAATGCGGAAAATTCTGTCTAGATCAATTTCCTTTTATCGTTTATTTGCTTGCACTCGAATAAATTACTATCAGAAACGCTTCCTTTTTATTTAGTGGACTGTTAAGTGTTCCCGTACAGATTAAAACCAAACAAACTCGAGCCGAACGAGGGTATTTGAGAAGTATGATATAGCGAACGTGAAGGAGTGTCTATTAGAGGTAAACGACACTTAAGTAGAAGATAAATTTACCATTTTTACGGTACTTAAGTTGCAATTAGTTACAATTTAATGATACCGTTCCTGATACGCTTATTATTTAAATAAAGATTAATGGAATCCCACTCTTTCTAACGAGGCAGTGTGTTTTAACTGCGATGGGATTTGATTATTGCAGAAGAATGATAGAGGTAATTATACCCAAAGATTTCTCGTAAAAATAAATTCTTCAAGTGTTTTGAACTTTATATGCTATAAAAATCATAAAAATATTATTCCATAAATCGTTAATTTGGCTAAACAACCCGAAGGGGAGACTTCAGTGCTTCCAAAAATATATTCATAAATCTTAAATTAATTTCCGCATATTAATGTGTATGTATTATTGGTCAACGTCCTTGCATGATTGTTAACTGCAATAATCAAAACACTATAATTTCAAAATTACAAAAATAATCTTTAAGGTGATATTTTAAAAAGCAGTTAAAGAGAATCTGACCCATCTAGAAGAGTTCAAAGAAAGCATGAGTTGACTTATTCTATATAAAACTACGCAATTATCTGCATTTTATAGGATTGGGTGGCTTTAGGAAATTAGCTCGATATATTTTTGTTGACCGGAACCATGCCAAAACTTATACCTACTGAAAATGGTAAGAAACAGAGTGAAGATTTTAAACTTTAAATACATACAAGACAGAAACTGGTTCCCGACCTTATCTCCTAATTAAAAAGCAAGCACAAAATATTTTCAATCGTGTCCACACTGTCCGCCATCTTGAATGTTGACATTTCGGTAATTTCTTCACTATTTCTACGAATTTATTCTATTACCTACATAACAACATTAAGTTCAATAAAATCGGTTGAGAAATGAAGAACTAGCAGGAAAAATATCAAAATTTGTCTTTTTGTTCCATATTTAAAAACGGCAAGTAGACCGTTTTTGAATTCGCCATATCATCACAACCGGTGAACCGATTTAACTCGTCGTGGTCTTAAAATGCAGAGGGAAGTTCAGTATTTCGAAATCTGTTAGTAGTTTCGCAATTTTGTCAACTTTTAATCAAAAAGAAGAGCGCCAAAGAAGGCCTATTTTCAATCGTGTCCGCCATCTTGAATTTTGACATTTCGGCCTATTTGACTTATGGTTTTTATAGTAAGTATAATCAGTTAACTATACACGTCAAGTTTATTAAAATCAGGCGAATAATACAAATTTAACGAAAATTGAAAATACAGTTTTTCTGGCCCACCCGTTCCATCTTCAACTATTTCTTCGTTCTCTTCTTTTATTTGTACAATACCAAAATACACAAATTCTTAGCTCAGAAATAGATAACATCAAACTACATAATTAGGTCTTTGGATAAAAAACCTTTTTTCTTTATAAGAAGATTTTGAGCTTGGATATAACTTAGGTACCTACCTTTTAAATATTGAATTTCTTACCATTTTTGCCAAGTTGAATGTCGGCAAAATAGGCATATATTTAGTTCTGGTTCTAACATTTTATGCTCTCTGTGTCTATACAAATTCGTCCAAGCGAGCTTGGTCTGTTCCTCAGAATTTTTTCTGCTCTCAAACATTTTAAACGAACGAAGCACCTTCTTCTTCGGCAGCATATTTAGAATAAGTTACACCAAATAATTCAAGATTTATATGGTCGTTATACCTAGCAAATTTGACTATACTTACCTAACTTATTAATCGCTTTTCTTGATGGAGATCCCTACTGAATTCAGTTCCATTGATTGGAGCAAATATTGAAACTTGGCTCAAGACCATAATGGAACTGTCTCCATGATTCAATCCAATTTTGAATATCAATGCTGTCATTTTAGCTCCAACTAATATTCACATTTCCAGCGTTGGAAAAATCGACCTGCCACATATGTCAACAGTTTTACTCTTGAACATTTTTTTGTTCTCCTTTGAATTCCTTCCCATCTTCAGGGATGAAAAAATACTGCCGAAGTAGGCATTTAATTTAGGATCATCCCTTTTACGTCTTTTGTTCGTTACTTACGTTTATTTCTTATCTCAAATGGTCAAGTTTATAGGTGAGGTAACTTTGTTTTCTACGTTTTAATTTGCCTTTATCGGACTCCCGCAGTTTTTCTAGAAATGTTGATTCCATCAAAGTATTAAGGTATGACAAGATATTTCCACCAAATTATTCTATCTATCCTTATACATCAACTAGTTATTCAAATTGAATTTTTTACTGGAACTGGTAAAAACATTGCTGAGCCAGTGAAGGTTTTAACGTCAAAATGAATAAAAAAGTAAATTCGCTTCTATAGCTGATTCTTAATTGATTATTGCCTTTTCGTACCCATTTTTCTGGCGAAAGCAAACTTTCCATTAGCTCTTTAGCGTCCGAGTTCAGTTCCATTGACTGAAATTTGAAAAAGTCAGGTATCAGTTATATGAAATACTTAAAAGGCATCTATCCGAATGTATTAATAAATCTAAACCAAAACGAAGAATCGTGCCTTGCGATCGCGCCTCACTATTCCAACTGCCGTTTCCTCTTCGCACAAAAAGCTCTATTTTCCTTATTTTTTTTTCTGATTTGTTCCAATATACATTTTCCAAACTATCGTCACCAAAATTATTACTGAAACTTGGTTACAAGATCATAATAGACTTTTCCCAGGGTAAATTCGGCAAAAATTCACATTGTCTGCATGTCTGCGTTGGAAAAGCTTGTCCAACTCTTGATGATGAAATACAGCTTTTTATTGTATCCCATGCTTTCAATTTATTCTTTAGGATTTGTGCATCTCTCAGAGAACTCAATCTTTCAAATTTTGACTTGAGTAATGTTCCCTAAATCTAATTAGAATAAAATTATAAATCCTGTTTTTCCAAAATCGCTGTTAAATTCTAAATCATTCCCCGATCTAGCGAAATGCGTAATGTGTAATTTCTGTATTATTTAGGGAATTCACGTGTCTTTCAATAAACACTAAATGCCGACATTAGTACTTATCTAAATGGGATTAATATTTAATGTTTGTGTTAACGCTGCGAGAATTAAAAAAGTGTTTCTAATTTTTGGTCGATGATGTCGTTGCATTGTAATAATATCGAGAATAATATTTTGGGCAAGACGTGGTTCAACGGATCAAATGTGATCAAACCCAGTGGATTTCATTTTGTTACAAATTCCTAGCAAATTGGATTAAAGCTGAGACTTAGTAGACAGACGGCTGAAAAAGAGCAGCAGGGTCGTCGGGACATTATTCTGTCTGACATGTGGTTTACGTATATATAACCTTAAAAATCACTGCGTTGTGTTGATTGATATTACTTAGTTTTTATGATATAGAGGTGAGTGAATCTTTAGCTATTTTTGTTGTATTAGTACTAACGCTTTAAAAGTATATGATCACTTTACTTTGTTTCTTAGGCAATCACTTAACAACCAGTCGCCTTAATTGTTTTAATTTTTAATAATAATATTTTTTTCTAGAATTCGTATAATTTTCAAAAAAAAAAATTTTTTAAGTTAAGCACTTGCCCCAAAAAATTCTATATTTTTTTGTCGAAAATGCCAGTTGATCTATGAAATTTATGAATTATTCCAAGCAAAACGTCATATAGTTATTATCACTTTATTATTCGGATGCTAATTTTTAAACTTTACAGATTTAAAACCGAGTTTAAAACCGACGATCGCCAGATTCAGACGCCGAAGTTTTATTAACTGAACTTTATTTTTATTCCTTTGATCCTAAATTTCAAGTTCAGTTAATATTTTCATGCCGCATGTTTATGCGGAATACAAAGTAACAAAATCCGTGTTTATAATTCGCGACTTCTTCAACCTTTACGGACCGGCGAAACTTTTCAACTTCATTAAGCGGATTTCATGCAGTTGACGTTTATGATATCAAGCATTAAAATAGAAAATCTACTTTGTATTATGGATGAATTGAGTGTGAATCCAACATTTCACGAGTTAATTACAATTAATTGTGTGCGTGCATCTTAAAATAGTCGCATTCTAACTAGATTAAGCATTATACAGGGTGATTCACGAGGAAAGGGACAAAATGTTATGGTAGATAGAGTTCACTTAGGTGAATTAGAAATGACTATTGAAAAAAGCCTGAGCCTTTTTTTTATTGATCTACAGGGTGATTTATGAGTTTTGCCCAATACCTCGTAAAAGGTCATATCTTTTAAACTAATCACTAGAATCAGCTCGTATTATGGGTATATAATATACTATTAATTGTCAATTTACATGCATAATCAAAGACAGAAAATTCCAGGGCCGGCTCAACTAATTTTTATTTTTAGGGCTCCTATGAAAAAATTCACCCTGTGTACGTGATTTTTAAATTCTAATACTGAATTATGAAACTACATACAAAAATGATCGAAAACATGTATTTTGTTGTTTTGCCACACTTTGGGCGAATTTTAAATAAACGATCAATTTTCGCCAAAATCGAAAGTCTGCACAAAATAAATTTATAAAATTACATTTTCCTCTCTTATTCAAACTAAAATATTTGTTATACAAAATTTTTTGATTTCATGGTTGATTAATATGAAATAAATAATCAAAAATAAATAATTTCAACATCAGATTAAGTAATTTTTATTTCTGAGATTTCTGTGAAAAAAATCAGTCTGTATACATTTTTCTCAAATTCTGATAATAAATTATGAATTCGTTGAATTACCCTGTATTTTAAAATAGTTGCATTCTAACTAGATTAAGCATTATATTTTATGACAGCATACTCAACAATACTAAATAAATCCGTTCTTGCTTATTTTAATGAGAGATGCTCCTTAAACTTACTCCAAATTAAACATTTCCTTTGCCCAGCACGGTTTAAATCACAACCTTTAAAACTAATGTAGGAAACCCCGGTAAGTTGCTTATTTTGCAGAATCTTCTGTGTTTTTTTGTGAAAATACTGAATGCGTCCAACTTTCTGGCGTAATATTAGTAAAAACGTGGGAAATTGCGAAATTATGGCGTAAATTATCGCCGTTTTGTTGATTTAATGGTAACATTCATCCCGTAAATGTTTCCTAGCCGTAATAATAAAACGTGTACTTTAATTTTCTATTTTAAAGGCAATACGTGTTTTTCCAAGGTAATAAAATTTTATGTACAAGCAGTAAAATCCGTGATACATTTTGTAGCGCAGTTCGTTAATATATGGTTATTATTCGATGTTAACAAGTATTATTATATCGCAATAGATTTTAGATTATTACACTCCTATTAACATCAAGGTCCTAAATCCATCCAATTATAACATGGATACGAATACGTAGTGACTGTTTAATTTTATTTAAGTCGCCATAGTAAAGATTTTACAGCATTTTTCCAGTTTATAGACTGGTTAATGCAACCGAGCTATTTATTACTTTAAATCTCCCTCTCCCTAATTTAACTAATGAGTAGAAATTTAATTCGAGAGGGTAATCCGAGCGCTTTAGCATGAGTGACTTTTGCAACAGTACGGATTCAGTGCTTTTCCTGCACGTATCGTAATGCGTAAAAGAAAAGCGAAGCTTGTGTTAGTGGCAGTATTTTTTATATTACTACATTTAACAAAGCCGAGCTACTTGTTAATGAATTTGTCTTGATTTTGAAACAAATAAGGAAACCGAGTTCAATTTCTAAGGAAGCTCGAATTTAACTGTTTCTCTCTATAACATTACAAGCCATCTGTATGCACCTGACATACAGCCTCTGACCCTGCTTGTAGTTTATGATCAAATAAACTTCCATTTACCTGTCTATAAATTCAGTTTCGACATTATCCTTGCACCGCACTGCATTCCATCTCGTACAATTCAATAATTGCGCTGTCCTTGCCAGATGCCATCAGTTTATTTTTGAGAGTACCTCCAGACATTACAAATATATTTACTCTCCTCTCGGGTAATTTCCCACTGGGATTCCGGCGAAGTTTTCCTATTTTTCTCGCCGTCAATTCAACATATTTCAATAATAATTAAGGAAGTTTTATAGCGATGACAGACTTCCCATTTACTTTAAACACCCTTGGGATGCTCCTCGTCTTATTCACTGGGATCTCAGGCGTGCTTTCTAAATACGTCCGCCTCTTTCGTAAAGCTTGCGAAAAAATGTTTTCTGCTCAGGCAGATACTAAGGAAAATTCGTAGGAGCGACATTTAAATTGGTAGTTTTAGGAGCTAATCAAATCTGAGTTTTCAGAAATGGCGGCGAAAGTTATTAATTGTCTTAAACTCGAATTTTTAATTCAGTATGCATAAAACTTCATTTTTGGTATTGAAGATTTATCCTTTTATTTCTGTGGCAGTAACTGGATTAGCTCCAGCAAGATTCCTACGTGAATAAACACCCTTATTGTCGTGCCACTTCAGTGATATTAGTTCAGTATCGTCAATTTTAATTCATCGTTTTTCCATTCTATCTCTTCCATTTTTCTCCATAATTTTGTCATTGGAAAAACCACATCCTGCTAAGCAGTCCAACCTTACAGTAAGCAGACTAAAAATACCCAATTTTGACAAAGCAACTTGCAATTGCGAACCATTGAAACAATAATTGTCGAAATATATTTTATAATAATTTTTCGGAACAATTTTTGATAATTTCATAACACTTCCATTTACACCTTCATCAGCAATGGAAGGATGTATTGCATCGGAATAAAGTTCCCCAATTATAAATTACTGTGTATTAGTGTGTATCCCCATTTTTTTGGGATTTGCTTCCATGTATTCTTTTAGACGATGCACTTTGAATGGAATTTTGTTCATCCGCACAAACTTTTTCTCTATTGTAGCTGCTTGCGTTTCTTGTTTCCAACACGTTCTTGTACTTGGTAATCTATATGTATAGTAACAAGAAAAATTACCCCAAAAACTGCTTTATTGCCTCAATAATCAAGCAAAGATATTTATTTAGTTAGATATACTTTGGTCAACTATGTGGTTTAGTAAATTCCATTTTCCTGAAAAAGGCTAATGAATTCGCTGACTTCTGAGTTAGAACGGATAATTTGAGCTGCTCTGCATCTTCATTCCAAATTTTTTTATTTTTTTTTTTTTCGGTTTGTCGGTCTGCAAGAGGAAGATCGTCCTCATTATCCCAGATATCTGCGTTATTTTCAACCTCATGATCTTGGCTGCTATCATCATTTTCAATTAACCTATCTTCATCTTTAACTTCACAGAATCCATTGTCTAGCTCTGGAACCGCTTGAAATTGCTTCTTCTTGAAACAAATCAGATGTGCTTATACTGTCATCATTAATAATTTCCTAAAAAAGGCTAATGGATTCGCTGGGTCCTTAGTTGAATTTGGTAAACCTTTCTAAGGTGAAATAGAATGGATAATTTGAGCAGTTCTGCATCTATATTCCAAGTTTTTTATTTTTCTTTTTTTTTGGTTTGTCGATTTGTCACTTCTTCAAGAGGAAGATCCTCCCCTCATTAACCCAGATGACTGCATTATTTTCAACCTCATGATCGTGGCTTTTAATCTCGTTTTCAATTAACTTATCTTCATAGTCAATTTCACAGAAGCCACATTAATTTTCAGTGTCTAGCTCTGGAACCGCTTGAGACGAAATTGTTTCTTTTTAAAATAAACCAGATGTGCTTATACTGTCATCATTAATAAATTCCAGTTTCCTAAGAAAGGTATTGGAGTCGCTGGCTCTTCAGCTGAATTAGGTAAATTTCCTTTCTAGGGTGGAATAGAACGGATAATTAGAGCAGTTCCAAATCTTCATTCCAAATTTTTTTATTGTTTTTTGGTTTGTCGATTTGTCACCTTTTCAAAGGGAAGATAGGGCTCCTCATTATCCCAGATGATTGCGTTATTTTCGCTGCTATCCTTATTTTCAACTAACCTATCTTCATCTTCAATTTCACAGAATCCATATTAATTTTCATTGTCTAGCTTGACCGCTTGAGGGGAAATTGCTTCTTCTTGAAATAAATCATATGTGCTTATACTGTCATCATTAATAAATTCCAGTTTCCTAAAAAAGGCCAATGGATTCGCTGGCTCCTTAGCTGGATTTGGTATTTCCTTTCTAAGGTGAAATAGAACGGATAATTTGGGTCTGCATCTTCATTCCAATTTTTTTATTTCTTTTTATTTTGTCGGTTTTATTTTGTCACCAAGAGGGAGATCGTCCTCCTCATTATCCCAGATGGACTGCGTTATTTTTAACCTCATGATCTTGACTGCTATCCTCATTTTCAATTAACTTATCTTCATATTCAATTTCACAGAATCCATAAGTATTCATTTTCATTTTCTTGCGTTTGAGAAAAGAAATTGCTTCTTCTTGAATCAAATCAGATGTGCTTACTGTCATCATTAATAAATTCCAATTTTCTAAAATAGGCTAATGGAGTCGCGTTCTCTTCAGTTGAATTAGGTAAATTTTCTTTCTAGGGTGAAATAGAACGGATAATTTAAACAGTTCTACATCTTCATTCCAAATTTTGTTTTTGTTTGCCGATTTGTCGGTTTGTCACCTCTTCAAGAGGAAGATCCTCCTCCTCATTATCCCAGATGACTGCGATATTTTCAACCTCATGATCTTGGCTGCTATCCTCATTTTCAATTTACTTCATAGCCAATTTCACATAATCCATATTCATTTTCAGTGTCTAGCTCTGGAACCACTTAAAAAGAAATTGCTTCTTCTTGAAACAAGTCAAATTTGCTTATACTGTCATCATTAAAAAATTCCAATATCCTAAAAAAGGTAATCAGCCGAATTAGGTAAATTTCCATCCTAGGGTTAAATAGAACGGATAATTTGAACAGTTCTGCATCTTCATACCAAATTTTATTGTTTTTTTGGTTTGTCGGTTTGTCACCTCTTCAAGAAGAAGATCGTCCTCCTCATTATCCCAGATGATCATTCATTTTAATTGTCTAGCTCTGGAACCGTTTGAGAAGAAATTGCTTCTTCTTGAAACAAATCAGATGTGCTTATACTATCATCATTGAAAATTTCCTAACGAAGGCTAATAGACTCGCTGGCTCCTTGAATTTGGTAAATTTCCTTTCATGGGTGAAATAGAACAGATAATTCCAGCAGCTTTGCATCTTCATTCCAAATTTTTTTATTTTAGTTTATTTTTGTTTGTCGGTTTGTCACCTCTTCAAGAGGAAGATCATCCTCCTCATTATCCCAGACGATTGCGTTATTTTCAACCTCATGATCTTGGCTGCTATCATAATTTCCAGCTAACCTATCTTCATCTTCAATTTCAGAGAATCCATATTCATTTTCATTATCTAGCTCTGGAACCGTTTGAGAAGAAATTGCTTCTTCTTGAAGCAAATCAGATGTGCTTATACTACCATCATTTATAAATTCCAGTTTCCAAAAAAAGGCTAATGGATTCGCTGGCTCCTTAGCTGAATTTGGTAATTTTCCTTTCTAAGGTGAAATAGAACGGATAATTTGGGCAGTTCTGCATCAGCATTCCTAAATTTTGTATTTTTTTTTTTTGGTTTGTCGGTTTGTCACCTCTTCAAGAAGAAGATCGTCCACATTATCCCAGATAATCGCGGTGTTTTCAACCTTATTATGTTGGTTGCTATCCTCATTTTCAATAAACCTATCTTCATCTTCAATTTCACAGAATCCATATTTATTTTCATTGTGTAGCTCTAGAGCACTGCTTGAGAAGAAATTGCTTCTTCTTAAAACAAATCAGAAGTGCTTATATATCATTAATAAATTCCAGTTTCCTACAGAAGGCTAATGGATTCGTTGACTCCTTAGCTGAATTTGGTAAATTTCCTTTCTAGGGTAAAATGGGACGGATAATTTGAGTAGTTCTGCATCTTCATTCCAAATTTTTTATTTTTTTTTTGGTTTGTCGGGTGCGTTGTTTTCAACAGTTTGACGATTGCGTTATTTTTAACCTCATGATCTTGGTTGCTATCCTCATCTCCAACTAACCTATCTTCGAGCCTATCTTCAATTTCACAGAATCCATAATATTCATTTTCATTGTTTAGTTCTGGGACTGTTTGAGAAGAAATTGCTTCTTCTTGAAACAAATCAGATGTGCTTATACTGTCATCACGAGTGTCATCATTATCGCTGCAAGTTCTCAACATGAAATCTTCAGATTTTCCCCGTCCTCAATTATCCTTATCAAAATTTCAGGCACAACATTAAAACGTTGAAGTATTCATTTGAATACTGTAAATAGATATACATATCTTCATGACCCAATGTGACTGTGATGATTCTGAGGATAAACATTTTTGGATATACTAAGTAGCAAAGTTAGGTCTGCAAGCCCCCAAAATTTGTTTCCTTCATGTCCAATTCATTCAATCTTGATTTTTGTGCCTCGACCGGAAAAAGTGCGCATAACTAATATTATTCATGACTCTTTAGCAAAGAAAATGATCACTATCCCATCTCCTTTCCTGTAACGGCATTTATTTACATTGAAAGCAACAGGGGCCCCAAGAGAGATCACTGTGGCAGTTTTTAGTACCACATATCTTCCCAACATTTTAATAAACTCCAACAATATAACATAAATATAAATTGTTATGGAGCACTTCTAAAATCTGTGGTTTCCATTATTCGAATTGCGAAACTTTGTTTGATTCGTTCCCAAGTTGTCTGGTCCCGGCCGTGATACAGCTTCTAATTATTTCAGTAAAATAAATCCCCGGTTGTTTACGAACAGCAACACTAAAGCGATTACGGAAACTGTGAGCAAAATTAAATAAAACATTCATAACTCAAATTTAATCTTTTGAATATACGTCGTTATTCACAAGGAGTTTATTAACATTTTAATTAAAACAAACTAGGAAACAATGGATGGCGCGTTACCGTGTGGCTTGAGGCGATAACTAATAAAATAAAATTGAAGTTAAACATTCCTCGCCACGTGCGACAAACAACAGGGGGATAAAGACAATCCCCCATTAATTGACAATTCCGACAGACGAGGCCTGTGTTTCAACTAGGTGGGATGCACAGTTAACTAGACTAAATTTACATGTGATTGATGCGTTGGATCCTCCGGAACACCTAAGAAATCAGCGGGGACTTAACCACTGTGGAATAAATCACTTACGTTTCGTTATCTGACGAAAATGGAATATATTTCAATGTAAATAAGACCCTAGATGGAGGTTCTCGATTAAAGGCAGGAAACGCATTTAAATTTGTTTCTTTGTCTGGTTACCGTCGGATTTTCCTTCCATCAGCATAACAGCAGAAGATTCATTTACATACCCAGTGTTTAATTTCGCTACCTCGACAACGTATTTTAAACGTGAAGTTGATACCGCCCAGTCCGTTCATGTCGTGTTTTATCCTAAAAACAAGGCAAGTGTAATGACCTCTGACTTTATAGGTATTAGCAATAAAGTAAAAGTTTTTTCTCATAACATTCCTCTTATGGTGCAGTCGCGGCCAAAGTAAAGGTCAACGTCAGGTCAGTCTATATAACGAATTTAATTCGCGTATTTTCCTACTTTTACTAAAACTTCTTTTATAATGTAAGGATTGCAGGAAACAACTACTCAGCGGGCAAATACCCCGACCTGCGACTCCTGATTTTTGGTATTTGTTACTAAGAATTTCGCAAGTATACGAACATAAATATAATCATATCTGGATGTTGGCTGTATCATAAATTCAACAAAGACCGTCTACAAATTCGACAGGGGGAACGGATTTTTTTTTCGTTTTACAAAACCGTATTTGTCCGTTTACAAAGGAAGCATTGTTTTACACAAAGCCTCGTTCCAACTTCAATGCAGCCCATACTTCTGTGCGGCTCTCTCACCTTTCAGCTGCCTCTCAAATGTGATGGGAAGATGAAACGGTACATCCGAATCTCTCCGCGGCGACAACGTTTACATGTAGTTTTCCGCGTGTACAGACCATGTGGGTGATTTGCCTTTTTGGATCTCAAATATACTGTTCCCTTGGATTCCGGTCGGTGAGCTCGGGAATGCAGAGTCCCGATAGCGACGTCTTCACCCGCCCCCATAAAAATAATGTCTACGGTATTAATAGGTACGTCCATATATACAGGGTGGTCCGGTATCCATGGCGGAAACTTCAGGGGACAATAGAGTACCAAAAAACAATATGACTTTGCTCATAAACATAACCTTCTAAACGTACCGTTTTTGAGATACAGGGTGTTAAAGTTTTGATTTTTTAAAATATATTTTTAAATATCTCTCTAACGAACAACAATATTAAAAAACTATTTGGTGATGTGAAATATCTCGCAGAGCACTAGTATTTCACCATTAGAAAAGTTTGCGAACATCACCAGTGGCGTCGATCTGGGGCATTGTGACCCTTTTTCCTATCAGAACTTCTACGCCACTGGTCCTAGACACCAATTCTATCTTGTTTTATATTTTCTGATGTTTTTTGCACAAAAAGTCACTCTTGTGATTTTTTCGTAAGATGCACCATTTTCGAGTTAATAGCATGTAAAGATATTAATGTTTTAAAAAAAATTATTATTATTAAAAATTTATTAACATTATTACATTTTATTAACAATTTTTGAGCTCTAGTTAGGAAGAAAAACATCACAAAAATAACAACAGATTTAATAGCATCTTACGAAAAACTCACAAGAGTGACTTTTTATGAAAAAAAAATCTTAATTTTTTTTGCACAAAAAGTCACTCTTGTGAGTTTTTCGTAAGATGCTATTAAATCTGTTGTTATTTTTGTGATGTTTTTCTTCCTAACTAGAGCTCAAAAATTGTTAATAAAATGTAATAATGTTAATAAATTTTTAATAATAATAATTTTTTTTTAAACATTAATATCTTTACATGCTATTAACTCGAAAATGGTGCATCTTACGAAAAAATCACAAGAGTGACTTTTTGTGCAAAAAACATCAGAAAATATAAAACTAGATAGAATTGGTGTCTAGGACCAGTGGCGTAGAAGTTCTGATAGGAAAAAGGGTCACAATGCCCCAGATCGACGCCACTGGTGATGTTCGCAAACTTTTCTAATGGTGAAATACTAGTGCTCTGCGAGATATTTCACATCACCAAATAGTTTTTTAATATTGTTGTTCGTTAGAGAGATATTTAAAAATATATTTAAAAAAATCAAAACTTTAACACCCTGTATCTCAAAAACGGTACGTTTAGAAGGTTATGTTTATAAGCAAAGTCATATTGTTTTTTGGTACTCTATTGTCCCCTGAAGTTTCCGCCATGGATACCGGACCACCCTGTATATTTCCCTACGCCCACTGCCATCGTTATAAATTGAGGAAAGGTCTCAGTTATTTCGAATGTCAGTTAAATTGGTGGTGTGCAGTTGTGATCCCTGATATGTTTTAAAATAATTATAGAGCCGTATGTAAACATATCACAGGTCTATTTACAAAAAGAGGACTGGGAAGAGTTGTAATTCTCTGGCCGCGGCTGCGGGCGTATTTCTGTCATCGCGTGCAAGAAATTCAATTATGAGATCATATGGTTAAACGCTTACCAGCGATATGCCAGATACTTTTTATGTCGATATGATGAATACGTTAATTAAGTGTATCGTGTTGTGTGGCACTTGATGAATTTTCTATTTGTTTTTTCATCACATTTATAATAATCGATTGTTCCATGTAAGAGTTTTCTGCTTGTCCATTAACTGGATGAAAAATGATTTTCATGAAGCAAATCCAATTTTGCGCGTATATACGTGTTAGCTTTATTAAATATAATTACAAGGTAAGTTCTCCAAAACCTCGTGTACCCAAGAAGGCCCTGAAATCAAGAGACGATGGTTGAAGCAGCCCCAAAGCGAGCATTTCCGTCTCGTCCAGTACACAGTGTTACATATCAAGATACAGTGGATATTTTTAATTTACCTTATTAGACGAGGCAAATTTGAGATTTGTTATATAAATAATTGATAGTTCTAGCAATAAAGATTGTCTAAAGGTTCCAAAAAATTTGAACTTAATCCGCTGATAACCATCAGCACTATAGCCACTTTATTTAGCCCTTAAATCTCAGTAACCGTTCTTTCAATTCTCAGAATCTCACATAATTGTGAACAAAACATTACTTAAAAGAAACCTGAAAGTATGCCCTTTCTTATGGTGAAAAAAAAATTGTTCCCATTTAAAATTCGTTCACGAAATTCATTTGTTTCCAAGAATTTTAAAAATGAAAAATCTTACTTTTGTTTTTTAGTTCTTTCACATTCTCGACGCCATTTATAATCATGATCAAAAAATGCTTCCAATCTGTACAGTGAATAAATTATTTAAAGGAGTTTGAGCAAAAGAAGGAAACTGTAAATTAAAATCTAAATTCAAACACGAGACGGATATTTCTCGAAGATTCGATACGACAGTAGTTAATTAAAATTGAATAAATCAGAACAAAGAACTTGCAAATATGCTTTCCTTGGCGTTTCGAAGAAGAATAGTATTGCTGAAGCTTTTACTCATATTTACTTTCCAGCGCAATTATACATTTCCTCAAGAACATACTAAATATTTCAGTCGTTTTAAGAAATACTAAGATCATCTCCATCATAATTATGAGGTAGTGCAGTGTATCTATCCCACCAACTTGCCTCTTCGGTAGTACGATGTGAGCTCCCTTAGTAGATAAGGATTATGGTAATAAGGCTTAACAGTCTCCGATGTTTTCTTTGGCAAACTTAATCGTTGCCTCCTGTAGAGGATAAAATCTCTCGAAAATATATATAATAGATGTCTTTTAAGCGGAACACCCACCACGTTGTCGTCTTGAATAATATATCACGGGCATAGATGTCCGTCGTGAAACAAAATTAATGAAAATAGTATTTAAATATACTTGTCAGCGTGCATCTTGGTACATAAAAAGTGGGAAATATGATATTACCTAAGAGAAGAACAACAAATGCGAGAGGGACAGCTATTTGGTTTGAACGGGCTCAAAATGTTTTACAGAGGAATAAAATACACAAAGAACAAAACATGGGAAGATAGTAACCAAAGAAACAAAATTATCAGTAGATGGAAGGAATATTTTGAGGTTAGAATAGAGGGCAGCTTGGTAGAAGAACCTGAGGAGAACATGGAGAAGAACAAATTATATTGAAGGAATTAAATGAAGCTATGGGAAAAATTAAAATTGGTAAGCACCGGGAATAGATGAAATAAGACCAGAACTAGTAAAATATATAGGAGAGGACGGAAAGAAAGAGATACTCAAATTATTAAATGAATACTGGAAACGAGAGAAATACTAAACGAACGGAAAGTGGAAATCATCTTGCCAATATACAAGAAAGGAGATACATGTGATTGTGGAAACTATACAAGAATAATAGGAATTATATGAAAGAATTTTAGAGAGAGTAGGAGGGAAAGTGTGGAGAATCTATTAGATGATGGACAAAATGGTTTCGTAGTATAGAAGACCACGTATTTGCAGTAGACCAATTATTAATAGAGAAAAAATTAGCGAAGAACAAAGACATTTATGGTATTTGGATATGTCAAAAGCTTTTGACTCAATAAATTACGACAAAATTTGGAAAAGCCTAGAAAATAAAAAAGAAAACGTATATCTTATAAAAGCATTTCCTAGTATGAAAGAACGGAGAACCAAGTAAGAACATCAAATAGAGTATCGGAAAATTGTGTTGCATCAAAAGGGGTTGGACAAGGTAGTGTGTTAAGAACATGTTTTTAGCTACAGATATCTAGGGAGCGTGATTTAAAGTAAGGGGAAAACATAAGAAATAAAGGAAGACCAAAATATCAATTTGTAGGTCAATTAATGCATGGGGGAGAAAATTGGTTAATAACAAGACAAAAACGGAGGATCAAGCTATAGAAGTGAAATACCTGAAAAAAGTATTAAGAGGCAGAAAAATTGATAAGGAACGAAACAGAAATCAAATAAAGATTAAAGATGAAGTCAGCAAAAAAAGAAATGAAAAATAAAAAACTAAGTGGATCGGACATTTAGTAAAAAGAAAAGTGTAGACAATTTAGTTGTTATTGCCATTATAAATAATTATGTGTTAGTAGGAAAGTTGTGGTCAGATAAATTCTTGAAAATCCTGACAACTCTTTCTCTGATATTTTTTGGACATAAAACCTTTTCTAACCAAATAGTCTATTTACTAAGGAGAAAAAATTCGTTGACGAAAAACCGGTTTTGATTACTTCTTTTTTTATTTCGGAAAAGGTTTATCGAAAAGTTTCCCATGGGTGAAAAGGTGTGAATTTTATTTTTTCAATTGTTATTAAAACATAATAGTTTTTTACACACTCTTAATTAAAAAATTTGTAATTCTTTTTTTTATTTAAACAATTGCCTGAAATTTGATAACATAAGCTTTTTGGGGTCTAAATACAAAATGGCGTCGAACGTCTAATTTTTTTATTTTCTTTTATTTTTATTAGATGTCGGTGGGGTTTTGGAGTGCTGATTACGAATTTGACATTAAAACTCAACCAAAATCAAAAATGGTGGATCCAAAATGGCGGAAAAGGGTCAATTTTTGTATTTCTTATATAGGATTTTTTGGGTCGCTGATCAAATTTTATTAGATATAAGAAATAAAATCCGAATGAAAAAATTTACTCTTTTCGGCTATTTTGGATCCGCCATTTCTTCTTTGAGTTTTATTGTCAAATTCGTAATCAGCGACTCCAAAAACTCTCAGACATCTAATGAAAATAAAAAAATTTTATAAATTTTTTACTGAAGAGTGTATTAAAAAACACTAAGTATAATAACAATTGAAAAAATTAAAATCACACCTTCTCGCCTATGGGGAACATTTTTATAAACTTTTCCGAAATTTAAAATAAAAAGTTATTTTGTTGCAACGAAGTTGAAACTTTGGCGAATTTTTAGCGTTTAGAAAATGGACTAATAGTATGTATATTATTTGACGAGTGGTAATGTGGTAAATAACTCACACAGATGAAATTTGCAACGCGAGCCGTAGGCGAGTGCTACTGTCATTCATCAAGTCATTAACTTGATGAATGACAGCATCTCGCCTTCGGCTCGTGGTGCAAATTTCATCTGCGCGAGTTATTTACTACATTACCACGAGTTGAAGACTATAAATACTAACCTTGTCCGAATTCATTATTTTTGGCACGATTATTACTTAACTTAATTAAACGTCAAAACTGTTCAAGTGTCAAATCACTTTCCTCCCCTCAATAATAATGGACCATTCTGTTTCACCGTATCGGAAAAGAATTTCTATTGGACAGGCTAGGCATGAAGTTGAAGGAGAATAAGTCACGCGCGTGAGTTTTTACGAATATAACTCACGCTGGTTGTTTATGGATACTATTAATTATTCAAAAGCAGTTCAATAATTAATATATAACCTAATAAAAGTAGATAAAAGCACCTTATTAGACAGTTTAAAATATTAACATACGATGTCACGATGAGAAACATATATATTAGAATGTAATGTTTATAACCACAATTTAAAGAGGTTCGGTTTACCTTGATCTCTTAACTGCGTTAGATTTTTTAAGGATATATCCAAGTAATTTTAATTATTATAAATTTAACAAGGACAAGCGGCAGTATGATGAACGATGATGACTAACAGATGAAAGTTACATGTCACTGCACAAAAACGATAGCATTTACATATAGTATAGTTATGACGTCACTCATTGATATCATCTGTGCACATAGGAATTACTTCAGATGCAAAAAGTATGCAGTATAAATTTTATATTTTAACAAGATTTTTGGTTGGCTCAAAGTTTAAGATCGCTATCAAGCTGTCAATTAAATGAACCAATTGGACAATGTTTCGTAAAAAAATATGTCCCTGATTGATGCCGAATTATAGCGGCCACAATCCTGCCTGCCACATGTCGTCATCATCCTCCAAGGATATTTTCCAAATAAACTCCAACAAATATGGTAATCGTTCTACATTTATATCCATTTACATAATTCAGATAATACCTTATCTAATATAAATTTAATTACCAGCATGCCCATGAAACGTATTTTAATACAGAATATTTAAGACGACCTAAAACGTTTAGAATTTATTTATGGGAAGCCTGGTGCGATAAATAGAGCGATAAATTACTTAAATTTTATATTTTCGACAATTTGATACTCTTGTAACCATATAATATAATACGTTTTATAGCGTCTTAACGTTACCATTATCTTTTTTAACTGTTTGTGTAGGTTTTCAGAGACCATAAATTGGTTTATACGCAAGCAGCTTACTTACGTACGCCGTTAGATCCTATTTACAATTCGACTTAGTGAAAATAAGCACTGTAAGCGTAGGATAAGTAGAAATCAATTTTGTTCATAATTCTTTTGTGTTTATTTCTTTTTTCTTCCTACGTAGAGGCGAAGTCGGTGGACCAATGACACATATTCAGTTTCGCATAATATGAGAGTTTACGAGATACCGCATTCGAGGCCAGGGACGGGCCGCCATTATAAAACGGAAGAAACCAAAAACTGCGAAAATAATCACTGCGTTTCCAGCCACGCCAAAACATCGAACGCTTTGGATTTGGGGAATTGTCTAATTTATGTGATGTTTTTTACATTCGCAAATTACGCCGATTTTCCCACAATATAATGAAAACCATTTTATTCCTCATTTCGCCGTTTCCGGCCCAGTCCGCCCCTGCCCAAGACCACCTTAAATTATTTTTAGTAGCCGACTTTCACTTACGAATTTCTTTTAATAACAAGCTTCCCTGTTTCTTGGCTGGTTGGTTGTCATTAGAAAGAAATGAAAGTGGTGTTGCAGCTTTGTCACAAGCACGTACATTTTTCTTTCTAACTTTAAAACATAAATTTCAAGACCTTGCCCATTTATTTATGAGCGTTGTAATTCCCTAAAAATTCTAGTTCTCATCTTGAATTACACACAAGAAATGTGTCCACGATACAACCAACATATGATCACCATTATAATTTTAAGAGTCCCAACACTCCCAACACACCGCCACGTCAAGACGATTTATTGTTTTTTTTTTAACTTATGTAAGCATCTGGTGCTGTAAAGTGTTCTTTAACGATCATACTGTGGTTTATAAACGTCTATACCTATCTAACACAGTGTTAATAAAAATTATGAAAACCACCCCGTCTAGAATTCGCCTATATTTTCTTCCTCAATTTCTGTTTCAAAAATCTGTATATTTCGCGCTAATAAAAGATGATGCAGAACTATGATATCCCACTAAAGAACTTGCTCATTATACGATGCGGCGCCATTGGTATCAAGAATAGTAATAAAACCAATCAATAAAATTCTATTGAAAATAAACATCACTGGCGATTATCGTGAAGAAAATAAAAAATTATTACCCCAAATAGATTATGCTTCCAAATATTAATGTTGCCCATAATTTAACGTAATCAAATTATGAGTCTTTTAATGTAAATTGAAACTGAAGACCCTCATCGTGTAAATCTATAGTAAATTCGTTGTAAACAGGCACAGCTTAGGAACTTATTGTGCCAACAATTTTGAGCACATTTTTATTTCGCAAAAATAGAAAAATCAATACATTTTTCCCTGAAAAGTTTTTAACTGATTCTTTTTTAGAAACTTGTCGTAAATGGCCTAGGAATTTGTCGTGCCACAAAATAATTGTTCGCGAATTTTTATTACTCAGAAATGATACTCATAATTTTTTTTTCCTAAAGAAACCGGAAATTTTCAAACCGATATAGGTACCTAAATATTTTAAAGTTTAGCTTTATTTTATATGGCGTTAAAAATAGTTAATATATATAAACTGAAAGAAGATAAAAGAAAAACATTTATAATACATAATTTTATTATTATTTTTTTAATATTTAAATATGTTTGCAGGATATTTAAGGTAAATATAATGTTCAAATGCTCAAATCTACTGCAGGAATAATAGTAGATTTACGCCTAAAGTTTTTTCAGCATTGTGACATTCTTAGCATAAAATCTATTCTTTTTGGTAGTCTTTGGCCATGACAGTTAAAATTTTTAACAAAATTGTTACAACATATTTTTTTAATTATATATTAAGGATTTACCTGAAGTACTAGAAATTGAAAAGCCATATTCGATCTTTTAATAATTTTTTAGAATTTTTACTTTACTCTACTTTCATTTACATGGGTGGATGAATTCTGGGCTCCTCACTACTTACATTACTTTCTAAAGATACACTGACGACCAAAATTAACGCACCTCCCAAAATTTACCATAATTTTAATTTAATTTTTTTTTTAAACAGTTTGTTTGATTTTAATATGTTTTTGTTTTGTTTTGTTTTGTTTTGTTTTGTTTTGTTTTGTTTTGTTTTGTTTTTCGTTTTTCGTTTTTCGTTTTTCGTTTTTCGTTTTTCGTTTTTCGTTTTTCGTTTTTCGTTTTTCGTTTTTCGTTTTTCGTTTTTCGTTTTTCGTTTTTCGTTTTTCGTTTTTCGTTTTTCGTTTTTCGTTTTTCGTTTTTCGTTTTTCGTTTTTCGTTTTTCGTTTTTCGTTTTTCGTTTTTCGTTTTTCGTTTTCCGTTTTTCGTTTTTCGAAAATTATAATTCTTTCAATAACGCTGGTTTTTTCAAAAATTCAAAACGCCGTGTGGGAATGGCCAGCAGCAAAATTAAACTCCTATTCAGACCCAATTGTAGCTTCACCTTTTCTTAATACATATTTACATTTTTGGTACTCTTTTTTATCTTTGCTATTAAAGGAGATATACTGAAAAAATCAAAATTTTTTATTCTTGAATGCCATTTTTTTGTTATTTAACCGATTCGAATAAACTTGGCGTCATTAGATAAGTAATTTAGTACGCTACAAAACCAATAGGTCAAAATGGTAAACATAAAAAATCAAAGTGTTAGGCGCCTTTAAACATTGTTGTTTTTCTATTCTCGTTCTTTATTAAGATATGATTGAGCTAAATCTAAATAAATTGGTTACGAAAATATGACCAATAAAAAAATGTCTCTTCTAACGATTTTAAGGCCAGCCCCCGAATAAGAATTTCAATTGGTCGTAATGTCATAATTAATTATTGAACCTATTGAGGTTTCCACAACTACCCTCAATAATTTTAAATGTATGCTTTTAAATAACGTTTTCTAGCATTTTTTATCATATCTTTGCAACCAATAATGGAGCGATTTAGCTCAATCAGATTTTAATAAATGACGAAGCTAGAAAAACATAAAATTTTAAAGGTGTCTGCCATTTTGATTTTTTCATATCTACCATTTTAAACTATCGGTTTTGTAGTCTAACTAAATTGCCTATCTAGTGACTTCAAGTTTGTTCGAATCGGTTAAGTAAAAAAATGGCATCCAAGAAACAAATATTTTTGATTTTTTTCCTCACTCGGTATATCTCCTTTTATAGCAAAGATAAAAAAGTGTACCAAAACAATAAATGTTAAGAAAAGATGAAGCTACAATTAGGTCTGAATTGGGTTTTAATTTTGCTGCTATCGATTCCCACAGGGTGTTTTGAATTTAAAAAAAAAACAGCTTTATTGTTGCGCTTCAAAGAAAAAATAATTTTTACTTAAAATTGACTCGGCTGTATAGGTATTCCAGAAGAGTTAACCTACAAAACAAAAATAAAATATATTAAAATCAGACAAACGGTTTAGAAAAAAATCAAATTCAAAATCATTCAAGTTTTGGGTGGTGCGTAAATTTTGGTTGTCATGCGTCAGTGTATTATTATCTAACTTGTCTTTCTACTTAAAATAATAAAAGTCAACAAAAGTTGCTAAAAAAATTGACTTAGTTTAAATTCACGTGAAAATAAAAAGAATGGTTTATCATCGATTTTAAAGTAGACCACATTTTTATAGTGCTCATAAAAAACGTCGGAATTTTTGATGCCGATAAAAACTTAAAAACCGTCGTTTTTTATGTGCATTATAAAGATGTGGTCCAATTTACATGTATTTTCGCAACCAGTGTAAGATCAATAAGGTCCATATCCCTTTCCATAGTAAATCCCAAAAGCCTTTTAAATCTATGTGTTTACCTGGAGTTTGCTGGAATGTAGGTCAAATTATTCGTTTATTTTTTCTGAATGGGGGATTGAAGAAAGTATCAACTATTGTTATTTTCTCCACTTTGCTCTAAGTTAACGAAAGGCTTAACAGGCAACTGTTTTCGGGTTTATAAAAACGTATCAGAAAGGATTCGGAATGTACTAAGTTTGCTCTGCTCCCCTCCCCCTCTTTCACATATGGTTTCTTCTGGTCCTATGATGAAATGGGCCCTAAAACAAACAGTATTTTCCATTAACCACTGTACGTTAGATATTAAAGAAAGTATTAGAAAAAGAGTTTGCTAACATAATAATAGACCTATAGACTATAGCGGTGATAAATGAAACTGATGGTGTTACAAGTAAATCCTCATGTTTACACGTTTCCTTTTTTAATTATCTTAATGATTATCTGGTTCCCAAGGAGAATGCAACAATCCAGACTGAATAATAAATTACAATACAGATATGGTAAAAAAAATTCAAGTTAATTACCACGGAACAGAATAGATACGTTATTTATAAATAAAATACTCCCATCAGGTAGTAACAATTAATAAGTAATGGAGGACGTAAATCTGGTTAGATTTTCATTAGGTTTACGCGAGGGTTTACGCTATGAAATAAGCAAACTCAACAACTACTGAAAAGTCGCTTCGGATTATGTATATTATGGTTGTTTACAGAATGTGAAGGGAATATTAGCTTTTAAAAATATATTATATTTTGAGGTCGATTTTATTTTCCAGTGGGGACTCGTCCAACATCATAAATTGTCCTTTGAAACGATTTCCCAAGGATAGCATATAATTTTCCTGTAGGCCATGGACTAACATTATTGAAACAAGTAAAGTTAAGACACAGTATCCATTGCGTGCGACAAGATTACGAAGGAACGTGCATTTATGTGGCTATTATTTGCACGTTATTTATTTATCTCTATTGCAGCCAGATTCAGTTACAGAAATATTGCATCGTTAATAAAAAAAAGCAAACAAGCAACATTTACAACAAAAGTAGTATAAAAAGGATTGCATGTCTTGTAAAACTTATTTTGTTTGTTTTTCATCTTTATATACAGTATAGATTTGAAAGGATAAATGCATCCATAAGTGCTTACTTTCTTAACATTGTAATGCACTGCTTTTGACAAAAATTTAGATTCAAAAATTTCCAAATAGATTAAAAAATTTTGAAAAAAATTTGTTTTAAAAATTTTGAAAAAAAATTTGATTTTAAAAATTGCAAAAAAAATTTTAATTGAAAAATTTCGAAAAAAAATTGAATTGAAAAATGTCAAAAAAATTTCATTTCTAGAATTTTGAAAGAAATTCGATTTAAAAAATTTTGAAATTTTGAAATGAAAAATTTTAAAATAAATTTGAAAAATTTTGAAAAAAATTAGATTTCAAAAATATAAAAAAAATATATATAGTTTAAAAAAAACTAAAAAAAACACGCTTTAAAGGGAAACCGAACAAAAAAGTAAAAAATAAGAATAAAGTGATTGACAAAAAATAATTTTATTGTAAAAAAGCGTGGGGTGCTAACTCTACATTAATCAATAGCTACCAATGAAATATCTATAACAATTGATATCATGCACCCCACGTTTTTTTTACTTATAATAAAATTATTTTTTGTCAATCACTTTATTCTTATTTTTTTACTTTTTAGTTCGGTTTCCCTTTAAAGCGTGTTTTTTTTAGTTTTTTCTTTAAACTATAATTTTTTTTGGTAACCCTATTATCTACTTGTTCTGCTTTTCGCCATTTATCTTCATCCACTTGTCAATTTATCTATCCCACTTGTGATCCACTTTTTCAACGAGGGGCATTTTTAGTTTTTTCCTTGTAAAATTGTTATTTTCCAGCAGTAACTTCCTATATTAATTATTCACTATATTATAGTGTTTGTAACATATTCTGGTAGTTATAATAATTACCCCAAATCAGAGAATAATTATTTTTTTCCACGGCCGGGAGTAGAAATCAGTTTCTATGACATCAAAATTAAAACAGAAATAGTCGATTATTCCCAAGGGAGTATAATGCTCCCAAGGGAGTTTACGTTATGGAGAACGGTTTTCATGAAAAAAAAAAAAGATAACATTGAAATTATTTATTGACATTTAAATTAAATGTTACATTCGTACAATTTTCAAAATTAATATTAGAAGGAATATTACTTTCGCTTACATTTACAGTTTTTGTGATTGCGCTAGTGGTGGTACCTACTAAAACCTGATTAGCAATTTTGGTCTTATTTGCAATGGAGTTCTCGACATAACCCTCAGCGACTGTCGTTGATTTCCAACCAGCATGACGCTTTATTGTCGTGATATCCACACCAGCATCTGCCAGTAATGTCGCTGAAGATCTTCGTAAGCAGTGACCAGTATAACATGCAACATCAGGTAATTTTAAATACGAAGCTACTACACTAGGAATTTTTCCCATGGTATTCTTGCCAACTGGCTGCGAACTACATTTTCCTGCTTTGTAATACAAAAAAAGGCGCTTATGCTTGACGTGGGGAGGACGAAGGGACAGGTATTTTCGAAACAATTCAAGCATATTTCCCACATCGGTAACCACAAAGGTTCGTGGAATCTTTGTCTTAGTGTTTGGAATTTTTACAATCAAGGAAGAGCCTACATCCTCAATATCATCTACAGTTAAATTGACTAGTTCATCAGTTCGACAAGCTCCGGCAATCCCCAGAATTATTCCAACCTATAAAAAATCAAAATACTTAATAATTGAAATACCTAACAACAAAAGTAATCTTACCTTAATCATTAAGAATTCTTTGTCACCTGCACTTGATAGAAAACGGTCGATTTCTCCCTTTGTCAATATTTTCGATTTTTTCGCTTGATATCCGTCACCGGTTCTTTTCAAAAATGCGATCAGTTTGGGGAATTTGCTTATATCTATGTTGTCGTAAATTATCAAGCATGACTTAACCATAGAATATTGCGCCCATAATGTGGAAGACTTATAATTCTTTGCATTTTCACTGAAGTATGCCAACAAAACATTCTCGCTGTATACTTGAACATTTTTCTCGGCGCACCACTTTTTGAACCGATTGTAGGCTATATCGTATAAAGATCTTGACTTCGTAGGCAGTAACTTGCTTATTGCAATATTTGCAGCCTCCACAATCTCTTCCGACTCACAATTATTCATTGTGCACTAAACAAACTTTAAACTAAACCAAACTAGCACCTTAATTTGACAATTCTTTTTGTTTGTTTATTTTGTAGTTATGACAATAACTCAACGACTACTAAATGAATGCTCAAATCCAATCAGAAATTTGGTTTTTATTCCGTTACCATGGCAACCCAGATATTGTTTGGGAATTTTTTTTTGTACCCTGGCGAGAATTATAGTGGAAATTTTTTAACAGTTGTATATAAAAACATGAAAACTTGATCTGTCATTTATTTTTTCATTTAATTTAGGTGTGAAATTTTCTTACCGAATACCACACGTACCTATTTAAGTTCTTTCTAGAAATGCTTTCTTGGTTACGAATATTTAAAGAAAAATATTTCCTGAAATAATTTATTACAAGTGAAAATGCATAATTAATTATAACCTCGAATCATAAATTTAATTCACTCTTCTCTTATTTCTTAGTTTGCACCAAGTTTAGCTAGGAATAAAATTTTCTGAGAAATTCATAATAAAAATTTTCCCATATTATGCAAACTCTTGGATCACGCTGTATAAATACAAACATACCTACATGCAAATATTTAAAGCAGTAAATCATGGCTGTGTGGTGCAAAATCTATATAACGTTAACCTTTATCGTATAGGTAGTAATCCTTCAGAACTAGTTTTCACATAGTCCTGGCAGACCCCAGGACGAAAAATGTCCTTGTTTGTATCTTCCTCTGATCTTTTCCTTTGTTGTTGTTTTTTGTTGGACTCTAGACGTCCCAACATTTTCCGGTTTTAGTCCTGGAAATTCGATAATGTCGAATTAGAAAATACTGTCGAGCCATCACCGCCCAGGCACGACCTTAACGTAGCGGTCACTCACTACGTCTAGTCGGTAATCCCTGCAATTTACTGTGTGATTATTCGTTGAAATATATAATTTATACCTTGCTTGGATTTCACAGCAACGCTGCGATGGCCATTTAATCCGGACAAAACGTGCGAGTGATTAATGAACACGTTTTTCGTGACAATAACACGAATTCCAAATACGTGATTTTGATCGAATAATGCCCCCTCGCATGAATAGATACATTACCGTTTTGTTAACTCATCTGACATTGATGCTACTCAATAATCGCTTTAGCTGGAATTTTATAAAATAGCTTTAGTAATGGAATGGACTCAGCATGTGACCACTCGCCACAGAATAAAACCAATAAATACAAAAATAGAAACGCTCCGAAGCAACTTCATGTGGTTTTTCCGCTCCTGCAGTTGAAACGTTGGTGAAATTTAGGCCTTTTATGTGAAACTTTTTTGTGGTACCTCATTAAGGAAACCAACGACCGGAACGCATTTCTATTTCATTACGGCAGGTCTAATAGAAACTGAACGAAGTCAAGAACCCTACCCAATTTAGGGAATTAAATGTGTCGCGTTCTGACGGAACATTCCAAAGGATTACAAGTGTTGCATATTATGTGAATACATAAAAACGTGGCGTAAAACGACACTGCTTCCTTATTAAGGATATGCGCAAATATTTATCCCTCTAGCGTTACAACACTAACATTCCTACACAAAGGGGAATCATGTAATGTGCCGCACTGGAAATTTTAATAACCACACCGAATAGCTAGAAATAGTTTATTGCAATGATTCTATTGTGAGGGATTTATTTTTAATTTGAGGAACTCCCATGTTGGGAGGGCGCAAAATCCGTGGATCGGTTTCTGATTGTTTGCCCTCATCAGCACGAAACAAATGGATACACATCTACGCTGACAATTCAAATTCCGTTAATTAAATTTAAGCAGATGTAAGTTAGTGACTTATAAGCGATTCCATCTACTGAAAGTTTAATGCAAGCAAAGGTGGATAAAGAGTCCCAGATGTAACGTAAACGTAACGGATTAAGTTTGGCCTTGATATCTATATTTATGCAAAACGCTGTTATGGGTTGATTTTTGTTTTTAATTGTATACAATTTGCAATTGTTTTGCTCCCCCTCCCCCTCTTTTAAAATATAACCCCCGATTTATTTTTTTAATCATAAAGGAGTCAGTGGCACCTCTTTCTAACGATAGTTTTATCCTCTGTTCATATGTTGATTTTTTTAAATCAAAGCTGCTGTTTTGTAGAAATTCGTTGATGAATAAAAAAACGTTTTATTATATCAACTTAAGTTACTCAACAAAATCTAAACTGTCAAGTATATGCTTAAAAATCGGACGTTTTGGAAAAAATCCTTAATATTTTTTAAATATTTTTAAACTTATTACGGTTTAAACTACTCTCTTAAATTTGTATTAAACATACAATGTTGCAGTTCAAGAAGTTCTAAACTGTCACTGTATGCTTAAAAATCGGCCGTTTTGGCGGAATTCGTTAATATTTTTCTAGCATTTTCAAATATGAATAAAAACCGAGATAAAAACCCTATTTATTAAATTAAGATTTAAATTACTCTCTAAAATTCATATTAAACTTATGTAGTAAGAAAATGTAAGCTGTCCGCATGCTTAAAAATCGGCTGTTTTGGATAAATTCGTTAACATTTTTTATAGCATTTTGAAAATATGAAAACAAAATTATTATTTATTATATTATTAAGTTAGTTTCTTAAATTTATATTAAACATAATGCTACAATTCAAGAAAATCTAAACTGTCGCTGCATGCTTAAAAATCGGTTTTTTTGAAGAAAGTCGTTAATATTTTTTTAGCGTTTTACAAATACGAATAAAAAACTAATTATTATATTGCGATTTAAATTACTCTCTTAAAATTACATTAATCATGCACTATTCAGTTTAAAAAAATCTAAATTGTCACTGTTTGCTTAAAAATCGGCTGTTTTAAAGAAATCGTTAATATTTTATTAGCATCTTGCAAACGTGAATAAAAAAATTATTTATTAAATTATGGTTTAAATTATGTATTCTAAATAATTTATATTAGACATACTGTGTTACAATTTAAGAAAATCTAAACTGTCCATGTTTGCTTAAAAATCGGCCGTTTAGAGAAAATCATAGATATTTTTTCACATATTGCAAACATGAATAAAAACTGTTTATTAAATTACGATTTAAATTACTCTCTAAAATATCTTAAACAATACATTGTTACAGTTAAGAAAAATCTAAACTGTCACTGTATGCTTAAAAATCGGCCTTTTTTGGAGAAATTCGTTAATATTTTTTTCCACATTGCAAAACATGAATAAAAAATTGTTTATTAAATTACGATTTACGCTCGAATATATTAAACAGAATATATTGTTAAAATTTAAACTGTATGCTTAAAAATCGGCAATTTGGAGAAATTCATTAATATATTTTTTGCATTTTAGAAACCTGAATAAAAAACTATATTAATTTACGATTTCAATTATTCTCTTAATATATTAAACATGTAATGTTGAAATTCAAGAAAATCTAAACCTCCTTGCATGCTTAAAAATCGGCCGTTTTGGAGAAATTCGTTAATATTTCTTTTGCATATTACAAGCATGAATGAAAAACTTTATTAATTTACTTTAATTTACTATTTAAATTGTTTTCTAAAATATATTAAACATGTAATGTTAAAGGTTAAAGTTCATGAAAAACTAAACTGTCCTTGCGTGCTTAAAAATCGGCCCTTTGGAAGAAATTCGTCGATATTTTTTTGCATATTGCAAACATGATAAAAGAAAACTGTTTATTAAATTACGATTTAAATTACTCTCTAAAATATATTAAACAATATATTGTTATAGTTAAAGAAAATTTAAACCGTCACTGTATGCTTAAAAATTGGCCTTTTTGAGAAATTCGTTAATATTTTTTTCCACATTGCAAACATGAATAAAAAATTGATCATTAAATTATGATTGAAATTTCTGTCTTAAATGTATAAGTAGTAAAGATACAATATTACAGTTTAGAAAAATTTAAACGGTATGCTTAAAAATCGGCGCTTTGGAGAAATTCGTTAATATTTTTTTTGCATATTATTACAAACATAAATAAAAAACTTTATTAATTCACGATTTAAATTATTCTCTAAAATATATTAAACATGTAATGTTTAAGTCCAAGGAAATCTAAACTGTCCTTGAGTGTTTAAAAATCGGCCGTTTGGAGAAATAAAAAATTGTTTATTAAATTACGATTTAAATTGCTCGCTTAAAATTATATTAATCGTACAGTATTACAGTTTAAGAAAATCTAAACTGTCACTGTTTGCTTAAAAATCGGCTGTTTTAAAGAAATCGTTAATATTTTATTAGCATTTTGCAAACGTGAACAAAAAAAACTATTTATTGAATTATGACTTAAATTACTCTAAATTTATATTAAACATACTGTTGTTTACAGTTTAAGAGGACTAAACCATCCATTCATGCTTAAAAATCGGCCGTTTGGATTAATTCGTCGATATTTTTTTGTATATTGCAAACATGAATAAAAACTGTTTATTAAATTACGATTTAAATTACACGCTAGAATATATTAAACAGAGTATATTGGTATAGTTAAAGAAAATCTAAACTGTCACTGTATGCTTAAAAATCGGTCATTTTGAAGAAAATCGTTAATATCTTTTTCCACATTGGAAACATGAATAAAAAATTGGTTATTAAGTTACGATTGAAATATTTGTCTTAAATGTACATTAAAAATACAATATTACAGATCAGGAAAATTTAAACTGTACGCTTAAAAATCGGCAATTTGGAGAAATTCGTTAATATATTTTTTTGCATTTTACAAACCTTAATAAAAAACTTTATTAATTCACGATTTAAATTATTCTCTAAAATATATTAAACATGTTATGTTGAAGTTCAAGAAAATCTAAACTTTAAGCTTTAAAATCGGCCGTTTTAGAGAAATTCGAAAATTTGTTTTATGCATTTTGAAAAGGTGAATAAAAACTGTTTATTAAATTACAATTTAAATTACTCCCTAGAATTCATATTAAGCATACAATCTAAAAAATCTAAACTGTCCAGCATGCTTAAAAATCGGTCATTTTGGAGAAATTCGTTAATTTTTTTTTGCGATTTGAAAATGCGAATAAAAACTGTTTATTAAATTACGATTTAAATTACTTTCTTAAGTTTGTATCGGTTTGTATTAATCATACAATATTACAGTTTAAAAAAATCTTCACTACTGCATGCTTAAAAAATCGGCGGTTTTGAAGAAATCGTTAATATTTTTTAGCATTTTGCAAACGTGAATAAGAAATTATGATTTAAATTACTCTTTTAAATTTATATTAAACGTACAATGTTACAATTTAAGAAAATCTATACAGGGACAGTCTTCGCATGTTTAAAAATCGGTCGTTTGGAGAAATTCGTTAATATTTTTTTTTGTATATTATTGCAAACATGTTTATTAACTTAACGATTATTACTGTTTTAAATTTATAATAAACGTACAATATTACAGTTCAAAAAAATCTAAACTGTCCCTGCATGCTTAAAAATCGGCCGTTTTGAAGAAATTCGTTAATATTTTTCAAACATTTTGAAAACGTGAATAAAAAACTGTATTACGGTTTAAATTACTGTCTTAAAATATTTGTATTAAACATACAATATTGAGAATCTTAATTATCACTGCATACTTAAAAATCGGCCATTTTGGAGAAATTCCTTAATATTTTTATGTAACGAGAATAAAAATTCATTCACGAAATTACGATTTAAATTACTCTCTAAAATTTTTATAAAATGTTACAGTTTAAGAAAAGTAAACTGTCACTGTGTGCTTCAAAATCGGCTGTTTTTGAGAGATAGGTTTTCAATATTTTGCTAACATGGAAAAAATATTACTTATTAAATTACGATCTAAGTAACTTTAAAACAATGAAGAGATCCAAGAAAATAGATGTTGAATTGCAAATGGTCTGACACCACACTTGTAATTTTTAGTACTTACACCCAGTAGCAGAGAAGGGAAGAGAATCGTTGATTGAAATAAGCCAGCAGTGAAGAATTTATTTTTCGGTACTTATCAAGAAGGTACAATACTCTCATACAACTAGAACCAGTGTCTTGTGGAGTATTATAACTCATTCTATCCAAAATTGTAGAAAAATTGTTCCTGCACTGAGGGTAATCCAAGTCATCTCCATACTCTTATTCTTGTTATAACCGGTAGTAAGTCAAACAAAGACTCGTCAGAGAACAAAACACGGATCTCACTGATGCCTTTCCAACTGTTCCTGCACCTATTTTAAGCAGCTTCCGCGATGTCCCCTCGATAAAAATCCAGCTCCCCCAGCTTTAGGTTCACCTGCATCGAGTGATTACGTAACGTCACTCACTAAGGCGTTATTGCGCGTATGCAGTTGAATGACCAGATCAGATGCAGTTATGCTGCGGTTTCTTGCAGCCTGCAGCCGCTGAAATCGATCTCGAATTAGGTTAGCTCTTGTACGTGTGTGTCGTTCGTTCACATCACCTTTTCCAGGTATCCCAACCACAGGCAATTGATAACGCGTTTTGCGGTTTGGAGAGCTTCTGCAACGGCTCTTTGAGCTCAAGCGTGCTACTAGCTACTACATAGTAGAAAACTAAGTCTCTTGATTCCCCTCTACCTGATAATAAGGACGAGGACTTACTGGAATATATGGAACTTCTTTCGAAATAGTATCAACCTATTCTGTGCGATACTTAAAGATTTTGACTTACGGAATTGATGAGTTTAAAAATCGTTTGCAATTACAAACGTATCTGATGAAAGTAACAGAAGAGTATGCATATGTTTCATAGAGGAAACATTCCTTTGACAACATAATGAATGCTTTATGTTTGTTGCAAAATAAGGAAATAATTTCACGCGTACGTGTGCGAACGCATTGAAACAAAATCCCTTTACAATCATCCTTGGAGTGACCTTTGTTGTGTAATATCATAAACTATGTGCCAACCACACAAACATCTGGCTTTAATATACCGCCTCGTGCAAAATACTACCTACCTCTGCTTACTTCGACTTATTATGAGTAATTTATATTTATCACTTCTCTTACATCTTACATCTTATCTGCACCATCGAATATGATCATAAAATAGCTACCCATTATTGGATGTAGCGTCTCGAAATGGGAATTTTATGCAAACGATAAACCGTAAAAATGTGTTTGCTATACGTATACGTATCCTTGAAAAATGTATATGCGTAAGGAAAGTTGAATCTGCGATGGACATACCATACCATAAGATTTGACTCGATGAAAAAATTTTAGGCAAGTAGTAGTAAAAAAAAGGAAAACAACTGGATTCAACTATCCTAAAGAAATCCGAAATCTGGTAAAAGAAAAAAGGAAAGCCAGAAAAGACTGGCAGAGGTCTAGAACAAGAGAAAACAAAAATAAACTAAACAACCTGACCCAAGAGCTCAAGAGGAAAATACAGGAAATCAAAAATGAATCAATCAGATACCTAAGTGAACTAACTCCTGACCAAAATGCAGATTATTCACTTTAGAAAACTACAAAGAGGCTGAACAGACCAATTATCCAAACACCACCCATACGGGAGGGAAATGGTACATGGGCCAGAGACAACAAACAAAAGGCTGAGCTTTTTGCCTCTTTGCCTCATATCTAGAAATAATAAACCAACCTATAATAATGCAAGAAATCCAAGAAATAGACTTAGTTACACCAAATGAATTAGCTAAGGAAATAAAAGAAAATATCAATCCTTAAAAAGCCCCAAGATTCGATCTTATTACAGGGGAAATTCTAAAGCAACTGCCAAGGAAAGGCATTATTAAAATTACACATTTAATTAACGCAGCATTTAGACTAAAACATGTTCCAATCCTGTGGAATCAGCAGAAGTAATACCTAATGATACCAAAACCTGGTAAACCTGTCAATGAAGTAAAATCGTACAGACCCATTTCACTCCTGTCAATGCTTGCAAAACTATTTGAAAAATTGTTTCTGAGAATGCTGAAGAAATTAATAGAAGAGAAAAAACTGATCCCCGACCACCAGTTTGGATTTCGTAAATACTTGGGTCTAAACCTAGATGCAAAGCTTAGATGGAAGGAACATATCAAAATGAAAACAGAGCAATTAAAATAAAATAGATAAATAGATAAAAAAGATAAAATACAAAACTTGTATTGGCTGTTGGGAAGAAACTCTTAGCTTACAATAAGAAACAAAGGTACTGATTTACCAACAAGTACTTAAACCTGTATGGTCATACGGCCTTCAGCTATGGGGATGTACCAAAGATAACAACTTCCATTGTCTTCAAGTATTCCAAAACCGAGTGCTAAGGAACATCGTCAATGCTCCATGGTATATTCGGAACGAAAATCTTCACAGGAAACTACAGGTGAGTGAAAACAGTCAAAGAGGAAACCAAGAAAATGACCAAAAGCCACGAGGAGTCTTCACAATCATCCAAATGCTGAAGTGCTTCAACTCTTAGATAGTCAAGACCTAATGCGGTGGCTCAAAAGGACTAAACCTTTTGAGCTAGTGTAATAGTGTAGTAAAAGCAGAGCTTAGTATAGCGTAATATAGCCACATCAAAAAGTGAGCAAAACATATCAGAAACAAGGATGGACCATTGACAATATCCGGACACAAGTAACTTTAGTAATTTAAGTCAAAAGCAAAATGCTTATTAATCTTAAGAATTAGGTTAAAAATTTGGTCCATTGTCAAATTACATTTCAATAACTTCTCAATTTTTTAATGAGGCTGATGACCGAGATGATGACTCTATTGTGTGATTATCTGCATCAAGATAGGTTCGTAGAATTTGCTGTGCCTCTTCATCCAGCCACCAGGTTGAGTCAGCATTCGTTTTCCTCAAATCCAATTCTCTGTAGGTAGTGATTACAGACCAATGAGAGTCCTTAACCTGTTGAGCTTTAAAAATTTCTTGCTTCTTGGTTTAAATAGATACGTTATAAATGCCTTTGGGATCTTGCAAGTACTGGAGTGTTTTATTCTCAGCCCATGCTAAGATTGATGCTTTGACAGCAGTGCAGATTCGAGTCCAATAAATTTTGATCTCGCACCTGCTCAGGCTTTTCCATTATCCCCCAATCCAGAAAGAATGGTGGAATATCCAGACTAGGGTCACTTTGGCGTGTCTACCCAGTTTCTGATAGTTTTGTTTTAGAATTGCAGCGAAGAGAACTAAGAGCTTTGAGAGCTGTCGGAGAAGATTTTTATTGATCTGCGTTTGCTCCAGCTTCCCACATACAGCTCAAATCCTGGAAGATAGATGCGTTGGTCTCCAGGCTTATGGACTTAGGTTGAGGTTGCAACTGTGTGCTCTGGCTCCAGTTCCTTCAGGAGTTTTGGGGCCATTGTATAAACCATCAGCTATCCATAATAGATCGACCTTATTCTGATCCCATTTATCTCTTCTAGGTAATAGGATTTTATAAGGGCAGTTCATTCCTAGGATGATGTGACTTTCCATAGCATCCAGCAGCTCATTGCGTTTCACAATGTTGGCCTGTGCCACCTGAGCTTTCCGAATTATGGAAGAGAAGGTAAATCTAGAAAGATTTCCATAACAGTTGACGCTGTGGTGCTTATTACACAAGTGTTACCAGACATGCTTGTCTCTAAAACTAGAGAGTTTTGGCTTTTGAACGTCCGTTGTAGCTCCTTCGATCACCAAATTATGAAACCACATGCTGCCATTGCATCAATCTCATGACTGTGATGCTGATCCAGTATTTTTCGCAAATATTATCCACATATTGATTCATAGGGACAGTCTTGCTTTGTTGATTACTTTTTTCAAGTGGTAATGGTTTTGTGTAATGTCCAAGTATTCACCTCCTCCACAAATTGAATTGTTTTGACAGAAGGAACAGGTAAGTTTCCTTTTTTTGGTAAACAGTTTTATTATCGGTTTGTGAAGTTTTATAGACTGTTCATCCAATATAATATTAAGAATGGCCAATAAATCATTCACAATAATAGTGATAATAGTGAGAGGAGAGTGGAATCTCGTCATATGGGGAGAAAAACAGATACTGCAGGAGATGAATTTTTGATCTCTTTGGATTAAGAATATCATTCTTTAAGTAACCAGAAACGTGTCTTAATTGCTGCTTAGAACTTGTCCCTCATGGTATAAAATCAAAGAAAAAATTGAAACATATCCAACCAGATTAACTATTAATAATAATAATAATAATAATAATTGTTCATTGGTGTGTTATACACAGAGTATTTGTATAAGTTAATAACAAGTACAGAGGAAAATATAAATAAATTAAATACTAGCACTAAATTGAATAAGAAATATAATTAAATAAATAAAATTGTTGTACTCTCTCGCTAAAAATTTGATGTAATCAATCTTTTGTAGACTAATTTCTTCATTAGCTGTTGAAAATAATATCGCCACATTCCACCGCAGGCAGTAATAAATGGTTAGTTATTATCTAACTTGCATTTAGTGGGATTCTGTAATTGCACACTTATCAAATTAGCGTGTAAATTTTCCAATTGTACGCAACAAAATATATGCTATTATTTTATTATTTGTTTGTCCTTCGCTCTACGTAGGTCATCTATGTCCTGTGATAATGGTTTGACTTTGTCACACTTGAAGTCAATTTAGAACTAATTTCAGGTTTTTTTTCTGCACATTTATGCAAAATCTAATATAATTTGGCGACTACAAATTCCTGCGTACCTCACCCGTTTTACAAAAAACAAATAAAATTCTAAGAGCGAAACCAGAACTGTTGGCATTAATTACCGTTTGCGCTGTTAACTTTTTGGCTCGAACTTCAGCCATCTCGCATATTGCATATTGGTTGGATTTTATAGACGTGCACTTAGGAGACGATTCAGTAATAAAGATGCAGCTCTCGGAAAGCCAATTTGTCACAAACAGTTTAATAAGGCACGCGCTGCAAATTCTAGTTTTATTGATATGTAGCCGAGTTTCCTAACGAGAATTTCAGGAATACGTCTTAGATTGCTTTCCACAGAAACCAAGAAACAAATCAACTGGAACTATTTCCTCTGCGTTTAGGAATTAACAGCCGAGTGGGGCTTAATTTTGCCTAATTGAACTGAAACTATATATAGATTGTCAACGTATGGATTGGGTATAGAAAATGCAGAGTAGAAAAAAGAACACCCAAGAATTGTTTTATTTAAAGGGTACATGTGCTCTTATGAGCAACCTATTACCGTTATAATCAAGTTATATGTTAAGATTAATTACAGAGTAATCATCCTTAATTAGTTTTCGCTTTCTTACGTAGTAGCTGGTGCTCTTAGCTCTTATAAAGTAATATAAAATTACATGTAATCTCGCTGCATGTTATAAACAATAATTATAAATGTTATTTTGTGACAGATTATTCGATGTAATTAACACCAAGATGAAAAATAACAGAAAAGGTAAACAATTGGACATTACAAATTTCAATAATAACCACCGGATATACAAAAGAATGTTTAAAACCGTTAAAAAAAAATTACGAAAAGACACGTTAAAGGACCATTGAGTAACAGGGTTTAAAACACGATGGACTGCGCCGAATTAGCACAGTTGAAATGAGGATTGTGGTAGTTCAAAACGTGAAAAAACAACCATGTCTCAAAATCAAATATTTATAAATAGTTATTTTTGGGGCAGAACCTACCCTTAGGTAAGCTTTTATCAAATAATTATAAATACAAAAGTCTAATTTCTGTGGTCTGTTATTATTAAAAAAAATTGACATTTAGTATTTATATCGCCGCAGGCGCAGACGTTTTGGTTTCTCTTCGCCCCAATATGTTGGCCAGTTATTTAATTTTTTTTCGTCACTAGTACACGTAATTGCTCCATGACAAATGACTTACATATTTATTTTATCACTAATTGCATTGCTGAAATAAATAAGTGCGAGACAAGCACTCACTGGGTTATTTATATAATATTAAATAAATACTGGATTTCACTTTTGTCTGTTGTGTTGTATGTGGCATATATTTCGCGGTCGAATAATTTCCATTCTTTGCCAGGCACATCAAAGCAGAAACTTTATTAAACACAAAAGGTGTGTTTAAAACGAAACACGCCAACGTACGGCTTTGTAGTCACCGTTATGGACGATAAATACTTTCGTAGGTATATGATATTAAATATATATGTTCGAATTTAACCTAACGTCCAGTAATGAAAAATTTATTTATTTTTTTTTAATTAGGAAGATGATTGATGGATCCTATTTATAGGAACAATCCAGGCGCCACCCGCGGCCAAATGAGATTGAAAACATGTTCCGATAAAGAATGCATTAGTGTACAGTTACACAAAGCCGAAATCTGTCTTTATTCGATTTAGAGTGTGTGATCTTTGGTAATTTGCATTTAGTATTATTATGAATATTTTAAGTTAAGATTCAAGAATAATTAATTCCCTAGATCAATGCAAAATATATTTTATGACCTATTGAGTGAGTGAGTTAAAATATTCATAAAAAACTTGATAAAAACTGGGGAAAAATATGCGCACAAATTCGGGAAAAGCCTTCCTAACCCCTTGCCCAAGGATACCTGAAGGATTGTAATATTTTATTAAGAAAACAAAATTATATTATAACTATATTCGAAGAAATTAAGGGAATCCTAAGTAACCAGTTTGACATGATGAAGTTTCCAGTGCTTTCAAGAAACAGCCCACCCTGTATACTAATCCAAATAAAACTTAACTCAAACCAGAAGCCTCACCTCTTGCATAACCATAACCACGATAAATACTTTCATTGGACTCTCGTGTTTCACATAGTGGTTTCAGTTTCCTTGAATACCCATCGTTCATTCATGAATTCAAATATAACTCCGAACACATGCTAACTGAGCAGATATGACGAAGGCGAACTTCCTCGACATCGCACGTTGCATAGATAGAGTGGGCGGAATATGCATCCGGAAGTTCCGGAAATGTCACTTATTCGATGCATTTAGGTTGGTTTTAATAGAGAGAGATATTATAACGTTGCTGGGTCGTCACTTGAGCTGAATTAATAAATTATGTAATTTATGACGTATTTGTAAGCATGCATGTTTATGTTTATAGTTAATTGGTGAAATTTAAATCGCCGCAAAAGTGCAGTTTTATTTTATACATATATGCATATACCGGGTGTCAACGGAATCATTAGACAAGCCATAGTTTCCAGAGTTTTCAAGATAGAAGTCTTAAACTTGGCATGGGTCCTAATATGTGTATACTAAAATCGGATTTTTCATTATTTGACACATTTCCATCACTTCCGGTTTCCCCGAAAATGATTCCTTGAACGAATGATGAACTTTGAAATTTTAAATGGACCACCCTATATATTTTATATTTTTACATTTTTGGATTACTGAGACGATTTTAAGTACGACTGCAGTTTTAAAAAAAATTTGCGACTACTTGATTTTTTTAGGGCTATTTTTATTTTTGCATGTAGTGCAGTGAATGCTTTCAAATCATTCAAATGGACGAAATTTTCATCATTTCCTTCGTGAAAATCTGGTAGATCTATTAAAAATATGCTCGTATTGGCGTGGCTATTATAAGCAGACCTATAGAAACTTTCACTAGATGATTCCCCCAAAAGTTCTGTGTGGGTGTGCGAATTGAAATTTATTGCGCTTTATTAAAAAACGATGCCATAATTTTAGTCAGAAGATAGAAAAATAACCATTAAAAATAAACATAAAATAAATAGGGGCTCGAAATACACTGAGCGCCACTGACATGTGACATTACAAGATATATTGTTTTTTTTTTCTTGGCATTAAGGACAGAGTCCATTCATCCAGTCACCTATAAGACTTACCTATAATAATAAAAGGAAACAAAAAATATAGATCCAATAAAAAATTACAAGATATAAATTCATAAATAAGTAGGGACTCGAAATACACTGAGCGCCACTGAAATTACAAGATATTAATTTTCAAATGGTATCAAAACAACAAAAAAAGTCAAATGCAAATGGTAAAAGATACCAACACCAAAAACAATTTTTAAAAACAAAAAAATAGTTAAAAGAAGAGCCTTCCCGTAAGTTGGGTAGCCCTTAAGGTAGTTTGCGAAATAGAAAAGGTAAAGCATAGTAAATCGAACAATATTCAAATCGTTCCTAGTTAAATCAATGAAGTCTATAAATCGGTGAATCTTAGAAATTCTCATCAAAATGAATGAATGAAGTTTCTTAAGGGCAACACGCTGTGAATGCTGAATTTTCAGATTATATTTAATGCACGATTTGCACGAAATGTATTTGTTAGACTATTTCCAAAACAAAACATAGAACGTGAATTATTAATTCAACCTCGTATTCAAGTGACGTTTTAGTTGACAGTTTGATTTTTAACCGTGTCACAATTTTTAAGCGGATTTATTTAAAAATCGAATTTTACAATAATTATTTTCATAGAAAAACTCAAAATATTAAAAAAAAAAGAATAATTAATTGTTTCTTCTGCTTCTATAAGCCTGTTATCTTTACAGAAAAATAAAAAAAGAAAGAGAACATCATCGATATTTATATCGATTCAACTGACGTTTTAGCTGTCAAGCTCAGTGCAGTTTTCGCGATTAATATACTCTTTACTTTATTAACCAATCAAAACGTACATTTTCAAAAAAACCGACCAATAGGATTTTTTTAAAGCAAGAAAAGTGGCTATCAATCAGTGGGAAAAAATCTAGAATAGTTATTTTCCTAACAAGTGCGGAAAGTGGTACTTTTTCGCACGCGACTGCCGTTGACCGAGCGACGCGAAGCGGAGTTCGGTCAAGCAGTCGAGTACGGAAAAGACACTTTCCGCATATGTTAGGAACAATATTTTTCCTAGGAGCTTGATCACATTTTCAAAATGTAATTATAACTTACCCAAAAATGCAATTAAAAATATAATTACTTTTCCGCACGCATTTTAGTCTCGAAAGTTGCACTTTTCCGCACTAGTGCGGCAAAGTGCAACTTTCGCAACTAAAATGCGTGCGGAAGAGTGGTATTTTCCGCACGCTCGTAGGAAAAAATGTATGTTACTTTTTTCGAAGTAGCCGTGTGTCAAATTAAAAAAGTCATTGATATTATTAATATCTGACATTTCGCGTGATAAGAAGCGTTAGAAAGAGTTTCTATTTTTATTATAAATTGTTATTTTTAAATTTTAAATAAACACATTTCTTGTTCTAATAATATTTTAGATACGTAATATTATTTAATCTTCTGCGATACACACGAGAGATCGATTTTCTACTTGGGTAAATTTGTTTTCCATTAAAATTTTGCTCCAATTAAGGGACATAGGAAAAATCGCTCCACTTTGTGTCGCGATTTTTCTCGAATTATTTTCATGGAAAAACAGTTTTTTTTCTTAAATCGTTCTAGAATGTCTTCAAACCCCAAAATACTTTATTCTACTATTTTAGTCCGTTGCTAAACAACCATGTTGTTGCTAGGCAACCATCAGAAAACGAGTCCGGGAAAGTTACTTTTCCGGCCTAGGCCGGGAAAGTAACTTTCCCGGACTCGTTTTAAATTTAAATTCATTCATTTATAACAATATTGATTGCGATTTTAGAAAAAATAGTATGTGTACCTCGTAGTAAAAGCACATTCCCGGACTCCGTGTCGTCCGGGAATGTTATGCTTTTCCTACTAGGTACACAATATTTTATTGTTCAAAAAAAATTTACCTGTTGTGTATTATTACCCGATAATTTTTTGTACAATTGTCACTTACAATGCAATTTTCGCTGTAAGTTTGTTCTTATTGGTCCAAATTTTCAAAATCTTGCTGTTTCATTGGTTCTTATAATGTGAGGGAAATAGCCCAAGTATGAAATTTTCGAGAATTTTTAAGAATTAGATAGAAGATTTTTTCCAAAAAAAATTAAATGTATTTTCCTACATTTACAAAAGTTGAAAATGGCCTACCCTAAATGGCGCGAAATTCAAATACAGAAATGTGATTTTTGACGTTATTTTTTATTTTAACTGATAATGACGCGAAAAAAAATGTGTTTTGTGCGAGGTTTTGTGTATTCATGGATTTTCATTTTTTTATTTTTTCAAACGAGAATTCTATGCAAAAATGGATGGAGAAAAGATTTCGACCCCAAATCCTATTTCGGCCGAACTAACAGGCAGTATCTGGAATACAATATGGGACACGCATAACCGTTCTAAATATTACAGCATACATCGCTGGCAATTTCATATTTTATTGTAAATATTTTATCTGTGACTAAGTACTGTAATATTATGCGGGTTTGAAGTATTCCAAAGTAAAATATAAAAACCGCAATTAACCTATATTAGATGAGTATTTATAAAATACTCATTAAATATTTCAAGCGTAAAAGCACGTTACACAGAACCGCCATGCAATGACCTTTTATTAAAATTCGCTATATTTAAAACGTGCATATTGCCAAAATGTTCCACTTTAATTGTTTTACTGTCGTTGTTCAGTGCGGTTATTACGTTTTACTGCGTACGGAAAAGGTAAATATTTCATAGCAAAACCAAACTGAAATAATATCCAATTGAATATGCGGTGGAACATAATGGACGCATAATGCGGCGTTGCATTTGCCGTTTTATTAAAAATGAAATTCCGTGGCTTGTTTTTAATTATAACACGTTTCAGACATGACGCCATGTAATTGCAAAAACGAATTTATAGCCCGGCATAGTCGCGTGGTATAATTTTCTTGCGCGTCTATGCATCATATAACCATTATGGCTGGATAGGAACCTTTTCATAAAGTTTTTGTCTAGTATAAGATCCTGCTTAAATATTGCTTTTTTGTATACAGCGCTTCCGAGGATCGTAATTAATTGACAAGTATTATGACACCAATCAAGGTTTGACTAAGTCCTCGGGGTCTACCATTAAATTTGACGAAACAAAACTGGTAAAGGGGTGGATAAAGAAATTGTCACTTTTTACTTATAATACCTTGAAAACTTGTTTAACGAAAACCAGTAATAGATTCTCGCTATTTGCTATTCTGTAATCTGGCAGTATTGAATTGTTAGTTCGACTATTAAACAAATCGCCAGTCGATTTTATATAGTCCATCATCGTGCCCTCAAGTAACGTCCAAATTTAAGTGAGCTATGTAAATATCAAATTGTTGCGAATTTTTCAAAGCAGTTTAAAACCGTAAATGTAATCTGTAACACGATTTATCACTTGAGACCAGCCGAACCGATTGCCTTAATTAATTTTTTTGTATGTCAAATAAAGTTGAAAAATGTTGTATGGCAAGAAACTGCATATCTAACACCACAATAAATTATACTTGCAAATTTTTGCGTCTAAGCCCACTTAAATACCTAACTGTTTCTGAATTCAAATGCAAATCGATGTACACTTTTTATCAAAATTTACATCAGGTACTCGAATTGATATATTATGCTTGTTACCGAACTCGCATACCCACTGCCTTCATCGTGACTTGCTTTCGCACACCATCAATAACAGCAGATCGATTTATTTCCTTTTATATTGTTCCGAAATTTACCTATAAATCTCCCCCTGCAGCTTCCGCGATGGACGACCCGGAAATACAGGAGACGGTGGAATCGATTCTGGGCAAGGGCGCCAAAGTGGTTGATTGTGAAAAGAAATCGTCAATTAAAGAAGAAGAAGTGCTTTTCATCAACGGCATCCCCGTGACGCTGGAAGGCAGAGATGGGATGGCCATAAAGCAGGCTCTGATAACCGGCCAGGTGCCTCCCTGCGATCTGCTAAACACTCTACTAATTAAAACCGGTATTTTAAAAGCCCCGGTAAAGCTAGACACTTCGCTGAGCGTGAAGTCCACGACGGTTACAAAGGAGGAGGTGACGGTGTCTCGGGCTGGCAAGGTGGTGGATGAAAGGAGCAGAGAGACAAAGGAGCAAAACTTCTATTCGACCGCGATTTCGGAAGTGTTCGAACCGATCAAAATTATACCAACCACCGAATTGTTGAACGGACAGTACGATAACATTAAATATACGGAAAACATCGGTGAGCACGGGAAATACTACGACAATAACGGCTATGAGACTGGGAGTGAGAGAAAATTCGGATCGTGCTCTAGTGCGTCGAGTTATGAGTCTGAAGAACCCGCGGTGCCCTCGTACAAGCCAAAACCCTGCCTCAGCAAGGACTCGGGCCATTTGAGCAACTCCATGTCGACTACGAAAGTGGACTTCACACCAAGCTCCATCGATTCCCTGAGCTCGCTGGACGAAACCGACTTTGTCACGGATCGGTTTAGGAAGTGCACCCCGTATAACAGGAATGGACTGGCTAACGGTTACCAAAATGATTATCTAGTAAGTATCAATCTATAAATTATCAAATAAAACATAAACCACCCTTTGACCATCTCACTTACCAGATCTTAACCCGCGTGATTTATTTATTTGAGGTAATTAGTGTGATCATTTTTTTTAATTTGTGAAGATTTACTGAATTTTAAAAATTGAAAGATGGTAAAGACGTGTAGCAACATTACGAAACTTCAAAGCATTGCATTACATTGCAATTATTATGTTTTTTGTGTTTTTTTGGTGAATAATTTACTTTTATGCTACCCTCGAACGCCTAATAAAACCACCTTTTATCCTCCAAAACGTGCGATAAGAAATCTGGGAACTCGTCCTTGCAAATATTTGCAGATGAAAATTAAACAAAATTGCATAATTTCTACTTATTTACCATAAAACGGTACAACAAATCATTTTTGTGACGCGTCTGACGCGCTGTGGTATTTGCCAAAAGGCGCCCACCGCCACCGTACTAAATTTGTAATATAATT
Organism: Rhagium mordax; assembly: GCA_963680705.1. Taxonomy (NCBI): domain Eukaryota; kingdom Metazoa; phylum Arthropoda; class Insecta; order Coleoptera; family Cerambycidae; genus Rhagium; species Rhagium mordax. The sequence continues at coordinate 126,035,198 of OY796656.1, read as the reverse complement.
CTTGTTTATTTTTAGCCTACAATATTTGGGACCGTAGCTTCCGACCTCACACCAAAAGACTGTTCAAACAGAAGGGTAAGTCCTGCTTTTATTTCGCGTTTATTATTAATAAAGAACTTAATTTACTGTACACATGCTCAAATGGTTCTTAATTGAGTTATACGTCATTATTAACATGAATGTGCGAGAGCTTTGTGTGGTTAAGTAGGTCAGTAATGTTACTAATGTTATATGTTGATGGGATTTCTTTTTGTGTAAAGAAATGCACTTTGTTTATTTACGAGTTTATTTATAAACGCCATGTTTTTTCACTCTAATTATTAAGCTGTTTGATGATTTACTTTTCATTATTTTTCGCAAAAAGTAGCTAGTTTTTGTGCAACAAAATATGATTCCAAATTATTTAAATTTTGCCCGTGTGCGTGTTGGCTCGGTAAAAAAACCTCGCCACAGATTTATTAATTTATAATTTTTTTTTTTTCGGAAGTAGGAGGTTCAGAAAGACCCTGTAAAATCCCGCCTCCTCTTTTACCACTTTCATAGAACTGCTTCCACATTATTTCTCTACTAGCGCGATTAATTGTAAAAATCGTTATATTTGCATAATTCACGAATTCATTTCCCCGGGTATTCCCCAAGGGTCCATCTTGGGACCTCTTTTCTTCATAGTTTTCAAATAATATTGCCAATGGTATTAATGTTCATTATCTTCTGTACGCAGATGAACAACTATGATTACTTCTATTTCTGAGTCTGAGAATCTTCAGAGTAATCTTGCCATCCTTGAAAATTGGTGTCTTAATAATAAACTTCTACTCAATCCTAGTAAGTGCATGTCTTTTCATCACAAGATATCTGCAATTTTGTTTGATTATGTAATAAGTTCTCCATAGGTCTGATTTCATTAAGGACTTAGTGGTCTTCTTTGACTCTGAGCTTACTTCTCCACACCACATTGATATGTTTGGCTGGTTCATATATAAAGGTCTTGGTTTTATTATGGTTTTAAAAATATTTCAACTTTGCATCACGTCACATTTATGAGACCAAGACATGATGAATATGCTTCAATAATTATAAGCAGTCCTATATACATAATAAGAATTGAAAGAGTTCAAAGAAGATTCTCAAATCAGCGGTTTTTCTACTAGATGGAATCTATCCCATAAGACTCAAGAGATACCCCACAAGATCGTTTTCTTGTGCGATTTGATTTGGCAAAACTCCTTACTAGGTGTACACGCACTAATCTTCTTACAAAGTCACCTTTATATCAGATGCAAAATAATCCTTTTTAATGCAAAGGTTAAATGGGGTAAAAATTGCGCAATTTCGGGACCATTTATAGCATTTTATAAAAAAGCATTCAAACCATCGGTTGCTAAGGAGATATCAACAGACGGCCATTGTCATTAACTTAGTTATTACTTACTTGTAGATACTGTGTGGTGTTGACATAATAGCTATTAATATTATAAGTGCCATATGAGGTATTTTATAGCAGGCGTCTGAAGTTACAAAACGAACCGAAGGTGAGTTTTGTAAACAGATGAGTGCTACAAAATACAGATGTGACACGTATAATATACAATATTTTATCTATGCTCGATTTAACAAATTTTTTTATAGGTACATAAAAAAACTACTAATCGATTAATATTATTTATTGTCAACACCACACAGTATCTAGTGCTATAAAATACAGACAGGTATGGCACTTATACAGGCCATATCTGTATTTTATAGCACTCGTCTGTTTACAAAACTCACCTTCGGTTCGTTTTGTAAACTTCAGACGTGTGCTATAAAATACCTCATATGGCACTTATAATATAATGTTCAGAAGTGTGGCAGTAAATCCCAAATAAGAAAAGAAAGAAAATTGAACGATGCCACAAATAACTTTTAGACAATAGCTATTATAGTTTTCAAGATATCTTAAATAATGGAAAATTTAAGATTTTCGTTTTTTCAATTTTATGTCCTTATATAACAAAATATCAAAATAGTAGTTTATGTCATAAGGACGAAAAATCTAGTTTTTCGGGCGACTACGAAATATTGCCAGCCGAGACGCAGTCGAGGCTGGCAATTCGTAGGAGTCCGAAAAACGGTTTTTCGTCTGTGTGTCATACAATATTTTTTATTCGAATGTGCTTATGGATATTTAAAATGATAGGGAAAATTAAAATATTATGTTCTTAAGATTTACTTGCTACACCGCAAATGATACAATTTTCAAGTTTGTTTGTAGACGGCTGTGAACTATAAGGCCAGATATAATAAAATAACAACTGCACTGCTGTCATATCAGTTTGCTTGAAATTAGTATCGAATTAAATAAAATTCAGAAATCTCTTATTTTATTCAATTAAAATTGCTTGAATTGAAGTTCTATTTACAAGTGCATTACCATTATACAGTAGAAAAAAAGGGTCAGCATTTTAAAAAGTAGGTAACTAAAAACGCTTAATCTTTTTGTCTGTCACTTTTCAGGCCGAGGCCTGAAAAGTCTTTTCATGTCGTTTACTTGAAGTAGCTAGAAAAGTTCTACCTTTCGTTTTTGTTTTCTGACCGAGAAACGTCATTTTTTGATACATTCGAATAAAAAAAATTATTTAGGTTTCTTATTAGGTGTGAAAGTAGCTATAACTTCATTTAATCAGATTTTAAATAAAAAGTTTCGTTGAAGCTGGGCCACCAGCAACTTTTTTTTTAAATACGGCCCTGTAATTTTTCATTTTTTTGTATGATTTGTCATTGTTAATATTGCTATTCATCAAGAAAATTGTAAATAGAGCGTTGTCAAGCTTTTAAACCATTAACAACGTATTTGGCTGAATACGGCACTGGAGTGTCGCAGAAAAAACATTTGAACTTGTTTAATCTAGTACAGATAATTTATAAAAACTGTTCAAACTGTCCACCGTTATTCCCGATATAAATTCGTGTTCTCGCTGACATTTGTGCTGTAGCTATCATATCTGGAGTTGTCATTAAAACGTCAATAATTCTTTGACGCAATTGGTTTACTTCCCCTATGGCTTCGTAGTAAACTTTATTTTTTAAATAAATACCCCATAAAAATAGTCCAAGTGGTTTAAACAAGGGGAGCGAGGTGGCCACCCTACAGATTCCACCTCGGCCCGTAAGGGCAAATAAACCGCATGAGTGATAAAAAGGAACTTTAATGCCGAGGTGCATATAATTTTTTTTTTTAATCCAGAAACTGCGAAATTAAGATTAATTAACTCTATTTTGTAAGTAATTTTAAGTGGCATTAAGAAATGTCATAATTATTTAAAATTTTAAGTGACATTAAGAAATGTCATAATTATTTTTAAATGTCAAATCGGAATGATTTTTTGTAAGAAAACCATTATTTTTAGCAATTATAATAGTGGTTATACAATTCTGAATTTAAAAAACTGTATTTATTTACAGTTTATTACAACACAATTATTGTCACAAGCAATGAAAAATGTATGTTTACGTTTATCTGTCACATCTGTCAACTACAGAAATCGTACACTAATGGATTATTTTAATGACTATTTCTAGCATTTTAATGACGATTTTGAGGTACCTACTTTAATGCCGATTAAAAAAAAAACGTTTTATTTAAAATCTGATTAGAAGTTATAGCTTTTATACCTAACAAGAAACCTAAATATGTACATATTTTTGATAGTTTGTTAAATAAGGACACAAAATTGAAAAAACGAAAATCTTAAATTTCCCATTATTTAAGAATATCTCCAAAACTATAAAATATATTAGGAACTTCAAGAGGTTGTTTTATTGGTCCCGAAATTGCGCAACTTTTACCACATTTAACCTTTGTTCCATTTTCTATACTCTACATATACAGAGTGAATACCAATTACTCATTTTAATTTTAAGGGATGGTAGGTCCCTTAATGGTAAGGCCATATTCCAAAAATAAAAAATATATACCCTGTAGTTCTCGAGAAAAAAAAAATTAAAATACGTCAACATTTTCAGAACTTCATAACTGACCTATCTCAACAGAAAATAAATCAGGATAGGTCTTTGCCTCTGGCATTCACCTTGTTTTTTGCAATCATAAATTCCCTAGTTTTTGCTGTCACTGTCAATTAACTTGTCTCCGACCGCAAATTTATGAAAGACCGTCGAACGGCGGCTTAACTTTATTAGACGTTTTTTGTCACGTTTTTTACGTTAGAATTTGGAGTCTGTGACTTGATACAAGGAATGTTGTTCACCCCATAGTGGGTCAGTAAAGCGACGAAACGGTACTCAAAAGTTTACCAGAATTTTACGTAGGGTAGGTCAGTTTTTCAACTTTCTTTTTTATAAGAAAAATGAATAGTGCCATATACCTCAAAAAAGAAACATGATGCAGCTACGGACATGTGTTTCGGAGTTATTGCTCCTCATCAACGTAGCGTAGCTTAATGGATCCGTGTGGATAGGATCAGATCCTATCCACACGCTACGCTGATGAGGAGCAATAACTCCGAAACACGTGTCCGTAGCTGCACCATGTTTCTTTTTTGGGGTATATGGCACTATTAATTTTTCTTATATTTATTTAGCCCCGCCAAACATCACTCTTTTCTTTTTTATATTTTTTTATTGGTAATTTGTGTTATAAATATCAACAGTAACCCCACCCCCACTTAAAATTAAAATGAGTTATTGGTATTCACCCTGTATTTTACGTCCCTCTGAATTAGTCGAGACCCTGTATTTTTTGCTGTTTTATTTTTATTTTTTAGGCACATATTCTTCTTTTTTCATTATTTAGGTTTACATTTTATATTGTATAGGTGGTACCGTTCACAATCTCCAAACAAACATTTTTCATTCCCAGACGTTTGATAACAGTCTCTGATCGAAACGGTTCAAACTAAATAAAAGGGTTTCGATTAACTAATACAAAACCTTAAGTTGAAACATTCATGGACGTAAACTAAAACATAAATTTCAATCTGTAAATAAACATTACTCATACTCAATAATATAATAAAACATATTGACCGAGTGGTTGTAGATTTTGTTAAATAAACTGTTTTAATAACATCATCACTATCAATTATAAAATTTTATTACCTAAATTCCTTACAACATAGTAGACAAATAACTTAATTAAATATCATTTAAAAAAATAGTATTTTACACGTGACTTGGCCCTTTCTGTTAATGCATTGGTTAGTGATAAAAATTGTCTGTCGATTGATTAACTACCTTATCAGGACAATAAAAATTTGATTTGAATAACAGATAAAACTTCTTATCCACAAAGCAAACGTCTCAATGATTCAATCTAGTAAATTTAGAAACAACATTTTTACACGAGTAGTGTTACGTGTACAGTCTTTGTGTATGAGTGTCTAAAGTGTTTTTTAACAACATTGCAATTTAACAAATTAATACACTTTCGATATCACTTGCATCATTTCCATAATAATGTAGCAATAAAGGTATAGTTATTTTCACTAGTTGTTAGCTGTAGTTATTTAGTTCCTAGTTTCACGTTTTATTTTTAATACATTAATCTATTAGTGGATGCTACTGCATTAATTAGCACTAACTGTTAACATTTTACACTTCAGAGCTTGCCACAAACACCGCAGACTAAAAGTTTCTCGACCATTTTTAATGGTGAAGCCGGCCAGGAGGGTTCTGCAGAGTCTGGTTTGCAACAAGATAACGTAAGATGTGGTTTCCTTAACATTAATTAGAATTAATAGTTTAGTTTAGTTAGTCGGTTATATGCATAACATAGCAAGGCCCTACTTATGGATTTAATCAATTTTGAATTATCCCTGAGCTTCTAGTCTGAAGTATTAGCCTAACATTTCTAATTACTCGTGGCGTAAAGGTGGCTTATTTTGACAACATTTGTAGAACTTTATTGCATGGATTTTGGATTAATCTTAATTAAATAGGAATTTCGTCAGATCTTGATACTGTTTTATTAAATTAGTCACAGTGTTTTTATTACAAGAAAAATACAGCAGGTAACAAGCTGAAATTAATAATAGTATACGGTTTATACCGAGTGCCACAGAGAATAGGTACTCTTCTCACATTTTTGTCTACAGTTCTTAAAATAAAATTTGACATTTGACCATAAGATATAAAAATCATTTAAAATATAATTTTCTGGACTTGGAGCTAAAATTATGAGTTTTAAACTTAACTTTCTTGATCTTCAATTTCAAATCGAAAAAAAACTGCATTGACAATTTAATATGTATTACAGGAAAAATAAAATGGAGAAAAATTACCAATTAATTAAATGCAAAGACAACATAAGAATCATGTAAAGTTCGTGTATTTCGTAGATTACTAAAAATAACAAAATAATGTAATTTTCAGTCCTTTATAGGTATACCGATTCTAAATTGAAAATAATTGTTGGAAAGAGAAATTACGAAATTCTGATGTCTTCGAAGGTTATATTAAATTTCTCAAATTTTTTAATTTCATTTTAAGGAAAAAATGGGGAGGTATAGGGTATTTTTCAGTCATAACACTCATAACATACCTACTTATAATTAATCATTCTATAATAACTTGAGATCCTGCAGCTCACGGTATAATGAATAACGTTAACAAATTGTAAGTAAAAAATCAAAACTAAAATTTCAAAAAGATGTAGCTCTATTAAAAACCGAAATTTCGTAATAATATTTAAAATCTGTCGATCAATTATTGTCCATCTTGATTTTGAAAAAATATAGCCTGCAAAATTTTTACAAATATCTTCGAAAAAACTTGGAAGGCAACTCACTTTTGAAAGTTTTTTCGCAAATTTCAATTACAACTTTTTTCTGCGAAACTTCTTCATTTGGGCTTTTTTTCAATTAAATGGAAGTACTTACCTAAAATATGTAATCATTTTCCTGTTCAAAATTACATTATCAATAAGAAAAAATAATTTATTTTATTAGAAATACTAGTTTAAAAATAATCTGAATAATTTATTTTACTTCTAATTTAACATTTTCTGTTTGTTTTTCTCGAGGCTAATGTGATTAAAAGGTAAAATCATTCCAAATAATGTATAAATCTAAATATTTGCTAATATATCTCCTAAACCTTTTAGGATAGGTGTAGGACATTTTTAACAAAAGTAATAGGGCATAAATAGGCCTATAAGATTCTGTAAAAAAATATCCATGTGTTTCCATTTGAAATAAACAAGATAATGAGCTTCGAAGTTTTCTGAAAAGGTGTACATTTTCTAAACACCCTGTAATAAATTAATTAATTCTGATCTAAACTAGTACAGTTAAAATCGAGGTTAAAATAAACCTTCTTTTTAACCCGAAATGAAAGGGTGCTTGTTTAATTTGACACAGTGACGAAATAACTAATTAAAGAAATGCTAAAATAATTTCATTTTTTCCTTAATTTTCTTAAATACTTCGAGAACTATAAGTTTTAGACTATGATATCCGTATATAGTAATATAAGAGAATTTCACTCGGAATTTCATGAAAAACTCAAATTTTTCAAAAATATACAGTGGGTTCCATTTAAAATAATTGATATCGAATAAACTTGGTAGGCAACTCACTTTTGAAAGTTTTTTCGTAAATTTCCATTAAAACTTTTTTCTGCAAAACTTCTTCATTTGGGCTTTTTTTAATTAAATGGAAGTAAAATATGTAATCATTTTCCTGTTCAAAATTACATTATCGATAAGAAAAAATAATTTATTTTATTAGAAATACTAGTTTAATTTGCTTTCATGAATCACCCCGTATATTTCAAACTAATTTTAAAATGCAGCCATTTTGGCCTAAAATTTCTATATAAAATTTTGGTTTGTATTATCGATAATAAAGTCTTTATCACACCGTTGACGTTGGTTCACCCTGTATATCATAATCATTAACATAATATACAGTTTACCGGGTGCAAACGAATAGTGGGCCACCCCTGTAGTTGCCTCGTTTTTAAAGATATCGGGATACAATTTTGTATCGTGAAATTAGGTAGGAAAGACAATTTTTCTTAAGAAATTTATGATTTATATCAATTAAATTTTATATCAATTAAATTTTGATCTACCCTGTATATTTGTGTTAATCAGAATAGGCCTCTGGCTCATTCCTATTGCATATCATAAAATATTAACACAAATATACAGGGTTGATCAAAATTTAATTAAACTTCCATATAAATCATAAATTTCTTAAGAAAAATTGTCTTTCCTGCCGGTAACGATTACACATTACGGAACTTTTGGTACCGTTTAACCCGAGGTTTAACCCCTATTAAATAGAGCTTTCTGAATATCCGGGTGGCCCATATCATAATATTTAAAAGAAAAGAGTTATATTAAAAAATGTGATTTTAATGAGTTTAGAGCACCCTGTATGATGTATTATTGTACATATTGACGTTCTCGTATTTTGTATATGAATTACATTGGAACAAAAATAATTTTAACATATTCGCAGCCATCTAGATTGACAACTAAAATTCGAATTATTTTTCGTGCAACCTTGTATAAATTGTTCAAAATAGTATAAATGTATCCAAAATGTGATCTTTATTTCAAAAATGTAAAAACATAAAGGGTCGTCCATTTAGAAAAGACTATTGGAAGTGACATATATGGCGGATAGGTTTCAAAAAGTTAGAAATCTTACCTAATTTCACCATAGAAATTTTTATTCTGATATCGTTAAAAACAAGGAAGTTACAGGGGTGGCTCACTATTCGTTTACACCCGGTATATTAATGAATGATTTCCTTATAACTGATTCTTGAAGAATTTCCTCTAAGTACGTTTTCAGAATTTTCAGAATAAAATGATGTGATTGCTGACAGCTTTTACTTGTGAAACCGTTTTGGCGTTTTGGAACAAATTAAAAATTATTTCGGCCTTCTGCCTTCTTTTAAATAAGTAACAATTTATTTATCGATCACAGCTCTTCAATCACTGATACAGAAACAGTACTCTTATGTAACGTACAATTAAAAGCTTATTCTGAATTGCTAAACTTCCAGGTGTTATGCATAAGAACACTGAACAGGGCCGGCTTTAAAATTTGAAATATTGTAAAATATCAATTACTTTGAAACTGTGGAGAACACCTTGTATATTCGGACGAACGTAGACGATTCATACCGAAATTGCCGCCTTGAAAACGGAACAACTGTGACTGGAGAACCCGAGAGTATTTCATTTTATGAATGAAAAAATGAATCGACATGTACGTTGTTTACGTGTAGGTTGGGCGCATAAATATATGACAAAGTTTGATTTAAATCTCTTATCTAAAAGTGCACCCAACTTTAGATAGCTCGAAGCTATACAGCATTATCATTAATCATACTAAAAACCTGTATATTTATTTATTCTATTACTGTTCAGGGCGCCAGGCATGTGTTTATTTATATATATTTAAGTTTATTTACTGAATTACATAATAATCTAACAGGTATTAGTGTTATTATTACGAAGAATCAGACATGACAATGTTTATGTCCACTATAAGTTCTCGTTATCTGTTAAGTCTCCACGTCTCCAGTAAATACAATTTCTGAATGAAAGTGATTTACTACAATATTTACTAGTTGTATTGTATGAACTTGATCCTATTTAATTTAATTGTTTGATGTTTAAATTTAAACTGAAGCACGATCGATATATCCTATTATAAAAATATATTGAATAGTTTTAAAAATGGAACAAATTATATAAGTTGCTATAAATTTTATTATACATCGTATAAATTCCCATAATTCTTTTTTTTTTCAAAATTTCCATTACAGTGGTATAATCCTAATCGTTATTTCTACTATTACACAATATACCCGATAAGCATATTCGTAAGGTACTTGCGATAAGTTTTTGTCAAAAAGATAAATTAATTACTACTCATATTTTATTTGGTAATATCCATGTAAAAAAGTGGAACTTTATTTTCACCATATAATTATTCAATCTGAAGTATCTTAGTAAGTCGCAGTAGAAGCGGATAACGTCAAAAATACAATATAATTAAAGACACCTATTTAGAAATATGGAGTACGCTCCTGTCAACTGTATAATAGATTACCGGTAAATGAACAGAACCGTATCCAAATTTTTAAATGTTGTCAAATATGAATCTGCCTTAGTATGACCGTTATTAAGGCAAATCTCGGGCAAAGAGTCTAATATGATAAATGTTATTATCCAGTGTTAAAAGGACACGTTTTTTTATACCGGAGAAATTACAATAAAAAAAATATATCCGAAACCCCTGTTAATAAATATATAAATTCAAACTTTCTGTAATTATTCCAGGCTCTAGTTTACCGAGATGGGAACTTGGTCTCAGGTCCTTTGGAAGCGCTAATTCAACATATGGTACCAACCGACGTGTATTACCCAGACAGAGCGTACTTATTTGCATTTCTCTTGTCTTCGCGCTTATTCATTAAGCCCCACGATCTCCTTGCCAAAGTTCGAAATCTTTGCGAAACTCAGCAGGGTTTAGGTAGCACGACCGCGGGAAGCTCTCATCCAGGGCAGGCTCGCTTTGCCGAACACTTAGTCCAGTTGCTTGCAGAATGGACCGAGACTTTTCCTTATGATTTCAGGTAAGAAAAATATCGAGTTTCTCTATACTATAAATATATTTGTTTTATTAATTAAATTAAACATGTTTAATTAAGTACTGATTCTGCACGTTTAACATCCATTTTTTTTTTAAATTAGTTAAAATGTGAATTGATGATAAAAATTTAACAAAACGTAACATAATATGTGCATATTTTTTTACCCAATGCAGTTTACCAACAAAAACTGTCGAATTCCAAATTTTCAAAAAAAAAAATAAAAGAATACCTAGTTCAAATAATAATTAGTAATTAAATTAAACTACTTTTCCTTGGTTAATTATCTACTAACACTTAACTGTAGTTCTGAAAATGATATTAAACTAGTTTTATAAAATGTGATAAACCTTTAGTAATTAAATCATGTCGTAAATTATTATTATTTACTTAATTATACTGAGTTTATTACTTTTTTAATGATATAATTTAAATGTGAAATAACTCGAATTATTTACTTTAGTGGCAATTACTAGTATAGAAACTGTAATAACGACATAAAAATCAACAACCAAGGAGTTATATTATTAATAAAGCACAAGAATAAGTAAATAACTTATTTATTCTTGTGATTAAAGTATACATTTTAAATTAATTTATAATTTTCTTAACTACAAAATGAGTGAAAATCTTATCACGTTGATATTACTCATGAAGTAAAATATTTATATTTACTATACAAACTAGTTGGAAGACATATGGACAATGAATAATAGTTAAATAATTTTGTACCAGTATCGTAGTTTAATTGTATTCCTATAAAGGAGCTAACATGACTCAGTATCCAGAGTATTACAATAGTAATGTTTCATTGTTAAATTTATTAAGTTCCTTCTGAATTTTTACTATGGGTTAGTTATGCATATTTTTTTTAAATTTCGATCTAATAATTGTTGATTTTGTTTTATTATTTCATTGTTTGATACAAATACTTTTTCACTTCTATATATTACACATACAGGGTGAGTCATGCATGAGGAACTGTACACATACTTCTACGGATGATAGAGGATCCCTTGACTATTCACGAATGGGTATAGAAATTTGTCTGTTGCGCTTAATTACTGAGATACAGGGTGATAAACTAAAACTAAAAATATTTCTTTTGGCCCGAACTTCCTTACTATTTATCACAATTTGCTCAAATGTTATACAATTTATGTACTTATCACACCACTGTTGATATAATGTCATTTTTAATATTTAAAAATTCCAGGACCGGACTTTTTTAACCCAAGTTTTTTTAAAGAAAATCCCTGTAACGTACCATATTTTTTTCAAATTATATGGGAAATTTCAAATTATAAAAGTCCATACATCAGTAAACAAACAAAAGCATGTGAACAGATTTTTTGTCGCACCTCTATTGATTTTTTAAATAATAGATAATTCTAAAATTATCTCAAACATAATAACGCAAGTTTCATATTAGAGAAAAAAATAAGTTTATTACTAAAATAATTTTAAAATTTAAAACACATATTTTTCTTCTTAGGGATGAAAGAATGATGGAGCATGTCCGGAAGATAACACAGCAGTGTTGTGCAATTAACTCCAGCCTTCGAGCAAACGTATCCTCGCTACTTCATAACCTTCATCCTAGGCTAACGGCTTTGGAAGCGTATGAAAAATCTCTCGAAAACCAGTCTGCTTCCTTAGACGAAAATTGTACTGACATTTCAGAAGTATGCCCTAATCCCGCAGTGCTGGCACAGCAACTGACGCATGTTGAATTGGAAAGGCTGTCCTTCATTGGTCCTGAAGAGTTCGTTCAGGCGTTTGCCAAGGAAAACCCCAGTTTAGAGACTTCCTTTAAGGATATGAAGAAAACACACAATTTGGAACAATACGTCCAGTGGTTTAATAGACTGAGCTATTTTGTAGCAACTCAAGTTTGTAAAGTAAGTGCAGAAATTTCTATTATTGAATGACCCAAATTTATAAATTGCAAGTATTAAAAACTGCAAAGGAATAACTTCTCATTTAAATTTGTGGTCGTGCTTAAAATTTGCATAGATTATTAGCTGTCTACTTTTTAAACTAGCGAAACAAATGTCATAAATATTGTAATGAGCGAATGATTCATCTATTTTTTTATAGAGAATGTTAATGTTTTATTCAATTTTTTACAGTATCAAAAGAAGAAAATGAGGGTCAGAATTGTTGAATTTTGGATAGAAACTGGAAGAGAATGTTTTAATATTGGAAATTTTAATAGTTTGATGGCAATCATAGCTGGATTAAATATGTCACCAATTTCAAGACTGAAGAAAACGGTAAGCCAAAATTTTTGTTTGTAAAAGGAACAAGTTAAAACGAGCGTGACAGTTATACAATGAACAATAAACAGGTGATGTGGAAAAGAAAAAAATGATAATAATAATTCCAAGCTATCAATATACAGGGTGTACAGATATTTTAAATTTAATGTCCATAACCAGATTTTGTCGTTAACCAATTCACTGTATTTAAGTTCGACAAGTTTAACAAACCCGTTTATCGTTTCAGTGGAGTAAGATCCAGTCGGGAAAGTTTGCCATATTGGAACATCAGATGGATCCGAGCAGCAACTTTAGCAGTTACAGGAGCACGCTAAAAGCTGCGATGTGGAGAAGTGCTGGTGCCACCGATCAGCGTCAGAGAATTGTCATTCCATTTTTCAGTTTACTCGTTAAGGATCTATATTTTCTTAATCAAGGGTGTTCAAGCAGGTAAGTCCACAAATTCCGCTTTGAAGTGGAATAATGTTTGTTCATATGCATTACTTGCTTTTAGGCTTCCAAATGGTCACATAAATTTTGACAAGTTTTGGCAATTGGCCAAGCAGGTGACGGAGTTCATGGCATGGAAGCAAGTGACTTGTCCATTTGAAAAGGATCCGAAGGTTATAACACTTCTGCAGCATGGTCCAATTTTGAATGAAAATGCTTTAGCCTTAGCCAGTTTTGAGTGTGAACCACCTGATAATAATCAAGAGAAGGAGAGGTGTAAAACTTTAAAGGCAGACGTGACTGCTTCTAATTAGAGAATGGTGGAAATAGTTGGTTTTAAAATGTACAAATTTTATTGTTTTACGAATGTTTTATTTGTTAGTTTTGTTTTCAGTTTTATTTTTAATCTTTTGTATATAAGTTTATGTACAGTTTTTTATAATTTATTAGGTTTTTTGAAGCTGAATTATTTTGATATCCCATAAAAAGTATTGAGTTATATTGATACCGATTGTGATTTTTTAGCTTTTTAATTATAATTAGTTTTAGTTGTTTAAAACATGCACAATTTGTTACGTACCTTAATTATTTGTTTAGTTTTAAAGCAGTGTTGAACACTGGATATATTTTGTTGAATACCTACCTAATTGCCATTGTTAGATGATTTTTTGTTCTCTATACAAATGAACTTGCTTCTGCCTATCGAAATATTTTATTGTGATTGCATAGTTTATATATTTAAATGGAAAAATTTGTTGATGTATTTTACAATTATGTCATATTAATGAAATACTCAATTTATAAAATTTTTACATAGAACCGATTTTGTACCTATTTGTAATATTTTATACCTCAGTGTTTTTTACAAATATTTATAATGTACTTAATATATTCTATTGACCAATGTATTAACAGTATTTACTCTAAGGTAAGAAGTATTTATCACGTCAGGAGTTAAACGATCACATTTGTTATAGCAAGAATTGCCATTACTGCACTCGTATTATACTAATACATAATTCTATGTATGAATCGATATTAAGATTGTAACTACCTGCTGTAAATGTAACAGATGTGATTTAATTTTAACTGTCGCATTGTAATGTCGTAAGTTTACTACTTGCTTTGCTGCACACTGCATTAGATATTAAACAACTTAAAGAGACTTAATTTTATCAGTATTCTAGTCACTAGATAAGGTTTGCATCGCTAACTACATATTGCATTGTAGCTATTTATACAATGTATAAATCATTTGTATTGTATCAAATTGTTTTATGTATAAACTATATGAAAATTACGTATTTTTTTCTTAAATCCCATTACCTTTAAATCTAATTTTACGTAAACTCAGTGACGGCTTCACTAATCGTGCAGTGAACTCTTTTATAAATTACAATGTTGCATTTTATTATAATAAACAACTGAAGTGCAATATTATGCGATTATTGAGTAAATTGTGTCAGAGACCCGTAAACCGATAATTTTTCATCACGTTATGATGTTTCGAGACTGATAAACCAATAGGTTTTGGTATACCATGCATAACGCCACTGATAAACCAAATCAAAACTATTTAAAATTCTAAAAATATAAATTGAATATGAATGGCTCAATTCAATACAGGTGTTTAAAAGTGACTCATATTTTGAATTAAGGAAATTAATTAATTTTGATTTAAAGTTTTCTAGCCACCTGTAGTCCTTACCACCAGCCAATTATTTTCTTTTTTTATTAAATGACATTTTAAAAAATACTTGTATATTTATAATAATCATTTGGTATAGGTAAAAAAAAAGAGACACGCACATTTCATTTTTCTTATTTTGATTTATATGACGCTCTAACAAAAGTTACTGAGGAGTCACAAATGATTTTCTTGGCACTATCTTAAAGAATTAAATGTTTTGTCCGCTTTGTTATATTTATCCTGAACAGAACTAAGTCATCTAAATTAGGCAACCCAACATACATGGTTGGTTCGAAGTAGCAGAGATCGACGGGTGGCGCCGCCTGGCGGCAGGCCAGTGCCCTGCTGGACTGTGCATTAACACGTATTCTTATGGGAAGCATAGGGTTATTCATAAACTGTTTAAACAGCAATAATTAATATTGTCTTATACACAGTACTATATGTAATGAACTCCAAATTTAAGTGAAACATGAATTTCCGCAGATGGAAATTGTATTTCGCACGAGTTTCAAAACAGTTCATCATTCGATTGATTTTGCACAATCAATTTAACGGTGAAAATAATGAAAAACAAAGAAAAAAATAACTGGTGCGCATTTGTGTTGAAAATTTTTTACAACTTTACGCCGGGGGGGGGGATATATAAGTGATATGACTCGTGATTTAGAAATTCGGTGTAAAGAATTGGCGTGACTTTTTAATTTTCAGTCCGAAATCCAGTGTACACGAGGACATAATACACCGAAAAGTGTCCTTTTCACACGAAAAAATATGAATTTTTAATAGCGTGTTAATATATATGCCACAAAGATATATCTATCGGGAGTATCGAGACTGCAGTGAATAACATTTATTAGGTTATGTTAGGTTAGGAATTTACGTTGACTAATAATTTTACAATAAAAATGTAATACATAATATAGCAAAAATGTATGTGATTTTAAAGGAAAATGTATACAAGAAAAAGGTACTTACTTTCCTCACTTTATAGCTAGGATCCACTGATTTTTTTTACCCCAAATTGTTTGATTGTCAGAAAACGGTAAAATTTCGTTCCCGGGGAATTTTTGCTTGTTGAGACAACAAAAAATTACAGAGCATAAACTGTCACTATTCTTGTCGGTGGGATTGTTTAAAACTATAAAACATCTTGATCCATAATAGGTATCAAAACACAAAAATTTCCGGATCACGCTTACTTTACTTCACCAGTCACAATTCGGAGATTTCTTGCGTTCTTGTTAATGTTAGTGGTTTTTGATTTGTCTCATTCGTTTACAAATATGAGTTTAGATAAAAAAAACACATTGTAAATAATTATAACCGAAAATGATCAAGAGTTCGTTTATATGAACGTGTGTTGCAGCAAACAACCAATAATTCGGAGGAGCGTCACTGCAAGCGCTGGAGTCGCCAGAACACTACAGATTAATTAAATCATTTAGTCCCCCCCAGACTTAAAAAGCTAATTATTTTTTGATGAATACATAATTTATTAAGTCTATATATCTACTTAAAAAATATATATTTATAAATGGCGTTTGGCAACCTCAATAAAATAGTGTCTTTGCGTGATTCTACTTAAGTATATCAACGGTAAAAATTATTCCACCTACACGGCGCTGTGTTATTAATTAGTTTAAAACATGTCCATTCCACTTGCGAGTCTCGTGAAACACTTTACAACTCAGTGATCTGCGTGGCTTATCAACCAATTATTACTTTTGCATTTATTCATTATTATTAACGACATTTTGAAGTTTGAGAGAAATACCTACAAAAATATGGCCGCTGCATGCATAACGAAATTGAATTTTGGCGGGTGGCGGGATATAAGTCTGTTCCAACACGAAATCACAAACAGAGCCAATCAGCCCTATCTAAATCGGTCAGCTGATCGATCAATCACCGACTGTTTTCAACCAATCGAATCAGTTCTGACTAGTTTGTGACTTGGGCCATAGTTTAAAGAGAACAGTTGGGACAGAGACGTTTCCTGCGCTTTTTTAACCTACTGCCCTAGTGAATGCCGTATAGTAAAGTTTAGTAGGCATTAAGCGGGAAATTTAAAATTGATATTCTTGCATCAGTATTTTGTGGCTGAATTGAATTTAGCACCAAGAAAAATCGTTTTTTAAAGCCTAGATATTTAAATATTTTATTTAAAATCGATTTTTATGCATTAGCTATAAAATAAATAAGCTTTTCTAAGCCACACCAGTTCTACGAAACTAAGCCACCCAGTAAAATTTTATTTGCTCTTCCTGTACAACCTACTAAACTTTAAAGCAAGGTCACGCAACTCGGGTTTTTAAATTCATTCATAAAATCACGTGCTTTCCCAACTTTCTTCGTATAAACTCTCCTAATATCTTTCATATCAATTCACAAATTTTTTCATTAATTTTATAATGCACAAATAGTAAACACTACAATCTTATACAATCAGTTTATTGATGAAATTGCTACCTAGTGATTGTTTAATTTGTTGACAATTATTATTTCAAATAATTTAAATTTCCCTCGTTATTCATATACGTCATTAAACTACAGGCCAACGTCGATCAAACAGTCAACTGTTTTGTTTCTTTCTTTTTCTGTCAACCGATCTGAAAATTCTGTTAAAATGTGTGATGGTCCCTTGTGTTATCGCTTTTAATAACAATAACCCTATTTCCTTAAGATACTGGCACATGTGCAAGTTAACCAATTAGTGTTTGATATAATCAAGTATTCAAGAAGTTGCTTACCTACATTATTGGATAAATTTAAGTGAAAAATGGGTAATGTACACGCTTATTCCGCTGCTGCACCACCGCCTCCACCACCACCTGGTATGAGCTTCTCTAATAAAGGAAGAGAATGTAAAGCACCCAAAACAGTTGTCGATGAAGGTGAAGGACTAGAAAATCCCGGACCTTTAGAAGAAATTCATACCAAATGTAAAAGTACGTACTGACATAACCTCTTATGACACAGCATGATTAAATTATTTTCGTTTTAGATGTTTTTCCTACGTGTTTTGAAGGAGCAAGAGTGATGCTTACAAGAGGTCTTAGTAATCATTTTCAAATATCACATACGATTAATATGAGTTCCGTTACGCCTAGCGGGTATAGATTTGGAGCAACTTATGTAGGAACAAAACAAATTTCTCCTAGCGAAGCTTATCCAATTTTGCTTGGGGATATTGATCCTTCAGGGAACTTGAATGCGACAATAATTCACCAAATACATTCTAAACTGCAAGCCAAATTTGGAGCCCAGGTATGTGGTATTAGATTATTTCATGGCCGATTTTACTGCATCATAAACATGTATTCATACTTAAATAATGAATTGGCCTTTGCTGTAATAGTTGACGAAAGTGTAATCGATTTAATAAAATAGAACCATTAGTTTCTTTATATAGGTATATGGTTTCATCTTATTTCTTTTTGTTGTAGGTACAAAACTCTAAATTCCAGGTTGGACAGTTAACATTGAACTATAGAGGTCCAGACTATACTGCCAGTTGTACTGTAGCAAATCCCGATATTATTTCAGGTTCAGGAGTGGTTGTACTTCATTATTTGCAGGCAGTAACTTCTCGATTGGCATTAGGGTCTGAACTTGCTTATCAAAAAGGACCTGGTATACCAGGTGGAGAAATTGCCCTGCTCAGTGCAGCAGCAAAGTAAGTCGTGAATATTTAGTCCAATAAGAGTATATACTTATCAGTAATTTAAAAAAGTTTGGAGAAAGCTGTGCATGACAGATGATAGCATATCTCGACAATATCAGTAATGTATGTATTTAAATCCGTTACGACAAACTCAAAGTGTTAGATAAAAAACTACAAAAGGCAACAAAGTACTTTTTCTAACAAAGACATTTATTACAAATAAGTCTTAATTAAAACTTTGTTGGGTTTACTTCGTTTTGAAGCGATCGCTACTAATATGTATGAATAAGAGAAACAATCTTAGTAAACGGCACTTTTGACTTCCAAAAAAGTAGCGTTTTAAAATATTAATAGTACACATGACACTTTCCTTGCTCTTTTTATCATGTCAAAATACTACTGCTGTGTCAAATTGATGTAACAAAAAACGACATCCTAACTCCTACAAAACATGTAATAGTACAGTTTTCGAAACCACCTGTGAAATCGTCAAAACGTAATGGGAAAATTGAATAGAGACCATAAAAGTCTAGTACAAAATTTTTAGGTGTATAAGTTGTCATGAGAAAGAATCACAGATTTTATAGCTAGAAGCTTGTGTGCATCTACATTATTTTATATTTAAAAAATTCTACAGTTTAGCAAGAGACGTGACTAATTCATGTTTTTGAATGCATGCTAAAATACCAATTTTATCACCTATCGTTGCTGACTAGTAGCCATGATAAATAAACGTGATAGGTACTGCATGCCCAATATATAAATACAATGGAATTATTGTACAGCACAAGTGTGAGTTCTACAAATTGTTACTCGTAATTAAAAAGATATTAGGTTTTGCTATCTATTCATTTTGTTATTTTTGAGTAATCAAGACCCGGCCGCTTGGTAAAAATATACCATTTAAAAAAACACTCCCACTTTTATTTGACTTTCAATTGTTTTTTTGTTGAAATTTTCGAAATCCTTTGAAAAAATACTATAAGTCATGTTAAATATTTTTATTTTATTTCCAAAGATAAACAAAAAACTTGGGGTGAGAACGTTATAGGAATCCTGTACATATCTATAACTTAGTAGTTCATGCATGTTAGCAATTAACACACAAAGAATGAATGAATCGGAAAACGATGGAAAAAGACTATTCGGATTAACAGGACTCTACTGTACGCCAAATCTAAATGGTAATAAAAATCTATTCTATACAAATTTAATTATTACCTATTAGCAAAAATTTTTGAGAAATCTTTTATTCCAACTTTGACGCTAAACATCATTAAAATAAAATCGTATGTTTATATGAACTTTTCTACTATTTATGGCCAGTATAAGGAAGAGGCAGGTCAGGGTTCGTTTGAGGGCGTAATCCAGATTGATGGCATTCCTGATCAAGGTCACTTATTGCGAAAATCAAATAAGTTTATTTTCTCATATTTTCAAAATAAAAATTAATAAAAGAATCACTAAATGGGCCAGAGGGTCTAAGATCTCTTCCTTGTATCGTTGAATGCATAAATCATTTGACTCAATCTCTTACAATAGCAGAAATAATGAATGTGTTTATTTGTAAAAAAAAACCTTTGACTTAAATAATTTATTGTTTTAAAATTCAAACAAATGTAAGCTATATCAGATATATTACGACCTCATTATACATTGAATAATTTATCTATTATCTAAATATAATGGACTCATTTCGTGATATTTGCTTTTTAATTTATTTTAGCATTTTCCGTAAGTATTTCATCCTCTAAGTATATAGTGAAAAAATTAGATCGCTGGCGTTAATATTAACCCTAATATTTGATTTCAAATTCGTAACATATTTGAAACGGCTATGATGTCACACCACCCGACTCCACTGGTTCTATGAGTTATGCGGATATATGGTATTTAGATTTCGCTGTACCAAGGACGGAGCACTTAAAAGATGAACGAAATTGCTACTTCCGCCGTGTGTGTAGTAACTTCCGCCGGTATGAAACTATAGGAAACAAGCTAGCGGCCGACCGCTGCGAGTGGTGTGACGTCACAGCGCTCTATTTTCATTATTTATTTTGAGGGAGAAGCAGTTGAAAAAATAATTTAATATTTTGCACATTTACTAATTATTACAAGGTGTACTTTCGGAATATGAATTAAAAAAATTTTCCGAAATGAGCCCATTATGTAGGACATATATAGTTGACTAATGATAGGTTTTCACATTGGTTTCACTGATGGGTATGGTCATTTGCATCTGGTGCATCCTTAATTACTTAATTAATATTTTTTTTAAATCTTTGGTGTTCTAAAGTCAACTTATTTCACCGGCACTTTTGACTTCCGTACCTATTTTCCTTGGGCACTGTCGTATTTAAATACACAGAATTTGTTTATTATAAATTTCCTTATCATCATCTCTCTCAAGAAAATTGCATTTCTAAATGCACCAGGTGCAATCAGTAAATACCCATGAGAAAAGCCCCATTTTCAGATAAACATATAGGCGGTCTTTCCCTTGTCCATCACTAACGCTGACCAACAAATAAGTTTTATCTAAATCTTCTCTCGTTAAGACTTCTTGGTAATCCACTGCTTATACGCGTCTCTCTCCATATGTGTAGAATTGTACTTGACACCATTAAACATCATTTAACAAATATTGCTTTTACTACACTTATTAAAAATCATTATTTGATATAAGCAGATGAGAGTAGTGGATGTCAGGATACAGGAAAAGAACTCTTCTTTCTATATAGTAAATTTTGTGTATAAATGGTATGTTGTTAGTTCCTTGTTTAACCCGTTGTGGTTACAGTTCTTGCCAAGGAGATACTTTATTTTTGTGTTATAATATAATTATCATTTAATAATATCAGAGATTATAAAGACTCTAGATAGTTACCGTCAATGTATTTACTGGACGCGGCAAAAATGGATGCAGAACTCAAGTAATTTGGAAGCAGGCCACCGAAACTTAGATTGGCGCAGATAATGTTCGTAACACATTATGAATGAAAATCTTCGGCACCAGTCTAAGTTTCGGTGGCCTGCTTTCAAATTACATAAGCTCTGCATCCATTTTTACCGCGTCCAGTAAATACATTGACGGTAACTATCTAGAGTCTTCATAATCTCTGATAATATCTAATTAGATTCTATGTAAAAACAAACTGCACTGAACAGTAAACATAGGTCAAAGTCTAAAGTAATATTACATGTATTGTTTGGATCAGCTCGCATCTTATTGTGTAATACAGATTCTGATTATACCGGACTTCTGGCTTTCATTCAAGGTGGTAATAGGAAGATACATTTTTGCCATTCATATCGTCAGGTCAAGTTTACCTATCACCTCGGTAAATAAATGCTAGAAGCGGGAAGGTCATAACTAAAAACAATCCCTTAGGAAATTGCTTTTAGAAGTGCCTCCTAGGATTTATATAAAATTTTATTATTCAACAAAATTCAATGTCTTCCACATTTTGAACCTCCCAATCTTTAACACACTGACTAACTCAACAAAAAAACCCACCGTATGGTGGAGTTTATAATAAAACTAATTTTTGACGTATTCGTGAAAAAATTTTTGAAATTTTTTTTTGATTGTCAAAATTCGTCCAGAAATGCAATAAATATTTTTTCACAAATTTTCTCACTTTTGGTGAGGAAGTAATGAACCTTGTAGAGAAAGGTTTACTAAAATGCCTAATCATTGTTCATAAAATATTAATAACCTTTTCATACCTTGAGGTCGACAAGGCTTTAAAAATCATGAACATTAGTCCCTCTTCTATTCTTTTCCTGTTCCATCATAGACCAGTCTGCAGGACTAAATAATGAGGTTCAAAACTTTCAGACAGAATATTTCCTGTAGAATGGTTTTAGGTGTAAGAAATTAGATCGGAATTGCGTTAAAATGGTTTTATACGTTTTTGCCAAATATTTCCCATTCGGTAGAATAGGCAGAATGAGGTAAAATCATCCCCAATTTCTAACCTTGCAAACAAATTTTCCTGACAACTTACACGATTTCCTACTAGTATTTTATGGAAAAAAATCATGCCTGAAAGTTTTCCTCGGTAAAAACAACTGCCTGTGGACTGAACTATATAATAATGAGAGATTAATGTCTGCAAGTTATGAATGAACTTACCAGGCCTATATCTACGTAACCCTCCATGCTTTTTTAGATATACAACTGAAAACATTCAAGTTTCGGGTACTGTTGGTGTATCAGGTGTTCATTTGTGCTATTATCAAAAAGCCAGTAAACAGTTACAAATTGGTGTCGAATTAGAAGCTAATCACAGAATGCAAGAGGCCGTAGCATCTATTGGTTATCAAGTTGAATTACCTAAAAGTGAGGTAGTATTTAAAGGTAAATAGTTTAATTCTGTACAAGGAAGAGAACTGTGTTGCATTGGATTGTTTTTAGGTCATGTGGATTCCAATTGGTCAGTGGGAGCAGTTTTAGAAAAGAAATTAAGTCCCCTGCCTTTTACGTTAGCACTTAGTGGTTTGATGAATCATAATAAAAATCAATTTAGACTTGGAGTTGGCATACTTATTGGGTAATAGCCCGATGTAAATGCATGAGTTAGTCTAAAAATTCATTGTTGGACTTATCTGCAATTAAAGTTTTACGAAGCAATTCACTCGCATTTTTTTATTAGTCATTTATTTAATTTTGCGCGCTCGCTTCCCTTCATCGCAAGACATCTTTACAACTTTTTGTATATACTTTGTTTTTATTCTTTTAAGGAAGTTTAAATTGAATAGTGTTCATTATTTTTAGCTATAGAAATTTTTCTATGAATTGTTCAATGATTTTAAACTAGACATAATATGATCAACACATGGCACTTTACTTTTTTACAAGTGCATTTTTTCAATATTTTTTGTTACTTTTTGAAAATGTGTTGACCGTAATGTTGTATAAACAAATTAATAATTTTTGTTACTTCTTTTTTACAGTGTATTAGAATATTGTAAAATAGTAGGAAAAATATATTGTTGACAAAATGTATAGTTTATTATTCACGATTTGATTTCGACAAATTTATTTTAAAATGGTCACTTTCTCGGTCGTCCTGCTCCTTTCTTACCGCCTGCCACTTGTTTATCCTTGTTAGATTTATTGCTTAATAAGGGGTGAACTTCTGTAAAAAGAATGTTTGCATATTTTAATTACACCTTATGAAACGTAAGATTCGGATTCATAAGAGAACAAAAATAAAGAATAAGAAACTTAAGATATGTCAAATTAAATCAAAAAGCGAACAATAATTTAAATAACAGTCATAATTTTATTTAAAAACATAACTTTAAAGCTTTAAATATACTATAACATAGTAGAGTCTAACGTAGAATAAAACTTTAAAATAGCATAAAGATCTACATTGCAAATTATACAACAATGTATTATTTAACTGTTATTACCTCCGTCAGATATATTTTCAAGCGCTATATCATACGATTTATATTTCTTTTTCTTTGGAGGTGGTGGCCCATTGCCATGATTTGTGGGCGTTAAGTTGATGTCTGTCGGCGCCCAATTATCTTCTGGATCTTCAATCTACAAGATTAAGTTATCGTTAGGCAAATAAATAACTAAATTATAGATTTTATCAAAATGAATACTAGGAAAATTGCAACACCCAGTAATTAAAATATTTCCAATAAAATTCAAATAAATAAATGAATATATTAGGCTGTTTTTACGTCTAAGCAGTGTTGCCAGTGTGCATAATATTGGTAGTATTCGACTTACTTTTTGTACTGTACTATGTATGTACTTTTAAAATATGGATGGTACATTAATTGTACCATAACGATGGAAAAATTCCATATACAGATGGTAGGTATATCAATTAATATGATTGAACACATAATATTAATATTTGTAGATAGAGAGCTTTCAAAACCCAAAATTTGTTCTACGAGAGGTAAGTGTAATTAACGTTAAAATTGAAATATTTTAAAAACGCATTAATTTCATGCAAACTGGTAGAATAATTTGCATTTCATTTCGAGAAATCACCATTGTTTGAATATTTTGTAGAGCTTTCATTTTTAACAGCTGATAACATTTGCCAAGTAACGTACTGAGAATATAGAAAAAGTAGTTTGCATTTGATAAATTAAGTAATCTTACCTCTGGAGCTATGGGTAAGAATTGTAAACAATCTGAGTTTTCGTTTTCTTCATCTGAACTACAAAATGCCGCAACGGGATCTACAGCACAAACATCAACCTGTAAATTTTAAGTAGTGTTAAAAGACAAAGCAAATCAAATATTGCTAGATTATAAAGATGCGTAGAAACTAGAAATGGAAAAATTCCTATTTGTTGAAAATTCCCAAAGTTTCCATTGAATATTTTCGAAACTTTTCTTTTTTATTTTATATATTCAAATTGTATACAGTTTTCTTTGAGCTTTCCAAAAATACCCAAAATGTGATGGTTTATTAAGTTAAAAAAAAGTATCAACACATCTAATAGAATAAAACTGAAATAAAGCATTGATTAAGGGATGAACAAGATACGCGATGCAAATGGTAAAGTGCGAAGCCAATTCTGGCGGTGAGATTCTCAGTAAGGTTTCATTTTAAATCAAAATGTGAATAATGGCGACAAAAGAAATTGAAAAACAATTTGCAAAAAAAATGTTAATTTTTGGAAAGTTACAAGCATTTGAAATGTTTAATGGCTTGGATCTTAGTTTAAAAAATATTTACAAATCATTCAAAATTAATCAAAGACACAAACTGGGTATTTTGAGGTTACATTACGTGATGCAATATGCAACACTCGAAGAAGTTTCAGGGAAACTTTCCAGGTAACATTTAAAGGAAAGTTTCCTTTACTTACTCTATTTCTTCCCAGAAACTTTTCAATTTTGGAAAGTTTCCAATTCCATCTCTAGTAGAAACTATCCAAAATTTTAGGTTTTCTACATCTACGTGTAATATACTAACCTCCAAATCCGTGTCTTCTTTGTCATCACCGCCACTGGCTACGGATTTATCTTCGTCCGTCAAATCAAACTCACTTTCTCTTTCCTCATATTCAACATTTTCATCTAATTCTTTAAAATCTGGAGCAAACGCTGACCAATTTTCAACTTGGTTCTGGGCCCACACACTTACTACACCTGTAAATGAATGTAATATTATGTGAAGAATTTGTTTATAAAAAAAAATGTAAAATAAGAACCAAACTGATATCATCAGAAGAGGTCAGTGTTTGATGTTTTAGTATCAAGTGGAATTAACTATTTTTATGTTTTAATACACACAATTTTCACACTAAGGAAAATTATATCAAATTGATCTGCAGAGCTATATATATTTTATATTTATGTTTGCACAATTAGGATATACCTAATACATTAGATCAAACATGATTTTTACTCCGTCTTTCTCATGAATAATAATAAATCAAGGGGGCAATTACTCAAATAATTCTAGTTATAACTTCACTTGTTTTAAATTACCTGACGATATGCTGGCAATTATGGGTCTTACTGGATGCCAGGCAACATCTAATAGTAATTCTCCTTTCGTGCCATGTAAAATTTTGACAAGATTTCCAATAGCTTTTTCCCATATATAAAGGGCATGCTGTCTAGCCGAACCAGCACAAATATATTCCCCATCTCCAGAAAAGCAGCATTTCTTCCACATCGTTCTAGAACATTCACAAAAATGATTAGGCATATATATTCCCTAGATTTTAAATACTTAATGGGAAAAGCCATTTTAAATAATAGCGCAGATAATATTGATCATATATCGACAGGTTTGGGACGAGAAAAAGAAAACAAAAAACAACAACGCTTTTTATTTCTTTCACTGTTCCAAATCCAAACAAGTATGTTCACCAATTATTGTCCCGGTTTCATTGTTTTAAATTGGATACTTAATTTGTATTGAATTAGATCCTGAATTAGTCAGTTTTTTCCTTTTTATCTGAACTAGAAAAGGATGGAGTAGGAGTCTAAAACTGTTAAATAGTCATAGATCTTTATAGAATAAGGGGTTTTCGAAAAATTTTTTATCGTCTAAATGTTATTTATTGAACATTTACGTATTAAGATAACTAAAACAAGCATTTCATTTATACGTTTAATTTTCACTTACTTGTTGACCAAATCCTGTAACTTTTGTATTGGTTCTGGCTCCCCATCTTTTCCATAAGTTAAAACTTCTTTACTGTCATATACCCTGATTACTCTATCTGCAGTATTTATTAAAAAACAACTGTAAAAAATGTACATATTTGTAACAACGTTCACAAAAATAATATATCTTAGAGTAGCAGAAGTACTACTTACTCTCCCCTTCTTGCAAATTCGATGCTTCGGACTGCTGTAGCGCTTGAGGTACCTAATACTATTCGAAAACTCGCTTTTACTTCTAAAGTGTGCGAATTTAAAACTAAAACTTTGCCTTTGGCATTTCCTGTATATACATAGTCTCCTCTTCTGTCAAATGAGGCAACTATATTCAAATCGCCCTATAACAAAAAGAAATCCAATCACAATGAATTTAATGAGAAATAATACGCTATTATAATACAGTACGAGGCTAACTATGACTACATGCTTAACATTTTGCAGTATTTTGGACTATGATACAACAATGCATTTTCCTATACACAAAATTTTATATTAAAACGGCACCTCAGTGCACAAAATTACAAAGTATTCTTATTATTACTCACATCCTCGTCTATAGGTAGTACTTGGTGTATGCCGTTGGTATCAACAAGCACAGCTGCATGTTTCATAGGGCAAACAAGTAGCCTTTCCAAACTTCTGGGTTCAAATTGAACTTTCAACACAGGGCACGGAAAGCGATATTTTTGCTCGCATTCACCAGAAAGTATGTTCCATATGCAAACAGTATTATCTGTTGACGCCGACGCAATCTTGTGACCATTTCTTGACCAACTTATACTACAAACTGGGTGGACATGAGCCGATATAATTTTAGCTATGCCCCTAGTTAAAAAATCCCATATCACTATTCGCCCATCGTTACAGCCTACTGCTAAAAGGGTTCCTCGTTTATTAAAAGCACATGTTACAGCAATTGATAGAGAATCAAGAGTGCCATCAAATTCCTAAAATAGTATTGATGATGAATGACGAAACAAAGGTACTAACTAGTTGTCTTACCTCTGGATAGTTTTGCCCAAAAGATTCTAGAAAACAAACATTTATGTTAGAGGCAATCTTACAACACATCAAGGGTCTTACCTAGTAATTCGAGATTCATCTTTATAAAAACGATTATATTTTTCAGTCATACATCGTTTTAAAAATCAAAATTTTATAAAACAAGAAAATCATAAAATTATTGTTCCTTGTTTTTCACAATCACAACATTCACATTATTCACATCACAACATAAAAATAATTACAGTTAATTCAGATGTTTTGTTTAGAATTTTGAATACTTTTGATGTAGTTGGGCTACTTTTTACCTTGTCTAACACTTCACAATAGAAAGAGAAAAGACACGGCAAATGTGATCTAAATCTATCGAAAATGCTTGAAAGAATGCACAGACCTGCCATCTAATGAAATTTCGTAAAAACGAAGGTAGTTCATTAATCTACTCCAATTCAAATTTTGCAGAAGTAGAGTAGAGCAAAAATCAATAAAACAAATAGCAAAAAGACCGATTCGATCGAGTGTCGAGTGGTTATGACCAATCAGTTTTCATTGGATGAAATTTTGAATTCAACCATTCAGAATCGCCTTCACGTTTCGCTGGTGAAGAGAATTTTATTTATAGCAACACAAATCTAGAGTAAATATACTCTAAGATACAAATGAACAAACCTAACCTAACCTCTCAGATGTCAGATTTAAAAATGTCGTCCCATGAAGAGGAGCACGTGGATCTGAAAAATGATATAAAAACGGAAGATGTTGATAGTATTAAACCATCCAAAAGTGGGTCTGTATTATTTCCGAATGCAACTAAATATGCCCATATTAAAAATAAACAAGTTAGAAGTCAACAATTTCAAAAGATCAAGAGGGAATTGAAAAAAGTATGTAAAAAATGTGTATTCTATTCAAATTATCCCCAATGCCATGTTATTTATTTTAGAAGAAAAAAGAAGCCAAAAAGGTACGCGAGAGAGAACAGTTACCTAAAAAGGTTCCCCATACCATCGAAAGTTTGCGTGAAAAGGATGACACAACTATTACAGATTTAGCTTTGGAGGAAAATGAATTGGTTCGTGAAGATTTGGAGCATGATGAATTGAGTGCATATTATAAACAATCATATGAACCCAAAGTTTTGATTACATTCTCAGATAATCCAATGAAGGTTTGTGTAATTAAGGGTATGGTCCGATAATCACCAAAGTGGAACCAGCAGAAACCACGGATTTTGACAGCGGTTAGTGATGGTAACCTGAAATCTTGGTTCAATTCGGACCAGCCAGATAGATACCTTCAACAAATTATTAATTTAACATTTTTATTTACCATTTTTATGCGTTTACAGATAATTGCTATATTATAAATATTTTATCCATGGATAATAATACACTCCGAGTACGGTTCACGACAAACAATAATAGCTGCAACGTTCGGGTTACTCACTCCTTTAACTCTTTTCACTCCAAGTCTGCTTTTGACGTCTTTTGATTGGATAATAGTAGACTTGGAGTGAGAATAGCCGAACTTATTAATGAATGTTTGACGTTTGCATGCGTTTGACATATACAAACCACTAGTTACCGGTAAAAATAGATCGGTAGATTGGTTGACAGATAAGTCACCGTTTTTTCAGGAACCGCGTTCCTAAAGTAACCGGTTTTTCAGATATCAGACAGTAACCGCTAATTTCGGAACGCGAAACCAAATTTGTGGTGAATATCGGACCATACCCTAAATGTATTTGTAGATTGAGGTGTTTAAATCGAGCATCTCGATCATTAGTTTACTTACTTATATCCTACAGAAATATAGTGTCGTTATTTTTCAGAAAACCAGAATATTTGGTAGAGAGTTGACCAGAATAATTCCAAACTCTGTATCACTATATAGGAATAGGTCAGGTGTGAAAAAAATCGTGAAGAGTGCAATTAAAAAAGAATATACCGATATTTTAGTTATAAATGAAAATAGGAAGGAACCAGACGGTTTGCTTGTTATACATTTACCGAATGGTCCAACAGCACATTTTAAACTTAGTAATGTTAAGATAACAACGGAATTGAGAAAACGGCATAAAGATATTACGGCTCATAGGCCAGAAGTAGTTTTAAACAATTTTGCGACCAGACTGGGTATGACAATAGGAAGGATGTTGGGAGCTTTGTTCCATTACGATCCAGAATTTGTGGGGCAAAGGGCTGTCACATTCCATAATCAAAGGGATTTTATATTTTTCAGGCATTACAGGTAATAATTAGAAAAATATTTTTTTATGATGTTAAAGAAATTGAAAATTTTCCCAATATTTTTTTACTGATTTAATTATGTTACAGATATGGATTTGATTCTGAGGGAAAAAAGGCAAAATTAAAGGAATTAGGTCCTAGATTTACTTTAAAGTTGAGGTCCTTACAAAAAGGCACCTTTGATAGCAAGTATGGACAGTATGAATGGATTATGGAAGGAAGACGTCACGCTATGGAAACCAGTAGAAGGAAGTTTAATTTATAAGTGTTTATGATAACTAAAAATAAATAATATTAATAAATAATTCCGCTGGTGGTTTCAAATTGAAATATTTTCTTAATCCCAAATTAACGAAACTGAATCGGCTTGTATGATTTCGCACATTTATTTCACTTATATTTTCTTTACTAAATTCCATCGGAAGAAAACAGTTACTGTAGGCATTGCTATTTGCACAATTATTAAAATTTAACCAAAACGATATGGACAAAATCAAGGATTATACTTTAGTTTAATTAACAATTTATTTCTAAACTTACAATACATTTTTTTTATTTAAAAATAGCATTTGTAGTTGTCAACAGAGACTTTTTAATTTTTATTAAGAAAACTGCTATTATTTCGGAATTGTTGACACAACATATCAATAGGTAAATTATATACAATTAATGCGACCACATAAATTACATGTTAAGAAATCGAGTAAAAAATATCAAAAGAACTTAGCGCACTTATACTATAATAAAACTACATTTTAATTATCGCTATTGAAGTATTATTATAATGGCACCAATATCTATAACTAAATTGCAGTTACTTTAAAATAGGTGTATGCGATTGATTTTAATATGTAATAGATATACCAATATAAATACAACGCAAGGAACATTAAATTGTTTTTTGATAAAAGATAACAAAATACAGGACACCGACATTTTTATAAAACTGCACAATAATTTGCCAGCAAATATTCAACATCAGAGGGATACCTATACACAATGTATACACATTTGAGAGATTTTTAAGTAAAATTGGTTATAAAAAAGCAGAATTTTTTATGTTCGCCGTTGTGTGCGTATCATACAGCATACAGCTTACGTCTTACGTGTAGGTTTCAATTATTGAGATCTCGGAGTTAAATATTACCATTTCTCACGGAAAAATGAGTCAACAGACTTTGTAAAAACCCAGAGCGATTTGTCCAATATTGCTCTCTTTGTTGCTGTACTATAAGTACAGGTGGAAGGCGCCTTTTTTTTACCAACTTAAAAATCAAAAATATGGGGAACAACGTCATCTTTTAAATATATGTAGCCACCCATTAATTTAAACTTCGTGTAGTTTTTCATATCTTCCTCTAACTGAAAAAAAAAGTAAAATACATAACCTAAAATTGTATTATTTTAACAAGATACAAAATCGCACTTACGTTGAAGTGATCCTCGCATACAGCTCCTTTGGTATTTTCTGATAAATCAGATTCCTTCCTCCTCATGGCACGTAACCATAATTTTCGCTTTTCCTTTAATTTAGCGCTTGTTCCCATCGGTAATGATATAAATATTTTCTCTGGGGTTTTTCTTGTCGACGAATTGCACTGAGGTGCTAAACAGTACCTTGTATGATGCTTAGTATCAGTTTTACCCTTCATTTCCATTGTAAAATGATTAATTAACTGATTAAATGCTATTTTAATAAGTTTTACACTAAACACCAAACATTAAATGGAAAATGACAGTTATTGACGTCACAACTCACAAAAATGTCACAATTCACCAACAGCCATTTGCATGACGTCACCGTCGTTTCCGCGTCCGTTTGGTCATTTATTTTTTTAATTTTATCTTCAGAATATTTTTTTTACAACCTGTAGAAAAACTGATTCACATTGGTTTGGAAAATATGCCCGTATTTGTTTAAATATAAGAATAAAATATTCATTGATTTTTGTCTGTAATTTCTTTGGGAGAAGTGACATCTACCAAGAGGTATATTAATGTAGTCGTACAGTTCTCTACTTTAGTTTCAATATAAGAAAGCGACCCAGTTAAGAGATGGCGCGATGTGTCGTTTTCAAATAAAACAACATGGCGAGGTTATATTATTTTCTGTCATTTAGTGGAGTTTTAAACAATTTAAAATTTATTAAGTTTTAATAAACTTTAGTGAATTATGAAATAATAACAAACGGGAAAGAGTGAATAATTTTATAGTGCAGTGTTTCGAATAATTTCGAAGTGTATTTATTAAAATAACGAATTAAATGGACACAGTGTTCTTGGAAACCTAACTTTTTAAGGAAAATCGCATATTTATTGCTCTACAACGTTAACGGTAAGTTTTTTAATTTGAATGTCCTAAAAATCAGGATAATTATAACCTCGATTATAACAATGGATTAATTTTAGTTATATAACAGAAAATAAAAAACAACTAAGTATGTGAAATTAATGTAAACCGGATTTAAAATTATACCGAAGTACACGAAACTTTTAAAAAGTTGTGTGTTGTTTCGTATACCAACTTTTATAATTATATAAACCTTATTATAGGAATTTACTTGCAATTATTACAATTTCATTTCTGACATAACCTTACAACAATCGGTCAGAGAAATTGTCAGGTAAACACGTGGTGTTCACGCCGATGATCGAGATGGACCAGTGTTTTATAATTCATAACTTGAAATAGGTACCTACCTACCATACCAGATAAGTAGTAGTAATATAGTAATGACCAATAAAAATATAGACAACCTGTGGTACTTACTCGTAATAATAAATAAATATTAATAAATACAATAAAATATAGAAACTTACTTACATATTATTAGTATTTTGAAAATGCTTCTGGGTATGCATGATTTATGGTAGGTTACCATCGACGTGTAAATAACAAATAAATATTATTGGTGTAAACCCTCATTTATTTACACTAATCTAATTATGTGTAATAATTTCGTCAAATGATAATGGCCTCGGAATTCTTTAATCGTTGATTAACCAAAATGTTTTAACGATAATGAAATAGGTATGGTAGGTACTACATACTTATATGTTTTTTTTTTCTGTGTAAGAACAATATTATTAGCCAACACCTATTCTTACATATTTCAAGGGAAAACCAGGGTTGACTTATTAAGATTTAGATTTAGAAGCCATCTGTAGTAACTTCTGATTGAAAGAATACATAATACCGGGTGGCCACGAAAGTATTGCGCCTACGGAATAACTCGGTTATTATGACGTGGATAATAGGTCACTAAAGTCAAAATTTGACACAATTACAAAATGCTACTTCCGGTCTAGCTGGAAGTGTCACCAACTTTCTTATTTAAAATTTTAAACACGCTTGTGCATTTTTGTATTTTTTCATTTGTCATGAAATTCCGAGTGAAATTCTAATTTCAGCGATATGTCACAAATTGACATTTGTTTAAAAGATGGCGTCAAAAATGTGAAAAATTAAAAAACACAAGGCTTCTGCGCTGTACGTGTTATCTTGAATCAGAAAGTAGGTTTTGGATTTGACGCATGGGCGTGTTTTTTCTAGAACTGGAAGTGTCACCAACTTTCTTATATTAAATGGAACAACTTTTGTATATTTTTGTATTTTTTCATTTGTCATGAAATTCTGATTTCAGCGATATGTTACCAGTTGGCATTTGTTTAAAAGATGGCGTTAATCTCGTTAACCCCAATTAACCCCTTAACAGCATTCTCATTAACATTAACTAATTATTAGGTAGGTAATTAAGACTCGTAATGGAGCTAAATGATATATTAATTTTTTTCGAATTTTAAAACTCTACTTTGAGGGCTTATACCTCCTCAGGGATGCAACTTGGTATACAGGGTGCGCCCCTTAAAACTCTCCAGACTCGTAACTTTTTTATTTTTTAAGCGACGACCATGTTGGGCACATCAAATTGTAGATATTTTAAGGCCTTTAAACATACGTACAGAGTGATTAAAAAAAATTGTTTAAAAAAAGTGTTACAAAAGCAAACTTAATTTCCTTGTAATATATTTTTTTGCGTCACCCTGTACATGAACTGTAATAATATTTTCTTATAAATGTTTTAAATAGCTTCAATTTCTGCTATTCCGTCTTGTTCGACATTTTTTTTTGGTTTTAGAAAAAAAACACGTTTCTATTCCAAATTAAATTCTTTTACAATAAATTTAATACTTAATAATAATAATACATTTTTTGCTTTATTTGTAAGATGTAGATACTCCAAGACATATCATGAACAATATTTAAAATAACCTCGAAAATAACAAAATAGCAACAAAAAACAAAAGGACTTTTTATATTAAAATGTACTAAATAAGAAATTGCAAAATTTCGGGGAGTAAAACCAAAAAAAAACATGAGGTAATAACATAAACTGAAGCTATAACTAAAACCTTTATAACACAGTTCATGTACAGGGTGAGACAAAAAATATACGACTCGATATACGAGGAAATTAAGTCTTCATTTAAAAAAAAAATATTTTTTTAATCAATCTGTAGGTACGCATGTTTAAAGGTCTTAAAAATATCTACAATTTGGTGTACCCAATATACTTAGTCGCCGCTTAAAAAATAAGAATGTTACGAGTCTGGCGACGCACCCTGTATAGGTAAGCTGCGTTCGAGGCTGCGTTAAATCATATTTTGACTTTCTCTATGCGCACCTTCTTTATGTCAGTTTATTTATGAATGACTTGTAATTTTATTGGTGAATAAATTATTATTTTGCATCGCAGGGACTAAAACTAGTACTTTAGACCCCGATTTTGGGGACTAAAGTGCCACTTTTACTCCCTCAGGGAGTAAAAAAATGTTTAATCCCTGCGTGAGTCCCTGCGGGAATAAAGGCAAAACAATAGAAAAATAAAACCTAAGTATTGTCAAAGTTTTTTGTCGCATCGTTCAATTTTCTTTTTTTTTTTTATTTGGGATTTACTACCACACTTCTGAACATTTCCCAGACAATCTAAAAAATATCTGGATTTAAAAAAAAAATCTTTACACCTATGACTTTATGTCAAAGGAACAGTTAAAGGTTGGCTTCTCGGTTGGCTTTCTTAATATAAAATGTAAGTAAATAAACTAAAATAAAAATGATGTTTCGCAGACGTTTCGGAAACTTCATCTGTTTCCTTTTTCAATGCATAGATTCTTTTTTGTTTGTGTAATTTAATTGACACTCAGGATTGAAAGGCATACCATTATAATATAATATAGACTAAATTAACAGCATTTACAATAAATGCACTATTTTTTAAAACACCCTGTATCTTAATTCTTAAATACCTATATATTGTTAAAAGAATCTCCTTTCGAGGACAAAATCTGTTCTGTGACATCCATTAGGTGACAGAGTTGAGGCTGATCGGTGAATAATAAATATTACAAGAAAAGAGTTACCTACCTGTGTATTAAAAGTTAAAAATAAACTGGCGCCTTGAAATTTCTGTAATTACAAGTATGATTGTAAGACTTGTGGTTACTAGGAATATTTGATATTCACATCAATTACAAAAATGGGAAAAATGTAGAAAAAATAGTGAAACATCAAAATTTAACTGCACTTTGCACTTTAGGTGGAAAACTGGCTAACCTCGTGGCTAACATTGGAAGGGAATAATTAGTATTTCCCGAGGTATTTCCAGTTAGTTAAATCAGTATAAAACGTGAATTTACTCATATCCAAGATCTTAATATCCCCTGGCAGTTCGTTTTGTTTTTGCATAACATGAGTTACTAATTTTCTGTCGCTATTCATTGCTTAGTTGGTTCATTTATTAATTATCGGATAATATCTACATCTAGCAAGTACTACCGCATTAAAGCAGAACCGGAGCAAAGTTTTTGACGCCCATAAAAATAGGTACCTAAAATGGCGTCCTTTAACTTATTTTATTTTAAGTAGCAGAATGAAGAAGAAGCCAAGTGCCCCCCACAACTTGCGTTCTTAGCATCCGCCGCGTTATCAATGCATTAAAGTTGGTGACCGAGTTGGTGACTGATCGAATTAAATACGTAATAATCTCGGTAATCATATAAAGGATATGGCTGTTTGTCTTAAAATTCATCACTTAGGTACGTATTTGTTTTTAAAATCGTTTCTTTATCCTTCTTAATATATCCTTCTTTATTACCGTGTCAATGATGGAAATTTAGCAGGAGTTTTCTTCCTTTTTCTTATTCAAATTTTTGGGTTCAGTGTTTAAGACTCGGTTTAAGACTCGGTTTAAGAGTTATATTATTTGAAAGTGAATGACTGGTAGTGATAGTTTATTTAAGAAAACCGTGAATGTTTGCCATATCCACGAATCCACTGGTTATAATTATGTCAGATAATACCAATGTTTTTCATAAATTCCAGGGTTTTAACTGGTCTATTGGTCTATAGCTTTGGAAAAATGCTACAATTGCTACTATTCCTCACATCTTACTGAGCATCTTATTGATAGTGTGATAGTGAGGAACTAGAAGAACCAGTATACTAGTTGTATTTCTTAGATTAGTTTTATGTAAAATATTAGCCGTCATGATTTTCCGTTTTTAACTTAAAAAAAGGCCCATCCCCTAATTTCCCATGGGAGTAGAAATAAATTTAACAGAATAAAACGACCTACCCATGACCTCTTACTTATCGGACACGCAACGCGCCCTTGGAAAGATAGTCTAAAAAATTAGACGAATAATAAAGGTCGGTCCCGGACTTTTCTTACAAATATTATGACTTGCTACAAAATATTGTAAAATATATTAACGTAGTTAATAAAGGATATCTTATCTTATCTTATTGAAACCCATTTCGAAGAAAGCTAGCAAATGCAACTGACTTTTTACTTTTACCCTCGCTTTTACCTTTATTTTTTAAGAAAACAGTTCAAATAGTCATAAAAGGAAATAACCTCGCAATACAAAGGCAGATTTTTCCTGCGACAGAATATATATTTCAGTGCTAATCTCCCCGGAATGAACCATTTTATCACTGCCACTCTCTAACTAATTGCTTGTCTAGTTGTTAAGTCTATAATCTAGGAACTAAATACAGGTGTATAGTGTATAGTTTTGATCGCGTGTAAAAGTAGCACATAAACAATGTGGGGCGTATATCCAAGAATCTCATGAACATAAATTATTATATTACTGACCGCTCCTCCGCTCTGTAATACGCCATACGCCAATGCTGGCTGGGTTGCGGCTGGTCCTGGCTATTGCGCTCACCTCACGTGCCCTTTTCAAGGGTAACTTTAAACAACGATTTCAACGATATGGAAGTACGCCAAATTTCTAAATAGGTAGGTGCTTGTTATGCATTGATTGCTATGTTTAAATGGAGTTTAATCCTGCTTAATTCGTCAATTTTCCGTGGGGCGGACTTTTTCTTCGGGGTCGGTTTGGCGTGGTTGATGTTGAACTTGACCTAAAACCTTTTCCGAAATATGCTTGACCATGGACGCCTGTTTAAAATGCAGAAATATCAATACACGGATAGCTACAGTGAAGACACGGTAATAATTAGGGGTCTAGGGAAAATTTGAACTTGCAGGAATAAAAAGCACAAAATAAACACAGTACATGAATGACTATACCTAACAATAGCCAAATTTTTACCCTTACTCAACCTAGAATTACTTCCTTGTTTTCTTGTTGGCACGTCTGTAAGGAAATCGCAGTAATGCAACTCAGTAGATAAACATATGAATTCAAAATCGGACGTCAAATTTCAACGATAATGAAATAAAAAATTTCATCTTATACGATTGCATTCGATAAAATTATATTAATAAAATTATATTAAAATCGATTTAATTCGATTCAAATTACATTCGGACGTCACATTTCAACTATAATAAAATGAAAATTTTCATCTTCTACGATTGCAGTCGATAATAGTTATTTATGTGCCATATGAGGTATTTTATAGCACGCGTCTGAAGTTTACAAACCGAACCGAAGGTGAGTTTTAATTCGTTTAGATGCGACTACATTCAGTTAATTAAAACAACTGAATTAAATCAATTTACAATTTAAATTTACATCGATAATTAAATTTAATTAATTGAATTCAGTTATAATTTACTTTAATTCAATTTAACTGGATTTAATTCGATTTAATTTGTTTCAATTCGATTCAGTGTGCTTCAATTTAGTTCTATTTGATTCAATTAAGTCTAATTCGAGTTAATTCAGCTTAATTCTATTTAACTCTAATTCAACTCAATTTAATTAAAATTAGTTTCATTGAAATTAAATCAATTTAGTTAATTCAGTTCTTAATTTAATTCCATTCAATCTAAACCAATTCGATTCAGTTTGATTCTATTTAGTTCAATTCGATTTAAATCAGATCAATTCAATTTAACTCAGTTTTAATTCCATTTAATTTGAAATAATTCGATCTAATTCTATTTAATTCGTTTAAAGTCGACTTAATGCAATTAATTAAAACAGAATAAAAATTTAACTTAATTTAATTTAGTGTAATAAACTTAAATTAATTTAATTTTATTAACTTAACTTTAATTGGTTTTTAAATCAGTTTTACTTTAATTCAATTCAATTTAACTCGATTTGATTCAGTTGTTCATTTAAATTTAATTCAGTTTAATTCGATTCAAATAGAATTGATTCGAATTAATCCGATCAAACTGATTTGTTTCTATTCAATTCGGTTCAAATCAACTTTAATAAGTTTATTTCAAATTAACTCAGTTCAATTTGAATTAATTCTATTTACTTAAGTAAAGGCGACTATATTAAATTAATTAAAACTAATTCATTTAAATTTAATTTAATCCAATTCAAGATCTAATTTAGCTGAACTTAAATTAGTTCAATAAAATTGAAATTAAATATAATTAATTAATTGAGTTTTAATTTAATTCAAATAAGTCGAGTCAACTCCATATAATTTGATTTATTTCGATTCATTTTGAATCAATTCAATTTAATTAAGTATAATTCGATTCAATTTAGATTAATTCAATTGAATTCTGTTTAATTCGTACTAATCCGGTTTAATTTAATCCGATTTCTATTTAATTCTTTTAGAGGCGACTAAATTCAATTAATACTGAATTAATTCAAATTCAATTTACTTAGTTCAATTTAACTTGAATTGAAATTAAATCAATTCAATTTAACTTTAATCAATTCGATTTAAATGATTTGATTCGATTCAATTTAATTCAATTTCTTCCAATTTAGTTCAATTCAATTTAACCCAAATCAATACGATTAATTGAGTCCAATTATATTTGATTTGATTCAGTTTAACTCGATTTAATTCGTATTAATTTAATTCCATTCATTTTAACTCGATTCAGTTTGATTCAATTAAGTTCAGTTCGATTTAATTCAGGTCAATTCAATTTAAATTAATTTAATTCGAAATAACTCGATTTAATTTGAATTAATTTGATGTGATTCTATTTCATTCACTTAAAGTCGACTAAATTCAATTAATTAAAACTGAATTAAAATTCAATTTAATTTAGTTTAATTTAAAGTACCTAATTAAATTAATTTAAATTAAATTCGTTTTCAAATCAGTTTTACGTTAATTCAATTCAATTTAATTCGATTTAATTCATTGTAGTTTGATTTATTTCATTTCAGTTTGACTCAATTAGTTCAATTAAATTAAATTCAGTTTATTTCAATTCAAGTAGAATTGATTCGAATTAATCCGATCTATTTCTATTCATTTCAGCTCAATTTTAACTGAAATAAGTCTATTTCAAATTAACCCGATTTAATTTAAATTAATTCTATTTAACGCAAGAAAGTCGATTATATTCAGTTAATTAAAACTAATTCATTTAAATTTAATTCAATTCAATTCGGGGTTAAATTTAATTATACTTAAATACATTATATTGAAATAAAACTAATTCGTTTAAATTTAATTCAATCCAATTTGAGATTAAATTTAATTAAACCTAAATTAGTTTAATTGAAATTAAATTCAATTCAATTAATTGAGTTTTAATGTAATTCAAGTAGGTAGCTTGAGTCAGCTCGATTTAATTTGATTTATTTCGATTCAATTTGAATCAATTAAATTTTAATTAAGTATTCTATTCAAGTAGAATTAATTCGAAAATTCGACGTATTTCGATTTAATTCAGTTCAATTCAATTAAATTTAGATCAATTAAATTTAATTCGTATTAATCTGGTTTAATTTAATTTAATCCGATGGTATTCTATTTAATTCAATTAATTAAAACTGAATTAATTTAAATTTAATTTACTTTAGTTCAATGGTTGAGTGACGAGTTCTTCACTCAACGCCCAACGGTTCAATTTAACTTAAATTGAAATTAAATCAATTCAGTTTTAATTCAATTTAACTTACCTAAATCAATTTGAGTTAAATGGTTCGATTCAATTTAATTCAGTTTATTCCAATTTAGTTCAATTCAATTTAATCCAGTTCGATTCGCTTTAATTGTGTCCAATTAAATTTGGTTTGGTTTAATTTAATTCGATTTAATTTGTATAAAACCGATTATGTTTGTTTAGAGCTGACTAAATTTGATTTAAATTTATAATATTCGATTCAAACCATTTTAATTCGATTCTTATCGATTCAATCCAGTTCAATTCGATTTGATTCGATTCAATTCGACCCGATTTAAGTTGTTTAATTCAAATTACTTCGACTAAATTCATTTAAAAGTCCGATTAATTAAACGTAATATTTTTTAAATTCAATTTAATACAGTTTAATTTAATTGACCTTAAATTAGTTGACATTTAATTTAATTTGATTAAACTGATATCGATTAAATTCGATTACATTCGATATTTTTTTAAAATTATATTAAAACTGATTTAATTTAATTCAATTAGATTCAATTTAATTCAATGTAATCATTAAAAGGCAACTAAATTTGATTAGTTAATACTGAAATAATTTAAAACCAATTTGCAATTTAATTCAATTCCATTTAGTTCAATTTAACTTAAATAGTTTTAATTCGATTAAACCCGAATCAAATCAGTTCAATTTAATTTATATTTATACGGTCACCGGTCACTAGAAGTACCTACGTCTGGTTAGTTAAAATGGTGGATAATCACTGTTAAAAATCGCCCTCCACTCTCCACTGCATACTGAAAAGCTCGCTGAAAAGTCTAAAATAAAACGGCGAAGTGGGGGAAATCGCAGTAAATCCACTCCGTACATATTTGTGGCGTTAAACGGACTTTCTTGCTTACGTTAATTTCATTACGT
This sequence comes from Rhagium mordax, assembly GCA_963680705.1. NCBI lineage: Eukaryota > Metazoa > Arthropoda > Insecta > Coleoptera > Cerambycidae > Rhagium > Rhagium mordax. The sequence continues at coordinate 125,993,851 of OY796656.1, read as the reverse complement.
CTGCTCAAGGCAGCAGTGTTTGGTCAGCTACTCTGCTTTCTGTTACAGCACTTCCAAAAAATTTGACACATCTTTTATTTACGATTTGATATCTGATTTTTGATTGTATATTAGAAGGATATTTCTGTAGAGTTATTTTTGTAATTGCATTTTAATGAAAATCAAGGTTTTCAATGTTTTCATAGCTATATTACGGCGTTGCGCCTCTCAAAAATTATTCCACACAACGTTTGAAGACAGTAAAGAGATGATTATTATCCTTCATAAAAAAGGAATTCACTCCTGACGATATGCCATCTCTTTGTACTATATTTCATTCTACATATTCAAAATTTGCATGCATCTTTCAATCTAAAAAGTGGCGAAATGGCGGTGTAATCTGATTTAAGGAACAATGATTAGATTGAACAGACAGCCACGCTTCAGGAAGCCCTGTATTTATGTGGTCCATTAGTCTGAAACAAAAGGAAAGCAGACTTTAAGGCAAGGACTTTTAGAGTAAGCTGTGGTTTCATGGGCTGGTAGCGCCACATTTGGCGGGTGCGACAACCATGCACTGGCTATTTCAATTACCTCGACACATCTGCCTTTAAAACTTAAAACGTGATTGTTTCAATTATTTGTTTATATAATATTGTCATCCGATAGAAACTGTGGCTACAAAAGGTCCAATAGAAACCGCAAGCGATTGTCTGAAACGAATTGTCTGTTGGGGCCATTAAATTAATTTATTAATTAAGAAATATTCGTAAATATGTTGTTAAATGGTAAAGTATGTTGAAATATTAGTAGGTACCTACTTATTGCAGGGTATTTTTTGAAATTTGATATCTGCTTTGGGGCTTCAATTTAAATAAATATAGGTCAATTAATATGATGTGAAATTTACTACCTACTTGCTATTAGAAATGAAAGTTTCATAAACGGATGCTTACGCCCTAAAGCAATCTTTAAAAATGTACTATAAAAATAATTGAAATAAAATATTTATCAATAATCAAAATATTTTTCTTATGGTTATTTAAACGAACTCGGTAATTTTATAGGACCCTACCATTACATATGTATTTGATTCTACTTTATCCCATCAAAGATACCTACAGCAAAATGAAAATTCATCTTCCATAAATTTTCATAAAACCGCGTGGAGTTCTGCTACTAACTAATAAGAGTATTTTGAGTAAGGTAAATAACTGGAATTTATGATTAAGTGGTAGATACAAGTCGGTAATTAATACAGGAACGCCCAGTAGCGTTGCGTACGATAAAAAGTAAAAAGGGGTGAGCACGGACTGGACGATTCACAGGTCTTTGCACTGTTCGTGGGAAAATGCACGCACTTAATGGCCAAAACGACATTATTTTTTTACGTACACGTAAGGCAGGGGGATATTCGTTAATGATTTTAAATATGCAAGTTACCAATCGTCAAGTTTTTCCTTTCATCGATCAGAAAACTTGCACGTCATTTTTAGAAGAAAAAAGATTTCAGGTTTCGGTTTATTGTGAACAGATCCAATGCCTCAAATCCCTTTAATTTATTTGCAACAAATTTTATATTAAAATTGTTCATATTAGGGTAAGTCGATAACTTTATTAATATAACTAAACGCGAACTACATATTGTAATGGTGCCTACTTATAACGGTGCTTTCTTTCAATAAACTTACGTAATCTTTTTATACGGAAAACTCGGGCGCCAGTCCTTTAATTTTTAGGTGCAAAGAACTACACTTTTTGGCTCTTCTATTGCGAGAACAACCCTGAATAGCGAAACAGCGGAGATACGGAATGGCCGGGGTCGGAAGCTGGAGGTCTATCTAATGGACTTCTACCATACTGCTCAAACGGGTTAATCAGAAATAAATGACAGAAATAATAACTCGTGAATTTTACCTCTTTAAAACAACGTATTTATTCAGTAATATTAAGGGACAAATTAATTCTATAATACCTCCACGACTGTACAGACGAGTGTGTATAAAACTGTTTAAAACGATTAAAAACAAGTCAAACTGGCAATCAAGAATCTCTACGCGATTTTATTACGGAATTTGGGATAAGTCGTACTGCTTACGACAAGCAAACAGACCTTTTCACTAGGATGTATTATGCACGGCGGGCAATCGGTTAGCTATAGATATTGTAGTCTATACTACTGCCACAAACGTAGAGCTATTTGTTAATGATTATGTTGATTAACGTAAGTTTTCCGAGTCAACTCTATGCAGATCAACTTTATGGATAGCCCCAGCGAACAGATCTAACCAGTTGATGCATATAATGACTATTTGGCTTAACGTAGGTTTTCCGGTAACCTATTTTGCATGGAGGCGTTTAAGATGGCCCTAGCGAACAGATCTCAGCAGCCGATGCATATATTAGCAAACAAAAGACCAACGGAGGTATTACTAATTAGCTCTGGTTTGATTGAGTAGTATAATAGAACGATACGGACAAAAAGACCTCTGAATATCTATACTTAACTGAAGGCAGTACCTGCAAATTGCAGCGGACTACAGTGTGTTCTTACCAATATGATATTCAAATAAATTTACTCTTAAAACTAGGCGGTATGGAAATGTTGACGACTTCGGATTGATCTGCAACTGCTGGCGGTAGATCGGATCTGATCATGCGGAATGTCTCGGAATGAACCTGAACTGCTGCCGACTTTCTCGGATGAGAACGAAGTGAGCGCTCCTCTCCCTTTTGTAACCTTTATGACGTATCTAGGTGGCGTGATAGAGGGGCGGTCACCTACTTGAAACGAAGGATTCGGATGCACAACCCGGCGTTATTTGCAGAGGTCCAGCGGATTATGCAATTAGGCGCATCAATTCAGAACGTCAATAACCGGAAATGAGTTACTTGCAATTTCTATAATACTATATTGCAAAAAGAAACGGATTAAAACGGACATGGATTAATATTTTTAGTAACGAATGATTTTTATTTCCGACTCGGCCATTATTTATAATAATTCTCGGATTTCGCTTATACGGGGGATTGTCGAAAATTAATCAATTAATTACTTGACTGCTTGTTTACCAGCGGACTTTTTAACAACTCATTAATAACTTAACTAGAACAGGACTTACTTACTAAAACAGCGGCAGGGTGTACCCAAGTGACGGTATCTAATATTTAAAGCAAAAATGAACATTCCTTGATTGGAAAAATCACTTCGTTAAAATTTGAAAAATGAAAGGCGAATTGTTAACTGAAAACCCGTTAGGTTTTTTTAAAAATATCCCACCTAAAATAAACACTTAAAATTTCACTCATTAAAAAATTGCATTCCGTATTTTTTTCCTTTTTGGCACTTTTTTCCTCTTTGGCAAGTGAAAGTAAAAACATATGTAATATATACAACAGTTTAATAAAACAACAATATTTTAGATGGGTAGGTATAATAAATTAAAAATTAACGTCTTTATATTTATATAACCGTAATAGAGCTTGAATAAATAAATAATAATTTATTTTTATATTTAAAATTTAATCTGGAAATAATAACAGGTTTCTTAAGACGCTCTTGCGATTATTAAATTGAAGATATTTGCCTTGACATTAGGAAAATTTTATTTATGTATATTAAGAACCCAAAAACCAAATAGAATCCTGTGGGTCGGGTCTTTAAAAAAAATCCGGGTATTTATCAAGCCTATTCAAAATAGTATCCGACTATCGGACTGGCACTTCAGTCCAGTTCTTTAAATGAAACACTTGCATATTTTTGCTGATTTCATGATTTACAATTTTGAAACAAAAATTTTTAGAGAAAAATGTTGCGCTGTAATTATGTTAGCTACCTTTGTGAGAGGAGGGAATTAGGGAATTACATTACTGGATTTTTAAACCATTTTTTACTAAAAGTTGAAAATTTCGAGAAATTAAAATTTTCTAAAATAAAACTGCCTGGAAATTATTTTCTACCTAAAGAAATATGCATGGGAAACTGCTCTCCGCTTTTTCCTAGTTAGGATTCATATGTGCAAAAGATAAAAAATTCTAAATAATAAATTAGGTTTTGTGAAAAAAAAATCGTGTTGAAATCAATTTTATTTTTCTAAAACGGATGAATAGGTGGAAACTATGGTGGAAGAATATTTCTTCTGTTCAATCTTTTTTTCTAAAATACACAAATTTCCAGGAAAAATGCTCTAAAAATGGGTAAAAATTACTTTCTACTTGTCTATAAAGGAAGTATAGGACACATTTAAATTCGCAAAAAAATTTGAAATGATAAAATAATAAAATATCGAGTAAAATATAAATAAAATCCTTTTTTCTAAAATATACAGATTAACAGATTCCGAGAAAAAATGTTATATGAATAAGAATTGCACCTCTCTATAAGAAAATTAATGAAGTGAAGTAGAGAGTTGAACCTTTATTCTTTTTTTTACCAGATATGCAGATTTCGGAGAAATATTTTCAAAAAAAAAATTGCGTGGAACTTTATATCTTTTCAAGAGAAAATTATAATAGGGAAGTATTAACTGGTCTTCAAACAAATTTCTCTTTCTAAAATGTACAGATTTAAATAAAAAGTTTTCTAAAAGGAAATTGGTGTAGAAATTACTATATTAAAAAATTGCCGAAGTGTAGGTGGGAAGTATAGGAGTAGGACTGATTCTGCGTATTTCTTAAAGTCTTGTATGTAATATGGGCAAAAAAATTGAAAATTGTAATCAATAAATTATAAATAAATTCTTAAAAATTGTTTTCTAAAGTTTACCCAGAAAAATGAAAAAAAATGATAATTTTGTTGAAATTATGATATCATGATTTACAAATTTCGAAACAAAAATGTTTATGGAAAAAAGTTGCGCTGAATTTCCTTTAGCTATCTTTGTAAAAGGAGGAAATTAGGGAACTACAGAACCGGCTTTTTTTTTTTGCTAAAACGTACAAAATCCGAGAAATTTTAATTTTTTAAAATAAACTTACCTCGAAATTATCTCTAACCTAAAAAAATATAGGTACAGGGTGATCATTTATATTTTTACAACCCCCCTAACTTTGTTATTTTTGGAAAATGAAAAAAAGTGTAAAGACAAAAGTTTTATTCATTTTTACGTAGATTTTGAATACGATATCAGAAAAACAATTGAGTAACGCCAAAAAAAGTTATAATACAAACCTGTGCTTTTTGTTTGATAATATGCTGTATATTTTTCCGGAATATGATAGAGCATGAAAATAACTTTTCAAAAATTTATAACACTTTATTGATCTTTTGCGGTTTTTGAACAATTTAGGTACTTTTTCATACAGCGTGTTACTATACAAAAAACACAAGTTTGTATTATAAGTGTTTTTAGCGTCACTCAATTGTTTTTCTGATATCATATTTAAAATCTATACGCAAAAATAACTAAAACATCTGTCTTTACACTTTTTTGTCTTTCCAAAGATAACAATATTAAGGGGGGGGGGGGGGTGTAAAAATATAAATGATCAGCCTGTAGGTACATAGGAAGTGTAGGGCTGGTAAAAATAATAAATTAGAAATTAAATATTAAAAATTTTTTTCTAAATACTGTACAGATTTCAAGAAACGAATGTTTTCTAAAATGAGTGTATAGATGGAAAGTATGGTGGAAGACTCTTTAATTCAATTTTTGTCTAACATACACAAATTTTGAAAAGAAAAGTCTCGAGAAATCTGTTTTAAAAAATGGGTGAATAATACTTTTTACTTGTCTAAAATGGAAGTATAGGACTGCCATTTCTCAAGATCACATATTTAAATTTGCAAAAAATTTAAATGACAAAATCCGAGATAAAATCTGGATAAAACTTAACTATATATATATTTTTCTAAAATGTACAGATTCCGAGAAAAAATTGTAAAAAAAAAAATTTCGTGGAATTACTTTATATCTTTCCAAGGGGAAATTATAGGTAGGGAAATATTAACTGGTCTACAGACGATTTCTCATTAAAAATGTATGTGTGATTTAAAAAGAAAATTGGGGTAGACATTACTTTAAGTAACTATTGTCTAAAAATTATTTGTGGCATCTTTCTGTATTTTCTTTCTGTTCTTATTTATTATTATTTATTTAAGTATAAAGAAATATAGCCTTACTAAGAAGGAAATGTAGGTGGGAAGTATAGGACTGATTCTGCGCATTTCTCAAAGCCTCGTATGGAGTATGGGCAAAAAAAATAAAAAATTGTAATTAATAAATTACCTAGAAATAATATACTATTTTATCCTAAATGTACAGATTTTGAAAAATAGGTCTTGTAAAGGAAAATCGCGAGGAAAATCGTGTAGAATTTTTTTTTTTCTAAAATGGATGAATAGGTGGAAAGTATGGTGGAAGAATATTTCTTCAGTTCAATCTTCTAAAATACACAAATTCGAGGGAAAATGTTCTAAAAAATGGGTGAAAATTACTTTCTACGTGTCTAAAAAGGAAGTATATGACATATTTAAATTCACAAAAAAAAATTTCAAATGATAAAATATGAATAAAATCCTTTTTTTTTTAAATGTACAGATTCTGAGAAAATAAAAAAGAATTGCACCTCTCTAAGAGAAAATTAATGAAGGGAAGTAGAGGACTGAATCTTTATTCAATTTTTTTTTACCAAATATGCAGATTTCGAAAAAATATTTTAAAAAAAATTGCATGGAATTACTTTATATATTTCCAAGAGAAAATTAGAAGAAGTGTAGGTGGTAAGTATACTAGGACTGATTCTAAGTATTTTTTAAGGACTTCAAAAAAATCGAAAATTTTAATCAATAAATTATAAATAAATTCTTAATAATTTTTTTCTAAAGTTTACCCAGGAAAAATTATAATTTTGTTAAAATTACTTTGTGCCTCTTATTGTTGCCATTTCATGATTTACAAATTCCGAAACAAACATGTTTATGGAAAAAAATTGCGCTGAATTTACTTTAGCCATCTCTGTAAGAGGAGGAAATTAGGGAACTACAGAAACGGCTTTCCAAACGATGTTTTGCTAAAACTTACAAGTTTCGAGAAATTTTAATTTTTTTAAATAAAATTACCTCGAAATTATTTTCTACCTAAAAAAATATACGTAGGAAGTGTAGGGCTGGTAAAAATAATAAATTAGAAATTAAATAATAACAATTGTTTTCTAAGCACATATACAGATTTCAAGAAACGAATGTTTTAGAATTGCGTTCAAATTCATTTTTACCTCGATTTTTACTTTTCTAAAATGAGTGTATAGATGGAAAGTATGGTGGAAGACTCTTCAATAATCAATTCAATTTTTTTTTCTAACATACACAAATTTAAAAAAAAATGTTCTAAAAATGGGTGAATAATACTTTCTATTTGTCTAAAAAGGAAGTATAGGACTTCCATTTCTCAAGATCACATATTTAAATTTACAAAAAAATTAATACGGTAAAATATGAATAAAACTTAACTATGTTTTTTTTTCTAAAATGTACAGATTTCCAGAAAAAATGTTATGTACAAAACACTTCTTGTTTTATCAATTTTTTTTATTACTAAATATGCAGATTTCGATTTCGTGGAGTTACTTTATATCTTTTCAAGGTGAAATTATATGTAGGGAAATATTAACTGGTCTACAGACGATTTTTCATTAAAAATGTCTGTGAAATTTAAAAAAGAAAATTGGGGTAGAAATTACTTTCAGTATTAAGAAATTGCCTTACTAAGAAGGAAATGTAGGTGGGAACTATAGGACTGATTCTGCATATTTCTCAAGGTATGGAGTAGATATGGGCAAAAAAAAATTGTAATTAATAAATTACCTATAAATAATACATATATACTATTTTTTCCTGAAAAATTTTTGTTTTGTAAAGGAAAATCGTATTAAAATTATTATTATTTTTTTTTCTAAAACGGATGAATTGTGTTGGTGGAAAAATATTTCTTCAATTCAGTCTTTTTCTAAAATTCACAAACTTCGAGGAAAAATCGAAAAATGGGTGAAAATTACTTTCTACTTGTCTAAACAGGAAGTATAAGACACATATTTAAATTCGCAAAGAAAATTTCAAATGATAAAATCTGAATAAAATCCTTTTTTCTAAAATATACTGATTCCGAGAAAAAATGTTCTATAAAAGAGAATTACACCCGAGATTACACCTCTCTAAAAGGGAAGTAGAGGATTGACTCTTTATTCAATTTTTTTTTCCAAGTATGTATTCAGATTTCGAAAGAATATTTTCAAAAAAAAAAATTGCGTGGAATAAAATTACTTTATATCTTTCCAAGAAAAAATTATAGGTAGGGAAGCATTAACTGGTCTTCAAACAAATTTCTCTTTCCAAAATGTACAGATTTAAATAAAAAATTTTCTAAAAGGAAATTGGTGTAGAAATAACTGTATTAAAAAATGACCCTGATAGGAAGGAAATATACCTACGACTGATCCTGCATATCTCTTCATGTATTTAATATGGGCAAAAAAGTTGACAATTGTAATCAATAAATTATAAATAAATTCTTAATAAATTTTTTCTAAAGTTTACCCAGGAAAAATGCTGATTTTGTTGAAATTACTTTCTGCCTCTTATTTTTACAAATTTCGAAACAAAAATGTTTATGAAAAAAAATTGCGTTGAATTTACTTTAGCTCTATAAGAGGAGGAAAGGGAACTACAGAACCGGTTTTCCAAACGATTTTTTGCTAAAATGTACAAATTCCGAGAAATTTTATATAAATATTAACCGTTTTTCTAAATACATATACTGATTTCAAGAAACATATATTTTAAAATGGGGTATAGATGAAAATATGGTGGAAGACTCTTCAATTCAATTTTTTTTACTAATATACACAAATTTTGAAAAAAAAAATGTTCTAAAAAAATAGGTGAATAATTCTACTTTTTACTTGTCTAAAAATGAAGTAGGTATAAGACTCCCATTTTTCAAGATCACATATTTAATTTTGCAAAAAAAATTCAAATTATAAAATCTGAATAAAACTTAACTATGTATGTAGAAAAAATGTTATGTAAAAAAGACTTCTAATATCTAAAAGAAAAAAATTCGTGGAATTATTTTATATTCTTTCTAATGGGCTTTCAATCCTTTTAAGGACCTACGTAATTGACTCTCCTCTTTCTCAAGACCAGATATCAACGTGGAAAAGAAGCAAACATATTGTAAATAATAAAATATCAATGAAATGTTATCAATTTCTTTTCTAAAATGTACAGATTTTCAAATAAAATGTTTTGAAAAAAAAGTTGTGTTGAAATTACTTTCCACCTCTCTTAAATGCAAGTATAAATGCATAAGTAGAGGATTTTTCTTTGTATTTCTTTGAGACAATATATTTTCAAAAAAAATTACGTGAAAAGGGTTCCCAGTTCTCCTTCGCATTGATTACTTATTTTGAATTTTTGACGTGTCGAAATCTTCTCATCGTCTTCTGAAGTGACGTGGAATGATGATCGAAACATCAAGAATTTAAAATACACAACGTGGAACAAAATCCGAAAACTCATGCATTGCTGCATGTAAAAGGCAGCTAATTAAAAAAATATTCATGTACGTGTTATATTCTTAATGTTATTAAAAAAATTAAAGAATGGAGGTTTTGGACTCCATAAAAAAGACATTAACAAAACGAAGGGAATAAATAATAAGGATGTAGATTGATGATGAGACATCCTGTTCTTGAACTCAGCTAACAGATTATTAAGGCGCGCATCCACCAAAAATTACTACAAGCGTTCGCGAATGCTTGCAATTGCTTGCAAAAATTTTGTCAATGCCTTCATTGGACAAATATTCGCAAAGACGAAAAGATTCTCGAGCATTTGTTCTGTGGGTGTGAGCAGTTTTTACCAAGAATTTAACAGCTCCCCTCATAAAACTGTAACTGAAAACATTTATCATGCTCCCAATCGACCCAATCCATTTTGATGTTTACATACAAAATAATGAACTAAACCAAATCAACAAAAAAAATATGCCATTAGGCGTAGTATATTTTGTTCATGCTAATTTGACTTCTTCACCAAAAATATTTGAGTTTGCGAACATTCGTAAACGTTTTGCGGTTTGATAGAAACGCGCCTTTAGAGTGCTCACAAATCAAACCAATTAAAAACGTAAATTGTATGAGAAATTATTTCCGTGCGCAGAGTAAGTTTTTTTGAATACACTCTTATCAGCGTACATTACAAAGCAATGCATCCCAAAAAAACGTTGATTATTTGTATAAATTCTCTTAGTTTTTACGTTTAGATACTGATAACTGAAAAATGCAATTCTCACTCCGGTGTTTTTTAAAATGTTTATTATACTAAACAGACGCAGTCATTGCCTAATTAGGACGAAGAAATCTGCCTTTTTGTTATAAAAGAAAGAGCAGCTTATTTTTATCTCACGCTATATCTGTAACGTGTTCGTTTTTATTAAACTTAAAATGTCTGTTACATTAAAATTCCAAAACCTTGTAAGCCTATTTATGGATATTCCGTGAGATTAAAGTATTAATTAATAAAAAAGCAGTAGTACATACTGGGAAGTTCTTTTCATGCATTTTTCCCTCAGGTACTATTTGCAAAATTAATTTAAAAGTTTAATTTCAATATTTTACTATAGTAGACTTTTTTATTGCAAAGTAACTGATGCACATTAAAGCACTGCATGAACGACTTTGACCATTTTAAATTATATTTTCTTTATTTTCAGAGAATCGACAGCAGCCATGAGGCAATTACGTCCGAATTGTCAAGAGGTAAGTGATTTAATTTGCCTATGCCAATAGGTGTCATTATTAGAAACAGAAAATCAACCATTTTATAATACCTATACGAACATGGCGCCCTTAATATTTACACGTTTTTTCTTGTAATATGTCCAAACAATCGTCCGTAATTACACAGGTCGTCCAGAGACAGAAAAAAATCATTTTATATGGGTGTACGTACACCTCCTATATCTCCGTACGAAGTAGCGCTTTTTGTTATGCAACGGAAATCATTATAATGACGTGTAGAAAAAGCGTCATCAGTAGTTATTTTTAAACCGCATTTATTTACCTTATGGTATTTTTTATGTGGCGGAAGTGTCACCATAAAAATAAGAATATACGGTAAGGTAGGCACTATGAAATCATGTGTTGTTTGAGTTTTCTTATCGGAATGAAAAAATGCAGCAAACCGGTATCATAATCATTTATTAAGTAAATTATGTTTTTTGGGTAGATAAACGGATACCACCGCCGAATAAAAAATTGCATTATTTGTATTTAAATAGGACTAATTATTCTGCAATAGTAATTAAAATGGAAGAATGTCAGAAATAAGTAATATGTAGTTAATAATTCACTTATTTACAAATATACAGGGTGTCCCAGCCTCGCGTCGGCCAAATGTCCTGGCTCTCCTATAAGAGATATCGAAAAATTTCAAAAACGAGATGAATTTTCCCATTCTCCCTGATACACAGCCGTAAACGATTTTCAGTTGTTCTTCGAACATCGGCTAGTGTAGCTATTGAAACATTGCGAATACACACATTTCAGAAAAAAAATTAAATTTATCAGGGGTTGACTTTTTATACTTAAGTACTTTTCTGTACTAAAGTACGGTTTTTTTCTCCGAATATAAGAATTATTTTCAAAATTTTCTTACTGAAAAGAGCCGATTTCAGCGAAAATTTACAAAACAATTGAAAATTGAGGGTAATTTTTTAATAAACCTCGAATTGTGCCACTTTACCATCAAATATCTTGGCACACATGAAAGATAGACCTTTGAACCTTAATATCAGCGGAAGGCTCTTTCAAAGGGCTTTCCTTTGGTGTCATAATATTCAGGGTGTTCCAAAAAGTAGATTTGGCGCTTCCTGACTCACCCGGTATAAAATGACCGATTTCGTTCTGATCTGATAACAGAAGCGTAAACTACAGGGTTTTTGACAATTTTTGGCACAAACTAGATCTCAAAATGCTTTTCCGCTACGCCACAGTGAGCTCACAAAGTTGGCACGTTTTTGGTACAAACTCACCCATATCATGGTACCGACCCATCGCAGACCCATCAAGTGGCATATCGATTGAGTCGTCTTTAAAAGGAGAATTCAAATATGTAATAATATACCTAGTGTTCCATTTAAAAAAAACATAAATTTATGACATCACGCCTAAATCGATCACCCTGTATATTTCAAAATATTTTTATACTATGCACCATTGTGTCCTCTATCATATCGTTTTTGAAATTTTTCGATATCTCTTATAGGAGAGCCAGGACATTTGGCTGACGCGAGGCTGGGACACCCTGTATGTATTTGAAAAAATTTTCGGCACGGCTTCCTGTAGTCAAATTCGATGCTCACTATTAATAAAATATTTCCAAAATGTCAACACACAAATCGACGCCATATTTGTTTTTTAAATATAAAGGTGGTCCTAAAATTAAATTTTACATAGATTTCTGGCATCAGAAATGGTATTTGAAAAAATGAAGTAGTTTTTGACATTTTTTGACTGTCAACATTAAAAAATCGCAGTAGGCGCATGAAACAAAAAAGTGTCAGTGAAGTTGCAAAATATCGGCAAAACCTTTAGAAATTAAATTTAAAAATATTCATTTATTAATTTTCAATGGTTTTTAGGAGTTATGAATTTCTTAATGGACCCCTTGAAAAATGTGACATATGTCAAAAACTAACGTGTTGACAACTGGGACATTTTGAACTCACAATTTAATGTAGAATCCAAATATGAATTCAAAATGGGGTCTTTCCATTTAATAAATCAAATATGGCGTCGATTTCCGGTATTTTAAGTGGCGCCATTTTAAAAATATTTTATAATTTTTTTTATTAAAAATTTTCTAACGATCGGCCTACGTGAATCACCCTGTATAACATAACTTATTTTGTATTCTATTACTAATTACTGGAGTCATTTAAACGGTAGTTATTGCATTGTTGACGGTGCGAAGAAGGACCATATTTAAAATCAATTAATTGGTTTTTATTTCCGTCCGCGTGTATTTTTGGAAAAGCCACACATTTAGTTTTTAAAATAAATTAAGGGGCGTAAAAGATGGCACTTAAATCTAGGATGAAGTGACCAATGTTAAAAGCACGCAACTTTGATCTTCGATAGATTTATGCTTGCATCATTCCACGACGAACATGGATTAATAGTAATAATAAGTGGTACCACGGTACCAATATGGTTACATTTGGAAAAATAATTGTATTTTGTATTTTGTCCCAAAAACCATTTTGATGAATTTTGTTTGCGCATAAATCACATAATTTATTATTTTTGGGGGATTTCAATTTTTCTAACATTGCACGGGTCAATTAGAATAAATCGGAACAATCATGGCACGCTTAAATGGAAAACTAAAAATAAAATTAAAATAAATATATGACGTTTGAAATGTCACTTTGTGGTGGATTCAAAAAATTATGCAGAATTAAAAAATGCAATAATATACCTACAGGGTGAACCTCAAATTTATTTCCTTTTAAGGCATCTTAGGCCAGTTAATGGTAAATCCATATAGAAAATGATAGAAATACACTCGGCAGTTTTCGAGAAAAAAAAAAGAATTAAAATACGTCAACATTTTTAGACCTTAACAACTGACCTATCTCAACCGAAAAGAAAATAAGATAGGTCAGGTTGATCTTGTTTTTTACATTAACAGGAATGAAATAAGTTGGGGTTCACCCTGTATAGGGTGTTCCATTTGAAAATCAAAAATTAGTGTCATTTGAATCCGGAAGTGGAAAAAAAACATTTATATGGCAAAAGTGACGTTTAAGTGCTTATATAGGATGTTCCAAATTTCAATCATTTATCTTCAAAACTAAAGGATAAATGGGGGTGTACCATGATCTTGTTTCGCCGCTGATATATCGACAAAATGATAAATTTTTGACATTTATAATAATAATAAATAATAATAAATACACCACACGTAATGACGACCCCCTTAATCCTAGAAGGCTCTAGAAGAGCCTTGTGTGGGAGGGGGCTACACATTTAAAGACAAGGGACACACATCGATTATCCGTGTATAATGGAAAAATCCCTCTCACAGTATTTTCCGAGGTATTTTCCATTGCCACGACCGGAAATCGAACCCGGGACTTTTGGGTGAGAGGCAGGTACGCTACCATCTCGACCATCAGTCATATTTAAAATGACTTTCTATCCCATGCGTGAAAAAAGCTCCCCTTACGCACGCATTGCATACAATATTTTTTCTACTACCAAAATGGTTACTAGGAGATATATGTATAAGGTACTATTTACTTTACGCACTAGTGCGTAAAGTATTTCATTTTTTGCACTAGTGCGTAAAGGCAGTTGTTGATTAATGCTGCAATAATATTTAATAGCAAATTTAAAGGTTTCCTTATATTTTCTAATAATAATAACGAACTTCAAAATGTCAAACTTACTTATACGTCAAAATATTGCTATGGCCTACTTGAGGCCTGACGAGTGCACTAATCAGTTTTGAAAGTGTAAATGAAACTTCAAACTTATGAAAAATTCAAAGATTATTGTTAAAGAATACTGGGAATTAGGTATGTTTTATAATAATATGCCGTGATTTTAAATATATATGGACTACATAAAATTAAATAACCACATTTAACGTTTTAAAAATAACATATAATTATAATAGGTGCTTATAGGTGCTCTAATATGCAATTTTTTACTATTTTACTTTACGCACTAGTGCGTAATGACAAAACACTTTACGCACTAGTGCGTAAAGTTTAACTTTACGCACTATAAAGCGTGCGGAAAGATAGTACTTTAAGATCGGTAGTAGAAAAAATGTTTTATACAAAAGTTGCAGGGTACCTATTTACTAAATTTTTATTTGGCAATAATTAAAAAACAATTGAATGTCGATTATTTTAGATATGTACATAACCTATGTTTTTTTAAATATTTTTTTTAGTTTTATTAACTGATATGGCATACTTGATAGTTTTATACAGGATGTTTTGAATTATTAATCAAAAATAAAAATATTGTAGGTAAGTATTCCTAGAGTTTAAACATTTTGCGTTAGCAAAGAGGGCCGTGGATGAAAACAATAGAAACTGTTATTGTTTTGATATTGTTTTCATCCACGGCCCTCTTTGCTAACGCAAAATGTTTAAACTCTAGTAGGAATACTTACCTACAATCTTTTTATTTTTAATTTATAATTCAAAACATCTTGATAAAACTATCAAAAATTCTATATCAGTGTAATCAGAAAATAAAAAACAAAACTAACCGGATAAAAATATATAGGGTGTTCCATTTAAAAAAACATAGGTTAGGTCCATATCTGAAAATCGATATTCATTTGTTTTTTTATTACTGTCAAATCAAAATTTAGTAAATACCCTGCCACTTTTGTATAAAACATTTTTTTTCTAATTTCTACAATAAACTCACAAATTCTGATTAAAATGTGTACCAAACAAAATGATAACACTGTACACCATTACCTGAATAAATTTGAAAATTTTAAAAAAATTATAAACAATATCAAAAAATAAGACACAAAAGTTAATCCATAAATTTAAAACTTTAATACAGCTGAACATAACAAATATGAATAATTCTAATATGTTGCTATTCATATAATAGGCCAGTAGTGTAAAACCAAAAAATTAGACGAATCGGAAATAATTGCTACAAAAGGTTTTATTGTTTTAATGGCTTTATTTGTTGCCCAATATGACTATCCTAGGTTTTCCCCCTCGGCGGAGTTGTGTTAAAGTGGTGGGGGGTAAAAATGTACCCCCAAAATGGGTGCTTTTTCGGTTTTAAGGTTATATCTCGTAAAGGACTCACTATATCGAAAACATTGTCCTATTAAAAATTGTAGGGCATTAAATTCTGCATTGAATGATACTAATTGATTTTAAGAATTGTGTTTCTTTATCCTGCTTCCATCTTTATATCAGTTAAGTACAAGACTAGTACATATAGTGCAAATAAAACATTTTTCATGAATATGCAAAATTTGTCCAACTTTGATGAGCACTGAGTATGGGAACGGGTGGTCCAAAAAATATGCGCCTAGTATCATTCAATGTAGAATTTAATGCCCTACAACTTTTAATAGGACAATGTCTTCGATATAGTGTGTCCTTTACGAGATATAATCATAAAACCGAAAAAATACCCATTTTGGGGGTACATTTTTACCCCCCACCACTTTAACACAACTCCGCCGAGGGGGAAAACCTAGGATAGTCATATTGGGCAACAAATAAAGCCATTAAAACAATAAAACCTTTTGTAGCAATTATTTCCGATTTGGATTTTAAGCATACTGGCCTATAAAACATTTTATCTTGACAAACTTAATTTTTTTAAATTTTATCTTGACAAACTTAATTTTTCTAAAACATTTTTTACTCCTTAGTAGCTTCCATTACATCATGCCTACTTGTATAAAATGGACCAGTGCTTACTAATTTGAGTGGCTCATAAAAAATATGTTTTGCTCGGATATTGCCCAAATCGTTCCGTTTTGAGCCAATCCCATTGATCTTGAACTGGCTTTAAACATTTTATTTTTAAAATTTGCTCTTCAATTTTAATAATTTTGCCAACATAGAAGCGGTCGTCATAATACACGTAGTAGCGAGCGTAGTAGTATTCATTTAGATTTAAAATTTCACTGTGGTCTCATCAGCATCTAAGCAAAATCCTCATATTATTCAAATTATCTTTCTTCTTCAATTTGCTCGTCATCAGAATCTGAGGAACTCGTCGAACTCGAGGAAATATTGGCTTTCTTTTTACTTAGCCTTGATGTTTTCCAATTTCTTTGCTTCTTCTTTTCCACAGTTTTCGTATTCTCCTCCAACTCATACAATCTCTTTAAAATGGTTTTTGATGTTAGGATATCTCCAACTCCTTTTAGAAGTTGTTTTTCTGGACCTCCTTTAGTTAAATTTTCTCTAAATTTAAATAATATAAAGCCTTCAAGTGCCGAAGTACTTGGGGCTGACAACACATTCGTTTCAATTTTCTGTAGAGGTGTTTTGTTTTTTATAGATAGAACTGGAGCGCATTTGCCTTTGCTTGCAGTAATACATATTTTTATTCGTAGAAGTTATTGTAGAAAGAAGTGTCGTTAAAAGCTTGGTATGCATTCGTCTACAATATCTACTTTATTATTACTTTTGTCTTTTTGCAGACTCATCAGTGTAGTTATCAGTCTCATCAGTGTAATGATCAGTCTTATTTTGTGTGTTTTCGGTTGCACATTCATGTAGCTTTTGAGTTCTATTGCTGGAAACAAAATTGTTTGATTGTTCTTCATATCTTAGGATTCTTAGGAGTTTTATAAAATAATCCTTTGGAAACGTAGACGCACCCAAAAAGTCCTGCTGACTGAAATCCAGATATATGCTATTTTCAGATCTGAGCCTTGCTCATAATCCATTTTAATTTTTCTTGAAAATCCTTGCTTTGGTAAAAGTTGTCCTGGGAATAATCGAGAATAATTTATCATCATTCTGTTTCACCAATTTTTCATTGGCTTTAAGCACTTATCTAGAGGTTGCATATAAGGGGTTAAATTAGGCGGCAACTGCAATAGTATCGACTTCAGTTTCTAGATTCCACAAATCCTCGCCTCTTGCTACTTGAAACTTTCCACCAAATTACGAATCGAACAGTTGTGTTTAGTTTGACGTAAATACGTGAAACGGTTCAAAAAATAATAGATGAAATCGGCTTGTTTAATGGACCCCCACAGGAAAAAATGTTACCACTAGTATCTCCATTTTTTAAACACCATGTATGAAAAACTTGGATTTCCTCCAATCTAAGAAATAAAATAGTAAATGAATATTTACATCGGAGTGCACTCATTGCACTGCGATATAATGAATGAGATTCAAAAGTGATGAAAGAAACGTATTACGGAGTTCACTATTTATGTGCTTATGTGGGTGATATAAAAGTGCTCGCTGGTCGTTCCCTGAGGCAGTCGTTATGAATGTGCATGGGTGTCTCCGGCCCAGTATTGTATGCACATGGTGACGGTCTGCATGAATGACTCATTCACGGGCTGGTCTGCCGGCAGTGGTTGCTGCGGTGTCTGGAGGAAAGTGGGCTCCGCGCTCTCATCAGCAGTCCGGAGCACGACTCGCGAGGATATCCGCCGCCCAGCCAGGCAGTCACGTGCTGGCACTTTCAAATCGACAATTACTAGGTTATTACCTATTATTTCTGCATTTCCCCCTATGATTCAGAGGATTTCACCCAAATTGTGCGAGATGATACGGAAATGTGAATGGATTACGCATGGCAACGCATACAGGATGAAATCAAGGTGTTGTGGGTGATGCAAATGAATATATTATAAAATATGCGAAGAGGCGTCATTTATAATATTCTGTATTTATTATTACCACTAATTTGTATTATCCAATAATTATAATGCAGATTTTATATACTTGGTACATTTACCCAAGTAATTTGCATAAACTGAATAAATTTAACGTTTTAAGAAACTTACTCAACTAGAACTTTTGAAGTCGATAAAGTAACTTGCTATAGTAACAACAAATCGTCGATAATTATTATTGAACTAGGATTTCGATTTTCTCCAACAAAATTTGAATGATCCATTTAGGCCAAACCAATTTCGTTGGAACTAAGATAAAATTAGTAACAATGATTTTTTTCATAATAATTGGTAGTTTTAGGAATAAATGCTTAAAATGCAAGTTTTCAGAAATTAAAATTTTTTTAAAAACTTTTCAAATTTTTCAAAAATTTTTTTTTATTTTGGTCTAATGACTGATAACTAACTATTAGCAAAAGTTACATTTTAAAAACTTTAAAAATAAAAATTTTTCAAATTATTCATTAATGACTTTCACATAAGTGTGAGAGTTTTCTTTTGAGTGACTATGAAATAATGATAATATTCTTCAGGAAATAACATATTTTTTATAAATAATACATTTACATCAGCGTTGTATAAAATTCATATAAAACTAAATATGTATTTCATATTGATTATAAATTTCTCGTTAACCTATTTTTAATTACATGCATAAAAATGGAGCCTGCGAAGCTATAATGCCAACCACTTAGCCTATTTAAGCTGTGGTAAGTGGCCCTGCCAGCAATAAAACAATTCCTCAATTAAATCTCGAATATTACGGATTTGTAATAAAATAATAATTGCATATTTTGTTCGCAGAAATAAATCTTCGTTACGACACGGTTTGCTAATACGACCATATTTTCACATGGACGTAGCTTACGTAGCTTCTAGGATATCCGCTAAAATTCATTCATTACATTATCATTACTCGTCGATAAAAATCCGGCGGTGTAAAAAATTTAACAATAGCACTATCAATCAACATGTTTAATATGCAACGAACGGAGCCGCATACATTCACGTGATCGAATCTGAATTGAACCTCAAATGTACCTCATTTATGCTTTATCAATAATCCTGATGGTGCACACCTTCGGGACACCTGATCGAATGGAAAAGTAAAAAACGTAAACGTACGTAGACGTATCCTCAAACATGCATAACGGCTTATTTGAAGCAGCTGCGTTCGATACCAGCGAGACATAATATCGCATGTGAGTTTAGATCTCAGTCGAAAAATCTCTAAGAGGTTTATTTTAAGACACGATGGCTTTATCACAATAAATTTGTTTGCTGCAGGACATACAGGTCGGTACAAATAACAATTTTTTTGGAGCTAACACACGATTGACTGCGGGTTAGTGCAGTTGATCTGCAGATTTTTGGGTATAACAGTTGAACTACTTTCAGAAAATATAAATGGGTGTCGGTTCAGGTAAAAAAATAAGTGACGTCATCACTTGAACTGTAATGATGCCATTTTGAAATCATCTACAAAAAATACTACATAATTTGTGTAAAAATCGATCTGTTCGAGGTTTTATTCGAAATCTTTATATTACCTACCAATGCATTACTTAGATGGTATCTCTAATAGTGAATTGTTTCCAAATCCAAATATGATGTGTATAGAATATAGTATATACTCGTACTCCAACATGGATTTGTAGCTGCGTCAGGTATCCCGCGGGGTTCTAACCTTGGACCTCTTTTTAAATTAAAAGTATTACCTTAGTCATTAATGCGGCAAAGTATTATTGCTGATGATCTTAAAGTATACCTATAGAACAATAACTTGTTCTGATGACTGCCCACAGCCACAAAACGACATTCATAAAGTCCAAGACTGGTGTGTAAATAACAGATTACATCGTAATGCTTCTAAATATAGAGGTTGTCTCGTTCACGAAAAAGTTTTTATAGTATCAATATTTCACATGCCAGAATTCTTTTGAAATTGTCTATTTATACTGTGCTGCAATATTTATTGCTTATTTTACTTATACATATATTATGTGTGCATGTACGTACATGTATGTTTTTTTATTTTTCTTTTCCTTTTCCCCTTTCATTTTCTTTTTTCTTTCCTTTTCCCTTTCCTGTTTCTTTTCTTTCCGTTTCCCCTTTCCTTTTCCTTTTCCTTTCGCTTTTCGTTGCCCTTTCCATTTCCCTTCCCTTTTCCCTTTTCCCTTTCCCTCTCCCTATCCCTATCCCTTCCGTTTCCCGTCCCCTTCCCGTCCCCTTCCCTTCCCCTTCCGCTTCCTCTTCATCTTCCTTTTCTCCTTCCTTTTTCTTTTCCCCTTTCATTCCCCCCTCCCCTTCCGTTCTCTTTCACTTTGGCGTTCGCCTTCACCTTCGCCTTTTCTCTTTTCTCTTTTCTCTTTTCCTTTCCCTTTTCCGTTTCCTTTTACTTTTCCTTTTCCTTTTCCTTTTCCTTTTCCTTTTCCTTTTCCTTTTCCTTTTCCTTTTCCTTTTCCTTTTCCTTTCCCTTTCCCTTTCCCTTTCCCTTTCCCTTTCCCTTTCCCTTTCCCTTTCCCTTTCCCTTTCCCTTTCCCTTTCCCTTTCCCTTTCCCTTTCCCTTTCCCTTTCCCTTTCCCTTTCCCTTTCCCTTTCCCTTTCCCTTTCCCTTTCCCTTTCCCTTTCCCTTTCCCTTTCCCTTTCCCTTTCCCTTTCCCTTTCCCTTTCCCTTTCCCTTTCCCTTTCCCTTTCCCTTTCCCTTTCCCTTTCCCTTTCCCTTTCCCTTTCCCTTTCCCTTTCCCTTTCCCTTTCCCTTTCCCTTTCCCTTTCCCTTTCCCTTTCCCTTTCCCTTTCCCTTTCCCTTTCCCTTTCCCTTTCCCTTTTCCCTTTCCCTTTTCCTTTTCCTTTTCCTTTCTCTTTTCCTTTTTATTTGCTTTAAATAAATAATATTGACAATATTAATCAGTTTTAAAATAAATTGAAATTGCCGCTGCATAATATGAAGTCTTATTATTCTGTAAATTACTTTCTAAATGAATAAAGTTAACAAATTTCATTTTGAGATTTACAATTAGGTACAGGGTGATTCCTATAACGTATTCACCCCAATTTTTTGGTTTGTCTTAAGAAATAAAATTAAAATGTTTAACGTAACTTATAGAATTTTTTCAAGGATTCTGAAAATTTCAACGACAGAACAATTGAAAATCAAATAAAACGGAAAAAATTAGGCAAGGTTTTTTTAAAAGGAACACCCTGTATATTTTTACAATTTTGAAAAAAGATTTAAGTTCTCTTTCAAAAAATATAACATAACATATACATTTTCCTTCATATTTAGTAAAATACTGATAATAATTGAATTAATTTAACACCAAGTTAGTTTGGAATGTTTTTTGAACTCAGTATTTTACAAAATATGAAGGTAAATATATATATTATTTTATATTTTTGGATAGAGAATTTAAATCCTTTTTCAAAATTTTAAGAATATTGATACAACATTGTTTTTTTTTACCACTTTTATTTGACTTTCAATTGTTTTTTTGTTGAAATTTTCGAAATCCTTACAAAAATACTATAAGTTACGTTAAACATTTTATTTCCAAAGAAAAATAAAAAAATTGGGGTGAGGACGTTATAGGAATCACCCTATACCTATTTGGTTAAATTTTCTTATTATTATTTGGTTGTTATTATTACTTTCACGTTTTATTACATTATTACATTACATTTTAATTTGTATAATCTTTTTTTTTTCCTTTTTAAATTTGACATGTAATATATGTATTTAAAAATTTTATTTTGTAAGTAATGATTTTTGACTTGTCCTATTCCATTTGTATGGTCTCTTGGATAATAAATTTTACATTATTTTCCTTTTTCCTTTTTCCTTTTCCTTTTCCTTTTCCTTTTCCTTTTCCTTTTCCTTTTCCTTTTTCCTTTTCCTTTTCCTTTTCCTTTTCCTTTTCCTTTTCCTTTTCCTTTTCCTTTTCCTTTTCCTTTTCCTTTTTCCTTTTCCTTTTCCTTTTCCTTTTCCTTTTCCTTTTCCTTTTCCTTTTCCTTTTCCTTTTCCTTTTCCTTTTCCTTTTCCTTTTCCTTTTCCTTTTCCTTTTCCTTTTCCTTTTCCTTTTCCTTTTCCTTTTCCTTTTCCTTTTCTTCTTCTTCTTTTTTCCCTTTTTTTCTTTTTCTCTTGGTTTTCATGTACCCTACCTCTTTTGTTATTCTTTATTATTCGTTTTTGAAATATGAAATTTTTGCACTTCACTTTAATGTTGTACAGTTCATTTATTTTTTGTTCACTTGTTATTGTTTATTGTTATGTTTTTAAAGTTATTTTGGTAGATACTTTTAAATTGTTCTGTAATTGGGTATTGTTATTATTGTTATTATTGTTATTATTACTAGTGAATATTATGACAGACATAATTTTAAAATTTGTATCATGTTATCTCGAAATGTATGGTCATATTTTTTGTTATTCTCTGATTCAAAAAATTTAGCTCAAGTGCGCAAGTGCAAGTTACATAAGAGAATTTTTGAAAAATTAATTATTAAAATTTTGAAACAATAGATTGTTTTTTTTATAAAGAAAATTTAGCAACGTCACGAAACTGTTTTGCAGGAAAAATTCAAATAGAGGCTTTTTAAATTAATAGAGCTTCTGTGTTTTATTTAATTTTCAGTCGCTTCCAATGTCGCCGTACTTGTAAGGTTAGAATTTTTGTTCATTATTTTCTCAAAATAATTTTTATGCAACTCCACACCTATAACACATTTTGGAAACAAGAAAAATACTTATTTTTAGAAAATACCCCAAACCAAGCACTTTGCCATTAAAAAATAACGAGCATGACTCCATATTTTTTAATATAACTGATAGAAATTTCAAAATAGCGTAATTTAGAGTTCCTAAATTTTGTTTCCTTTTTTAACTCGTTGCGTTGTTTTAGATTTTAGGGCAGATCTTCATACCCTTAGCTCTATGAAATTAAAACTAATAAATATAAAATTCGCCATAAAATCTGTTACCAGATACATCAATTATATCAATATTTCCTCACTCAACGCTTGAGTGCCAGCAGTCTTTACGATAAGTATTTTATACTTATTATTTCCTCTCTGTTTCGAACTGAATTTTACAGTTTTCTCAAAAATAGATCTGGACGGAAATAAAAATTAATTAATGCAGTTTAAATACGTTCTTCCTTGGAACAACCCATTACTGTAACAACTTATCGACTTGCTGTCATAATAAATTAATATTGAGGTTGTTAAAATACATGTGTGTGTGTCGGAATGGTTCGCGTTGAAAATTGAAGCGGCAGTCTTGTATCATTTGTTAATGTAATAATAAATATTTTTGAAACGCGTTCGTGCATATTGGATGCGGATACAGTTGCTTCTGAATGCTCTGATCTCTATGAAAATGTAAATAGAAATATTTTGGGGGCCTGCCGAGATATTTATTATTTTAGAAAGAGGTTCCCATAGACTGGAGTTCGACTTTTCTAGTCAGAACAGCTACTCGTGAAGATTGGAACTGATTGGAAATTCCTTCAAGGCATTAATTCAACAAGTACTGCGGCATCCGAATTGATTAAATTTAGCAATATACTATCAAATTTATTCTTCGTCTTCACTTTCATTAACATGTGTTTAAAAATGCAAGTACATGCGAATAAGCTGACACAATGCAGGTAATGATATGTACCGGTGACAGAAACGCCGGAAGAAGAGGTGTCCATATATTCATATCCCCTTCTGCGGAGAGACGAGAATAATTCAAAGAGGCAAGTAAAAACTTATTCATAGAAAATGCGAATACAAACGAGATCAAGAATGATACCACCTGCCCTTCTTATTTAGCAAACAGACCCTTATGGAATCCTACCCCAATGGACAACTGTAAAAAGATTTGTTGAGCTTTGGAACTGATTTGGATAATGAATCACTATAAAAGCCTTATTCTTCTAGTCTTATGGTATTAACATTCTTACACAAAGAATCACGTGCCACTCTGGTAATTTTTAAGTTAATGCGTCCAGTGGTAAAGTGGCAAAAACTGCAATAAACCCGCAGTGAAGAATTTATTTTTAATTTAAGGAATTCTCGTGTCTGGAAAATAGATGGAAAACAAATTATTCTTCAAAAAATAGTTGATTTAATATTTTTCTCGAATTTTTATTCCTCAACTCAGCGTGAGTATTTAGAAGATATTCAGTTTCAATATTTATTGTGCCCCACGTGCCCATAAAAGCTACCTTCTGCGTACGATGGGTTCCCGTATCGCCACGTCACCGTACAGAGAGAGAATTAGGGTGTCCCGCAAACTAGGTCCTTAAGTGTTGTGGATTTTGAAAGCCGACGTTGTTCCTTTATGTTATATGCACGCCTCTTCCGGTTTCGATCTAAATCAGAGCGCAGATCTTTATATACCGTCGTGATATGTGGCGTATTAGATGGTATATTAAGGCAGATGTTTCAAGAGTTGTTGTACAAAATGCAATTCAGAGCAATCAAGAACGATGGTAGTTTGTATGTCTAGTTGAAATAATGAATGGTTGTGGAGTTTCATGAGTACAATCCACTTTATTTATACGTATAAAGATTTTCTGTGTAAGAGATTTTTTTGACGCCTCAATGAAGGGCATCTGTTTTTTTTTTTAATTTTTGAAATAAGAATTTTTTACAGTTACTACGTTTTTTATATCATTATTATATCATATGGAAGAGGTGGGCGTGGTGAAATTTTCTTCCCAAAATTAGGTCTTATAATACTCATATTTTAGATTTTGAAATATTTGGCCAAATCACAATTTTTTCATAAGGAAATAATTTGTTTCTAAAACGCATTATTTGCTTTTTGTGTGTCAATATTAAACAATCGAATTAAACAATGTATTTGAGTACATTGAGAAAGTTAACTGGCTCCAAAAATTGTAGTCAGTTTACTGCTCCAACGTTAATTAGATGAATAGGTACGTTTAAATCGAAGCTCTCTGTCTTCAGGAACATGTTGCCAGTAAACTCCTTCCCTATTTATATGAAGATAGGTAAAGAAAGTTGCGTTAATCAACTTTTTCAATATTAGAGAAAGTTAACTGGCTCCATGATATGACTATTATCTAAATCATTCTGACGTAAATTAGGTAAATGCGTTTAAACGAAAATTTACTGGCCTCAAAATCCCGCTGCCAGTAAAGTAAACTTGATTATTTGCATAAAGGTATTTAAAAAAAAGTTAAGAGGCTCATGAAATCTTTGCCAGCTCTTTTGCTAACGGAAATTAAATGGTTTGGGAAAAGTTTGTTTGGTTAGAAAATTGTTGTCTTGTCAGATTATTACGCGAAAACTCTACGGGAAAGTTAACTGAATGCAAGAAATCACCGCCAGTTCTTATTGTTACACAAATTAGATTAGGACTATTAGGAAAGTTTACTGGCTCTAAGACATTGCTAGTAAATTCTTCCGATATAAATCTTTTGACGTAAATCAGCGTTTAAATGAAAGTTTACTGGATTCAAAAACCCGCTGTCAGTAAACTATACCAAGGTGAAGATTGGCTATTTGCATGAAGATATTTAAAGGGAAGTTAACTGGTTTAATAAATCGCTCTCAGTTTTTTATCTAACGGAAATTAGGTTAGGAGTTTGAAAGAAAACTTATGTGGTTCCAAAATGGTTGTCAGTTAAGGTTTTCACGCGAGAATTGTAATGGAAACTTAACTCAATTCAAAAGCCATCGACAGGTCTTTTTTTTTGGCAAATTAAGTTAGGACTTTCATGAAAGTTTACTGATTTTAAGAACATGTTGCCAGTAAGCTCTTCCAATATAAATTTGGCTATTTACATGAAAGCATTTAAAAAAAAGGCGATTTAAATAAGGATATTTAGAGGAAAGTTAACTGACAAAAAAAATAACCAAGTTTACATTGGTATACTTTACTGCGGACAACCGATTTTTGAAGCCAGTAAACTTTTCTTTAAACGCGTTTAAGAAAGGTTACTGGTTTCAAAAACAAACCCGCTGCCAATAAAGTATACCAAAATAAACTTGATTACTTGCATGAAGTCATTTAAGAATAAAGTTAGCAGGCTCAAGAAATCTTTGCCAGTCTTTTTCTATCGGAAATTAAATTAAATGTTTTTAAGAAAAGCTTGTTTGGTTCAAAAGCTATTGTCAGATTATGACACGAGAACTGCAAAGAAAACTTAACTGTTTGGAAAGTTTACTGGCTCTAAGAAATTGCCAGTAAATTCTTCCAATAAAAATCTTTTGTACGTAAATCAGGTTAATGCGTTTAAATGAAAGTTTACTGGCTTCAAAAACCCGCTGTTAGTAAACTATACCAATGTAAGGTTAGCTATTTGCATGAAGATATTTAAAGGAAAGTTAACTGGTACGATAAATCGCTTTCAGTTCTTTTTCTAATGGAAGTTAAGTTAAAAGTTTGAAATAAAACTTATCTGGCTCCAAAATGGTTGTCGGTTTAGGTCTTTACACGGGAATTGCAAAGGAAACTTAACTCAATTAAAAAAAACATCGTCAGTTCTTTTTCTTACGCAAATTAGGTTAGGACTTTCAGGAAAGTTTACTGGTTTTAAAACATGTTATGATAAGAATATTTAGAGGAAAGTTAACTGACATAAAAGAATTAACCAAGTTTACACTGACATATTTTACTGGCTTCAAAAAACCGTTGCCAGTAAAGTATACTAATGTAAACTTGATTATTTATATGAGGGCATTTAAAAGAAAGTTAGCAGGCTCAAGGAATCTTTGCCAGTTCTTTTTCTAACGGAAACTAGATTAAATGTTTTTAAGAAAAGCTTGTTTGGTTCAAAAATAGTTGCCGGATCACATTATTACGCAAGAACTCTAAGGAAAAGTTAACTGAATTGAAGAAATCAGCGCCAGTTCTTTTTGTTACGCAAATTAAGTTAGGACTATTAGGAAAGTTTCCTGGCTCCAAGACATTGCCAGTAAATTCTTCCAATGTAAATTTGGCTAGCATCAAGGAATGCCTGTTAGCTAAATCCTTCTGACGTAAATCAGGTTAATGCGTTCTCATGAAAGTTTACTGATGGCTTCAGTAAACCATACCAATGAAAAGTTGGCTATGTGCACAAAGGTATTTAAAGGAAAGTTTACTATTTCAAGGAATCGCTGTCAGTTCTTTTTCTAATGGTACTTAGGTTAAAAGATTTAAAGAAAAGCTTATCTGGTTCCAAAATGGTTGTTGGTTTAGGTTTTTATGCGAGAACTGTAAAGGAAAGTTAACTGAATAAAAAAAACCACTGTCAGCTCTTTCAGGAAAGTTTACAGGTCTTAAGAACATGCAGCCAGTAATTTCTTCCAGTATAGATTTGGTTATTTACATGAGGATACTTAGAGGAAAGTTAACTGACATAAAGAAATGACTATTAACAAAACCCTTTAATGCGTTAAAAAGAAAGTTTACTGGCTTCAAAAACCGGCTGTTAGTAAAGTATACTAATGTAAACTTGGTTATTTGCAAGAAGGTATTTAAATGAAGCTTAACTGGATCAAGGAAGCGCTATTAGCTCTTTTTCCAACGAAAACAATTTTAAAACTTGCAAAGAAAAGCTTATTTAGTTTAAAACTTGTTGAGGTTAAAATTTTGTTTTTACCCAAAAATTGTAAAGGAAACTTAAATAAAAAAATCATCACTACTTGTTTTTCTGGTGCAAATTAGGTTAGGACTTTTAGGAAAGTTTACTGGCTTCAAAAAAATGCTATCAGTAAACTATTTCAATGCAAATTTGGTTATTTTAGTTATTTATACGAGGATGCAAAGGAAAGTTTACTGGCTTAATAAATATCTGCCAGTTTTCTTGTCCAGTTCAAGTTAAGACTTTTAAAGAAGATATTTGTTTCAACACAAGTTTTTCTGATTTTAAAATTTAATTCTAACGCGAGGAGGTACGTCAACTGGTTTCAAGAAATTTTTGCCTGGTAAACGTTAAAATTTATATGTATTACGTAATTTAAACGGGGATACTTAAAGGAAAGTTAGCTGGCTCCAAAAAACTACTGTCTGTTTACTCCACCGAAGCAAATTAGTTTAGCGAATGTTTCCTGGCTTCAAAAATAGGCATCCGTAAACTTTACCAATATAAAATTAACTATTTAGATGCAAGTATTTATAGGAAAGTTAACCTCTTCAGGTTGAATTAAATAATTTACATCTGACGCAAATCAGGTTAGAAAGCTTCATTGAAAGTAAACTGTTTCAATATAAATTTGGTTATTTACACGAGGACATTTAAAGGAAAGTTAACTAACTCAAGAAATAGCTGCCAGTTTCTTTTTCCACCGCAAATGATGTCACAATATTTCTAAAAGAAAGCTTATTGAGTTGAAAACTTGACCGTAAAGTTAAAGTTAGGCGATGACTGCAAAAGAAAGTTAACTGGCTTTGACAAATTGCTAGTTATATAATTTAATGTAAATCATGTGATATAAATCGGGACACTCAGAGAAAAGTTAACTAGCCTTAAACGAATTCCTGTGAGTTTTATACAGGTATATCACTTTTTAATATAAATAAAAATCTAATGTCATCAAATCCGGTGAGATAGGAGCACGTTCTATTAAATTAGAGTCGTAATATGTTTGTAGAAAAGTTATACATAATTTTAAGTACCTACTGGTAGTAAATAGTTAACAATAATTGGGAAGACGTACTATAATGATGTAAATATGATGAATATGTTTCTATAAGTCCTTCGTGATTCTCGCATGACAAAACAATTGATGTCTGTGATTGATCCACACTTACCGTGACGTAGATTGACACTGTTTTACTTTGAGAGCAACTTCAAATGTAGGTACGTATTTTCAATAGATCAATACCTAATAGATTATCTAGCCTTCGTATTCACTGGTATTTATGCATTGTTTCAGCCAAGTGGTAATTACATCTGGTACGAAACCTGTAATTTTCGTACTATTCTCCTGACTTGAAGTTTTAATAACTTATTAATAAAGTGAACCTGCTAATTTACATTTAAATTATACCATAATTTGCTGTTACTACATTATTTGCATGAATAATACATTTGAGCAGCTAGTTTTTATTTATTTATAATTATTATTTCAGACTGCCATAAGTATCGTGAGCTTTAGATACAGCGTTGGCAAAAGGTCTGGGAACAAGTATGGTCGATATGGTAGAGTTTTCCTTATTATTTTTTTTCGCAAAGGCGGGTATTATGTAGAGGCCTGTCTTTAGATTTTAAACAAATTTTCACACCGGAAATAAAACTAATCTAGATTTAAAATTAAATTGCAGTTTTGCTTATAAACAGGCTTTAATAATTCGAGTGGAATTAAAGTTTTTAATAAATATAGAAAGAAATTAGAAAATAGATTTTTAATGCATTAAATGGGTGTATTTTAATGTAAGTTATTATTCATTTTGCAGGAACGGATTCAGGAGGGACAAAAATATACCGAATACTTTGCTTAGTTTTTGGGCTAAAAAATTGACAGTTCTATGCGAAGTCGAGTATTTTTATCCCTATTTTGAACCGTTATATCTATGATTTTTTTTTGCAGAAATAGAGAGCTCTGATCGCGTTTCTCTTTAAGAAAAAAAAAAAAATAGAAGTTTTCTACGTAATTTGCAAAATCGACTCAAAAATACCATTTTCAGTATTTCTTATGTTCTCCCAATTCGTTTCTGCCAAATGGAACGTTTCTAGTTCACACTAAAATTAATCAACCAATGAATGCAATAGAATGTCTTTTTTGTGATTTTCTTATTTATGTAAATTTTTACTTATTTGACATTTGACTGACCTAAATATATATAGGACGAATAGAACCTCGAGTGATTTTGTTTGAAGTATGTCGGCGGAATCCTCGTGTCCACAGGGCCTCTGATATTTGGTAAAAAAATAATAATGAAAATAAAAAATTGTTTTTGCGTCTGATACAGTTTTTGATTTTTCGCATAAATAGTCCTTGATTTTCAATTTCTGGAACTAGGCTTTATACTGTTTTCATATGAATTAGCCTCGGAATTAGCTAATCCCTGAAGACCCTTCCAAAAGATAATTATAAGGAATATAATTTTCCTACGTACGTAGTTTATGAAGTGATAGAAGGCTAAAAGTACTTATTATACGTGAATTATCGAGCGTGTGGAACAACGTATGATGTCGATAACTTTACTGTTAACATTCTCCTCGCGAGCAGACCGCTTGTCTAGTACATCGGGCTACCATCCGGTCCAGATTGCATCCTGTCGACTACTATTTTGGTACCTTACATGAATTAATTATTTTTCTCCTTTTTTAAATACCTAACTAGATAAAATAACACTTTCTGTTTTATATATTTCTTTGAACTGAAGTTAATCCTGTTTAAAATTAATTGTAAATGAATATAGAAAAAGCACAGATTCAACGGTTATAGTATTTTTTATAAATAATTTTGTTTAGGTTTGGCGGTAATTGTGGCGGTAATAGATGCCTTAATTCACGATCGACAATGTCTATGGAAGAAGTAAAGGAAGAAAAAATTAAAAACTAAATAATTTTTTTCTTGCTTATTTCGAATAAAATATAATATCTTTAATACTCATTTTTGACTCTTCTATCATTTGTTTCCACAATTTTTCAGACGCCGTTTTCTATTTTTGATAAATTTTAACATAAAACTTGGTATCAGTGACCCAAAAACCCCCTACCTAAGACCTACAAGAAATAAAATCCGAATAAAGAAATGTACCCTTTTTCGTCAGTTTAGATCCGCCATTTTTGGTTTTAGTTGAGTTTTAATGTCAAAGATCTAATAATAAAAAAAAAGAAATAAAAACTTAATCTTTCGATATTTTGTGGATTTTGAGGCCATATTCATAATCTACGATTCCAAATACCTTATGTTATCAAATATCAGGCATTTGTTTAAATAAATGAAATATTTATACATTTTTTAATTAGGAGTGAATTAAAAATGCTTAAAAAAATAAAAAGCATACCTTCTCAATCTCGTTCTCAACTATGGAGAATTTTTCTATAAACTTTTTCCGGAATAAAAAAAAATTATGAATGAGTTAGAACTTATTTTCTTTAGAAACTGACTATAGTGGAAAAACCCAACATTAAATAAAGCGAGAAAGAAAAAAATATGTTATGCAGTTCGGTATCCTCCAGTAGGTATCAGGAGCAAGAATTGTTTTAATAAATTTCTCCAATTATATCCATTTCAAGACGTTGTATGTGATTTTAACCTGAAAAAAAAAAATTCTAATTTAATAATTAAAATCATTTAAGAGCCTTTTGCAGGGCATATTTTAAAATGTTTGTTTCAAATTTGAAACAGTAGTAGATAAAGTATTACTACGAGAGAATGGGGAAATTGAAATCGATGATTGTTATGGCAGTAAAAAGAATCGTCAAATATGGGTCAACTTTAATATTTAATACAGTCGATATTAGGAATTTAATTGTCACCAACACAACGCTTGCTCACGCCCTAAAGTAAATTTTTACAATGCGCTATAAAAATTACAGATTTTTTTGCACCTTTATTGATTTTTTTGCAAGCGATTGAATTTGGCGAAATGGGAAAATGAAAGATAAAAAATTATAATTTGCGTAACTAAATCATCTAAATAAGAAGTAAATGTGTATCTATGTATTAATTATCTAAAATAAATCTAATAATTAAAAATTAGCAGTATTAACTAATCAAATTTAGTCACCTTTTAATGATTACATTGAATTAAATTGAATCTAATTGAATTGAATTAAATCAGTTTTAATATAATTTTAATTAAATATCGAATGTAATCGATTTCAATTTAATCAAATTAAATTAAATGTCAATGAAACTAATTTACGGTCAATTAAATTAACTGTATTAAATTGAATTTAAAAAATTATTAATTAATCGGACTTTTAAATGAATTTAGTCGAAGTAACTTGGATTAAACACCTTAAATCGGGCCGAATTGAGTGGAATTAAACTGAAATAAATCGAATTGAACTGAATTGAATCGATAAGAATCTTATTAAAATGGTTTGAATCGAATATTATAAATTTAAATCAAATTTAGTCAGCTCTAAACGAACTTAATCGGTTTTGCACCAATTAAATCGAAATAAATTGAACCAAACAAAATTTAATTGGATTGAATTAAATCGAATTGATCTGGGTTAAATTGAATTGAACTAAATTGGATTAAACTGAATTAAACTGAATCGAATAATTTAACTCAAATTGATTTGAGTTAAATTGAATTAAAACTGAATAGGTTTAATTTCAATTTAAGTTAAATTGAACCGTTGAGTGAAGAATTCGTCACTCAACGATTGAACTAAAGTAAATTGAATTTAAATTAATTCAGTTTTAATTAATTGAATTAAATAGAATAACATCGGATTAAGTCAAATTAAACCGGATTAATACGAATTAAACTGAATTGATCTAAATTGAATCGAATTGAACTAAATTAAATCGAAATACATCATTTTAATCGAATTTTCAAATTAATTCTACTTGAATCGAATATACTTAATTAAAATTTAATTGATTCAAATTGAATCGAAATCAAATTAAATCGAGCTGACTCAAGCTAATTGAAATAAATTAAAACTCAAATTTAAGTTTAGTTAAATTGAATCTCAAATTGGATTGAATTAAATTTAAACGAATTAGTTTTATATCAATATAACTTATTTAAGTTTAATTAAATTTAACCCCGAATTGGATTGAATTAAATTTAAATGAGATTGAATTAAATTTAAATGAATTAGTTTTCATTAATTGAATATAATCGACTTTCTTGCGTTAAATAGAATTAATTTAAATTATCGAGTTCATTTGAAATAGACTTATTTCAGTTCAATTTAGCTGAAATGAATAGAAATAAATCAGTTTGATCGAATTAATTCGAATCATTTCTACTTGAATCGAATTAAACTAAATTTAATTTAATTGAACTAATTGAGTCATCAAACTGCAATGAATTAAATCGAGTTAAATTGAATTGAATTAACGTAAAACTGATTTGAAAACAAATTTAAGTTAAATTAATTTAATTAGGTACTTTAAATTAAACTAAATTGAATTTAATTTTAATTCAGTTTTAATAAATTGAATTTAGTCGACTTTAAATGAACGAAATAGAATCAAATCAAATTAATTCAAATTAAATCGAGTTATTTCGAATTAAACTAATTTAAATTTAATTGATCTGAATTAAATCGAATTGAACTTAATTGAATCCAACTGAATCGAGCTGAGTTAAAATGAATGGAATTAAATAAATACGAGTTAAACTGAATCAAATCAAATTTAATTGTACTCAATTAAATCGAATTGAACTGGATTCAATTGAATTGAACTGAATGGACGAAATTGAATTAAATTGAATCGAGTCATTTAAATCAAATTGATTAAAGTTAAATTGAATTAAAACTGAATTAGTTTAATTTCAATTTTAGTTAAATTGAACCAAAGTAAATTGAATTTAAATTAATTTAGTTTTATTTAATAGAATTAAGTCGACTCTTAAAGAATTAAATCAAATTAAACCGGATTAATATGAATTAAACAGAATTCAATTGAATTGATCTAAATTGAATCGAATTGAACTAAATTAAATCGAAATAAATAATTTTGATTGAATTAAATCGAACTAGTTCGAATCAATTCTACTTGAATCGAATTAAACTTAATTAAATTAAATTGTTTCAAACTGAATCGAAATAAATCAAAATATGTAAATCGAGTTAACTTGAGTTAAATTAAAACTCATTTATTTTTAAATCAAGTTTTTTCATTTCTGTATTGAAAATCACCGTATAATATTTTTTTCAAACTATATGGGAAATTATAAAAGTAAACAAAAGCATGTGAACAGATTTTAGTCGCATCTTTTTTTTGCAAGCGATTGAATTTGGCGAAATGGGGAAATAAAAGATAAAAAATTATAATTTGCTTAACTAAAATATATCGTTGGAATCATGATATAGTAAGTAGTTCTGCCCTAAAGAAATATTTGCCATAAGTAATTTATCACCCTGTATCTCAGTAATTAAGTGCAACAGACAAATTTCTATACCCATTCGTGAATAGTCAAGGCCCAAGGGATCCTCTATCATCCTTAGAAGTATGTACAGTTCATTGTCATGTCATTAAACATCCTGTATTTAGTTTTGACTGTATGTTTTTATTTGTTTATTTAATTCTATATTTTAAACAGCGAAAAGAATAATGCAAATGGTGAATAATTTTGTTTTTTATGGTGTTTTTATAATTTTGTTTTTTCTTTTCATATATTTAGTGTTTCATTGTATATTTTTATTTATTTATTTAATTTTATATTTTAAACAATTATTACTAGCAAAGACATTAATTGACAGGGTATAATTTTTATTCTTTTTGTTTTTTAAAATAAATAAAATCTGTAATAAAACGTACAATTTATTAATTCATGAAATTCCAACCGTAATTACTCTACGAAATTAACCGTCGAATAATTTTTTGCTAGCCATTATCAGACTTGTATGTAACGTTTCAAATTAACGAGGCGACTGCAGTAACAATGTGAAGTGTAATTATCATTGAAATGTCGGATACTAGCGAAACATAAACAAAAATCTTTAAATATAAAATATAATCACAGTCATTATGTCTTTCACAATGCAAGGAACTTCACAATAGAAAGCACATCATGTAATGCCGATATTATTTTTGGTGGATGCAAGAATAACAGGATACAGAGTGAAAAATTAATACGTGGTAACAAGAGATATATATTTTATTCCTTATCTTTCAGGTTTCTATGTGTGCAAATGACAAGGTGCAAAATATCATAAACTATAATTATTCTCATCTTTGTGATGTCCCAAATTTGCGTGAAATTCACACCAAATACTATTGTTAATCCTTTCCCGACTTACCGGTATTTTATATTTCGTGTTGGTTCAGACATTATTTTTGCCATATACTCAATAAAATGATTTATACCAAGTAATATTTTCAGAGAAAATGTTAATGAAAAGTAAAAATACAAAAGGGCCCCAGACCCGAACCCTGTACCACCCCAATATTATTTTTCGATATAAGGCGATTAAGAGTTGATTTTTTCTGCAATGTTCCTCAATAACTTGGTGAAACGTGAAGATCGTTATCTAATAAATAGAAAAAATGGACTTAAATTAACAAGTATCTGATTGATTTCTGGATAAATGTAGGTCACTAGTTCAGGCTCATCGATGCAAGCAGACAGGTGGTTTCCTTAATCTAAAGCAACTATGGAATTATGCAAAAGTATTTCCACTTATTTCCTTGCTGTCATCCTCACACATCGCTTCATTAACACACAATGGCATTTCTAATACGATTTCCTAGCCGGGTGAGACAATGCGTACCTAAATTAATTCCTTTACAATTAAATCGACCTTCGATTCGATGCTTGTAATCATATAGGTCCTGCAGGAGCCTTATGAGGAGTCCCACAACAAGAACCGGACATCCGCCAATTATGTAACTTACGCTGTTGAGACAAAAAGACAAAAAACTTTTATGGTGACATTAATGTGAATTATCATCATTTTTTGTTTGTGCCATTAGCAATTTATGAGCCGTCACTGGAATTCAATGTCTGGGTTTAAAACGTTTTGTTTCGTCCCCATGTCACATTTATAGAAGAAATTAATTAATATACTTTCCTGCAGCACGAGAATAACGGGGTAAGGAGTAAAAGTTCGAATTTTGCCGTTTATTTTTACTATTTTTTTGATACCGAGCTAATGGCTAAATTTTCGGCGGGAAGTACCCTGTATATAAAAAAAAATTGCTTGATTTTTGGCTGTTTCTCCTTTGACGACAAGATGAAGAGAAACCAACCAAGGTGATGAATCTTAATTTAATACCTGGCTGAAAAAAATATCAATTTTTAACTATTCAAAAGTTCTTATTTTCCATAGCCAATTATGAAAATTTTACAATATTCAAAGTTTAAATAAATAGAAAAATTCTTATATCGTGAAAACCATTTTTCTGATATTTTAAAGTCAACTGTGATTCCAATTGGAAATAAGAAAGTTGGATCTTCACATGCAGATCTTCCTTTTTCCTTTCCGCAAAGAGCACGTGCCTGCGTGAACTGGCCCTGACCGGATGTGCACACGCACCTTCAACTGTCGGTAGATCGGAACAGAAAATGAAAAGGATGTGCGAACATGTGGAGGTTGTGGTTGATGTATTATTGCGAGAAAGAGGCACATTATATCATATTATGAGTATAGTTCGAGTGGCTGCAAAGTACAGCCAGTTGAAGTATAGACAGATGCAAGTTGAGTAACACGTGTGCACGTGGCGGTGGGGCATCTTCCGCCTACCACTCGCTGCCGGAGCGATGCTACCTGCTCGTAGTTGTCAATTAATGTGGGGTGGGCCGCGAGCCAGTTGTTTTCCGATATTTTCGAATATTATAGTCTAGTGCCGAACTGGTTGTTACAGGTCAAAAATCGACAAAATTCTTACCAGTATATGGATGGTCGGAATATTTAGGATTAATGGTATATAAATGGGGAAGAATCGATTGGACCCCAACAAATAACTAGAAGTAGGGTGGGGGGTGATAAAAGGGGTGAAACGTGTTTTTTTACGATTTCCGGCAAAACTAGATCTCCTATCGAAAGAGTTGTAGATAATTGAAAGATCTACAACTTTTATATCAACCATTTTTCAACATAACCTCAAAACTATTGAGAAAAGCGCCAAAAACTAATTTTTTTATTTTTTATTTTTATCTCCCACAGAAATGATTCGATTTTAATGAAATTTGGTGAAAATGTACATTTTTGTGTCTCAAATGAGCTGTAATTTTTTTGAAGCGAAAGATTTATTTTTTGCTTTTATTGCGAATTTAATTTGAAAAAAGGCCTAATTTTCAATCGAAAAAGTTGAATAACAAAATTTTGATTTTTGAAAATTTCAGGACTGAATTTTTTTCGTTGAAACCTCTACTTTAAGATGGTATAAAAAATCATATTGTTACTATGGAATAACATTGTCAAAAATGGGAAAAACCAAAACAAAGATTTTTTCAAGATCGATTTTTTCGTAAATGTCACGAATTCTTCATTGTTTATTGAAATGAAGTGTTGAATCTTGAAAAAATCTTTGTTTTGGTTTTTCCCATCTTTGACAATGTTTTTCCATAGCAGCAGTATGATTTTTTCACACCATCTTTAAGTAGAGGTTTCAACGAAAAAATTCCGTACTCAAATTTTAAGAAATTCAAATTGTGTTAATCAACTTTTTTGATTGAAAATTAGGCCCTTTTTTCAAATTAAATTCGCAATAAAATCAAAAAATAAATATTTCGCTTCAAAAAATTACGACTTATTTTAGACACAAAAATGTATCTATGTTCACCAAATTTCATTAAAATCGAATAATTTTTGCGGGAGATATAAATAAAAAATAAAAAAATTGGTTTTTGGCGTTTTTCTCAATAGTTTTGAGGTTATGTTGAAAAATGGTCGAAATAAAAGTTGTAGATCTACAACTTCTGCATTTAACTTTTTCAATAAGAGGTCTAGGATTGCCGGAAATCATGAAAAGCCACGTTTCACCCCTAAAAACACCCCTTTTCCCATCCCCACCCTACTTCTGGTTAATTGTTGGGGTCCAATCGATTTTTCCTCATTTATATACCATTAATCCGAAGTTTTCCGACCATATACTGCTAAGAATTTTTTTTTGAAAAAAGAATTATTGGCACTGGACTATTAGGTAGGCACAGTAATCGAGTTAAATGGACATGAAGGAAACAAGCCGTATAGAAGTCTTGCAGACCCCACTTTGCATCTCCAAAACCATTTATTGTAGGATCGTAGGATCATGAACCTCAGCACATTTTTCTCATTATTTAGTCTACTTTAATTCGTCTTGTCATCCGACACTCGGAGAAGTTATAAGGTGAAACGTAGAAAACAGTTTCTTCGAATTTTGGGTTAACTTTAACAGACTATATCTTCCGCCTCCACCTCTATTCGTTTCTGAAAACTCAGATTTTATTAGTTTGCCCCTAAATCTACCAATTTATGCAAAAAAGTAACTGTTACCTTTAATCTAAGTTTCTGCACCTATTGAAAATTTTAATAGTTGGCACCCATGGAACCATAGTTCTAGAAAAATGTATGCCCAAGAAGATTGAAAGAGTAAAATTCATTTGCGAAATGTCAAACTCTTTTGGAAATTCAGTGAAATAACCGACCAACAACAAGAAAACCATAATCTAAAAGATATCGTGGTAAGTGTGGTGATTCAGCAGTCGGTCAAGAGATGGCGTCAGTGGTCCGAAAACGAATTGGTAAACTATAGAATTATGGAATAATCTAGAGGATCATTTAGATTATGCTAGAAGGTGTATCTGTAGGTATATAAATGTCAAGGTGGTCCACTGTAGGTAGTGAAATATTAGAACAGAAAAGGAACAGCGACTAGTAGTGAATAGTAATGGTTAAAAGTAGTAATTAGTGTTATTAAGTGAATAATTCATGGCCACACCAAAAAATAAAAAAAAAACCAAAAACTAGATCTATTTTTTCCGATGTATTTTGACGTCCTGAAACCGAATCCGGCCACTAAAAACTTTAATTTCGCATCACTATTTAGCTACAAGGCAAACTAATGTGGATAATGCTTTTGATTCGTATACTAAGTACAAGTAGTATGATGATCGTGATCAACGACCTCAAAAACATAGATATTGATGGTTTTACAGGTACAAAGAACTTCTTTCCAAAATACTCGAATTTTTAAACTGTCAGTTTGACAGTTGGCAGCTGTCAAAATGAAATTTCGACATCAAAGTCGTGATCAGCGACCTCAAAAACGTGGGCATTGATGGTTTACATATAAGAAGAACTTCTTTTCAAAATATTGGAATTTGTCAGTTTGACAGTTGGCAGCGTGAAAATGAAATTTCGATATCAAAATCGCGATCAGCCCAAAAACGTAGGTATTGATGGTTTTATACATACAAATAACTTCTTTTCAAAATGTTGGAATTCAGAAACTGTCAGTTTGACAGTTGGCAGCTGTCAAAATTAAATTCCAAACATCAAAATCGTGATCAGTGTGGTCTTAAACGTTGGATAGATGGTTTTACACACTCAATGAACCTCTGCTCTAAATATTGAAATTTGTAAACTGTCAGTTTGGCAGTTGGCATCTGTCAAAATGAAATTCCGACATCAAAATCGTGATCAGTGACCTCAAAAGCGTGGGTATTGATGGTTTACACATGAAAAGAACTTCTTTTTTTTTCAAAATATTGGAATTTTCAAACTGTCAGTTTGACAGTTGACAACTGTCAAAATGAAATTCCAACATCAAAATCGTGATCAGTGACGTCACGTGGATACTGATGGTTTTACACATTCAAAGAACTTCTTTTCTAAATATTGAAATTTTTATACTGTCAGTTTGACAGTTTTCAGCTGTCAAAATGAAATTTCGATGTCAAAGTCGTGATCAGCGACCTCAAAAACGTGAGTATTGATGGTTTACACATAAACGAATCTCTTTTCTAAATATTGAAATTTTTAAACTGTCAGTTTGACAGTTGACAGCTGTCAAAATGAAATTCCCACATCAAAATTGTGAGCAGTGACGGCAAAAACGTGGGTATTGATTGTTTTACACATACAAAGAACTTCTTTTCAAAATATTGGAATTTTTATTGACTTCATTGATGTCGGAATGAAATTCTCACATCAAAATCTTGATCATTGATGGTAAAAACGTTGATGATTTAAACATACAAAAATTACTTTACAAGACCAAACAATTCTTTTTAGAAATTTGAAATTTTTAATGATAATGGAAGGTGAGTTCTACACTTGTAATCCAAAAATGATGCGAAGCTATTTTAGTGGCCGGAATCGATTTCAGGACGTCAAAATACATCGGAAAGAATGGGTCAGGTTTTTGGTAATTGACCTTATTTTTGAGTGTGTGTGGATGGCTGTGTTTTAAGGGTCTATCACGCATGCATACGAGCTATAGAGACGCACTATAGAATAATTGGGAAACAATGCACCAACTCAAGTAATAAATTACACATGCAAATTATAAAGTTTGTGGAAGAATCGAAGTGTCTATTGGGCGTTATCCAACAATAGGATTTACTTATAATTGCAAGGTGGCACCAGTTATCAATAATAATATTCTCGTTGGCAAGGGTACTGAAGTATTGGAATAAAAAAAAACCGCTTGAAAAATTTTTCTTTTTTCTTTCACAGTTTAAAGTAGTAAAGATCATAGAATTGCGCTACAAAAAGATTTTTTTATTTAAGTGCATACTAAGGCGTTAAATTGTTGATTATTTTTCGTTAAATATAGTGATTTCTGAAAGATTTTTCGGAGAATTTTCTACTTTTTAAATAACAATATTAAGGAAACGGCTTTGCTGCGGAATGTGAAATTATGTTTTCTTCAATTATATGTAACATTTTTTATCATAAGTTAAATATTTAAATTACAACATTGAAACTTCTACTACGGTATTAATAACACTTATTTACACCCTTAAATGGGTGAGGGTAAGTAATACCTATTGTTGGGTAACGCCCACTGGACCTTTCGATTCTTCCACAAACTTTATAATTTGCGTGTGCAATTTATTACATGAGTTGGTGCATTGTTTTTCAATTATTTCGATTTAGCGTCTTTATAGCTCATATGCATGCGTGACGGACCCTTAATTAGTGAGTGAGTTAATAAATCAATGATTTTAGTGTGTCTTGTTGCAATTATTATTGAATCCACGTTTGGGGCGCTTACTAAGGGGTGTAAAGACGTACCAATATAAACTATTTTGAAACGTCGATTATTTTAAAACTTTTTTTTTTCAATATAGATTTGTATGCGGCCTAATAAAACATAAATTGCATTTGAGGACATAGGTATACCATTTCCATTAAATACAAACGGGAGAGCTCCAGATATTCCACATTTAATAGGTTTGTGACATTTCAAAATTAATACGTTTTCGGCGTTTTCCTTAAAGATTTCAGTTTTATGCATTTGTCAAATGTGATGTATTTAAATTGGGGTAGCAGTTGTTATTATAAAGGTGATTTATTACCTTGAAAGAATGCGGCCAAATGGGTTTAAAAGCTTCCTGTAGTATAAAATGGTATAGAAAAAAGATCTATAAATAATGCAACAAGGAAATACCGGATTTTATATATAATATTTCGAAAATCATGCGAAACGAAATGTGATGATTCATTTTATCACTTTTATCGGCCATGAATCGTTATCCTTCCTCTTCAAGGAGTTAAAAATTAATTCCGTGCGTTTGCGATGTAAGCACGTTATGGAGCTCTTCGACAAAATGGAAATTCGTCAAAATGTATGTCTATCTACACTTAATTCCCTTGGCAGACCATCCTTTTCGTCTTAACCTTATTGGTGACGATACCATCAAATAGAAGATGAATGATTTTTTTAAAAGATGATTTTTGCAACAAGGATCCAATTGGTTTTTTTTCTTTATTTAGAGAAAAGTTTTTGATACCAGACTAACAATATATCAAATAGTAAAATATAAAATCTTAACAGCAATATTTTTAGTGAGCCGATTCATTTGCATAGACATTCGTAGCAGGAAGCTGAAAATTGCCAGTGGCATCTCCTTCCTATATGGCCCGAGAAATTTGTCAAATCTGACAAAAAGCCGTGTATTTTACGCGTGCCAGCCTCAAAAACGACCCACTTCCAGAAAGAAGCGACCGAGGGTGGTGGTATTAAGTAGATTTAGTAAAAAAATCCTGAAATATGTTTAACTATGCTTAATGGGGTTTCTAGCCCAAAACGAAAAGGGGAATATATATAATACCATATTTTTAACTGATTTAGAACCACACGCCTGCTCCTATTTATTTATAGATCCGCATATGAAAACAAGCAATTTAAATAAGCTAGTGTATTCTTCAGAATATTAACATAACGAATAAGTTTAATACTTATCTTAAAAAACGAATCAATACCACCGGCCATTATTACTTCACCGTCCCGTACCGTCTACCCCTTTGTTAAAGTGGTGACACGCCTAAAATACAATAAAAGTGTTTCAAAAATTAATTTTAAATTTTATCTCCGAAACAGGTAGATCATGGGACACCTTCGAACACGATGTATATCAGCGCACACACACACCTTCCAGGTTATGAATATTTCATAAGTAATTTCGCATTGGAGAGCTCAACCGAAATCGTGTGGTTCTGTACAGGGTCCGAATTAAAGACCGGAACGGCGTATTCTCTACGCCTAAATAAAACAATAAGTGGTTATAGGAGTTAACGAAGGATGTTGTAAAATAAACAGAAAAATTTCCTATAAGTGTACGTTTAATTATATCTACTGGCGTTTTTTTACAGCGCAAAGGTGCATTTTTACGGCTGTAGGAAACATTATGCGGTTATGTCAGTTATTAGGTATTTTTTTATGCACTTCAGATGCGCTACAGAAACAGGACTTGGTGTACATGTCCTCTGTATTTTTGTTTGAGCTTAAGCGCTGTTAAGGTGTAGGGAAAAATGGATTTTCTACATAATTTCGAAATGCCTTGGCATATTTTTTGCGCACCTTGACGCTTGATCTACAGATTCGCATAAAATTTCTGTTTTCTTTAGTTCTCACAAACAGTTGGTGGTGTTTTCATAGCCGCTTATACTCTTGTAGAAATTGAAAGTGGGCAAAACCCAACAACCAGGCTCAGATAACAAATAACGATAAGGGCGATATCATCGTGTAATCTGGCCACTAGATCCTGAATGCTAAGGATTAGGGCGAATCTACTTATCATCCCTTAACAAGCCTAGCGCGTGTCAGCTTGAAGGTACAGGAGTTTTATTTTTCATAAATAGTCGCTTTGCTACTAGAAGAGAGTCTGTTCCAAGAATGAACGGTTTACCTTCTGGAGATTCGTAAATTGTATACGAATGACTTGGCGCTTAGAAGTTTTTGGTGTTGAGTTACCAAGTTGTTTTAAATTGAAAATGGAAACCGTACCTACACCATTAAGAAAGCGATAAAGAGCTAAACGGAGTACAACAGTTATTTATTGACAGAAAAGTGCTTCTATGCGAATGTACGGAGAAGGCGGAATTATAATAATTAAGTTCCCAGCGAATTTTTGAGGCATTCACATTTTGACATCTATCAATAGCGACGACGTCGCACCTTGTGCTTAATAATGTTAAATAGTTCAGGTCTCCTCATTTTAAGGATCCAGGATCCCATTGAGGATATATATATTTTGTTGACACTTGTTCTCGCTTCTTTCCACTTTACTCCCAATTTTGCGTATTCGTCATCCTTGTCTTGTGGTACACTTCCTTCATGATTCATCCTTCTTAAAATAATAGCATATTATACAATTAAAACTCGGTTGGCTACTACCGCAAGTCTTCATTAAATGTAAGGCAAATAACAAATTAGGTGATAATTAAATGAATGAAGCAATTTACCACTTAACCTAAGTGCTAGTTAACATATTACTTAATATCCATTTCATTCTAACTGTGCTCTGCGAGGTTTTGTTTATGATATAAATATAGAATGCAATTATCTTGTTACAGTTCTAATTTGCATAATTAGTTTTTTTTTCGTCACAATTAAAACGTGACGTTAATTAAAGATTATTGCAGCAAGGAAGCTTATTGTGTTTGTGTCCTGTGATCGTAGGTAATTAAAAAATGCATCCGCATTTATTTAACCTGACATGAAAAAATCGTTCTCAGAGAAGCCACAACTGTTTGTTGCTAGAAACACATTCCTGGTCGTTGCCCATATGTGATACATCGTTGTGTTAAATCCTTGCACTGGTAGAAGATTGTCTCCGTAAGATTCCAGAATAGACGGAAATATTGCAAGTAATCAATATGCTGGATTAGTAACAAAGTGAATATATACTGCTGTAAAATGGCAACGATAGGAACAGTTTATATT
This sequence comes from Rhagium mordax, assembly GCA_963680705.1. Classification (NCBI taxonomy): domain Eukaryota; kingdom Metazoa; phylum Arthropoda; class Insecta; order Coleoptera; family Cerambycidae; genus Rhagium; species Rhagium mordax. The sequence goes on along the minus strand of OY796656.1, from coordinate 125,949,480 downwards.
TACTTTAATTCGTGGGAAGAGTAATGAAAACAATAGTATGCTTCAATGGAATGAAACATACATACATGGTGTGTTAATGGGAAAAGTTTTAGACAAATTTTAGTAGGTGGTGTAGAATCATCCAACAATCAAAAAAGTCTTATGATTTTTTCTCTAATATGATTTTCTTTCCTAAGAATAGCGCAAACGTTTTCAATTAGGACAGTACAAGGGCGTTCGACTGGCCAACAGTGAGGCAATAATCTTACATTGCATTCAAAGTCCAATAATCTTGTACCATTGGCAGGTAGTAAACAATTTTTTGCCCTTTATTTTTCATGATTTCAAAGTGAAACTGGCGTAGTTAATATAGACGTAAAATGCCACATTTTGACGTATCTGAAGATTTTTTCGAACTTCTGGTTTAACCGGAAGTGACACACAATTCTTGATTTTAATTTAATTTTTAAATTGGAACACACTGTATATTATTGCATTTTCAGATTCCCGAGAAAATTCTGAATAGGTTTAAACTGTTTTGGTGAGTTTTTATGCCGGCTTGATTTTTTTAGAGCCAAGTTTTGTTTTAAAGTCTTCGCTAGTAAACCTTTATTAGGTACTATTATTATTAATATTGAATTTAAAAAAAATTATAACTTGTCATTATTGTACAAAATAGTTCAGTTATTCAGAATTTTTCCGGAATTCTAAAAATGCAATAACATACAGGGCGTTTTTTTTTTCATTCGCATCTGCACTGATTTGATCTCCTATAAGAGATATCGAAAAATTTCAAAAACGAGATGATAGAGGACTCAATGGTGGATAGTATAAAAATATTTTGAAATATACAGGGTGATCGATTTAGGCGTGATGTCAAAAACTTATGTTTTTTTAAATGGAACACTAGGTATATTATTACATATTTGAATTCTCCTTTTAAAGACGACTCAATCGATATACCACTTGATGGGTCTGCGATGGGTCGGTACCATGATATGGGTGAGTTTGTACCAAAAACGTGCCAACTTTGTGAGCTCACTGTGGCGTAGCGGAAAAACATTATGAGATCTAGTTTGTGCAAAAAATTGTCAAAAACCCTGTAGTTTACGCTGCTGTTATCAGATCTAACGAAATCGGTCATTTTATACCGGGTGAGTCAGGAAACGCCAAATCTACTTTTTCCCATTTTTTTCAAATGGAACACCCTGTATATTATGACACCAAAGGAAAGCCCTTTGAAAGAGCTTTCCACTAATATTAAGGTTCAAGGGTCTATCTTTCATGGGTGCCAAGATATTTGATGGTAAAGTGGCACAATTTGAGGTTTATTAAAAAATTACACTCAATTTTCAATTATTTTGTAAAGTTTCGCTGAAATCGGCTCTTTTCAGTAAGAAAATTTTGAAAATAATTCACATACTCGGAGAGAAAAACCGTACTTCAGTACAGAAAAGTACTTAAGTATAAAATAGTCAACGCCTGATAAATTTAATTTTTTTTCTGAAATGTGTGTATTCGCAATGTTTCAATAGCTACACTAGCTGATGTTCGAAGAGCAACTGAAAATCGTTAACGGCTGTGTATCAGGGACAATGGGAACATTTTTGAACATTTAATTTAATTTCCAGTACTTCCACCCAGTTTTTTTTCCAAATAAAGCTTTCGTTTCCTATTTTTCTTATTTTTTTTTTGTCTGCAGAGGACTATCATGGTGCAGATAAGTTGATATAATTATTTTCGAAATTTTCTTATTGAAATGAGCCGATTTCAGCAAAAACTTACAAAACAATTGAAAATTGAGGGTAATTTTTTAATAAACCTCGAATTGTGCCACTTTACCATCAAATATCTTGGCATCTATGAAAGATACATCCTTGAACCTTAATATCAGTGGAAAGTTCTTTCAAAGGGCTTTCCGTTGGTGTCATAATATACAGGGTGTTCCATTTGAAAAAAATGGGAAAAGCAGATTTGGCGTTTCCTGACTCACCCGGTATAAAATGACCGATTTCGTTAGATCTGATAACAGCAGCGTAAACTACAGTGTTTTTGACAATTTGTTGCACAAACTAGATCTCAAAATGCTTTTCCGCTACGCCACAGTGAGCTCACAAAGTTGGCACGTTTTTGGTACAAACTCACCCATAACATGGTACCGACCCATCGCAGACCCATTAAGTGGCATATCGATTGAGTCGTCTTTAAAAGGAGAATTCAAATATGTAATAATATACCTAGTGTTCCATTTAAAAAAACATAAGTTTTTGTCATCACGCCTAAATCGATCACCCTGTATATTTCAAAATATTTTTATACTATGCACCATTGTGTCCTCTATCATCTCGTTTTTGAAATGTTTCGATATCTCTTATAGGAGAGCCAGGATATTTGGCCGACGCGAGGCTGGGACACCCTGTATGAACCACAGTCGAACCAAATAACAATAAAAATCCACACAGAAATTGTTCTATGTACGAAATAACGATAATCTGCAAGTTTCACCTACAGCGATAATTTATACAATTTAAATATTGTATAACGTGTCAATTAACAATAATTGAACCACGAAAAAGTTTACTTTAGACAAGATATGGTAAAACGGAAACGGGAATACCCATCCACGTGCTTAACAAAAGCAGTGCTACTAGGTAATCATCTGAAAATAATCCAAAATATGTAAATAATACGAAATACGGTTATTATTTTGACAAATTATTATTTTTACTATAGCACAATAAAGCTGAAGCAATAACTAATAAGCAAATTTTATGAATAGCGATATTTAAGCGACTACAAGAAATGTATGACTTACCTAGGTAAAATTCGAAAGGCAAAAGACGCTCTCTAGCCCGGGACGAGCCTCGTTCACAACGTTCATCCGCTGTGGCGTTTTTGTTGTATTTTTTCTACCACATACCGATCAAATGCGAATACATGGTTATTCAGTTGTGAGGAGTCATATTTTAATACGCAAAATAGAAACTATAACCTGCTGTAACGAATTGCAACTTAAATCGTTACAACCAAAGGAAGTACAGGCCTGGGCCGAAGACATTTTGATATCTTAAGCAACAAAAGTGTTCGCTGTCTTATACATTTGATGTTATAAGAGGGCTCGCACTGTTTTTTCAACTTACGTAATAATTCCCTTTTAGATCCAGATAGTCACGCGAAGTCTTTTCTAATTTTATTAGTCATAACAGTAAATTCGTTGACTGATTACTGGAAAAAGTTGCATTAATGTTGTAGAATTCCCTTTACATAAAAAATACTAATAATATGTAATAGGTCTTAATTGATTTTAAAAGGCAATATCTAGGACATAACAATTCATGCAAAACAAAATTTAGTTCCGACCGAACGCAAAATATAATAGAATTTATTGCACTATAATGCACATCACGGTTTCTATTAAATCTACCCAATACGTGACTGTATAACCAGATTAAAATATTGGAACGTCGATTTCCATAAAAATGCCATAAATCTCTAATTAGTTACTTCGGATAATTAAAACGCTGCATGTAATTTTTAGTAAGTAGAGCCGGGGGTCAATACACCTTGTGATTTTATAAAAACCATCTGCCATCTTCCCACGCCGCAAATAAATAATTTCTCCCTAATACTATAAACTTTTGCTCGTTAGGTAAGACAGGAAAATTATTTAACACGGCCAGGAGCTAAATCGGGACCGGAGAAATGGGATGGTTTATAGTCAACAAACAATTCGTACGCGAATTTGCCAGCAATATAAACAGTATCTTTGTTATTCTTTAATCAATGGTTCGGGAATATCTATGCTTTTCAATTTTTCTTTGACGCGACAGGCCTTTACTTTGACTTGAGCTGATGCTTAAAACGATAACAAGCCTACGGCTTGTTTTAATTTTTAGATTCAGCACAAATTTAATTTCCCCATAGTGTGGTTAAGCACGAAATTAAAAACTTTGGAAAAAATGATTCAGTAATATATTGTTGCATTTAAAAAAAGGAAGAATTAATTTGCAAATGACGGAAACCTAAGATAATAGATCACCTTATATAGAAAAAATCGACCACCAAATGAGGTGCCGCAAAATCGCATATATTTTGCCAAGATGGCATCATAAACATACTACCATTTTCCATCAGCGAAATCCGCTCGGCGATGGCACGTGTTATTTTTTTACAGCCGTTTAATAGACGTGAAGGGGTCATCATTTAACACGTCCTTTTGTACCGATTTGACCCCGTAGACGCCCAACTAACATAACACAAGTTAAGTATATAAAAAACTTAAAGATGTGTTGATAGGTTTTGGTTTACAGACATGCCATCACCCTAAAAAGGTGCGAGGGGCGACTAGGGGGTGTCGGGGCATAGTGTAGGTGTTTAAGGGATGAAATGCACGAGGCAGCGTGCGGATGTGGCACCGGCCAGCAGCTGCACGGGAACACAGTTCAGGTTACTGTATGGTAGCGTCGTCGGTAGCCCACCTCGCGTTCAATTTGCCACCAACCAGACTAGATATTACAGACGGTACAATGCACAATTGTGGATTTTGATGTAATTGTATCATAAAGATGGATAAACGAGTGGGTGATGCACACCTTGCGTCTGAATACAGAATATGGTTTTACAGGAAGTGTAAGACATACACAAAATTTTGTGTATTTTATATTATAAACAGTATACGGATTTTTAATTCCTTCATAGCTTCTTAATCAATTGTGAAGGCTGGAAAGTTGCATATTATTACAGCACTTTTTGACTAAATCGTCACTTGTTCCCGAGATGTGCACAAAAGCTTTTGTTTTTCTCATGGATGCCTTCTTGAATATTTTGTTTGTTGGATAGCGTTTTTTAAATTTACATTTTTTTATTTATTACTTTGTGGTTACCTCAGCAGCGACGCGACGCATATGTCGCGTGCCTATCGAATAGGAAATTTCAAGTGGCACACGGCATCGAGTGGCCATTTTGACGCATTTCTAAACCCTTCTCGTCGATATAAAAAATTGATTTTTAATAACGCCGTTTCTGCATTCCAATTATATTATGCCACCGAAGGGTACGTGTTCTTCCCCACATACACGACTGTCAAATTTATATACCATTCCATTTCACGTCGGGTGGATATTTACGTTTACCGTGGAGGCAACAATGAAGCAAATAGGATATAAAAGCGGAACAGCCATAACACGGCCGCGGGGTACATTGTAAAATACTAAATAGACTGTAATGTTCTCGTTTTCCTCGTATAAGGCCCTGCCAACTTCAACATCTGTCACCGTGCAAACATCGTAAAACGAAACCCGACACCGCCATATTATTCGGAAGTGGCACAAGGTGTCTGCCATAAAGTGTCTATCCCACTCCGTTCCAACTTGGAGTGAATTATATCAAGTTATATATACCGCGTCAGCGTGTAGTTATGAAAGCATGGAACGAGACGTATGGTTATTGTTATATCTACTTGAGTAAAATTTCATAACTCACATCCAAAAATGCTTTACTTGTTTCGCAGTTAGAAATGTTAGATATATTTTTCCTTGTGAGCGCCATATCCAAGAGATTCGACGGCAAGGATGCTGGTTGGTTAATATTTTATTGTTAGTTAGTTAATCTAACAATGAATTAATTAATCAAAGACACCTGATATTCACTAGAGATAATGTCTAATTATGTTCAGATATTGAAATTAGGTAATTATCTGAAATTAATTCATTTAACTGCAATTACAAAATCTAGTAAATGTTTCTAAATCATTTAAAATATAAATGTTTTATAAATATCTACAAGTTAGACACTTTTAATTAATATTAAATTATTTAGTAGATATTTTTAATTGAATAAAAATATTTGCTGGATATTTCTAATTAATCAGCGACATTTTTAATTGAAATAAATTGATTTAGTAAGTGTAATTAAAAATATCTACTAATTATTTCTAATTAAAATAAGAACACAGTCAGAGACATCTGAAATTTATTAGAAATATGTCTAATTATTTCCATAAACCAGAAATTAATTTAATTAATCAATACAATTAAAATTATAATTGAAAACATCTAATGGATATTTTTTAAATCATTTGAAAATGTAAATGTTAATTTAAATTGTCTATAAGACATTTTCAATTGGAATAAAGTGATTTAGTTGATTTTTTTAATATAATTAAAAATATCTACTAGTTATTTTTAATTAAAACAGGAGCACAGTCAATGACATCTGAAATTCGTTAGAAATATGTCTAATTATTTTCTATACCAGAAATGTATTAAATTAATTAATACAATTAAAATTATAATGAAAAGTATCTAGTGGATACTTCTAAATCATTTTAAAATAAACATGTTTTCAAGAATATGTACTAAACATTTTTAATGGAAATAAGTTATTTAGTAAATATTTTTAATAGAATTAAAAACTTGTACTAATATCAATATCCACTAGTAGATATTTTTAATAGAATTAATTTTTTTTAAAATTAGAAATATTTACTAGATATTTCTAATTGAAATAAAAATACCTACTTGATATTTTTAATTCAGTCAAAGATATCAATCAATGTTTAATTATTTTCAGAAATTTTTATTGGGAAAAAAATTTTTATTGCATATTTTTAACTCGATTAGAAATATCTAGTAAATATTTGTAAGGCACTACATATTTCTAATATAGTTAAAAATTTCCACTAGATATTCTTAAATCAATCAGACATACGAAATTCATTAGAGATGTCTAATTACTTTCATATTCATGTCATCTGAAATTAATTAAATTAATTTGTACAATAAAATTATAATTAAAAATATCTAGGTACTAGACATATTTAATTGAATTAAAAGTATTCAGTAGATTTTTAATCGAATTAAATACCTACTAAATATTATAATTTAACCAGATACTCATGAAATTTACTAGAGATGTGCCTAATTGTTTTCAGATATTCGAAATTAATTATCTGAAATTAATTGAATTAATTAATACAATTTAAAAATCTAGCAGATGTTTCTAAATCATTTTAAATATAAATATTTTAAAAATATCTACTAGACATTTTTAATTGAAATAAAATTATTTAGTACCTAGATTTTTAATTGAATAGAAATATCTGGTGCATATATACTTTTAATTAATCAGTGACATTTTTTATTGAAGGGCAGTGATTTTTAGTAGGTACTTACTTTATTTATGATTATGTACTAAAAAGCGCATCGTGCTACATATGTTTTTATTATATAGTTATTTCTAATTGAAATAAGAACACAGTCAGACACATCTGAAATTCATTAGAAATATGCGAGGAAAATGTCTAATTATTTTCATATATCAGAAATTAATTTAATTAATTATTACAATTAAAATATCTAGTGGATATTTCTAAATCATTTAAAAATATAAATGTGAAATTATCTATTAGCACTTTCAGTTGAAATATAGTGATTTAGAAGATGTTTTTGGTATGATTAAAAATATCAACTAGTTATTTCTAATTGAAATAAGAACAATTAAAACTATAACAATTAAAAATGTGTAGCAATGTGAATGTGAATCAGTGTCATTCAAAAATGTAAATGTTTTTAAATACATATCTGCTAAACATTTTTAATTGAAATAAAGTTATTTAGTAGATCTTTTTAATAGAATTAAAAATTTCCGCTTATACATATTGTCTACTAGTAGACATTTTTAACAGAATTAATTTTTTTAAATAAAATTTAAAATATTTACTAGATATTTCTAATTGAAATAAAACCACCTAATAGATTTTTTTTCAGTCAGAGATCCGATTTATTAGAGAAATGTTTAATTATTTTCCGAAATTTTTATTTGAAATAATATTTTTTTGTGCATATTTTTAACTCGATTAGAAATATCTCCTAAATATTTGTAAGGTACTACATATTTCTAATTTAATTACTTAATAATATCTACTTGATATTTTTAAATCAATCAGCTTATAAAATTCATTAAAGATGTCCAATTATTTTCATATTCATATGTCATCTGAAATTAATTAAATTAATTTGTACAATGAAAATTATAATAAAAAATATCTAATGGAAACATATTTTTAAATCATTTAAATATATAAATGTTTTAAAATTATTTACCAGAGATTTTTAATTGAAGTACACATATTCAGTAGATTTTTAATTGAATTAAAAATACCTACTAAATATTTCTAATTGAAATAAAAACACCTACTAAATATTTTTTAATTTAATCAAATACCCCTGAAATTCACTATAAATGTCTAATTATTTTCAGATATTTGAAATTAATTATCTGAAATTAATTGAATTAATTAATACAATTAAAAAATCTAGCATTTAAAATATAAATGTTTCAAAAACATCTACTAGACATTTTTAATTGAAATAAATTAATTTTGTTAATTTTTTTAAATTGAATAAAAATATATAGTAGATATATATTTTTAATTGAATAAAAATATATATTATATATTTTTAATTAATCAGTGACATTTTTTATTATATAGTGTGTTTCTAATTGAAATAAGAACACAGTCAGAGACATCTTAAATCCATTATGTATATCTAATTATCTTGAAATATGTGAAATTATATAAATTACTTAATGCAATTAAAATTATAATAATTAAAAATATCTAGTGAATGTTTCTGTCATTTAAAAATATAAATGTTTTTAAAAATATCTACTAAACATTTTTAATTGAAATAAAAATATCTAAGTAGGTACTAAATCTTTTTAATTCAAACAGGGGCATGAAATTCATTAAAAATGTCTAATTATTTTCTGGAATTAATTTATTGTACGTGAAATAAATTGCAAATGTATCTAATAAATGTTAATTCTTAGTACATGTTGATATGATATACAGTATTGGTAAATATTTATTTAGAGATTCACCTTGACAAGATAGGAAAGAATTAAATTAGCAATAGAAGTGGATATATTAACGTATATTTATATATTTTTAGCGAAATAGCCAACCATTTTTTAGTTCAAAATATTTTCACATAGGGCAATTTGTTCAGTAATTAATTATTTTCATAGATTTTTATGAATTTATCGTCTATAATCACATCAATAATAATGAATGAATCCCATACCTCACCAAGTGGGGTCTTCACTTTATTCAGTAACCCAATGCTAATCCTTGAGAGATACAGAAATTATAAAAACAGCTATATATAGGCCAATTTAGATCAGATATACCATAGTGTATCATTTATTATCTCGATCACAATCTGCAGATCACCTGCTCGTACCATATGGGACCCAACTTCTCCCTTAGAATTGAAAATTCGAACGGACGGCATATAGCACCAAACGACCCAAAATGGGTCGTACTAAAACGGCAAATTGAGTTGTTTAGCAATAACGTATGCCAGATTAGGATTCATGTATTGTGACGGGCCCTGTGATTGACCGGTGAGGCATGTTGGGTCCCAGGACACCTAAGCATTAGGGCGAAAGTTCCCTGAACAGGTGATGGGCGGCTCGGGGTATTAGAGGATCAGCGATAATGCCCATATACCCCGTATTATCGAATTAACTCTACTAGAGTAGTATGTCATTTGGACATATTGTCAGGATCATCGGTGTGCGTGTTTGCGATGGATAATGGTCATATTTGTCATGAGGCTAAATGTCCGGTTCAATTATTATATATTAAGCAAATTACCGCTTGTATTAGATATAAAAGGGGACGCAAATTGTTCGCCTTTCTTGTAGGGTTGTTGACATCTGTGTGGCGAAATTGCTTCTGAGAATCTAGCGTGATTAAAATACATGCGAAATATCAGGGCGGGGAAAATAGACAAATTTTTATACGCAAAATATCAGACGGGTTGGTTGTAATTCTAAACAACGTACTAATGCGATGTAAGGTGCCATTACCGTAATTGAATAGTTATGGTCGTCGGAGCTCAGCGCATCATTCCAGGGACAGCAAATTTTTTCAATGTATAAAATAAATTAGACATCTGAAATTCATTAGAGAAATGTCTAATTGTTTTCAGATATTTAAAACTAATTCATTTATTTGAAATTAATTAATACAGCTAAAAATATCTAGTAGATATTTCTAAATAATTTAAAAATATATTTAATTAAAAATATTGTCTCGGTATTTCTAATTGAAATATAAATATTCACTAGATATTTATAATTCACGAAAAATATCTAATTATTCAATCAGAAACATATTTCTTTAGAGATATGTTTAATTATTTTTAGGTATCTGATAGTATTTAAATTAACTAATGCATTCAAAATTATAATTAAAAATATCTACTACACAGTTATAATTAAAATATAAATATTCGGTAAATATCTTTTAATACAGTTAGACTTATCTAGTAGATATTTTTAATCTACTAGATATACTAAATATATTTAATTTAAATAGAAACGTTTGAAATTCGTTAGAGATACAGCTAATTGAAATCCAAATCTCTACTAGATATTTTTAATTCAATCATAGACATTTGAAATTCATTAGAGATATGTCTAATTATTTTAAGATATTTGATATTAATTTATTCCACCTGAAATTAATTAATGCAGTTAAAAACATCCTAAATCATTTAAAAATATATTTAATTAAAAATATTAGCTCGATATTTCTAATTGAAGTCAAAATATTCACTAGATATTTTTAATTAATGAAAAATGTCTAATTCAATCAGAAACATAATTCATTAGAGATATGTTTAATTATTTTTAGGTATCTGATATTAATTTAATTAATGCATTCAAAATTATAATTAAAAATATCTACTACACAGTTCTAATTAAAATAATATTATTCAGTAAATATCTTTAATATAATTAGAAGTATCTAGTAGATATTTTTAATCATCTACTAGATATACTAAATATTTTTAATTTAAACAGAAACGTTTGAAATTCGTTAGATATACAGCTAATTGAAATCCAAATGTCTACTAGATATTTTTAATTCAATCGGAGACATCTGAAATTCATTAGGGATATGTCTAATTATTTTCAGATATTTGATATTAATTTATTACATCTGAAATTAATTAATATAGTTAAAAATGACTAGTAGATATTTCTAAATCAGTTAAAAATATATTTTGTAATTAAAAATATTTGCTCGATATTTCTAATTGAAATAGAAATATCTACCATATATTTTTAATTCAATTAGAAACAGAGAATTCATTAGCTAATTATTTTCAGATACCTGATATTAATTAAATAAATTAATACAATTAAAACTACAATTAAAAATATCTACTACACAGTTCTAATTAAAATACTAGATACATAGTAGATATTTTTAATTTACTAGATATTTATCATTGAAATAAAATATGTAACAAATAATTCTAATTCAAACAAGAACATTTACGACTCATTAGAGATATGTGTACTAACTTTCAGGACTCTGTTATTAAATAAATAAATTAATACAATTAAAACTAGAATCAATTATTAATTTATGTGTAAAATATCTATTGGTTATTTCATCAGTATATAATATAAGTATAAAAATATATATTCTTACAGTTTTAATCAAAATATAATTATATAGGTAGTAGATATTAAAAATTCATTAGAGATAGATCTAATTGAAATACAAATCTGCTAGATATATCTGTCTAATTCAATTAGATGCATCTGAAATGCATTAGGGATTTTTCTAATAATTTTCTAGTATTTGAAATTAATTTATCATATCTGAAATTAATTAATTAAAAATATGTACTAGACATTTTTAATTGAAATAAAGTACTCAGTAGATATTGAAATACAAATATCTTCTAAATATATTTAATTCAATCAGCGGCACGTGAAATCCATTAGGGATTTTTGTAATAATTTTCAGATATTTGATAATAAATTATTATATCTGAAATTAATTTATTTAATCAATTGGAAATATCTACTAGACCTTTCTAATTGAACTAACAGTACTTAGTAGCTATTTTTAATTGAATTTTAAATATCTACTGAATTTTTTTAATTGCAATTGCAATATCTACTAAATATTTTAATTTCATCAGAGACATCAGAATTCATTAGATATGTCTAATTATTTTAAATATATACTGAATTTTTTTAATTGGAATTAAAATGTCTACTAAATATTTTTAATTAAATTAGACATATTCAGAATTCTTTAGAAATGTCTAATTATTTCCAGATATCTGACTTAATTATTACAATTAAGACTATAATTAAAAATGTCCAGTGGATCTCTTTTAATAACATAAATGTTAAAAGTGGTTTGACAGTTTTTTTGCGAATCTACGTGCTCTAGTAGATCAAATATTTTTTGAAAATATGGCTTATTATCGGGGAACTTTTTCACATAAGCATACGAAATATTAATCGTCAAGTTAAAATTACCACTATTACGAGTACCAACGTTGCACATACACCTTGTCCTTGTCATCAGTATGGTCAACCAAATTCCAGAAAATGTCATCTATTTACAATTAAAGCCGCATATGTATGTAGTAACGTTTATCATATAATTCGTATTACGCATAATAATGGCTTATTTTCAAATTACAATAAGTTACCATCCATCGCATGATTGTTTAACAATGCAATTTGAAGAATGCGTATGGGAAAATATTTACTTTTTTATATTGGTATAATATCGCGAATGCGATCCATTATGTTCACTGTTTTATCGAGCCGGCATATCTAATGTTGGTGTGGAAAATGAGCAATGTTTTATGTAGAAATTAATTTTAGATCTGTCATTAGTTAGTGTACCTTGACAATGTCGCCGGTCTGTCTGTGGCCTATCTATTTGTACGTCTGCAGTGGTTTTTTGTATAAACACAATAATTTTGAAAGGAGTTGAGGTGTCACCTTGGTATTTGGCACAGGTCCATCCCGTTATAGTGGGATCTCTTCTTATATATGTATTTAGAACCACAGAAATACGTACGATATTATTCCGATAAATAACAAACCTAAATACTCAGTAAAATGCATACATATTGAAAAATTTAAAAACAACAAAACTTTATTGTTTTTTTTCATTTTCTATGTTCTCCAGACATTTATAAATTCATGTATATTTATTATTATGAAAGAGTCCACACATAAAAAATGGCCAAGCATTTATTAAACATAAATAAATTGTCCCTTCCTCAACACAAACACCACAAAAAGGGCACACCATCGACTGCGTTTATCGGTCTCTAGACCTATAAGTGTTGAAGAAAAACAACTCGCCGCATCCACAGCCGTCATATTTAGAGGAATCACATGTGGTTAAATCGGTCCCCCTAGGCCCTAGACATTCTATCCGCGTACGTGAAGATGGAAGACAACGCCGGCTCAGCAGGACCGAAAACTCAAAACTAATCGAGGGGTGAGTTCTTGTCATTAACATAGCGGAAGTTCGACGACTGACGCAAGAGGTTACCGGGTCACGACAAAGACGTATTCGACAAATGTGTATCGTAACGGGGTCATGGAGGACGTGGCGAACTAAAAATAAAATATTCAGGGCAAAACGGGAAGTTGCGTAAATTTCTACCACTTTATTTCCTTTTCTTCCTCACTTATTAATAATAATATAAAAGTTTTAATATAGGCCAAGTCTCAGGTGGGGGTATGTAAAGAGAGGAAATTATAAAATATTAGAAACCCCTTTCAGGTTTGGCTCATTTTAAGGTTTTTAAGAAGAAATATATTTTTGTGGAAATGTGGAAATGACTGCGTCCAAGTATATATTATTTGAAAGAAAGTCTTCCTAATAAAATACTTCTGAGGAAAAAATTGAACCGCCTTAAAGAACCCTCATTAGGTACAGGGTGTGAATGAATTTTCTGCCTCATTAATTAATTAAAAAAATAAAATCCGATTCTGCAGAGCGATTAAGAATTAAACGCTAGATATTTTATGAGCTATACTTAGTAAAAAACAAACACCTTGTATTTTATTATGTAAATCCATATTCTCAAGATTACGTCAATCGTTGCATATACATATTGCGAGCCGAGCCGCGTTGGTTAATAGTCCTGTTCGCTGTACCTGTTCGGACGTCTATGATTGATTAGCGAAATTATTATGCTTTCTGACCATAATAATTGTATTAGTCAATCAATGGGTTACCTTGAAGGTTTATTTACACACAGGGGCGGTGCTCCGGAAGCTATGACATTGTCCGTGAACAAATTGGGCATGTGTCTCGTCCGCGGTCATCCGGATTTGTATATGAACTTGGCACGCGTTAATCCGGCTCATCCGCCGAAATCGGCATCCCCTTTGTCGGGGAAGAGAGCCTCGACCAGTCGTCTTATTATTTACAAAATTCTAAATGAACGTCGGAATTTAATAGAAACAATTTCAAAAATTGTGATAATTCAATAAAAGTTTCATATAAATTATGTAAAAAATATTTAAATAATTTACAGTTTTATGGAAAAACCTGAATAAAATATACAGATCGTTATTTAAAATAAAAAAGTTGGAGTTACTTTACTTATGGAATTAATTCTTAAATTGTCATAGCGCCAGAAATTAACTAATGAATATTTTATAAAAAAAAGGACAATTTTTATTAATATTAACACATGTTTATAACCTGTATATTAAACTTTTAAATGTATCAACATATTATTAACAATGTTTTTTTTTTTCAGGTAATAAAGTGGTAGTTTAGTTTCTGCTGTTGTGGTAAATATGCCCTTTATGAAATGCTTGTTTTTCTAGTAAAATATGTACCCCAATAATTTCGTTGTATCAAAACAATAGGCCGTATAAAAAATTGATTATATAGTACTGATAAGGGAACATTATAATAAAAAATACATTGTGACCACTCGATCGGTGTGATAAATGGCGAGAGCGGGCGTTGACCTGCGATATAGAACTAATCGAGGAATTAATATTTGGCATAAAATAAAGAAAATATTGAATTAATTATTATAAAATATATTTTTTTCCGATTAGTTTGCACGCAAACGTCGGCGTAGCATTGGCGCCTTCGCCATTTTATGCACGATAATCTTTCATGTACGAAATGAAATGAAAATTGGGTTTCATTCCAAGTTGTAAATTGCATATGTTTCTTTATTATTCATAAATAACAAGTTAGCATTAATCCAAGGTCATTCAATGAAAAGAAATTTTAAGAAAAATAAGTATTTACAATTTTGTCTACGGGAGAAAGTGAGAAGAAAGAACTTACTACTGTAAATTTTTGTAGAATTCCTCGAGGGCCTGTTGTTGGTCCACCCCATTTATGTGGGGCATTTTTACCATTTAATATATTTAGTTTTGAATCAGCTGTAAAGTTTTGGCACTTCAATAATTTTTCTACTAGCTAAAAAATTATTTCCATTTTTAATAACGAGTAGCTCCACGTCTCCAAAAGAAGATTCTTAAATAGTAGCGATGTGTTCTATAACAGTGTCATTTAACGCCGGATATAATTAACACCTACAATGATATTTGCGGTTCACGAGTACAAATCGCTTGACAGTTCCTGTGTGGCTGTTAAGGCTCCTTTAAATTGCACAGAATGTTTAGATGAATCATTTATAGTTTATATAACTTAGTTTAGCTGCGGAGGTCTTGGGCCTATTATTTATTGAAATGCCATCATAATGTCCAAAACTGTTTCTGCGCCTCACCCGATTGGTAAAAATATCCAGTGGTGTCGTAATGACATAAAAATAAATATGCCTTGAAATTATTTTATTATTTCCTTGCATAAATTAAATATATCTATTAATTACTTACTTGTTAATCATGCAAGGATAAACGAAGGAAATAACACCATGTTTTATGGAAGGCATAATATTAGGCAGAACTAAAAAGCTATTTGCTTTTAAATGAGGTGGGTGCGTGTTTCTTCGATGCTTTTTTGATTATTTTTTCTTTATCAAATTCCTTGCCTCCAATATCCAGAATTATAGGACGTGTGAACTTGGTAACTTCAAACACAAGGATTAAAAACTGAACAGGCCAGAGGTAGAGGTTTTGGGTTTCAAATTGACAAAAGCATTCGATACTAGTTGTATAGGTTTCAAGGTGTTGCTGAAAACGACCACCCATATCTGATAAAAGGACGTTTATGGGCAAAGGACATTAAGTAGATGACTTGTATAGTAATCTGTAATTACATATAAAATTTGTAACTTTAAGTAAGCAATTACTGTTTAGAAACGTTAGATAGTAATTGTAGGCAATACTTAACAGAGTTCCTAAAGTAATTTTTAATTATAATTGTAAATCGACTTTTATTATTAGTAATATTGCTTAATCTACATAAAAACAACAAGGATGTAATAGCTAAAAATAGTTAATTAAGTCTAATAATTAGACAATTTGTTTGTAATTCATAATTACTTCTTAGAAATTTTGAATATTTTAGGTCATTGTAATTAATTACAGAATTTCGAAAGCAATTTCTAATTATAATTGCAAGTCGATTTCGCTTAATTTATTTCAATTATTTCGCTTAAATCTACACAATAGCAACAAGTATGTAAATTGCTAAAAATATTTAAATAAATACTTACAATAATTATTAATTAAATGATTTGTAATAGGTACATAATTACTGTTCAGGAATGGTAATTCATATGTAAATATAATTAATTACAGAATTCCTAAAGTAAGTTTTAATTAAAATTGCAATTCGACTTAATTCATTTTATTTCAATTATTTCTGCACAAAAACAACAAGGATAGAAATTACCAAACATTTTAATTTAGTACTCTAATTAAATAATTGATTTTTAATTCATAATTATTGCTTATAAATGGTAATTAATAGGTAATTATAATTGAATACAGAATTCCTAAAATAATTTCTAATTATAATTGATTTTTAATTCATAATTACTGCTTAGAAGTGGTAATTAATAGGTAATTATAATTGATTACAGAATTCCTAAAATAATTTCTAATTATAAATGCAAGTCTACTTCACCTATTATATTTCAATTACTTCGCTTAAATCTACACAGAAACAAGGACGTAAATTGCGTATTTAATTAAGTACTATAATTAATTAAATATTATGGAATACATAATTGCTGGTTGGAATTGATAATAAGTAGGAAATTGTAATTAATTACAGAATTTGGAAAGTAATTTCTAATTATAATTACAAGTCGATTTCACTTATTTTATTTCAGTTACTTCGCTTAAATCTACACAATAATAATAAAGTCTTTGTAAATTGCTAAAAATATTTAATTAAGTACAATAATTATTATTGAATTTCATAATTTAATTACTGTTTAGAAATGGTAATTCATGTGTAAATATAATTGATTACAGAATTCCTAAAGTAATTTTTAATTATAATTACAAGTCTACTTCACTCATTTTACTTCAATTATTTCGCTTTAATCTACACAAAAACAACAAGGATAAAAATTACAAAACATTTTTAATTTAGTACTCTAATAATTAGATCATTGATTTTTAATTCATAATTACTGTTTAGAAGTAATTAATAGGTAATTATAATTAATTGCAGAATTCCTAAAATAATTTCTAATTATAATTGATTTTTAATTTATAATTACTGCTTAAAAGTGGTAATTAATAGGTAATTATAATTGATTACAGAATTCCTAAAATAATTTCTAATTATTAATGCAAGTCGACTTCACTTATTTTATTTTAATTACATACTTCGCTTAACTCTGCACAAAAACTAAATTAAAAATAATTAACTAAATGATTTGTAATTCATAATTACTGTTAGAAATGGTAATTCATATGTAAATATAATTGGTTACAGAATTCTTAAAGTATTTTTTAATTATAATTACAAGTCTACTTCACTCATTTTACTTCAATTATTTCGTTTAAATCTACACAAAAACAACAAGGATAAAAATTACAAAACATTTTTTTGTAATTAATTACAGAATTTGGAAGTAATTTCTAATTATAATTACGAGTCGATCTCACTTATTTTATTTCAGTTACTTCGCTTAAATCTACACAATAATAATAAAGTTTTTGTAAATTAATAGGTAATTATAATTGATTACAGAATTCCTAAAATAATTTCTAATTATTAATGCAAGTCGACTTTACTTATTTTATTTTAATTACTTCGCTTAAATCTGCACAAAAACTAAATTAATAATAATTAATTAAATGATTTGTAATTCATAATTACTGTTAGAAATGGTAATTCATGGGTAATTATAACTGATTACAGAATTCCTAAAGTACTTTCTAATTATAATTGCGATTTCACTCATTTTATTTCGATTATTATGATTACAGAATTCCTAAAATAATTTCAAAATTATAAATGCAAGTCGACTTCACCTAATTTATTTTAATTACTTCGCTTAAATCTACACCAAAAACAACGAGGATGTAAATTGCTAAGAGTGTTTAATTTAGTACTCTAATAATTAAATAATTGATTTGTAATTCATAATTACTGCCTAGAAATGGTAATTATAATAAGTAAATAAAGAATTCCTAAAATAATTTCTAATTATAATTATTGCAAGTGGACCTCATTTATTTTATTTTAAATACTTCGCTTAAACCTAGACAAAAACAAGGATGTAAATTGCAAAAATTATTAAATTAAAAACTCTAATTAATTAAATGTTTTCGAATACATAATTACTGATTGGAATTGATAAATAGTGGGCAATTGTAATTGGTTACAAAATTTCTAATTATACTTGCGTATATTTTGCTGATTTTATTATAATTACTTAAATCTATACAAAAATAACGAAGATATAAATTATTAAAAATTTATTTATTGAATTACAATAATTAATTAAGGATTCGTAATTTATAATTGCTGGTTAGAAATGGTAATTAGTAGGTAATTGTAATTGATTACAGAATTCTGAAAGTAATTTTTAATTGTAATTGCAAATCGACTTCACTTATTTTATTTCAATTACTTCACTTAAATCTGCACAACTCCAATTAATTAAATGATTTAATTCATAATTGCTGTTTAGAAATGGTAATTAATGGGTGATTGTAATTATTGATTACAGAATTTCGAAAATAATTTTTAATTATAATTGACAACTGACTTTATATTTTCTATTTCAATTACTTCTCTTAAATCAACGCAGAAAAACAAGGGTGTAAACTGCAAAAAGTATTTAATTAATTGATTTGCAAGTCATAATTACTGATTAGAAATGGTAATTAGTAGGTAATTGTAATTGATTACAGAATTTCGAAAATTGTTGAAACTTTATTAGAAAGAGGTATTATCATTATTATTATTTTATTTCGTGAAACTTTTTGCATCTGTCGTATGTAACTCAATACGGTAAGTTACAATAGAACGTCCCCGCCAAGAGCGAAGCGTCGCGTCAGTTTAACTTGAAAGTGAAAGGAATTGATTTCGTAATACATTTTTTTGGAATTATTTTATTTTTTTTCACAATGATTTAACAAAATGGGCATATTGATTCCTGTTTACCCCGATATATAAATTCCTAGAAAACAGGTGCTCAATTTCTTTTTAATAATAAAAGTTCAAATACCGTTTTCCCATAAAGTGGAAGTGGAGGAAACTTGAAAAAAAAGTCGAAAAACGTCAAAGTATCGCGGCAGCAGCCAAAGATATCTTCTCCCACATTTTCGAGGCCGGGGAACGCGATAGTGATGATAACTTTTTAGCCAACCTCCTACAACTACCCCTAAATCGAAAAAAAACCCTTTTTCTGTTTTTCGGTCCTATATAGGTAGGCTTGCAGGAATCGTCGAATCGGGATTTTTTCAGAACTAGGGGTGGCGCAACCAACCCCACCCCTAATAGTGAAAACCCTAAAATCCACTGATAATGGAATGAAAAATATTAACAAGAGTTTTTCCAATTTTTTTTTATATTTGATGAATACGTCGCAGAGGGCTAAATTAGCTCATGGTGGTTTTCCCTATAGGTCTCTTTGGATTTTCAAGCGACTAATTGACGCCTTCCTTATATTCCCGAGAACTCCTTACGACACAATCAATATGTAAATACTCGTATCGATCGCCGACATATCTATAAGTGTGTATCCGTGAAAAAGTCAAGCGGATACTAATCTCCCCTTCGGGCTATTAATCAAAGTGACATAAGATGGAGTGTCTTGCGTGCAAGGTGAAACTAGAATACTTAAACGGGAGCCCCCCACAAACTCTTACAGGAACGAACTGCCGTGATTGTTCAATAAATCCGTTACATTTTGCATATATGCTTAATCATGAGGTTGGTGAAAAATTGTTTGTTTCAAAAATGACTAGGTCGTGTTTTTTCGTCTTATGCATTACGCTTAGGGTTGGAACTAAACAATAAATTTACCTCAAAACTCTTCGACAAACAATAACAGTTCCTTTTTGGAAACAAATTACGAATTGAAATAAATAATCTGCGTCTTCAATTCATGAGTTTCAATCCCATAACGTTTCTTCAATGACAGCTGATAGGAAGATCCTCGTATCCCATTGCTTTAGGTCACTTTAATTATGCCATGAATACTGCACTTAAATATTCCACTACCAGTTTAGAAAATACGGCTCTGGTATTTAATCGCCACAGGAGCAACTTTCAGTTACCAACAATTAAAATATTGACACCATAGGAGCCCTTTAATTGTGTGAAGGTCGTTAAGGTGAAGTATTTATACACAATCGTTAACCAATAGTAATCTCACTTCTGAATTATTTATGACGTTTGTTTTTAATTATATTTCTGTCGACCTTCACGTTTGATACAAAATTTCCCAAGGTGGTTTCGTATACATGCGAAAAGGTACGAGAGAAAAAAATTTATTTAAATATTTCGTCTAGGCATACTTGATTCTCGCCCTAAGGTCCCAGGTCCCGTTAGTAAATCTAAATAAATGAAATGAACATTGATTTTTTCTTTGAGGTATGATTTGGTTATTCCAATTTTTTTTATTGTAAACAACGTAGGTTTTCTTATAATTGACGTTTATTAATTAAAAAGTGGCTATCGCTAATACCTTGGGCAAAACCCATTGTCACCTAACTTTAAGGCACCATAAACTGCAGGAAACATTATCCTTACAAGCGTTAATATATTCATCATAAATATGGAAGCTAAAATTTGCGTCACTGCCAAAACTGGTAAAAGCGGCAAGCTACTCTGATTATCTTTTATTCATAGATATATAAGTCGATATCTGTTTGCTATTAGCGCTGGTCATAAACCCAGCGGGTGGTTGAAACATCTGCAACTAAATTTTCTTTTAGGATTTCCCAGAAAATGAGTCAAATGTTCGGTATGAATCGTACATACAATTTTCGAAAAATTTTAAAGCCAATGGGTATTTGAGTAAATGGGAAAAGCGTTTGGAATTTCCGTGAAAAAACAGCCTTTAGTCGATTGGATCAAAGTAATCATAGGTGGCATCTGCCAAAGAAATTATAATAGTTATTTACGTAAGAAGCGTAAATAGTAATACATTATTGGACGAGTAGGAGAGTTCTGAAAGCCTATAAGTCCAATAAAACCACTTTTAGCCCGTCTTGCGTGCACTATTTTTCCCATGATAACAAAACACACCAAATATGCTTGAATGACCAAATTGTCAAAGTTGCAATAGCAAGTGATCCATCAAATTTAGACTCAACCGAGTCTCAATGAAAAGTCACCAAATTATCAAAAACTGCATTAGCAGGTGATTCATCAAATTTAGATCCATCGGATCAGTAAGGAAGGAGAAGATGGAGATGATTATTATGTTGGCTGTTGTCTAAGTAAATTTAAGCCAAATTTAATAAGTGAGTGTTAGATTTAACTCCATAGTCACTTAAAAACGATGTCTTGAAGATTTTGGAAGCGTTTATATATAAAAACACGTGTTTTGGTCTGAGTTGACGTTAGCACTAAAACTGGACAATATTGAACTTTCATTTGGGTGAGTTAGGAAAAGCAAGAATCAAATTAGACTTGATGCATGTTGAACATTCCAAATTGTTACTAGAAACTTTGTCATGTACTGTTGTTTCGGCTTCAACCTCTTGCAGATTATAAAGTATGGATGTAGCTCGAAGACATGTATTAAGCAAAAATTGTCGTATGAGCAGCTACGTATGCTTAAGACATTTTTATCTTCATTTTCGTATTGAAGTCGACCTAGATGAAAAAAATGTTCGAAAAGTTATAGATTTAATTTGACATGTTTGAATGCTTATATTTTCAGAAACGACAATTGAAGTTTGTGTTGTGTTACAATAAAATTGATAGAAAAGACTGGAAAGTAATTTGGAAAGGATTAGTAGCTAACTCTTTTGGAACCCCACGAAAAGCTCTTGGGATCAATATTATATAGGATCTTCCCATGTGTGACAATGGATTGGACGTCAATTTTGATAAACATTTATGACATCAAAATAACGACGTAAGTTCTGTCAAGCTCAAGTTGTCAAAAGATCTTAAAAGATGAGCAATGGATGTGACCAGATGCCATCAGCTTGATGACTCTGAAACTGCTGATATGTTCTCCAAGATAGTTTGAGCGCTGATATCACGTGATAATGGCAACTTAAGTAATTTGTTCTAAGACACGTACAAAACAATTTCAACCCCTTCATCAGCAAGACTATATTTATTTATTTATGCAATGATTATATTGAGATAACTGATCCTTTGGATGGCTTCAGTTACTAACGCAAGCAGGCGAAAACCTAATTTAAATCGACGTCATTTTGAAGAAGTAGAAAGCACCAAATGATTCAGTAAATATGCGTACACCACTAACCCAGCTGCTGTCTTACAAAGTGAGCATTTTTTAAATTCGACGTTAATAATTCAAATCCAGCAATTTTGCCGAATCGATCATCTAGCCGTCTAAAGTTTGTCAGTTGAAATGATTTTAAAACAAGATGACAGCGTGCTACAATAGTTTCATTGGCGAATTCTCCCTCGCTAACCTAAAATGGGAATACGAACACCAAGAACTTTTCTACTTGCCCCAATGGCAGACCAGACACAAAATAGACACGTCGTACCTGATATACAGAATCCTGTTTTGCAGCTTCTATTGGTGCGTGTTCTTCGGGATGTGTTACATAGGCCGAAACATACCTCTTAGTGTAAAAATTTACTCTGGTTGCTACTATACTTCTTGGATATTCTTCATTTGCATGGCATTTTCCAACGTGTCTTTGATATCTGTCGCCAAGGAGTACATGAAACAGAGGAGCAAACAATGGAGCAAACAAATCGAGGATGAGTTAGCGTCGAAGAAGCCTTCGATTTTCTTCAGAATACACTGGATATTACAAGGGATGGCCGTGGATTCCTCAATTGCGGTGTCACTGGGGTATTTTACTTTGGTGCATATGTACCAGAATGTCCCCTTTGAAACGCGGACGTCAATATCTCACCTTTGGAATACTATCCTGATAGTCATGGATTTTTGTATATCTAGTGTTCCTGTAAAATTACTGCAAATTTATCCCGCGATGATCTTGGGAACAATTTATGGAGTATTCTCCTTCGTCTATTACACATGTGGTGGTTTGAGTATATATGGTGACCATTATCTTTACGCTATATTGAACTACAAAGAAAAACCATTGCTGGCAGTTTTGGCCATATTTGCCCTTGGCCTTTACAACATAATAGGAAGGTTTCTCGCATATTTTTTGTATATAATGAGAAAAAAAATATTTACCAAATATATCTTGATGTGCACCGATAAAAGAGAAATAACTCGCAATGTGACTACTGAATAATAATGGAGTTTTAATAAATCATGTTTTATTGAGTTTGTATTTTTTTTTAAGCGTTAAAAAATATTTATATATTCTGAGCCAAATCTCACGAAACTCGCAAAACTATATTTTATTGAGGCGAGCGATTGGCCGAAAACGATCGCATGAGTTTAATCCTTATCTGAGAATGTTATTAACAATCTATTTGAATGATTAATGCAAATTGTAACAAGAAATATTTGGCGCGCCACCCCTTAATTTTATACACCACCGGACGAAGTCCAGACTTAGTTCGGAATAGTTTGTGTGCGATGCCTGCCAAAAGTGGTCTCGTAAGTACCAGTTTCTTGACAATATGATTTTGCGTACGCGTCAGGTCGGTGAAAACTGATATATTTTATGAAAGTTGTGTTATCTAAGAGCGAAACCAAATACTATTGCAGCTTTTTTGTGATAAAAAAAATGATGTGTAGCTAAGGATTCTTCATTACTTATATGGTCATATTTAACGGAAGAGAAACAAACAAGGATTTTCTCTACCGGTCTTCTCTTTTTGATAGCATAAAGCTTCTTCAATTTAAATTTGCAACATATCTATATCAGTAGATTTTTCCAACAATTACATTAAGACAAGGACTTTATCAAATTTGTGCAGGTTTAGGGTGATGATTTTTTTTTTGGGGTGGGGGGATTTCTGTGACTTCTATTTTAAGTGTTTGACCATTTTGTTGTGTTGTTCACTTTAGAGAAAATCACGAAAAGGTGGTGGAAACGTAAATTGTTTCAGAAATCATTCTAGAAATTAGCTCACCCAAAGCCTTCGAATAACATTTTTGGTACAAAAAATGATGAAAATTGGGGATTGTCATTTTATTTAGTCAATAACTTTTGCTATAATATATGTCATGCTTTTCGACACTTTGAGGTTATGTTCATTTTAATTTAAGGTTGAAATATTTGACTGATTGTGTTGCCAAATTAACTGCATTTAAAATAGTAATTTACGTAACAAGTTCGGAAATAGTTATTTTCCTAACAAGTGCGGAAAGTGGTACTTTTCCGCCCGCGACTGCCGTTGACCGAACGACGCGAGCGGAGTTCGGTCAAGCAGTCGGGTGCGGAAAAGACAGTTTCCGCATGAGTTAGGAACAATCGAGGGAACAATATTTTTCCTAGGAGTGTGATCACATTTTCAAAATGTAATTGTAACTTACCCAAAAATGCAAATATAAATGTAATTACTTTTCCGCACGCATTTTAGTTTAGAAAGTTGCACTTTTTCGCGCTATTGCGAAAAAATGTATTTTTCCGCACTAGTGCGGAAAAGTGCAACTTTCGAAACTAAAATGCGTGCGGAAAAGTGGTATTTTCCGCACGATTGTAGAAAAATACTATTGTTTGAATGAGTAGACAAGATCCCAGGACTAACCGTAGGCGAAGTCTGCGAGTCCAAAAAAGTGGTTTCCGGGCGTTTGCGTACACAATTTTTTCCGCAATCGTATGGAATAACTAATTCTTTCTAATATTTATTTGTAGAACAAAATTAGAAACATTCTAATTCCTGGCTAAAATAAAATTTATATTGAAATCGAACAATTGCTAATATTAACGGGATTCAATTTGTTTGAAATGTTTAGCTCGGAAGGGGGACGTGTTTGAGAAATTTGACATTAAAAAATTGCGAAAACACGAGAACTTCAAATATTATTTCCAAACGAAATAACGCCACCGGGTCGCCGTTCTGGCAAGAAATCGAAGGTCGAGGGTCCAATTTAACTACATCGTAAATCGCGAACGAAAAAGTGGAATTTTGACGTTTACCTAAACGCGAAAGATGGGTTAAAATTTAGACATTTCTGCGCGCGCACATTGGTCTAGCCCGGGAAATACGTACTTCCCGGACTAGACCGGAAAAGTGCTATTTTCTCAAAGAAAAAGCGTCCGGGAAGTGGGTACTTTCCGGACGGTTGCCAAAAAAAGTAATTAAATCCTTAACATCCTACTTTTGTAAATAACTCTATGCCTACAATTCTATAAAAAAAACAGTTTTTTTTTTATAATTTGAGTCGTTTTTCTTCTTTTATTTTCTTTATTTGAACCAACGAATAACGATGCATAAGGAGTATAAGGACGTGGAAAGGCGTTGTTGTAATAGAAGTTAGAAACTATTTAAAATAGAGTGATCACTACGTGGTGTGTTATTCCAACAAATGTATCTTCACCAGTATCTGAAGGAAGAGTAAAAGAACAGTAATCGCCCCTTCTTGGTATCCGAATCCCTGTTCCATAGTAGTTTTTTTTCTAGGAACCAACCCATAAGGTAGATCTTGGTCCCCAGTGGCAAAATTCTATCATAGAACCAAGTAATCAATTACTTCATTCTATGGTACAATCAAACAGCAAGATTCTATCAAGGATCCAAGCAACCAATTAGTTGAATCTTTGGTAGAATCAAACTACGAGCCTACATCTCGGGGCAACGTGTGGGCGTCTCCCAAGCCATGGTTGCCGTCCACCAATTTTCACTGTTATGTCTCCCAAGGTGACAATTTTTTACCGGATCACAGCGTCATATTGGATTGAAACAGGCTGCTCAACATTAAAAATAGTGAAATTAACTCCTCATTTCTGGGTAGAAGTTTTTTTTTTGAGAGGTTTCGAGATTGACTATTTCACCATTCTAGAAATTGTCAGCTATCCTAAAGCCATAGAAACAAATTTTTGATGCGAACAAATGATGACAATAGAAAGTCGACATTTTGGTGAATATCTTGACTAGAAAGAATACTGACTGTATCGTAACCTGTCCGTGCATGTAGACCATAGGAAATGCTGATTCAACACCAGGCACAGATGCAATTCCTTGGTTAACAATCCTGACTCGATCATTTGGTTTGGTCCACGTTTGATGTAGGTACAGGTTGCTCCTTGGACTGATTTTTGACAATATATGAAGCGAATATCGCAGTATCTGCTTCTTCCTGGGAAAATGCCAGATTTTCCACTTCGTGGAAGCCACTAGCAGTTGTCCTGATACTCGTTTTGAAGTAAGTAGTAAGCAGTGTTTTATCACTGATCTTCTCACTGTTTTCTCTTTGCCAACTTAAAACAGCAAATTTTGTAGAATTAGACGTTGTATCAAATACCGCTAAATCCATTTAGTGGAGACAAAAAGAACAAGTTGAATTTTTTTTTGTTTTTTGTTTTTGCAAAGGGACAAAAACCGAAAAAATTAACAAAATCGGACTGGGGCTTCGTGAGAAAAACGCATAAAAGTGCATTTTTGATGCATTTCGAGTGCATCGCTACACTATTTTTTAAATATCTCCGGCTCTATTGGTCGCAGAAAAATAAAAATTAAACTAAAATACTCGTAAATGAATAGCCTATCAAATTGTTGGGGTATAGTTACATTAAAAGTGCATCCTAACCTCAAAAAATCCAAGTTTTTCAGTTTATTTTTTCTTTACTAATAATTCAATAAGTGGGGTAAAAGGCTTCTGATATTTACGAAAATTGGAGAAAATATGTATTTTCACGCTGTAAATAAGTGTTTAAATTAAAAAATATATATATATATATTATTTTTACGGTCGCAATTGAACATTTTCGAAAAAAATTAAAACGCTTGTTATTTAATGCAATATGGTCGTAGGGTAGACTTTATTTTTAAAGGTTAGATGTTTTTATGTACTTTTTGGTGAGCATATACCAGAATCTGTTTATCAAGTTAAAATAAGGTAGTGGCGGTAGATATGGCCCGGACGGTCATATGGCCCAATGCCCTTAAATT
Source organism: Rhagium mordax (assembly GCA_963680705.1). Lineage (NCBI taxonomy): Eukaryota > Metazoa > Arthropoda > Insecta > Coleoptera > Cerambycidae > Rhagium > Rhagium mordax. Next base: position 125,922,047 of record OY796656.1, on the reverse strand, counting down.
TTAAACCAACCGCCTCAAAGCCAACTTCTTGACGTTCACAGTTTCTTTCAATACTTTTAAGCGTCCTCTGTAAATAACAAGCCGAACTTCCGGCAATATCGGCAATACCGGCTAGTTTACATTATGGCGTCACAACAGGTGTTCGAATAATAAAGTTTAATGAAAGTGTTTTGGTGAAATTATCGGGAAACATTGAAAAACAAACCTAAATTTTGGAGGATCGACACTCTAAGTTACGTGTTACATAGTGACATATTTATTTTACTTAAAAATTTTGTGAAAGAGTTTTTTCTTGTTGCTCATAATGTGCACTACTCAACTGGTCATATGGCCCATGTATTTATTTCGTCACATTGTTTAAGTATTTTATCTTGATAGAAAATACTTACTTTACATTAGTGGAAAAAATTATTTAGCATTTTTTTAAAGGGCTCAGATTTATGTTAATTCTGTAAGTGCCATATTTTCAGATGGGTTTGATGATATGGCCCATTGACTTTTTCTACAATTTTATTTTTTATTTTTAAATTTGCAATCTTTTTTATTTTTTTTTGTTGTCAGTCTATTTGTCTATTATGTCTAAGCTCAATTTTCTTAATGAACCGTTCAATTAAAATAAATTTTTCTAGGTCCATAACTCCAACCCTGGTTGGGAATATGGCCCATTGACTGCATTTAAAAAAAATTTTTTTTTGTTTGTTTTACGTTTGATTTTTACAAAGTTTAATTTTTTTCCTGAAAGCGAAGGTGTTTACGCTTAAGTTCCTGTAAGCATTGTTATTTTTTTTAATAAAGTTTTCGAGAAAAAAAATATTTTTTTTAAGTGGGCCATATATGCCGCCACTACCTTATTGTAAAAAAAATGTAGGTATTTTACAAAAAAATTTTCTACATACCTGCCAAATTTGAACATGCCAAACAGAGCAAATAACTTTCCAATACGTATACTCGCGTCTGTGCCCATATAACCGCTAAGAATTTCAAAACTACGAATTTAATACTAATAATACGTAGAAAGCGGTGGTTTGGTGTTTGTCGAAGTAGGTAGCATAGGAAGTGGCGTGCACGGCTTAAGGGTGGTTGGATAGGAACCAGACTAGCGCCAGGTGCAGTCTCAGACGGTCCGTCATAAGTCACGTTGCCCTTGTGCCCTCTGACCTATCCAACTACTCTTATCGAGGGTGGAAGAAAAATGCTGAATTGGTCCAGCTGTCCCATAAGACCCGAGCTGCACACGAGGCCGACACGCGTTTCATTCAGACTTCCTTTGAATTTTTAACCACCTTATATTCAGTTCCAATTATTTAGAGCACTTTATGAACCGGTCGTGTTTGGATTAAATTCAGGCGAACAGCGGAAGTAGTCCCGACGAATATTTTTGGCAAAGCTCTTTCAAATGCCTCCGTACAACGTACGGAAAGTTTTTTAAGTCGGGACTGCCGAACTTGAACCCCAGGTAAAAATAATTGCATTTGCAATTTTCCAAATATTTTCAATGAGACGAAACTATCATTTCCTTCGTAAGCTCGAAAGCTGATACTTATTCATATTATACCTACGTAAAATAATAAGGCCATTTTGCAGCTTATTACTGATAGAAACCAGTTGCTGATGAAGCCTGTAATTAACTTAAATGTAAAACAATTTAACAATGGCAATAATGAAATTAATAAATGTTTTATACAAAGAAAAGAAAAGAAGGAAATGAAAAACAAGGAAGGTGTAGATCTAGAAATGGATAGAAGAAAGACCGAATTAATTGAAGGAAAAGCAAAAATAGAACAAAATATCCATATAGAAATGAAAAATCCTCGGAAGAATCACTGCAGAGCTAAAAGATTATTTTTATTATTATTTTTTAAATGAGTTGCAGGACGGGGAAGAGTAATAATTTTATTCCAAAGTGGTTGCTTGTACGAGAAAACCTAAGAAACCTTTTTGTAGAAAATTTGCAAATCCACTCTATTTGTAATATTTTAGTCGTTAAACCAACAGAAATCGATTTTTTCGACTTTCCACCAGCTATAGTTTTTTTGAATTGATATGGACTTTCAATAATAATAATAATAAATATATTATTTACGACTATACATCGTGGGCCAAATTTGTTTGGAACCCTTTTAGATCTTTTATAATTTTTTTGGTTTTAGTCAAATTTTAACAAAACATACCTGAGTTTTCAAAAAAAAAAAATAATAATATTGGAAAAAATTAAGGGGGAGGGGGCAAGTGGGGTAATTTTTTTCATGTCGTTGCAAAAATTTCCCTGTTAATATTTAAGTTGAAAAACTAGTAAAATGTATTAAAAAGGGTCCGGATAAGACACCCTTAAAAAATTTTTCTGACAAAAAAAAAAAATTATAAGAAATCAAAAAAGCTTCCAAATAAATTTGGCCCACCGGTGTATAAAGGTGCGTGCAAAAATTCAGCTGGCTTTTACTTTTTACCCAAAGAAATACTAAAACTACTGAGCTGAGATATAAGTATTATAGAGTCATTTAATTTCGATGGTTAATTATTGTAGAAGTAAATTCACGCCGCGCTGCATTTTTTTTTTAATAAGTACATATTAAGATTGAAACGATAATTGAGGGGCTTATGCGGTTTTTTGAAGGAAATCGTGACACACCGTCCCTCAATAAAACCACAATCAAGTCGAAGAGGACGAAGAGGTACTTGCGATGCGGCTGAAACAGTCACGGTGACAGCTGGCGGGCGTCCGCGCGGATCACTGCTCGCAAATACACCTGCCCAAACATGATGAGGACGGGAGGCCGCCCCCAACCTACGTACGTGTTGCGTTTATTCTAGAATGCTGTCACACGTCGAAATTCGAGGCAGCCCAGGTAGGCAGTCGGCTGGTAACTTTTAATCCGTATGATTTAATAATAATTTTTTAATTGTTGCCGACAAGTAATCCGTTGGAAAGTATGCGACCTAGAACAGAAGACTAAAATTGATTTACGGTTATATTATGTAATATAATTTATTTGTTTCTCACGCTTGCGGAAAGAGAAATGTCGGCACAGTTGTGTTTGTTGTTCCCAGTTAATTTGTGTGCAAAAAAGTAAATTATTGGGTCAATATTTATCTAGGGATCTTTCAAGCCAATTATTTAAAAAAAATTATTTGATAATCAGAGGAATAATTGTTAGCTAATGGATATGTGGCAAAATCTAATCTTCATCCTCCTAAATGCCTTGCATATGAACCCAATCGACTAATTTTTATGGAAGAAAAAATATTTAAATATCCATCTGGAACATGAGGTTATAAATGTTTCCTTTGTCCTTATTGGTCTTTTCATGAAAAGAAATAAAACAAAATGGTGTCGGAAAGTAGAGAAAAAGGCACAACCTAAATAAATATAAATATTTACTAATGCCGCTACGTTTCATATGTTGCCCGGAGAAATCTAAAGGAAGGTATTTAAATGAAATGAAACAATTTCGTCTGAATTTTATAGTAGTTTGACAATTGACAATTTCAAGTATCGTGGGCGAAACTGACAGTAGAGTAGGCGAATGAGACAGTAGAGTGAGCGAAAGTATTTTCACTTGCTATCGGCCACCCTTTGCCTTATAAACAACTTGAGTGAACAGAACAGTTTCTAGTATTGTATCCAAGTAAGAAACTGCATGTTTTAAGGGCAGAATCAAACAAATGTTTTAAAAACTTATTCTTTAATACGTAGGTATTCTATGTAAAAAGTAACACAAAATGTGTGTTTATTTTCAGTATTTTCTCACATTTATTATGCATAAGTATTGCTAATACCTTTAATTTTGATGCACACAAAAAATGTTTTTTTTTTAATTCCGAATCCCTATTAACAGTTTTTTAATCGAAACTTCGGTTTGCTTTTGTACTTATTTTCCGTTGTTTAAAATTTTCTAAATTTTTAACATTTTCACTTTCATATCTATAGCCTTTTTAATATAATGATAATGTTTCCTAATAGGTAACTGACGTAGAAGGAAATGCCATAAGGAAATACTCTAAATGTAATCCTCTTTTTAATATTTATCTCCTGCCAAAGTTGTACCCAATTTCATGATTAAGTGCTTTATAGTTTAGGAGACAAGGTGCCCAATATATACCGGATTTTCGTGCCGAGAAATTTTATGTCGTTTTAATTTAAATATTACAGAAGCAATGCAAATGACAAATGATGATTTTAGAATAAATGGAAGTAATTACGGACAAGGTTGGCAAGTTTAAAACAATTATTTTTAAAACATATCCACATATTTTCTGCTTTTGTATGTTGATCTCACAATCTTCTATTCTGTATGGGAATCAAAATGAATAAATAAAATGTTTAATTTTGTTCCAAAATCTAATTCTAATTCTATCCTCGCGATGACACATTTGTATAAATCCTTTCAGCAAGAGTCTAGGGATATACTACTACACCTGTGTTATTTTAAATTTGCATCATTGTATCTGTTAATTATAGTATGCATTTTGCAATCGCAATTTGCATATTAACAAAATATAATTTGAATATTTGTAGTAGTAAGTATACTACTATCTTGCATATAAACATGCACATACGAAATGTGCCAAATATGTACCTACTTGGAATTGAAATAAACCAATGTTGAGACCAGAATGAAAATAAATAAACCGTGTTAAGTATGCCGGTTGGCACTTGTGATTGTATCACAAAAAACATATTTATGTAAATTAGTTAAAATAGAACTCGATGAATTATGAAGAATTATCACTGATAACGAAGTTATCTCATGTTATACCTCAAGGTTCTGTCTCGCGACTCTTCGTAATTATTTTTAATTCATTTGTTAGATTTTTCCCCATTCATGATTCTGGAAAATAATCTGTGCTGGCGACATGACATCACTGTTCTTTTATGTTAAGATGAAAATATAGAGAATTTAATGTAAGTGTCCCCAACTAAAGAGAAACCTAACTAGGAGATACCACTGAGACCTCTAACAAAAATTTTGACTATGTGAGCAAAGGGGCGCCTCTATATTTATTTGTAAAATATCCATAGTTTTCAAACCATGTGGAACAACACCCCAAGTTGCTATGCAGTTGCTTAATGGAAAAATTTTTGGCAATCATTTGGTCAACAAAAAATGCGAAAAATAGGTATTGTGATTGCTAACTGTTTATAGATCGTGTTTGCGATCTCAGTTGTCTGCGTACTGAAGAAACATTTCGTCCTCAGCTTTACCAATTTTTAAAGATTTTAGAGGGTACCTACTGCTAGTGACCTAGTAAAAAAGTTTATTCGTAGTCTTAATTCTGACTTTAAGAGGATCAGCATCAATTTCCAATTTTCTTTTAGTATCTTCTTTACTCTTTTTACAAGAAGTTTCTAAACTAATTCGTTTGTTTTTGTCCCGCAATTAGACTCCAATAGGAACATTTTTATTCATCTTCCCATTTCCTTCTTTCTCCGTTGAGTGGCATTTTGCTATCCACTAAAGAGTTCTGGTTTATTTTTTAATGAATTTTCGAACGCAGAGATCTATAGCATGAATTACAACCTAAAATATGGTGGGCATATTCCCTGTGGCTTTTAGCAGCCTTTTTTCTTAGCCATATACGCTAGTACCCACTTACTTTTCTATTGTAAACCCTGTTTATTAAATCTGTTCAGTTATGATCCTCCAGAGCTCGATATCTGGCCTATCAGTTAGCTCAAAGTCGAACAGAATCTTTGCATTAAATACATTTGATACAGGTTCCTCTTGTTTGAATTTCTTTATATGAATTCAGTCTTTCATTACTTTTATATGTAAAGGCAGCGAATTGAGCAGTGCTTTCAGTGCTTGTTGCATGTCCAGAGCGGCTGTTTCTCATTCGATTAACCTTATAAATCATTCAGTGGTGCAACTTCCTTGTTTTTTAGTACTAAGGCTGTTTTGCTTGGATTGACTTACTTCAGGCACTAATTTTTAATGAAATTGAGAGCACTGTTATATTTGCCTGATATTGTAGTAACTACTAGGGCCTTAGCCATAATCTTGGAACTCAAATCCATAGACACTTTTGTGAGAAACTTATCGACAACTCAAGACTATCGTTAATTAAGTGATTAAAGAATTGGCCCCGGCGGGTTCTAGACCGATGAATTAAGTGATTAAAGAATTGGCCCCGGCGGGTTCTACCCGGATGAAGTAAGTGATTAAAAAAATATTTTTTTGACAGCTGTCAAAGTGACGTTTTTCAAAAAAAAATTTGACAGCTGTCAAAGAGACGTTTTTCAAAAAAAAAATTTTTGACAGCTGTGAAAGTGACGTTTTTCGAATTTTTTTTTTGACAGATGTCAAAGTGACGTTTCCCGAAAAAAAATGTTGGCAGCCGTCAAAATGACGTTTTTCGAAAAAATTTTTTTTAGACAGCTGTCAAAATGACGTTTTTTGAAAAAAAAATTTTTGGCAGTTGTCAAAGTGACGTTTTTCGAAAAAGAAAATTTTTGACAGCTGTCAAAGTGACTCAAGAAGTGTGATAGAACTCTGAGGCGCATCTCTTAATAGTAGTTGCCATTACCATGATATCGTTGAAGACAGGAACGGAACGTTGCTCAGACGCAGGTTTTGCAGTTCTATGTTTTTTTAGACAAGACTAAAAAGTCCTGATCTGCATTGATTTTGATTTTATGCTCATTCAAGAAATTTATTTTGTACTTACTCCACACCTCGCTCCACACTAAGACCAAAATATAATAATATGCATACTTCAAGAAACAATTCACAATCCTTTCAATGAAATCTACGAGCAGAGGCTTCCAATCGAATTTATATATTTATATATATTTATAGATTAAACTTTTTGTTAAAATTAAATGTGAATGCAAAATTGTGCAAGTCTTCACTCTTATCATTGAGTAAAAATAATAAAGAGGCGCAACTGTCAAGGTTTCGAGATTTTAGTGTTGTATTTTTTCACCAATAGTTTCATGATTGTCTTCAATTTTAAGGGCTATACAGCCACATTACAAATACCTTCCTGTAGCACTAAAAATTGATGACAATCATGAAGTTATTGGCAAAGAAATACAATACTAAAATCTCGAAACCTTGACAGTTGCAACTCTTTATTATTTTTTACTCAACTTTATTATTTTTTACTCAATGCTCTTATATAGTTTGTGTACCTAATCAATATATTTTATTGAGAATATAAATTAATTCGATAAGTAAGTATTTTTAAATGTCATTGGTTGATGAAAGAAACTCGGAACGTTCTGTTGCTACAAGACAAGGACCTCCTGTAGACGATGTTAATACTCATAATATGCACCATATTTTGTAGTCATAATATTAATCCGCATTCCTACAGATTTTCCCATTCACTAACCTTATGTAGGCTAATAAACATGTAAACAACAATGTAAAATTATAAACTGTAATACATAATAGGAACAATTTGCTAAAATACCAAGTGAGAGGCCATAATCTATTATACAAACAAGGTATAATATACTGGATATATTTTTAAATTAATATGACAGAGCCGTAGCATTTTTCAGGTATTAAGAGAAAGAGGCAGGTTTTTTATGGAATTTTTATCTAACATAGATCAATCCCAATCTCCAATTTTGTAATCTTTTTGTATTGCAAATCCTTTAAAAATATTATTCATTTTTAAACCTTCATCCAAATACAAGCAAGTTATATCGATGTATTTTCTATAGGGATCAAAACATACTGTAGAGTGCACTAGTAATATTAACAAATTCGGTATAAGTCACGTTATAGTTATATCTTTCCTTAACGTGTTAGTTTTTAAATCACTTTTTTATATCCAAAGATCATAATTTAAAAAAATATGTTTTTCGTCTCTCAGCTCCACTCTTCTTTTATTAAAAAATTTGAAGTTACCTTATAGCAGGCTGTGGAATGCAATTAGTGAAGTAAAGAAAATACTTCTGAGAAAGTTATCAGAATAATTGTTTAGGAAACTGAGGTAAGCCGAGCAATAACGGAAAATCAGTCAGTAGACCAAAGAGGATCAAGTCCCCAAAATTCACCACAAATGTTGATAATCGGTTTGTTCTACTCCAAATTCTGGGAAATCGATTCCAAACTCCTTACTGTAACTACCAACAATCATCAACGAAAAGTACGATATCATTATTTGCAGAAGATTGAAAGGAGTCAACCTACCAGCAGTTAAACCAGCAACTATCTACACCAAGATTCCTTCGATCACGGCGTAGCTCCCTTGAAGTTTGTTTTGGAGCGAGAAAATTGAAGCAGGTCTAACGCACTATTTTCTAATGGATCTCGATTCCATCTGCGATCGTCCAATGAAAGGCAAAGGGTCTACAAAGAGTCTGGCAAAACATGAATGGAATAGCCAGAAGACAAATTTTCAAGACAGTTCTAGTGATGTGGGCTTGAGCAGAGCTTTGGCTACCAGAAAATTCTTTGAACACATTGAAGTACATTCAAGTTTTGGACGAACATTGGCAGGAACATTTTGCGATTGGTGAAGGTTTTCTCTTCATAAAATATCTGGATGAGATTGGCATAAAGCTTTTGCCCTGGTTGGCTGACCAGAAGTGAATCCAAACGTGGAAATCATGGTATGGTAGTATTTCATGGTATAAAATTAAATTGTTTGCTATATATTTGGCTAAAAGTAGCGTGTTTCCATATCGATGGAGTAATCGAAAATTTTCGTGTCTTATGGCATTACAAGCAATAAAATTGGAGGAAATCTGTGTTTTGTATTAAAGGATAAATGTGTATCTGGTTGTTATATTGATTTTTCAACTAGCAATTTCAATCCATAGATGCAAAGTAAATAGTTTTTTTATGGCTTCGGATACCAAAATTTCACGTTTGACTTAACAAATCTGTTAAAGCAACTTTCGCCTTCGTAGTGTCTTTAAAAAATGTTAACCTTACACTTACCGACTCGGTAGCGCGTTGTGCTAGAGCGTGTTGTGGTGAACATGCATGGTCTCTCTGTCCATCATGAATTGGGTTCAAACCTTCTTGGGGGAAGCTTTAGGATTGGATTTCAGGATTGCCTAAATGTAAATAGCGTGTGTTTTTGAAATAATTATGTTATTGGAGAGTCTTATTTTGGTGATAATATTTAGCCGTGAGACATTTCATTGCAAACTTTTACTTTGACACCCAAAGATAGCGAGAAAAAATTATTGTGCTATTAGGGAATTCCATCATAATCATAATTTAAACTAAGTGTCTATTTTGGTTATCCAAAATTTTAATACTTGCTGTTTTTCGTATCTAAATAAATAACTGCATATAATTTTGTAGTAAATAAAATTAAAAAGTGTAATGTTTTAGATAAATTTTAATTGAGTGGAAGTTTATGAGGATTTTAATATTTTATTGCATTCTTTCGTCATATTATGTAAACAGTACCTACCTTATCGTACGTTCCAAGGTATAATAAACATTGTTCTCAACTGAACATAATTTGGATAAAATTTATATAGGTACAGTAGATCTGTTGAATAATTTAATTCGCAATGACATTTGGGGATTTTTTGGAACTTTGCTTCATAGCGAGTAAAAAAATTGTAGACAGCATTTGGTAGTTAGCAAATTTATGTCATAGATAGATCATAAAATAAACGTAAAGTCGTAAAGTCGTAAGCTACGTAAAATTAAATATTTCTCGACTTCTCTTTTAATCCCGACTAGTAGCAATAGTATGTAGTAGAGTTGGAGGAGACTGGAGCAAGTATGTCACCTTGCTCCCACTTGAAGGACATGGTCAACCTTCTACGGAAAATCAAGATATTTTTCTTTCAGAACCATTCCAGCCTCCCGAATGTCACGCATTGTCTCAGGAAATGGATGTATGTTTTCTCGCGCTCCACAGCGGTAGATTCCAGAGTCTTCCTACCAATTTTTCAGCCAAATTAGGATATCTCGAATTTAGCTGCAACCTTGGGCTATCCTAAAATGTGTTTAAGAAAAAGCGAGCACGTGATTGATTCAAATAAAGAACAATCTCAAGCAAGCGTTTTACCACTTTCACTCTGGGACCTGAGTTGGCAGCCTCAACGAATCTGTGTGGAGGAGATGCATAGAATCTAAAATACCTTTTGGTATATCAAGAGTCAAGACCCATGTTTGTTTTAGAGCTATTATCTGATGACCCAGAGTCAGACACACGTTCAAAGACTGGCGCGCCTCAGTGGCACTAGTGTGGTGAAAATGACGCCTACAGGTGCCATACTCATCACTTCGTAAATCTTTTTATAGAGAAGGTGACGTTAAAGATAGCTTCAATGCTGCTGCCTAACCGCACTATAAGGTTTGCAGTGCGATTTTGAGGATTGTTCATATTGGAGGTTATAACGGATTTATATAAATCGATCTTGATTATATCTAGGTACTAATCCTCTTGAAACAAAGTTGAAAAGAAAGATTGGATGCACCAATAACTATAGACCATCTCCACAAACCGTCAAAAAATGAGTTGCGATCAGGGGCTGATATGTACTTAGAAGACCTAGTAGTAGTAGGATTGAGGAAGGTCAGCATCTAGTAAGTACATTATGACCTACTTGCTAGGTGCTGGCAAATGGCCCCTTTTACATAACCCTCGGCATCCCCTCAACCATTTACGACAATTTGGCCCCTCTTCAAACCCACCTCATCGATTTCCTAATGAAGATCAGGTTGTCCTTCCAATCAAGTAAGCTCTTCTCTTATTTGAGAGGCATTCCGAACTCGAAAATTTCTAATCTCACCTTCTTGAATGGCTCAAACTAACCCGAGAAATACAGTGGCTTGTCAGAACTTTGTTCAGAGTCGTCCTGCTCTGACCCAGTAGCTGGCTTTCTCAATAGTGTTTATTGGAAAATAAACGTCTTGACTCTTAGGCTGGTTTGAAAATCACTGCACTTCATGTGGGAGCAACACACAATGGTCTTCTTGTGATGTCTTCGTCTCGGTTTTCCGAATCCAACTAGTCCGCCACATCAGTAAATCAGCTACTTTTTTCCTTGCTAAATACTATTTTGGTATTAATAAATTTGACCATAGTATTGATCACAAATTTTCATTTTTTATTTTGTATGATTTCAAGTGACACCTTCCTCTTATTAGATTGGATAGGATCAAAATGTAACTTCATTTTAATATTTTAACATGTTGTGTACTGTTAATTTGTCACTCCTGCCGGGCAGTCATATGGGACGTGCATTCGTGCTGCCTTCATAGGTGCCGGCCCGGTGAAAAATTTGTTAATATGGAGATTAATTTCCAATCGATTAGATCAAATAGAGGAGGAGCGAGAGCAACTGTTCGCGGAGACCATGTGCTCGATGGCCGAGCATGGTCTTCGCGGAGAGGTAAAAGCCGTCGAGGACAGAACTTTGCTGGTCTGTAATGTTATACCGCGTTGGACACGCGCCTGCCTTATGATGGACTGCGTGAGTTTCGTTTAATTGTCTTCCTCATCGCTGGGTCCACCCTTTATGCCGACAATATTTTATGTATTCTGTTTGTTTGGATAATTTATTTTGAGAACTTCTAGGGATTCGAACAACTGACAGTTTGTGGCTGGTACTTATGGGAAAGGGTAGTACGTGCATGTGATATTCGTACAATGTGACTTAGGATGGAATAAATTAACACTTGAAATTGTTTATTTTTTTTATTGCGTTTTCTTTTGGGGTGGTACCGGAGCGAAAAAAACTGTTAAGAAGTCCTAGCTAGATGTATACTTTTATTCAGTAGTTTGATGCTACCAAGAATCATTGAATTACAGTAGCCTCAAATACTGTATAAATTTATTTGTAAATGAATTCAGGCCCTTTCTAACAGTTGACAATGTGAAGAAGCTGACCTTTTATTAAAACATAAACACTGATAAAAACTGTGGAAAAAAATATTTTTTAAATTTGCAGTCTATTAAATGAGAACATCGCAATTTTTGCGAACTTTGCAGTAGCTAAGACCCTGTCAAGCTAGCGGGGCCTATAAAGGCAGCATTAAATCGATACGCACTAATAAGACTTCTGTCAGATGGTCGTGCAGTAGGTAATCCATAAATTATAGCTTTATTAATATGTTTTTCTTGTCGAACATGCAGTATGCAGGTGACGCAATTTGCAACCCGATTAAGTGGTTTTCGATAGTAATATGAATAATCTACGATTTAATTATTTAATTAAAACACAGAACGGTGCCAAATGTCTATTAATTCCCGGATTAAAGTCTGATTTTAAGAACTGTTAATATATGTACAAGATATATTATGATACACGTTTAGGAGGATTGGCTGCCGACTATGACTGCTGTCAGTGTATGAACTTAACGATATTTAAAAAATAATTTGTTGTAGTGAAGGAATTTTAAAAGGAATTTTTGGTTATAACGATTTTATTGTGCAATGAAGTATTTTGGATTAAAATTGAGTTATATTTTTTTTGTCGTTTTCCTGATTTCCTTCGATTTTTATAAAGCATCGAGGGGAAAAACACCACATTAATTGCAATTAAGTTCTGTGTGTAAAATTAAACTTTTAGGAAGAATTTTGGACAATTTGTTAACGAAAAAAAGCTTTGCTTAAGCACCGTACTAAATAGCCCCACAATAGTTTTAAAAAATTCAGGTACTTATGACAAACTAACTTAAAGGGATACTATATCTTCCTTTTACAATTTTATCTGTTTTTTATCAATATCCAGAGACTACAAATTTTTGCATGCAATTAAATATATATTTGCCTTTATGGATCGTTTTATTACATCTGTTTTACGTACCTACGTGGCCAATGGTTTATGAAATATTTATATGGTAAATATAGGTATATCAATAAGTAGTTTGTATCAGCTTGGAAATTATGTATCTTGCCATAATTGGCACTTTTTATTGTCTGTTAAGTTATTATTTATTGGCTTATTGATCATAACTGGTTATCGAATAATTGTTTGATTGGTCATTAATACTTAACTACTATGTACCTGCGTTACAGTAGTTGTTATGCACAAAACTCAACGTGACAAAAAGAAATCTAGTGTATGTGGTGTGATAAATATTACACTGCATTTTGCTTTCGGCTGATGGTTTTGATGCCCCAAATTTTGACCTTATATCCGTTCAAGTGGATTCCTCCCCGATCTTTGAGTTCACTGAATATTTTGATAAATACTCCAGATACGACTTTCTATATAATAAACATTAATTTCTTCAGTGACGAAGAATCCAAAAATGTTACTTCCAAACAGAAAATAATGCTCGTGGGTAATCTCCCTAATACTTAAATTACCACCGGAATTTTTTCGGTACTACTCGAGAAAAATTTTTGATAATTAATTTAAGCACTTGAGGGATTCGGTAAGAAAGTTTCCGAGAAAATTTCGCACTAAAATTAAATGAAAAAATAAATGAGGTTAAGAAATTGGAAACGGTCCATTTTATGGTAGACGTCCCGAGACTTCTGAATTTTATCGAATAAACTGCGGGTAGCTTTTTTTGCAAGATTTTGCTTACAAATTGTTCGAGACTTAATAATTTACTTAACAAAGGTTCTCGACCAGCTATAAGTATTATATTTATATTTTTTGGGTTATAGGCCCTATTTAAAGAAAACACTTATTATTAATTTGCCGACGTTTCGGTTATGTATTTAACCATACTCAGGGCTCTACAATTAGATATAACATGATAATGTATATAACAACAACAACCGAACAAAAATATTATATTTATTATTTAATAAAAAGAAGAAAAATAATTTTAAACATATATATATTTTTTATAATGTTTAAAATTATTTTTCTTCTTGTTGTTGTTGTTATATACATTATCATGTTATATCTAATTGTAGAGCCCTGAGTATGGTTAATTAAAAATAAGTGTTTTCTTTAAATAGGACCTATAACCCAAAAAACACCGCATAAATTTAATAATTTACATTCAAATTAAAAAAAGCAAAATTTTGCAAAAAATGTTCATTGAAAGACCAGAATATTAGTGAATTGTTCGTTAAGCTTATCCATTACAAAATTGCACTACGTACACATATTTTTCACTGATATAAATATTATTGATTGCGTGCTGGAAAAAAGAAAAAGAAGCTGGTGAGAACAAAATAAAAATGATACTGTGGAAGAAAAAAACGTCAAAACAAAATAATTATGAAGCAAAAAAGGAAATCAAATTTTACAACGGTTATTTATTCCTAATTATTTTCCCATACACCGATAAACCTCAATATTCTTAGATAATTGTAATAAGTACTGTCCTTACCCAAACAGTAGGTCCATTTGCTTTATAATCCCTTAACAATACAATTTTATTGCAGCATTTTGAATCATCCGCTGGGTTTATGAACAATGTTAATAGCACACAGATTACTGCATTACTAAATTTACGAATACCCTATAAACAAAATTTCCTATAACACACAATCATTTTCCAATATCATAACCAACAATAAAATTTAAAAAAAAAACTAGTTCTATGTGCCTTAATTGAGTGCAATATATAGAACAGCAATTTTCCATAGTTAATATTAACATATCCAATTATTTAAATGTAAAACCAATAAACTGAGCTAATGCTATAGTAGGTGAATCAATAAATTTCTATGAATATGCAAAGATTCACATGATATTTAATTCAAAATACACTATTTTTATCTTCGTAAGTAATTGAATGTGTGGTCGATTGCAAGTAAATGTTTATTCGTCACCATAAAAGCCAATCATTTCATATCCTTGCACATTCAATAAATGCAGTATTGTGATTGTGTTAAAAAAAAATACGAGATTGTAATAGATTGGTGATTAGGTCCGTAATGGACCCAAACATACTGATGGTTGTCAATCTGTATACACGACGTGACGTGAGAATCTTTTAAAAAACTTAATAAGATCAGTTTGTAATATAGTAAGCATTTAATTATATTGAGTTAGTGGAATATTTATCACTGTTGACCAAAATCTTAATAGATAAACATTATTTTTTACATTTTAGATCGTTTAGTTATTTTTTAATTCAAATTTTTTTAAATTTTTCATTTTAAAATTTCTTCCAAAATTTTTGAAATTGATTTATTTTCAAAATTCTTGAAACGAAATTTTTGTTGACATGTTTCAATGCAATTTTTTTTGATATTTTTCAATTAAATTTTTTTTTTAAATTTTTGGAATCGAAATTTTTTTAAAATTTTTGAATTTAATTTTTTATTTTTTTATTTTTAATAATAATAATAATAATACACTTTATTCCAAGAAGTAAAGATTACAAATTAGAAAAACAACTATAAAATAAGGAAATGGCGAAGTTCAGCTGTGCAGCACAGTGCTGACAGCTGTTCTTATACTTAACCACAATCTTTTGAATCCAAATTTTTCTTGAAATTTTTGAAATTTTTTTTGACATTTTTCAATTCAATTTTTTTTTTGACATTTTTCAATTCAAATTTTTTTCAAAATTTTTAAATTCAAATGTTTTTTAAAGTTTTTGAAGACAAATTTATTTTCAATATTTTTCATTTTGAATTTTTTTCAAAATTTTTCATTTCAAATTTCTTTTTCTATGTCGATAAAGAAGGATAACATTTACCGTCAATCTGTAGATGGCATATGCTTAACCTGTAAAATTATTTTTATTTTATCGTGACGGTCCTGGTAAGGACATTAGGACAAAGTTATAAAATTATTGTATTGTCATCGATCTTTGATAAGTGTGCAAAGTTTCAGTTTAATCTGACGTTTTGAAGTGGGTGAAAATCTCGTTGAAAGATTTCGTTACATACAAACAAACATACAGGTAAAGCTAATAAAAGCGTGTTAAAAAGGCCTAATTTGCAATCAAAAAAGTTGATTAACAAAATTTTGATTTTTGAAAATTTCAGGACGGAATTAGTTTTTCACCATCCCGAACCTTGAACGGTTATTCAAAGTTCCCTTATTTGATATTACATTGAAATTACCATTTTGCATCACTCTCAATACTTCATTTCAAACAAAAACAATGAGGAATTCGTGATATTTACGGAAAAATCGATCTTGAATAGATCTTCGATTTGGTTTCTCCCATTTTTGAAAATGTTTTTCTATAGTAAAAGTATGATTTTTTACACCATCTCAAAGTAGAAGTTTCAACGAAAAGAAATCCGTCCTGAAATTGTCAAAAATCAAAATTTTGTTTATCAACTTTTTTTATTGAAAATTATGCTTTTTTCCAAATTAAATTCGCAATAAAATCAAAAAACAAATATTTCGCTTAAAAGAAAATACAGCTTATTTGAGACACAAAAATGTATATTTTTACCAAATTTTATTAAAATCGAATCATTTTTGTAGGAGATAAAAATAAAAAATAAAAAAATTGGTTTTTGGCTTTTTCTCAATAGTTTTGAGGTTATGTTGAAAAATAGTTATATTAAGAGTTGTTGATATTTCAATTATCTACAACTTTTGCATTTAACTTTTTCGAAGGAGGTCTAGTTTTGCCGGAAATCGTAAAAAACCACGATTCACCCCTAAAAAGAAGTTCTTTAAGTTTTGTATATCTCTTCTCAAACAAAGCTAGAAAAAACAAAAACGAAAACTCAACATTTTGTTTTTTTGCTGATATCTCAAAAGCTAAACAAGATATTCTTGATTTCATCACGGCATATTATGGGATATAAAATTATGCAACTTCGCCCCCATTTAACCAACTGGACTGGGTGAATACCAATAACTCATTTTAATTTTAAGGGATGGTAGGTCCCTTAATGGTAAGGCCATATACCAAAAATAAAAAATATATACCCTGTAGTTTTCGAGAAAGAAAATAAACTTGTCTCCGACCGCAAATTTATGAAAGACCGTCGAACGGCGGCTTAACTTTATTAGACGTTTCTTGTCACGTTCTTTACGTTAGAATTTGGAGTCTGTGACTTGGATACAAGGCATGTTGTTCGCCCTATAAGTGGGTCAGTAGAGCGACGAAGCGGTACTCAAAAGTTTACCAGAATTTTACGTAGGGTAAGGACAGTTTTTCAACTTTCTTTTTTATATTTTTTTATTGGTAATTTGTGTTATAAACATCAACAGAAACCCCCCTCTTAAAATTAAAATGAGTTATTGGTATTCACCCAGTATATCTCTTACCGTTTCCGAGATCCCAATGGTGAACATCGAATTTGACTCACCCTATACAATCGACTTGACCCCCCCCCCCCCCCCGTATATTCGAAAATAATTTGCAGTTACAGCCTTGTTTATCTAATAGTTTACTTTATTTTAAACCAAATATAGGTAATAGCTATTATGGAATTCGAGACGGACGCATTTTTGCCCAACCCTGTGTAACATTTTCTAATATCTTCCAATTCACTCCGGATAAGAACAAAACAATCTGATCAAATCAGAACATCAAATACTTAAGATAAAGGTAAAAATCAAAACCACCGTAAATTTTTTTCACATTTTTTCTAGGTTCATAAACTGATTTGCATACGTACACATTGCAGAACTGGATTAAGTAAACAATACTGTAGGTAAACATAATATGCCGGCTAGTTTATGTTTTTTGAAATCTACAATTCTGATGTTCAAGTTCAATTTTAATTAAAGTCCGCCATGCATGAAGGGGCCAGAGACCGTAACGGCCGATACGTTGTGGCGCACTGCCCAGCTTCACCTAGCGTGGCGTTCGAATTGTCCATTAAAACGCCACTTCC
Source organism: Rhagium mordax (assembly GCA_963680705.1). NCBI lineage: Eukaryota > Metazoa > Arthropoda > Insecta > Coleoptera > Cerambycidae > Rhagium > Rhagium mordax. Next base: position 125,904,392 of record OY796656.1, on the reverse strand, counting down.
ATAACGATGCAATTATTATCGCATTCGCTTCGTAATGACATAATGTTCGGAGGATCAGCGTTAATTATTAAAAAATAATGGATAGTTACTAGTAAATATTACCGTCAACGAAAATACGCATCTTACGGGAGTCCACTGTTCAGAGACCATAAAGTTGAAACGGCTAAAAATTACCCAGGTAGAAAAAAAGTTGATATAATAAAATAAACATGCCACCTATACCTTCCACAAACAATAATAAAAATAACTTAACGTCACCTTTTGAGGAAAATAAAGTCAAGGCTCGTTTTTATCAAAATTTATTAATTATAAAGATATGAATGAAAGCCATAAAATTTGTTATGTCATACTAATTATATATTAATTATTATTAATAAGATAAACATATTAATTCACTGACGTTTCCATCTTGGCTATTTTACTAGCAAAAGTTGAAGTAGGACGCTGTCGAATCCATTAGAGGAGGAGCTTAGAGATATCACCTATACTGTGATATTCGACATAGACACAAACAGAAATAGGCAGGATGAAGGAATGAAATGTATTATGATGCAACTTTAGAGAGACCGACAAATATTTCTTAAAAAACACATTTAAAAAAAGTTTGAAAGTTTCAAGTCACAAATAAGTTTTTTCCCGACTGTACAACCGACACCCTATGGAAATTCTTGATGCTCCCTTAACAATCCTAACCCCATTCACCGTTATCTTAATTTCACTTTTTACGACATAATGCTCAAAATACATTTCTTGATAGCTTGTCTTTATGGACTCTCAGTGTATTTTACTTCAATTAAAAAGATTCGTGATAGAACATTTTAATAGGTCGTTTTCTAATAAAACTTGCGATCGTACCATTATGTGTAGCGTAAACTAGAGCACCGAAGGAAAAGCTTTATTACTGTTTTAATAGTAAATTGCATTATAAAACGACGTATAAAACATCAGAAAACACGAATACAATTTGCATGAATCGATATTTGGCTCACTAAAGGATTAGAACAGTTACCCACCTCATTACGTTATTTGCAGTCAGAGGCGTTGACTGCAGGAATTGAAACTCATTCGCCCTTGCCATCCCTTTTACTGCCTTAATAATACGATTATGTAAAGGAATTATTGCGACATTGAGATTTTATTCAAATTTTTTATATTTATTACTTTGAAAAAGAATGAGGTTTTGTCTCTTTGTATATGGGACAACGTAAGTAGCCCTTCACATATTTTGTTGATATTTGATAGATTTGCTATTTTAGGAACGAAGAAATCTTCTTAATTTTTAAAATAGCTTCAAAGCTGTAAGGGCAAAATTAAACTTCTTGCCCTTTTGCTTAATAATCCCCGCCCCTGGTTGCCGAACAGATTTATTAAAACACAGAGACCACGATATGTTGCGTGCGGGCGTCGAATTGGTTCAAATAAAAATCCATTATGATCTGTCTTCCACTATGGTAGTCATGTGTCGGATTGAATAAATCTTTAAAGCGTTACATATTCATGGCGAGGGTGGAAAATTACAAAATCGAAATATGTTTATTCGCAAGGGGTGAAAGTTTCTTAATCGAAGTGAAAATGGGCGCATGTGAAATCTTCTACATTTTAAAAACTTTTCCAAATGGAAACCAGATTCTTTTTATATTTTTGAGTAGCGTTTAATTATGTTTCAGTTAGTGCTGAAATTGATTATGTTATCTATACATTGAATTAATGAATATAAATCAAAATAATTTAACTATTTCATAAGAGTTCAAACGCCAAGTGTTCGTTGACCTTTGAACTTTGATAAGAAACTTAGGTAGCTATAATACAACGGCACAATGAATTTTGTAGAATAAGTTAATGGTGTAATGGAAAGTGAATAAAAAATGCACCAAAGCTATACGCAATTTAATGTGGATTTCCATTTGAAATATCATTTTTTTTTTAATATTGATATTGATATTGATAATAATAATAATAATAAATTGTCTTTATTTTATTGGCGTCAAGTTTCGTATTAAGATATTTGAAAATAATAAAATCTAGGGGATGGCTCGTTTTAAATGAATTGAATAAAAATAGGCATTTGTTTGTTTATCTAGTTCTAGAGGGTGGAAGGTATGATTACCTTCTTGGTTTAAGACTTACTGTCCGGAAGCATATCGAAATAAAAATTGTTACCACATTACACACCGTCGTCAATAGCAGTGTTTTTTGTGCAGGTAGGAAAAATATTTTTTTCTATTTCTTGCATATAAAGTAGTATCTTGTCTCATTTTAAGGTCGAAAAGGGAATAGAAAAATTTTGCCCTAAAATGCGGGAAATTTTTGCCCTAAAATTATTTGCCCTAAAATTATTTCAGTGCAGGCAGTAGAAATGATGGACTAAAATGAAGAATTCTGCTTTCTTTGCAATTACCAGAAAAAAGTTTGCAGTCAATTTTTTCACTAAAAGTAGCGTTTTCTTCCTTCATTTCAGACTCGGAAAGGGAGTAGTAAAATTAAAACCCTAAAATACACACAAATGCACCTTTCTGTGCAGGTAGTAGAAACAATAATTTTGGGTCTATTTTTTCCACAGAAAATAGCGGTTTCTTCCTTCAATTTAAAGTTAAAAAGGACATAGAAAAATTAAGCCCTAAAATGCGGAAAGAAAATGCACCCTTCGGTGCAGGTAGTAGAAAAAACACACACTAAATAGCTTGAAGAAAATCGTGCGTTTTGTACAGGTGTGGGAAAAACAATTTTTTCTATTTCCTGCACAGAACATACGATTTTCATTCTTTCATTTTAGAGTCGACAATGGAGTAGAAAAATTTAACTATAAAATGCTGGAAGTTCTGCTTCTTATGCCGATAGAAAAAATAATTTTTTCGTCCCTCATCTTAGAGTCCAAGAGAGTGTAAAAAATTTAAAAATTTAAGCTTTAAAATGCAACTAGTAGAAAAAATTTACTCTAAGATATAGGAAAAAATTTTCCTTCCTATGCAGATGTAAGAAATAATTATTTAAGGTATATTTTTCTTCACAGAAAGCAGCATTTTCTTCCTTCATTTTAGAGTCGAAAAGAGAGTAAAAAAAATAAGCGTTAAAATGCGGGAAGAAAATGCAAGTGGTAGCAAAAATAGACTAAAATACGGGAAGAAATTTTAATTTCTAGAAAGAAAAAATTATTTAAAATAATTTTTTTCCACAGATAGCATTTTCTTCCTTTATTTTAGAGTTGACAATAGAGTAGAAAAATTTAACTTTGAAATATGGGATGAAGTTCTACTTTCTATACAGATAGTAAAAAAAATTATTTAGGGTCTATTTTTTCCACAGAAATGTTTTCTTCCCTCATCTTAGAGTCGAAAAGAGAGTAAAAAAATAAACGTTAAAGTGAAGAAGATAATGCAGGTGTTAGACTGAAATATGAGAAACAATTTTGCTTCCTATACAGATAGTAGAAAAAACTATTTAAGTTCAATTTTTTCTACAGATAGCATTTTCTTCCTTTATTTTCAAGTGGACAATGGAGTAGAAAAATTTAACTCTAAAATGAGGGATAAAGTTCTAGTTTCTGTGCAGATAGTAGAAAAAATAATGTAGGGTATATTTTTTGCTTCATTTTAGAGTAGATAGAGAGTATAAGAATTATGCTTAAAAATGCGGGAAGAAAATGCAGGTGGTAGAAAAAATAGACTCTATTGCTTCCTATGTAGGAAAAATTATTTAAGGTCTGTTTTTTCACACAAAGTAACAATTTCTTTCTTCAATTTAGAGTCGAAAAGAGAGTAAAAATTTAAGTTTTAAAATGCAGGTGGTAGAAAAAATATACTAAAATACAGGAAGCAATTTTACTTTCCATGCAGATAATAGAAAGAATTATTTAAGGTAAATTTTTCCCACAGATAGCATTTTCTTCCTTTATTTTAGAGTCGACATTGGAGTAGAAAAATTTAGCTCTAAAATGCTGGACAAAGTTATACTTTTTATGCAGATAGAAAACATAATTTAGGGTCTGTTTTTTCCACAGAGAGTAGCATTTTTTCTTCCCTCATCTTTGAGTCGAAAAGAGAGCAATTTAAGCTTTAAAATGCAACTGGTAGAAAAAATTTACTCTAAAATTTAGGAAAAAATATTCTTTCCTATGCAGATGTAAGAAATAATTATTTAGGGTATATTTTGCTTCACAGAAAGCAGCATTTTCTTAATTTTAGAGTCGAAAATAAAGAAATAAGCGGTAAAATGCGGGAAGAAAATGCAGTTGGTAGAAAGAATAGACTAAAATACTAGAAGAAATTTTGATTTCTATGCAGATAAAATAAATTATTTAAGATCAATTTTATCCACAGATTGCATATTCTTTCTTTATTTGAGACTTTGAGAGTCGCCAATGTAGTAGAAAATTTTTACTCTAAAATGCGGGATAAAGTTCAACATTTTATGCAGATAGTAGAAAAAATTAGCATTTTTTCTCCCCTCATTTTAGAGCCGAATAGAGAGTATAGTAATTTGTTTAACTAGACAGGAAAATAGTAGATTGACTGCCGCGACTGACAAGAAATTCAGCCAAGGCAGTCAATCTGTTTTCCTGCCGAGTTGAACATATCAATTTTTCGCCGATTGCTTAAAAATATTTATTTCAAATATTTAAATTATTACAATTTCCATAATCTCTCTATTTTTGTTGACGTGAAATATTCAGTTGCCATGACAACCAATCATTTTCTTTGCCTAGAAAAGAAAGTGACAGTTTGCTGATTGAGATCTGTCAGCAAAATTAGTGTTTTGCTGCCAATTGGAGAAAAAATAAATTAATCTCCAAAATGCGGGCAGAAAATGCAGGTGGTAGAAAAAATTAACTCTAAAATACGGCAACAAATTTTGATTTTTATGCAGATAGTAGATAGCTTTATTTAGGGTCTATTTTTTTACAGAAAGTAGCATTTTTTCCTTCCATTTTTAGAATCGAAAAGGGAGTAGAGAAATTAAGCTTTAAAATGCAGGTGGTAGAATTACTCTAAAGTAGACGAAACAATTTTCCTTTCTATGTAGAAATAATTATTTAAGGTCTCCATTTTTCTTTACAGGAAGTAACATTTTCTTCTTTCATTCTAGAGTCGAAAAAATAGTAAAAAATAAGCGTTAGAATGCGGGAAGTAGAGAAAATAGACTAAAATACGGGAAAAAATGTTGCTTCCTATGCAGATTACATTATATTTTCCTCCTTTATTTTAGAGTTGGCAATAGACTAGAAAAATTTAACTCTAAAATAAGGGATGAAGTTCTACTTTCTATGCAGATAGTAGAAACAATTATTTATAGTCGACTTATTCACAGAAAGTAGTATTTTCTTCTTTCATTCTAGAGACGAAAAGAGAGTAAAAAAAACTTTAAAATGTAGGTGGTAGGAAAAAATTGGCGAAAAAAAATATACGAAAAAATGTTGCTTTCTATGTAGAATAGTAGATAATAGAAATGATTATTTAGGGTCTATTTTTCTTCACAGGAAGTAGCATTTTTTTCTTTCATTGCAGAGTCGAAAAGAAAGTAAAAAAAAAAATGTTAAAATGCGGGAAGAAAATGTAGGTGGTAGAAAAAATAGACTATAATACGGAAAAAAATTTTGCTTCCTATGCAGATAGTAGAAAAAATTATTTAAGATCAATTTTTTCCACAGATAGCATTTTTTTCCTTTATTTTAGAGTTGGCGATAGAGTAGAAAATTTTAACTCTAAATTGCGGGATAAAGTTCTACTTTCTATGCAGATAGTAGAAAAAATAATGTAGGGTCTATTTTCTTCACAAAAAATAGCAGTTTTTGCTTCATTTTAGAGTAGATAAGAGAGTAAAAAAATTAAGCTTTAAAATGCAGGAAGAAAATGCAGGTGGTAGAAAAAATTGATTCTAAAATACGGAAAAAAAAATTGATTTTTATGCAAATAGTAGAAAAATTATTTAGGGTCTATTTTTTTATAGTACAGTAAGCAGCATTTTCTTCCTTCATTTTAGAGTCGAAAAGAGAGTAAAAAAAATAAATTGGTAAAAAAAAAATTACTCTAAAATAGACGAAACAATTTTGCTTTCTATGTAAATAGTAAAAATTATTATTTAGGGTCTATTTTTCTTCACAGGCAGTAGCATTTTCTTCTTTCATTCTTTTAGAGTCGAAAAGAAAGTAAAAAAAATAAGCGGCAAAATGCGGGAAGAAAATTCAGGTGATAGAAAAAATAGACTAAAATACGGAAAATAATTTTGCTTCCTATGCAGATAGTAGAAAAAATTATTTAAGCTCAATTTTTTCCACGGAGAGCATTTTCTTCCTTTATTTTAGAGTTGCCAATAGAGTAGAAAAATTTAACTATAAAATATGGGATGAAGTTCTACTTTCTATGTAGATAGTAGAAAAAACTTTTTCACATAAAGTAGCATTTTCTTCCTTCATTTTAGAGTCGAAACGAGAGAAAAAAATAAACGTTAAAGTGAAGAAGAAAATGCATGTGTTAGAAAAAATAGACTGAAATAAGGGGAACAAATTTTGCTTCCTATGCAGATAGTAGGAAAAATTTAAAATCAATTGTTCCACAGATAGCATGTTCTTCCTTTTTGTTTCGAGTCGACAATGGAGCGAAAAAATTTAACTCTAAAATGCGGGATAAAGTTTCAGTTTCTATGCAAATAGTAGAAAAAATAATATAGGGTCTATTTTTTGCTTCATTTTAGAGTAGATAAGCTTTAAAATGCGGGAAGAAAATGCAGGTGGTAGAAGAAATCGACTCTAAAATACGGAAAAAAATTGCCTCCTATGCAGATAGAAAAAATTATGTAGGGTAATTTTTTTCACAGAAAGTAGCATTTTCTTCCTCCATTTTGTAGCCAAGGAAGTAGAAAAAATGTGTTGATGCAAATTTGCATTACTCGGTTGCGAAAATTGATGCTTTGATTCCATTCTGAAACAAATTAAACTTTATTCGTCAATTTCTTCGCAATTAGATGGGGCAGAAACTATTCTAGATATCTGTCTTTTTGACCCTTTTTATCCAATATTTTTACTTTGATTTACTTCGTATTCTTACTTCAATCTCCTTTTTATTAGATATTCGTTATACGTATAAAATGATATTATTATCCCTTAAATGAATGACACCATTTTAGCACAAACATCGATACAAAATATACTGTTAAAAATATTATGTGCTGCATAGTCGGCGCCATCCCCTCAGGGACAACTGAGAGCAGTAACATCGAAAACAGGAGAGTAGTTAAACAGTCATGACTATACCACCAAGTAAGTGGTGTTAGCCGTCGAAACCAGAGCATAAGTTAAATAGCCTGTTATAATTATTTTTTGTGGTCGTTACAGCCTTCTCGTTATTTAACTAATAAGCTCCACATAGCTATTGTTTTTATGATACCGTAAATTACCTTCGACTGTTTACGGCACCATGATTTAATAATATTGAAAGCTAATTACTCACGGGAACCAGGCATCATTAGGGTAACAATAACTGTTATAATAAATACGGCATTCCTGGACGAACAGATATGTCTTGCCGGTTAGTTTCAGGTCAAATTTAATTCGTGCGTGATATGCAGGATTTTATTTAGAGGTAACCGAAAAAATCATATCATGGATATGGAATACCAGATTTGGGCAACTCATATTGCATTGGAGCTGTTTTATTTCACAAACTGCCTAAATTATATTCAAGATTTAAATTTAAATGAATTTAGTGTTTATGTTAAATGCCTTGAGTTGTCCCGCATCCTTGACTGGAATAATAAACGTATTTCATTTCACCTAAATCCGAATCGGAATTATTTGTGAGTCTGTACTTATCATATGTAATTCTGGCCATTACTCTCCACATTCAAAACATCCTACATTTTTCTTAACTTTCGTGACTATTGCTCTGTTTAATTGATAAGTCGTGATGATTACGGTCCCCTCCCGCATGCATACTGCATGATGATCCTGGGTGATCTTAAGTTGCCGCGATGCGCCCTATCAATCTCATCAATGAGAAGTGATATCCTCTCGTACTCCTCGGCACGAAACACTAAATAACGGGCACGTGCAGGACCACCCTCGCAATTACGTGCTCTTCCCGTTGCTCTACAACCGCTGATAGAATTGCAGCGGTGCGATAATGGCCTTAAGCAGGACCTAATATAATAGCGTAACATCAATAACGGCGACGTTGCTAAATGGCTCGGCCTTGTACGAAATCGTTCAATGTTCGAGTGAGTTAAACTCGTTTTTATACACTCATCAATTTATAAATTGGTATCTAGTTTTGCCCCCTGTTCCCCTAGTATGAACCTACAAATAAGTAATTAAGGAAATAAAAAAACTTTCATAAAAGAACGTGCATTTTTCGGTCCAATCTTATTTCGATCAACTAATCCAAAATATTGACTAGATCTTATTATCATTAAAAGTGTATAAATATTCGTCTCGGTACTGCATATTTTCGAACTAGAATGTGAATTCAGGTCGACATTTAGTCACCTCTCCTTTATAGATCCTGGCTGTAAGTCAACAAAATATAGTTAAACTATTCTTTGCAAGTGTAACCGATATGAATGTACGAAATAAAAATAACTGTTTAGCCAAAATTTATTCCACTCGTTTCATATTTAATGGAGGCCAAAGTTTTATAATGATCAAATTATCATTATACAACACAATTATGGTGTTTAATGACCTGCAGTTGAAAGTTTATATTAAATGAGTTGTATTTTAGCTCATTCGGGATATATTTCGATTGGCTGAATTGAAGGACCAAGTTTATGATGCTCATAATATACCGTTTGGGCTCCATTAATATAATTTTCGTAACAACATCGGCAAACACGAGCCATGAATATTCATACCCTATTGTATTTACCAAGTCCGAGGTGCTAGGTTTATTTAGATAACATTAAAATAGACATCATTCACTGCATAAGGTTCTAATGAATGTATATGAATCCTAGCTAGAAGAGTAATATGCGTGCCTAGGAAGAACAACGTACACCAAATCGCATCAAGCGAGAAAACCATTAATCACACCACCGCTCTTAATTTAATTCTCGTTTAAGATGGAATATTTATTCGGGCTTGGTGCAACATTCACTCAGATGAGTCACGTTAATATAGTTAGCAATTGCAGTTGAATTAATTTTTCATTATAGACTAAGGCAAAATTTTTGGAACATTCTGATTTAAACGATTTGAAGATTTAAACTTTAAAAGAATATTTTGCAAAGGCTTTCCTCTGGCTAAATTTCATGAACAAAAAAAATGTTCAGACCTAAAGAACAGACCCCCCACCACCCTTATGGATTTTGATGCTCTGAAACCGAATTTGCCAATAATTTTTTTTTAACTTGTCAGTTTTTCGTTAGCACCCCTTTTAACCTCTAATTCGGGGTTGAAATTGCATTTTTCCTTATAATTTAAAATTCTTATCTATATATTATGCTATGTGCCAAAAAAAATTTTTCCCGAGTCAATTTTTTGGTGATGAATTTAAATTTTTTTTCCTATAATATCGAAACTCTCTTGTTTCTAAACGACCTTCTTGCTGGAATTTAAAAAGAGATCTGCCTGGAAACTCAAGAGAAACCGAGAGATTGCCTCTAAGTAGGTCGTTTAGTAACAAGAGAGTTTGAATATTATAGCAAAAAAAATTAAATTCATCGTATGTAATATCATAAGTGCTTAAAATTTTATCGATAAATTTTTTTCGAGAGCGATATTGCCTAGTAATATTAAGAGTGTAAATTGGCCACTTTATTATCTAATTAAATCACGAGCGCTTTAGCGCGAGGGATTTCATTTTTGATAATAAAGTGACCAATTTACACGAGTAATATTACTGTTGGCAATATCGCTCGAGAAAAAATTTATAGGTAAAATTTTCAAGCACGAATGGTATTTGCGGAGAATATTTCACGAATAAATTATTTAAATACAAAAACATATCTTTAACGACGAAATGTCAAAGTAACGTATTAAGTGACAGTTGACATAAAGAATGATTTTATCAACAGTAAAAACACAAGAGCTTTTTTTTTATCGGATAAATTTCTCTTCGTAACGAAACAATTTTGCCAAATAGTAATTTTAAGAGAAAAACTGACATGAAAAAATCGCGAGACCGTAGGTCGAGCGATTTTGTCAAATGTCAGTTTTTCGAGCAAAATTACTCATTGGCAAAATGTTGAGTTACAAAGAAATTTATCCATAAAGGAAAAGCTCGAGTGTTTTTTGGCAAGATAAATTAACGACAGAATATGTGAACGAACAACAACAAAAATTATTTTTATTTATACAATTACATATTTGAAGGAACAGTTATTAAAAATACAGTTGTTATAAATGGTTTGGTTTGGTGTACTGATTTTAAAGTGACGTGCGACTACTAGATGTACACTGATTTTGAGGAGCAGGCATTTTTATCGGTGATAAAAAACGATGCACCTTTTTTATCGCTGTCAAAGTGACAAAACGTGACTGTCAAATAGACTTTTTCATATAGGAGTTAATTTATCGCGATAAAACTGTTTCAGGGATTTTATCGATATAATACTGCTGTCATTGGTCCAAATTTAAAAATTGTAGTAGTTTCATTGGTTAATAATTTCTGAGTGAAATAATCGTCAAAAAATTTACTCGTCAAAATTTTTTTTGTTAAATTTGGAAATAAATTAGCATATATCGCCACCTGTTGTTCATTCTTAAACTAGATCGATACTGCTTGATTTTACAATTCATTTAGAAAATGGGAGTACAAGAAAAATAACAGCTTTTGTCGGACAGATAGATTTTATACGGAAAACGTGAAGTAAGCTTTAGTGTTGTTCGTAGCAGTCTACAAGATTTAAAAGTTAATCCAGCCATTATTTGTGATCTCTTGAAAATTTGGATTCCGGATTGTTGTATTTAGATAAATCTGTAGTTATTTCTTTGGAACAGTGACTGAATTGACATACTTTGTGAGAAGGATATACAGGGTGTTCCTAAATATCATGTACATACGCAAAGGGGTAATTCTTTGGCTTATTTCATGACTAAAAGTTTATATAAACATAGGTTCGCAAACGCTTCTTTACTGATCTACAGGGTGTTGAAATTTTAAGATTTTTTATTTCTTTTCTTTATAGCTCCTGCAGTTTTTGAGATATTTAGCTCAAATTTGGAATATAGGTTATGCTGTAGGCACAACACATTATTCAAATAAAACTGGAGCCTACTAGACCATTTTAAAAATTTTCAATTTTATCTAGCGAATTACAGAAAATAGTTTTTTATTTTTTTCCTCGATAACGGTCGCAGATACAAACAAACTACAAGAGACCAAAAAGTTTCTAAATAAAACAGAAAATTCACATTGTATTTTAGAATCTACCGGCGGCTCATCGCAAAAAAATCTCACAACCATTTCGCATACCCAATGATGTAAGCCCTACAGCATAACCTATATTCCAAATTTTAGCTAAATATCTCAAAAACTGCAGGAGCTATAAAGAAAAGAAATAAAAAATCTTCAAATTTCAACACCCTGTAGATCAGTAAAGAAGCGTTCGCGGACCCTATTTTTATATAAACTGTATACAGGGTGTTTCAGCTTTTTCGTTCATAACTTCTGTAAACGATAGAACATATGAAAATAATAGGAGTCTTTCTTATAACATTTTTCTCTAAACCGTTTCGTTTTCAAGATACAGGGCGTTAAACTTTTAAAAAATTATTACTATTTATTCATTATCTCCTAAACTAATAAAGTTTATTTATTCAAACTTTATACACTGTAGTCATAATAAAAGACCAATTTTTTGAGTCAGCATTAGTAGTTCTTGTGGTCTATATACTTTTTAGAAATAAATTAATCGAGTAGATTTGAAAGTGTGACGCTCATTTTTACATTGCTGGGGCTGTCTGCAACTTACTACCTACAAATAGTACTTTCCCAGTTTGTAACAGTTTTTAAAACGGAATCTCGGGCGCCAGTTTCTCATTTTTGATGCAAGAAACAGCACTTTCTCTCTTGGCGGTTTCCAAGACAGGCGAGAGTAGTCTGCAGTGAAGAAACGGAAGGATACAGGGGTCTGGGGGATGATTGTCGGTTTTATAGGTGTCTAATTAGTTTTACACACCAGAAATGATAACTCGGAGATTTTTAGCTTTTAGAATAACATACAAAATCTTTATTTATTGATAAAGTGACAAGAGAATCCTATATCTACTAATTAATCGGTACAATATGCATACAATTGATGATCGTTACATATAGCGCTAGTTGGCAAGCAAACAGAGTTAATATCGGTGTAAAACGAATGGATCAGCGCGGATTTGTTGATATTGCGGCGGTTGCTGGTTGTGAAACGCGGCGGTAAGGTAGGATAAGAAATTTCTAGAGTTTTGGTCTTCTCTCTCGGAAAGCCAACAATATCAGTTCGTTACTTACATGGTTATTATTCTGATCAATTTTATGGAGATCAATTGCCTCAAAGCAGACGTCCCTTACCTACAGTATAATATGTACCGGTGCGTCCCAGTGAGACCCTATCTCCCGGGCGAGAGATAGGGTCTCACTGTCAAGTATTATACATCATCGATGTATAATAATTTATGTATGTTCATGCAAAATTCGAATTTTATTAGCTCGGAATTCACGGAACAAATTTCGTATTCTTACCAATATGTAATTTCGGAAACGAATTTAAACGAGTCGACGGTGTAGCTTTACAGTTAAACGGCCTGGTACTGGTTAGACGGCTAGACGGATAAAATTAGATTCGCGACTCGACGAGATATATTATGCTTGACAACTCGACGGAAAAATATCTAAGATCTAAGATCCTGTATTGCCCGCTCCCGGTAAATTTTTTAAAAATTTTCTCTGACGTTTGCTTCTGTCTCAGTATAAAGGATTCGGTTCCTCGATCTTTCTTGCGCGTTGGGCTTATCGATTGAACTTAGACAAGTACCTCGGGCTAGATATGTTTCCTACCAAGCCCTAACGCGTTACATAACTTACAACAGTTATTCGGCACATCTGAAAACGGACGTAGGTTGCTCGCAATTTTTAAACTATAATGCAAAAAGAACTGGATGTTGCTTTAGTATCAAATGACACAATTTATCAGATTTTAAGTGTATTTGAATTTTTGCATAGACATGTCACATTTAATTTAAGGGTTAAAAGCAGTACCGGTTCGTAGACTCGCCTTGTACCGCAGACCAAGGGCTTTTCTGATCGCGCGGTGCAGGATGTCTGCTGAAAAAGTTTCGAACAGATTGCCGACGCCCAATCACCTAATAATGTCAGCAGCTTGTCATAATCTAAGCAGTAACAAGTACGGCACCGTTGAGTAAACAATGGCGTGACAATTGAGGCATTGCGGACCACCTGCCGTCTCGCGAGGCACCTGCCTCGGCGTCTACACTACACACTAACCCCGCCGAAATTGGTACAGAGATAAAGCCGGATCTGCCACGAGAAGCCCGGAGCTTTCGCTGATAACGACGATGGTGTATAATATTTATATTTGTACACGTGCCCTTGCGCAACCTCGCTTCACTATCAAACGTTTTTATAGCGCTAGATAAAGGACCTTTTCCACAAGTCTTGGAGCAGGATGGTCGAAATGTTTGCGTTTCTTATTTGCAGATTAAGTGTTTTTAATTTATGTCGAAACAAAGAGGTAGAGGTTATTTCCCAGTTTTAAACTGGTTAATTTGAATATTTTTTAGATAAATCGAATTTTTTTGGGTAGGAATCTCAAGGAATGTGGTAATAAATCCCAAAAAAGAAAAAGAAGAAAAATAAACAAGTTTATAAACACGCGAAAAGTGCTGAAATAAAGAGCTTTAAATGCATGTCGATGTCGGTTCTTTTCTCATCTGTCAATTTCCTAGCCTAGGAACTTTGTATTATCGCCAAAAGATTATTTCAATTTTCTAATTCTAAATGTCTTTTGTTTACTGTCATTTTATTTTTTAACATTTTAGCTATTAATTTTATATACATTTTCCTCGACATTTTCGTATCGTCAACGTATAAAAGAGCTGGAGTAGTGAATATCCGCGACGTCACTTATAAATATAATAAACAGCATTGGGCCTAATACTGATCTCTGTGGAACTCTTGATTGATATTAAATTTTGAGAGCTGCCCCAAATTGCTTGATTTTTGGCTATTTCTCCTACGTTTATAGACCAGATGGAGGAAAACCGACCAAGGTGTCTAGAGCTCAATTTTCATGAAACATTGATAAGTGAAAACCATTTTCGTATATCTCTAACTGTTTTCGAGATATCGGAGAAAATTGATTTTTTTCGAAAAATGTCATAACTTTTCTATTTGTGATTATTTCTTCATGCAGTAAAAACTTTCTAAGATGCAATATTCAACATGAAATCTAAGGGTGGCCTAAGTACCATGTTTGTCATTGTACAACGAACCTGACTGTTCTTTCAACTTATGAAAAATCTGCCTTCAGTCAAAAGAAAGCGATTATTCTCATTATATTACCATTTTTTTAATATTAACTACTTTCATGCACTGATTTTTAAAAAATGTTTTAGTGACAGTTAGTATCGAACTACAAATTTTTATAATCAATAATTAACTGGATGATAATAATTTAATTTAAATAATTGAGAATAATAAATTTCAACAAAACACCTATGTATCCTATTTAAATTTATAATTCTCTCTTTATTACAACCAGTTTTCTTCACACTTTTCTAGCAAATTACAGACCGCATTTGTATTCGAATAAGGTGTTTCGAAACAGGCATTTCTCTTGTATGCATCGTACACAATATAACATTCCATTGAACTACAATAATTCATACCATTTCTATAGTGAATAGTTAAAATTTCAAGATGTTACGTATATGATTTCTAGAGCTGTACATTTTACATCCTGTATAAGCCATTACCTAATTGTCTTACTAAAATAGTCTCGTTGAATTAACAATAATACTTTCTAAACAATACTGTATTACATTTAATCTGTTAATTTAAATATTAGGAACTTGTTTTACTTGATTATTTACGCATTTGTGAGCACTGTAACATTTGCATTGTTACGTACAGGTTTAGCGGTAAATGTTAGATATTTACAGGTTGAAATGCTTTATAAAATATATTTGTGTGGTGTAGACCTGGAATATTAGACCAAGTATTTGCATTCGTGAAGAAAATTGTTACATTTTTATGGAGATGTGAATGATGTAGAATAACTTACCGAAAATCCTCATGAGCCATATCTTTTTACGTCTATTAGCTTTTAAGCATGTTTAATCGTAACTGATTATTAATATTCTGGAGTGTTCCGGTAAACCGGATGGTTATATTAGGAGGAATGGTTAAATTGCGATTTTTGCGATTATCTTTCTTAAAAAAATGTACTTTTCAAAACTTAAAAAAAAAAATTCTGTAACTTTATTTTTAATATTTCCTTCTATGAATAATGAAGATTAATTATCCAAGATACAGGTACTTCAAAACACTACGTTTTTCACAGCCTCATAATTTACAACTTTCAACTGTGATTTCCACTGAAATGAAAACCCGAAATAAAAATATATGTAAAATAAAAGTGGTAGAAAGAATTCCTTGCGATAATTTTTTTTTTTTGTTTATATTGTGTGTATCTTCAAAATTAACCCAGTTATGATAGAAAGTTGCAGAAAAACACATATTGCACTAGGCTTTAATAAAAGACTTTAAGAGTACAAGATTTTTTTATAAAAAATTAAAATATTTATATTTTTGGGTCATTTGCTGCACAGTGCACGTATGATGTCTGCATTTGTTGTCAACTGTCGAATTAACTGTTTATACAGAAGACATATTTAATGAAAATCATATGAAGAATTAAGAAAATAATTTTATAATTTTTCAGAAAATCGTTCTCATACTTTCTTGTTAAAATTTTAACCTCTAAATTATTTTTATTAGACAGGTATACAGGGTGTCTCAAAAGTTAACGTCATCCGTTGAAGACGGCTGATAGGCCAGTTCAGCAATTTCGTGAAAATCGACATCTTTTAGATCAGTTTTTCGAGTGCCACAGCTACAAAATTCCATATTTTAAGAATCTAATTTTTGCTATACATCCCTGAATAGCCAGCCTTGCTATTGATCACATTCCAAAATAAAATTAATATAGTGACTTACCTTAAAAAAAAAAAAACATTTTTGCCCGATTCATGTGAATATTTTTTATTAGCTAACTTAGACTCTTCAAGGTACTGTAAAAAAAATTAACTAATATGAATAAAAACTGAAGTACCTACATAATTTCATATTTTCGAAAAAAAGCATAAAATGGATATTTTGTGATTATATTTTAATTGGGATACCTAAACTTAATAATTCCTTTTGGAAATTGTTTTCCTTCATGCATTTAATAATTTTTTTAATACACCCTTTTCAGCAATCTCACATAGCCGAAAATCGGTCTAACGGTATTTTGTAAAAAAAAATCAAATATTGTAGTCGTTTCTAATTATAATAAACTTTATAAATGTAAAATAAAATATTTAAAAAAAATTATATTTTTTCATAAAAAAATTTGTATTTATAGGTATTTCTTGCTTAAAAACATAAAAAGAATTTTTTTTAGTTATTCCGTTCATAACTGTATGAGTAACTGTCATTTTTGAAGAAGCAGAAAAAAAAATTTGCAGGAAATTATACTCTCTGCATTAGTGTATTTTTATCAGATTCTTACTACTTAAATTACTCGCAAAAAAGCATAAAAACATTCTTTCGCGCCGGGATTGGTATACGTGAAATATCAAAAACCTAAAAGACTCAATAATTATATTTCGTTGTAGAGAAAAATAAAAAATAACAAATTAAAGGAAATCTCATAAGTATTCCAAAATGTCAAATAAAATTTCCAACTAAAATTTATCATTTTTAAAATAATTATAAAAAAAATATTTGCCTGCCGCTCATTTATTTCTCGTAAATCACTCAATCCGTCGGAATTTTTCAGAATCTTCAAAATTAAGTGGAACTGCACAGTCTATTTTCATTGTACTGAAACGCGTTTGCACATTTTTTTCATATCTATTCTAATTAACAAAATATTAATGTTTTTGTGAAAGTAGGCACTACATTTTTAATATCTAAGTTAATAGTTATTTATTCAACAAGTGCGTAAAGAGAGCTTTTTTCACGACTGGCACTGACTTTCCCATGAGTGAAAAAATCTCACTTTACACACAAATTTCATAGAATATTTTTTCTACTCCCAAAATGGTTACTAAGAAATATACTTACTTATGTATAAAGTAAAATATAAATCTACTTTACGCACTAGCGGACTAGTGCGTGAAATATTTCATTTTTCGCACTAGTGCGTAAAGTGAAATAATAACGACTTTTTTAATAACTTTTTTCAATAAAGTTATTCCTAATATGATTTCTCGAATTTTCGCATTCTTTAAAGCAGTAGGCTACTCTGGCTTGCAGTAAGATTATTTGAAAATTGTAAAAATAATCATTTTATAGAGAGTAGTAGATACAATTAACCAAAATTGGAAATCGATATGAAAATAAATAAGCAAGATACAGGGGTGTGAATATGAGAAGTGAAACACAATGTTTATTTCCAATGCTGTGTTTTACTAACATAAAAAGCTTCCAAAATACTTTTGAAAGGGTTCAAAATCATTTTTGGAGTATAAAAGTAGAAAATCTTTTCAAACTTCAAGACTCTGTAACCTCGTGCATATTCGTTGTAGAAATGCATGAGAATGGAAATTATAGGAATTTTTATAAACTTACTTTTGTATGCTACTAATTTTTGTCTAATGTTTCGAAGTTATTTTAAAAGAAACTGGAGTAATTTCATATTTTCGAAAAACAAAAAGCAAAACATGGATATTTCAAATATATATTTTAATTGGAATAAACTTAATAATTCCTCCTGTCATGCATTTAATAATTTTTTTAATACATTAATTAAGGCGCCTTTTTCATCAGTTTCACATCACACAAACCAGTCGAATCCAATTTTATAAAAAAAATTTCCTGTATCATTTTGTTGTAGTCTCGGTTGTAGTCGTTTCTAATTATAAACTTTTATAAATGTAAAAAAATTTAATTTGGAAATTATTTGTTTTTTCATAAAAAAAATAATAAATAATAAAATATACCAAGTTATTCCTTACTCAAAAACATAAAAATGTATTTTTTCTACTACCGATCTTAAAGTACTAACTTTCAACACGCTGTAGAGTGCGTAAAGTTAAACTTTACGCACTAGTGCGTAAAGTGTTTTTACCTTACGCATTAGTGCGTAACGTAACATACTAAACAATTGCATACCTATTAGAGCACCTATAATAAACATATCTTATTTTAAAAACGTTAAATGTGGTTATTTAATTTTATGTAGTCCATTTATTTAATACCACGGTATTATTATAAAACATACCACCTAATTTTCAGTATTCTTTAACAATAATGATTGAATTTTTTACAATTCTGAAGTTTCATTTATATTCTTGACATTGACATTAGACAAAGAAATAATAGACAATGTCTGATTTAAAATTAAGTTGGCTATAACAGTATTGTGATTTTTAAATGACATATGAAGTTTTGACGTAATAGGTAAATTTTGACGTTTCACATTATTATTAGAGAATTTAGGTCCATTTCGGTGGTAGAAAAAATATTGTATGCAATTTGTGCGAAAAGTGAGCTTTTTTCTCTCACCTTACGCACTTGTTGCATAAATAACTATTTTTAGTTATTCCGTCCATACCTGTCATTTTTGAAAAAGCAGTAAAAGAAAATAAGAACATTACAAAAAATTATGGTCGGTAAAACTTTTGCTTTAAGTGTATTTTTATCAGATTCTTTCTTCTCAAATTATTTACAAAAAAAGTATAAAAGCAGTTTTTCGCGCTGGGGTTCGAAAACGTGAAACATCAAAAACCTAAAAGATTATTTTTCATTGTGGAAAAAAAAATAAAAAAAACAAATTAAAGGAAATTTAATGAATTTTTAAGAAGATCAAATAACATTTCCAGCAAAAACTAGTAACTTTTTAATTAATTATAAAAAACATTTTGCTACCGCTCTTTTATTCCTCACAAATCAGTCAATCCGTCGGAATTCTTTAGAATCTTAATAAGGTAGTGGAACTACACAGTCTATTTTCATTCTACTCAAACGCGTTTGCAAAATTTTTTCATATCCTTATTAACAAATTATTAGTGTTTTTGTGAAAGTACACGACTGGCACTGACTTTTCCCATGAATGAGAAAAGCTCACTTTACACACGAATTGCATACAGTATTTTTTCTACTACCAAAATGGTTACTAAGAAATATACTTACTTATGCACAAGGCTCAGCCTTCTGGGATAAAGGGGGTCGTAAATGTCGTAATTACATGTGGTGTATTTATTTTTATTATTTATATTTATGTATAAAGTAAAATATAAATCTACTTTACGCACTAGTGGACTAGTGCGTGAAATATTTCATTTTTCGCACTAGTGCGTAAAGTGAAATAATAACAACTTTTTTCAATAACATTTTCAATATAATTATTCCTAATATGATTTCTCAAAATCATTTTTGGAGTATAAAAGTAAAAAACCTTTTCAAACGTCAAGACTCTGTAACCTCATATTCGTTGTAGAGAAGTACAGGAGAACGGAAATTATAGGAACTTTTAACTTACTTTTGTATGCTACTAATATTTGTCTAATGTCAATTAATTGTAAGTTATTTCATATTTTCGAAAAAATTGCAAAACATGGATATTTTCAAATATATATTTTAATTGGAATAAGCTTAATAATTCCTTCTGGAAATTAAAGAAAATTTTATAAGTTTCCAAAAAGGTCAAAAGGTCAAATAAAACTTCTAACGAAATCCAATAGTGTTTTTAAATAATTGTAAAAAACATTTTGACCCATTATTATTTCTTATTTCCCGCAATGTCTAAATTCTTCAGAACCTTAATAAGTAAGCGGAATTAACAGTCTGATTTCGTTGTACTGAAACGCGTTTGAATTTTTTTTCATATCTATTTTAATTAAAATAATATTAATGTTTTTGTGAAAGTACTAGATATACTTTTATTCTAATACAAATAAATTTAACATTGTTTTTAATTATGTCATTTAACATGAATCAAAGACGCTCTTCTTCCCCAAGAAAGAGCAATTTACAGAATATTTTACTACATTTTTAATATCTAAAGTTGTTACTTATTTATGCAACAAGTGCGTAAAGGTGAGCTTTTTTTCACAAATGGGAATCCCATGAGTGAAAAAAGCTCACTTTACACACGAATTGCATACAATATTTTTTCTACTACCGAAATGGTTACTAAGAAATATAATGTATAAAGTAAAATATTAATCTACTTTACTCACTAGTGTGTAAAACATTAAATTTTTCCCACTAGGGCGTAAAGTGAAATAATAAGATAACAAGGCAGTTGTTGATACTAGCGTGTAAAGTAAAAACACTTTACACGCTAATGTGTAAAGTTTAACTTTAATCATTACACAGCGCGTGAAAAGTTAGTACTTTACGTACGGCATTAGAAAAAATGTTTTGCAAATTTACAACCGCATAATATTCGCAATATTTGCAAAAATATATAAACCGTTGACTCAATAGCTTACATTGTTTGGGAGGCACAATCGCATCTGCAGATATCATTGGTAATTTTTTTTTTTTTGGAAAGATCGAAAAAACCTTAAATAAGCAAAAGGTTATTATTCATAATAAAAATACAACGTCTAAAGGTTGGTAATATCTTCTATAGTTTTTCAGACATTAAAAAAAACGAAATCTTTGGTTTTATTTTCTCACTTTCTTTGAAAATATTCGAAAAAATTAAAATAATTTTTTTTTGTCATGTGCAAACTTCACATAATATTTTGGGTGCAATGTTTCGTTAACTTTTTAAAAAATACGATTTTGTACTTTATTTCGTTTGTAATGGTTGTCAATAAAGAATAGTTTTAATTAAGGACGTTTTGTTGCTTTTAGCCGCTGGTCAAACACGAATTTTTCTGAATACGTACCATAGGTACCTGTAGTAAAAAATATTAATTATTTCAGGTACTGCCAAAATAAAAACTGAAAATTTCTCAAAATGTCTAGCGTAATAATATCTGGTTAATTTTGCTCGGATTGAAAGTAAATAAATCAAAATAATGAATTTGAACTTTTTTAACGTCTAGTCTAGTCCATTATTCAGCTAAAAAATATGATTTTAGTTGGGCCGGAAAGCAACAGATTATCCTTAATTAAAAATTTGTTGCTATGTCTGAATTCACAATGAAAATTTACAACAACAAATAGGAGAAAAGTGCAGAGCCGCATTAAAAAAAGTTTATAGTTACCCTGCTAAGACGAAATAACATTCTATACCGATTATGAATTTTTTTTTCTCAAAAACTGCACTGTATATTAGCAATACTTCGACGCACACCTCAATTTGTTAAGCAAACATGAAACTTATAGGTTTTAATTGTGACAAAAAATTTTTAGGATCAGGTGCCAAAACATGTTTTTCCAAAAAAATTAACTTATGGATGAATTTACACGAAAGCATTTCCTTACACATAGTTTAAGTGTTATTACTGAAAAAAAAATTATTTTTTGAAAATTTTCAAAAACTGTTTTTGAAAAAGAAATGCCACCAAAGTTTTTTCCTGTTTTTTTTTTATCAATAATATAATATTCATATAAGCAAGTGAATTATTACCCCCACTTTAATAATCAGAAAGGAAAACAATATTTTTGCAAAAAATCACATTTCTGGGAATACTGAAAAACAAATTCGAAATATCCTTGGAAATATCAAAACAGCTTTCCGATTGGACTTTTATCCCATATTTCGCACATTTTTTTCGTGGTCTACTGCGCTAGATTAAATTTTTCACTAAAATTAACGTACCTAATAATAAATATAAAACAAAAGTTTTTTTCTGGCCTAGAATACCGGGGAGTTCAAGGCATAAATTCTCGTTCGTTGAAATTTACTTGATTTTTAATTGTCAGACGAGAAAATAATAATTCAAGGAAACTTAAACCTCCTGAAAAATATAAAGAAACCCCATTAGACACCCCTGTACGTGATTCTCGGCCAAGGCCTTAATTGTATGGGATGTTCAACCAGAAAATTGGACTTTGCAAGTGTTTTCTCAATTGCAGGTACAGGTTAATAATAATCTTGGCATTGTAAACAAAACAAATTGTAGTGTTTCCCAGGGAAAATTACGCTGTATGTTATATAACAATACTCCTATTAATACCGAGTTAATTTTCCCGATACTTTACGTATTTTCTTTATCTACATTATTTATGTACCTGGCCGACCGAACGGTAAACACTGAATTTACGATAAACGGTGTTGTTACGTAGTCACGTACGTCGGTGTTTTGTATAAGGGCCGATTTAATAAATAATATTGCATGACGAACAGTTCTTGTAAGCTGGATTTCTAATGCCTTTGAAAATAATAGTATGGATACTAAAAGGGAGAGTAGAAATTTAGCCTTTTTAACGGTTTCACCAGACAACCGACAAAATTTTAATCGCTGTAAATAAAATTCATTTACATTTTTGAAATTAAGAAAAATACCGAGAAAAATACTTAAAAAATTATCCACCAAAGTTAGATAGATTTTAATTAATTAATAAGTTTCTGAGAGATTTGTTATAGCTTCAAGCATACCAGTGATCAGAATATTAAAACTTGAAAATTAAGACTAAATAGTTGTGTAAATATTTTTCAAAAATCTCTCAAAGTAAAAGTAGGTATTAGAGATTGTAAAATAATTACTTGAGAATAACGTGTTTTCAGGAGTACCTACAGATGTACAAGTAATAAAACATCGCAACACCTTCCCATCGAGATAAAAATATAAGCTACATAAAAATAGGCTACTTGAACGACCTCAGCATCTAGGAGTTCAATCGCCGATTAATTATTGCGATCCCAACGTCGGGCCCGTAAGTAGTGTAAAACATCACAGGTGAGTTAGCAAGAAATTCCTCGGTGGCCATATAAGTCATTCAGGCTTCTCACCTGGACAATAAACACAATGATCCTGTGAGGTGGTGTTATTCCGGCTAAGGGTAGTTGTACGTGATCCGAAATAAACGAAGAGTATTAACAGACGGCAATAGTCGGTGAAGTAGTAATTTGGATTACCTTCGAGAACAGTCTTCTTGAGAATGATAAATAGTTTACTGCTTTCTAGTAATTTTACATTTTTTTGTGTTTAGTAAGGAACCCATGAAATGATTGTGAAAATTGTGAGAAATACGACTGGGAATCATTACCGGGCGGAAGGTATATTTTAGTAACAGTTTGGAATAAATGGAAGCGAATTGACTAAAAAGTAAAAGCATTTTGAAAATAGAATTTGGGATTTTTTGTCAGCGAAAAAAGATTTTTGAGCCATATGTACGGTCGATCTCGGTTGATTAATCGCTTTCATTTGGAATTAACTGGGCTTTCAATCATCATTGATAATATTACCATCCGACGCACCACTTTTTTTTATATCGCTAATATGAATTTCTCCAACTTAATTTCAATGAGTTGGAGTCTTTGAAGATATAATTTTTGTGATATCTGCCTACTCTATATTTTTTGAATTGATGATTCTAAGGTTAGCCAGAAACTTCCAAGTTCATGTCTGGACATCATCACACCGTGCCTTTCCTTGCAAACCACTGTCTTATATTGTATCGACTAACATTTATTTTAAGTCGTCAGTTGTTTTTATCTTTATCTCGAGTATTACTCCTTTAAATAGACTTCTGGAGCGATAATATCGTGACGGTCTCGAATTTCCGGATTTGGTACTCTATTTTCTATTTTACATTGCACATAAATCGTAAATATAAGAAAAATGGTCGGGTTCGCAAACTTCCGCGCGTGTATCATGACGTCTAACGTCCGTTCATGCACATTGCTAGTTTTGAAACGCTACAAAGCTATTTCAGTGGGTTAATTTGCATTTTTATTGGTATTTTTGCATCCTAAAAATGTGCATTATGGTGATTTTTAAGTAAATTTTAGCGTTTTGCGTACTTTCTATTACACTAAACATTGATTCGTGAGATTAAAGTGTATTCAGTATTCATAAATATAGTAACGTTGCTATCTTCCTGCTATTAGAACTGACCATAAACCCAGTTCAAACAGGTCCAAATTGGATATATAAATTTTCAAGGAAATATTCGATTATTTACATCCCATGTTAAATCAGCTCCAGTTTCGTTATCGACACTTCAATAAATTAATAAAAAATCTTTCTGGAATCAAAATGAAAGTATGAATCCTCGAATTTTTTAACGCGTAAAACGCTCCTAACAGGAAATGTTTCACTTCACTATATTTTACAATTATTGACACAGGCTGGATAGCTACAGTGAAGATACGGTCTTGTCCAGGGGTCTGTGGATGATTGTCGTTGCTAGCGGAGTGGACAGTTTACCATACGGGACTTAATGAAAACTCGACGATTTCAAAATACTATAAGAAGTCTTTATTGGCATAAAGAGACAAAACAAAAGGTTTTTAACGTTTTATACAGTATGACCCATTTTGAATGGAAACACCCCTGTAAAAAATCCGATTTTAAAAGGATTTTTTTTTTAAAGATAGACTATCGAAAACTCTACTTTATGACAAAAATTTTCAAGACCTACTATAATTTTTGTTCAATGGTAAAAATGGACAAATTTGATTTGCGATTAATTTATTAAAAATCTAACTATACCACTGGATTCAGAAACATCGTAAATGAATAAATCCAAAATTTCGTGAAAAATATTGAGTAATGACAGATTTATGACGAAATAAATGTAGGTAGTGTTTTATGTGGATAATTTTAATAAATAATGTTTTTAAACAAACTTAAAAACATAGTACCTATTATAACAACTAAAAATAACAGTATTTAGGTATTTAATAAATAAAATAACACACATTTTTTCACGAAATTTTGGATTTACCCATTTGAGATGTTTCTTAATCCAGTGGCATACGAGTATGTAGTTAGATTTCTAATTAAAAAATCTCTAATCAAATTTGTCCATTTTTAACATCGAAAAAAAAGTAAGTGTCGAAAATTCTAATTAATCTCTAAATTTTTGTCATAAACCAGAGTTTTCGATGATCTAGCCGTTAAAATCGGATAATAGACACATTTTTTACAGGGGCGTTTCCATTCAAAATGGATGTACTGGTGGCCACGAGAACCGGCCCAGACTTATAGCTCTTTTGTTTATGAACCAACTGTTTTGAAATTTGGAACATTTATATAGGACTTATTTTCCAACTTAGTGACGTGTACATTGAAAATGGCTGACTTCCGGTTTTGAAGAAAATAACATCAAACTCGATTTTTTAAATGGAACACCCTGTATATTTTATTATTTTTGGAATCTACGGACTAAGTTCTATCTGAACACGTTGCAAAATTTGCATTTAATTCAAAAATAATTTTAAAATTGTTAATTTTATTTCGAATATGACGATATATGATACGTCTAATTTTATTTCCATTTAAAACACTAAAATAAAATAAATATAAAATTTTTAAATTATTTTTGAAAAAATAAAAATTTTGCAACGCGATCAGATAGAATTTGGTCTGTTGATTCAAAAATTATAAGATATACAGAGTATTCTATTTAAAAAATCAAATTTGATGTTATTTCCGTCGAAACCGGTAAATAGAAGAAATAAAATAAATAGAGTAAAGAGGATAATTAAATAATAATAAATAAATACACCACATGTAATTACGACCCCCTTTATCCCAGAAGGCAGAGCCTTGTGCGGGAGGGGGCTACACATTTAAAGACAAGGGACACACATCCAATATCCGTGTATAATGGAAAAATCCCTCTCACAGTATTTTCCATTGCCACGACCGGGATTCGAACCCGGGACTTTTGGGTGAGAGGCAGGTACTCTACCATCTCGACCATCAGTCGTATAAATAGAATAAGTAGAAGAAATACAATAAATAGAAGAAATAAAATAAATAGAATAAATGAAAGAAATAGAATAAATAGAAGAAACAAAATGAATAGAACAAATAGAATAAACAGGATAAATAGAATAAACAGAATAAATAGAACTCGAAATAGAATAAGTAAAAGAAATAGAATAAATAGAATAAATAGAATAAACAGGATAAATAGAATAAGTAGAAGAAATACAATAAATAGAAGAAATAAAATAAATAGGATAAGTAGAAGAAATGGAATAAATAGAAGACATAAAATAAATAGAATAAATAGAACAAATAGAATAAACAGGATAAATACGGTAAGTGGAAGAAATAAAATAAATAGAACAAATAGAATAAATAGAACAAACAGAATAGTTAGAATAAGTACAAGAAATTAAATGGAAGAAATAAAATAAATAGAATAAGTACAAGAAATTAAATGGAAGAAATAAAATAAATAGAATAAATAGAACAAATAGAATAAGAAGGAGAAATAAAATAAATAGAAGAAATAAAATAAACATAACAAATGAAATAAATAGAATAAACAGGATAAATAGAATAAGTAGAAGAAATATAATAAACAGAAGAAATAAAATAAATAGAATAAACAGGATAAATAGAATAAGTAGAAGACATACAATAAATAGAAGAAATAAAATAAATAGAACAAACAGAATAATTTGAATAAATGTAATAAATAGAATAAGTAGAAGAAATTGAATAAATAGAAGAAATAAAATAAATAGAACAAACAGAATAATTTGAATAAATGTAATAAATAGAATAAGTAGAAGAAATGGAGTAAATAGAAGAAATAAAATAAATAGAATAAATAGAACAAATAGAATAAACAGGATACATACGGTAAGTGGAAGAAATAAAATAAATAGAACAAATAGAATAAATAGAACAAACAGAATAGTTAGAATAAGTATGTACAAGAAATTAAATGGAAGAAATAAAATAAATAGAACAAATAGAATAAACAGGATAAATAGAATAAGTAGGAGAAATAAAATAAATAGAAGAAATAAAATAAACAGAACAAATGAAATAAGAATAAACAGGATAAATAGAATAAGTAGGAGAAATAAAATAAATAGAAGAAATAAAATAAACAGAACAAATGAAATAAATAGAATAAACAGGATAAATAGAATAAGTAGAAGAAATATGTATAATAAGCAGAAGAAATAAAATAAATGGAATAAACAGGATAAATAGAATAAGTAGAGGAAATACAATAAATAGAAGAAATAAAATAAATAGAACAAACAGAATAATTTGAATAAATGTAATAAATAGAATAAGTAGAAGAAATGGAATAAATAGAAGAAATAAAGTAAATAGAATAAATAGAACAAATTGAATAAACAGAATAAATAGAATAAGTAGAAGAAATACAATAAATAGAAGAAATAAAATAAATAGAATAAATAGAACAGAATAATTAGAATAAATGTAATAAATGGAATAAGTGGAAGAAATAGAATAAATAGGAGAAATAAACTAAATAGAACAAACAGAATAGTTAGAATAAATGTAATAAATAAAATAAACAGAATAAATACAATAAGTAGAAGAAATGGAATAAATGGAAGAAATAAAATAAATAGAATAAATAGAACAAATAGAATAAACAGGATAAATAGAATAAGAAGAAGAAATAAAATAAATAGAACAAACAGAATAAATGTAACAAGTATAATAAATACAATAAATATAATTAAAAGAATAAATAGAACAAATAGAATAAATAGAATAGAATAATTAGAATAAATACTTGTTAGTATACCTTCAAAGAGTAATAATTAGTGAATATATTTTTTTAAACATCCAAGTTTGCTGAATTCTCTAATAATTAATAATACGTACATATACAATTTATGTCCATTAGTCGGCCATTTTGAATGTACACGTCACTAAATTGGAAAATAAGTCTTATATACCGTGTGTCGCACTTAATAGTAAAACACTCTTATAACTTTTTTCATTGTTATCCGATTTAAACAAAATTTTGATAAGATCCCATTAGGATCAACTCATGGCCAAAAAACCATTCGCCCCCTACTAATGCAAAGCCACCTGCGATACCAAAATAAACGCAAATTATCAAGAAATTATATTAGGCATTTTTTTATCGGAAAATTTTACTAATGAAAGTTGTTTAGAATGAGCTAAAAACATTAACTTCAAAATCTCATCAAAATTAAAAAATATTGATATTTTGATTTAAAAAATTTTAAGTCTGAAAATATAATTTTACGATATCAATTATCATTCGTATTTAGTTGCAGAGTATTTCTTTAGTTTTTTTTTATAAAAAAATAAAATTTTACGATACAATAAACCATTAAAATTATATTTTCGGACTTGACGTTTTCAAACAAAATATTAATATTTTTTAATTTTGATTAAATTTTGGAAATATTTGACTATTTGGACTACATTCTCTTTGATGTTCTTGGTCTCTAAATCCAGAACATTAATTTGAACTCTAAATCCAGAACATTAATTTGAAAATATTGGATTTCACGAATTCAGGTTTGAATAGATCAACTCAAAAAGCCACAAATTCAGAATATCTCCGCCTATTCTGATCTGATGGAAGCATATTGTGACGGACTATTTTTGTTTTTTTACCAATGATAACGACTACGGATTACACTCGAATTTATTTATTAGCTTCTTAAAATTATAGACTATTGCGGTCGCGACGATTCAGCCAAAGAAGCTGCATTTTTCATGCTGGAGGCGAATTTATTATAAAAAATTCTGACGTGCCCTTCGTTCGTGATGACGAAAAACTCGGTCCTGTAAGATTCTTATTGCGCGTTGATGGATTGATATAGGAACCTAGGACTAGATACGTTTCCAACCAATATCCAACGCGTTGCATAAATTAACGACGTTACTCGGTCATTCCGAGATCGGTAATAGTTTTCTCGAAATTTTCAAACTATATTGCAAAAAGAACCGGATCAAAACAGGCACGGATTAATGTTTTAACATTTTTACTACTGGTGCGAATTTATTCTCGTTAAATGAACTATCGTAGAAAAAAATAATTATATCAAGTCCCATCCCTAAACGAATTTCTTTCAAATTCCTGGTGGCTCGCACCGATTGGCGACAATGACATTCCACCAAAGGAAACGACAATAAATAACTAGAAAGTTTATCCTTGAGGTGCAACTGAGCTGTCAATTATTATCACTGACAAAGTAAATATATCTCAGTTTACCGGAAGGTAAAAGCCGCATTGTTAACATTTTTGTAGTGTTTATTATAATTTACCTTCCTTGTCCCGTGGAGATTTTGTTACGGTAATCCCTTTGCTGTTACCGTCGTGCACTCATTCAAAAAAAAATCCCACAGTCTCGAAGGCACTTGGAGCGAAGTGTGAATATTCGTGGTAGTAATAAGAAGGTGTTTAAATCCCTTTAAATTTTGACGTTAAATAAACAGATAAAACACCCTTTGAATTTATTCTATTTGTGTACAAACTAAATGCGCATAAATCTAATTACAATGCGTTTTTGTACACGGACGAGCGAGCTCTGACACGATTAGTTGTTAATTTCAGAACTCGGGTCGATTTAAAAATTATGTGAGAAAATATTTTGCCTGTAAAAATACCGTTTGAAAGAGCAATAATATTAATTGCAGACATTTTAAAAAGCGCATGTTAGAAATTTTAAATAATTATTTGTTTAACAAAAAATAACTGATTTGCCAGTTTTTCGTCCAGGAACATTATTTTTAGTTTCTCTCGTTGCCGTTTAATAAAGGATCTCCAAATTGTTGCAATACAAGCGGATTATCCATTAAATTATGAATCGATCATAATCTCTAAGAATTGGCTGTTGGTTACAAAATCGATTTTGTTATTTAAAATTACTTATAAAGCTTCTCTATTTTTGTTGATTGTATCAGCTTAGAGCTGATAAGACAATAACGTTCATCTTCACACAATGCAATGCTTGCTTTCTGAACTTCAAGGAATCATAATTCAATCAGAATTAATTTATTGGCATAAAAATAATAAAAAGTGTGCATTTTAACGAAAGCTAACTATGTTTTTTAGCCTTCAAACTGATAAAGTCTCCTTTTTTTAATTTATTTAGACGCACTTATATTTCCCATTATAAAACCGAGTTTATATAGTTTTCAATTGTTAATAATATAATTAATGTGAGAACGTTTCAATACTGGTCTGGGATTGTACTACGATAATAAAAACACTTTTACGATAAGCGTTAAAAAATAATTAAATTGTTCTGATATAAGCGACAGTAATTGCGCTGGCTGCATAAACGACAATTTTATCTTGATACAAATAGAACGGTATTATTTCAAACGACAAACTACGGGGTTTTAGAGGCATTTTCACGGTTTGCTTGTAAAGTGAACGCCTTGGTTCCCGTGATGTTTCATTCACGCTTTCACCAGATCGTATTGATATAAAAGGTATGACAACGAAATTAGTAAGTTTTTGATGGTTTAGACTAGTTTAGAGGAATGGCAATTTCAAATTTGGACATCATTTCTATCATTTCTATCAGTTTAGACTAGAAGCGACTAAAATCTTTGGATTCTTAAATTGCACGTTGTACTTTTGGATATATCATCAAATTCTTTTTACAATAATTTGTAACAAATTGGAATTTGTTACTAAAATCATAATTTCGAGAAAGCGAAGAAGCTACGTTAACTGCAAGGATCTGTTCTAAGATAATAATATTTTAAAATTAAAAACTGATGCTTGAAATATTGTTTTTGTAGAACACCACAAAGAATTTGTGCATTATCCTATATCTGCACTAAAACTACGGATATAACGTCTATTATGCAGTGCTTTCCGTTTAAGGTGACACCATTTCCGTAACATACACTTGGAATATGTCAGTTGAATTAAATTGAATTCGTCAATTAATTTAACGAATGCAAGTCCGCTTGTCTGAATCGAGCTTTCGCGTTTACACATAAATGATTATGAGTTCGATTAAATTCAGACCTCCCGACTTCAGATTCATGTACACCTGTTACGTTTCATTCTCATACTCAAGAATTCCATTTAGCTTGTAGAACATTGTATATACCGAGATATCGCAGTAAGAAGATTAAGTCCAGCATTCAGTGCATAATCTCCTGCAGTCTGCGTTATTTTCTCTCCCATGGCCTTGAACCGCGAGCCATTTATTTTTATATTTATATATTTAATTTATATTACGCTCGTAAAGCAAAGGAGTCTGTTTTTTACACATTGTTATCACCCCGCTAGTTTAGGAAGAACTTTGCCCTGCTGCAAGTGCATCTTGTTAATATAATCAGTATTTCTTCTCAAAAAATACTTTTGTCTTATAAGAGTAAACCAAGATAAAACCAAAAATGTTTGTTGAGTTGGTTGTATCGTTTAAGTACATCGCTTGGCTACATAACTCTAAAATATTTTTTCTTAATTAGTCGTAATGTTCACACAACCCAAAACTTTTGAGTCATTTTGGAAAATTCAAGAAAGATTGTTATATTTAAAAAAGATTGAGGCAATTTTTTGTTAAAAAGGAATGACACTGGCGGATCGGCGAATTTCGTGGGGTTTTGTTTCTAAAAAAAATCTAAAATGGAGCAAAGTTTAGTTAAAAGTAGAAGAAAATTTAATTACGATTGCTTATCAATTTGGTTTTGTGTCGGACATTTATTTGTCAATTCTCCTACACTATTTAAAAACTTATGGAATCTATAAAAACGTTCTTGTCGTACTAAAAATTTCCAGTTTATCATCTGAGCATCATACAGATGTGTAACGATAATGATGCAAAAATGTATCTATATAGATGATTCGCAAGTTTAAAACTGGCAACGTAAACATTTACTTACCTACATAAATAATGCTAGTCATCTAACACAGATGTTAATTTACAATATTCAAGTATCGTGTGTAATATAAAAACGTTAATTTCCTTGACACACAATTTTTGGATAGTGGAATTCTGCCGTATATTGACAATCTTCTTTGTTTCAGGTAAAATTCTAGCATCATTGCAAGAAGAAATGGTAGGTAATAAGAAACATTACACATTTTTATTTAATTAATATAAGACAGTTCATTTTCAGTCATTTGAGTGAATGTGTAAACATGCAAGCAAGATTGCTGCTAGTAGGTATATATGTTACTTTCATTGATTTATAATTTTTTTTATAAAACTGAAATATATTCAAGGGGGTATTTTGGCACTATGAATTTTTTTTTTCGGCAAAATTGGGGTTACCAAATGAGAGAATACTTATCTCTGCCTTTGAGAGGGCATCAGAACTTTTTAAATCCAGTTATGAGTATTTCATTTAAAATCAAAGTTAATATTTATCGCCATTTAGTCAATATTGAGCGTTAGGACAAAAAGTAATTACACACACGTTTATTATTCATTACAATATTATGTGTCCCATAAAACAAACAAATTATTTATGGGAATAATTCTATTAGTGTTACTGAGAAATAGCATGTAAAACGTTTATGTAAAAGCAGGGACTTGGTGGAAGTATCAAATCTTCACTCATCTCGCAACTTACGTATTGAGTTTTTATAATAGATTAGAAGGATTTTTTTTGTTCCATAGAAAAAGTTTGATACTGTAAAAATTGCGGGTGAAAATGGAGGAATATTTGTTAACGAATTCTGTTACTTATTAACCGATAATGTTTTTTTTTTTAAATTTACAGTTTTCAGTTCAGTTCAATTCAATTTACTAACAGGCAGGAGCTCGAATTTATTTTTTCCACGATCGTGCAAAAAGTTAGTGCCAAAAGTGACTGTTTACACCACTTTCAATTTTATTGCACTTTTGCTTTAAAACAGTGCAATAAAATGATGCTTTTGCACGTTGCGATAAATACGTAAAAAACACGCTTGTTCCAAATTTTTATAATGTCATTAATTTTGACACAAATTGTCACGGAACTAAATTTTTTATAGTTTTAAAATTTTTTCTTGAATAAGCAACGATCGTAGAATAGTACAGGGTTATTCCATATATTTAGAGAGCGTCTACCTCGCTTATTATAAAAGATAGAAAAAAACTTTAAATACAAAAGTTGTAGGGTTTATCCTAAATCGTCAAAAAGTGTTGCGCAATATCACGAATATTGGAAAGAAAAAAAAAACACCAAGTATTTAATACTGTGACTCTTTCGCGAAATTGCCCTCGTTTTGTGATTCCATGGATGAATATTTGTGTTATTAGTAGCTTCTGAATTGACTCAAGTTTAATTATTCACAGGCATAGGGTTCTAATTTTTATTTTTAATAACTGAATTCCATTATACTCCTGATGATGTACATGCGTCCAATATATTTGGATGTTTAGCTTCCTCATGTACACGCGAAGTTTCTTTAGGAATAAATATAGTCGCATTATCTCTACATTAAATAACCGAAACATTGCAGTTTTTTTTACTTAATTTTCCAGCATTATATAATAAGCGAAACATAATTCCAAGATCGATAATAAACTAATCGATGCTATTCGTAATTATCACATAATCGTAGCTCCTCCTCGTCCTCATGAAAACCTTCCGCCATTCTATTTTGAACCTCTTAAATTCACCTCCTACGTCCTTGGTGGCCTGCCTTCGCATCGCTTGCCTTATTTTGGTCTCCACTCTATATAATTTTTTTTGTCGATTTTCCAGCAGATATGGCTCAGTCATAAATTCAATAATATCCATGACTTATCCAAACCGATAATAAGCTAATCAATGCTATTCGTAATCATGATAGATAGTCGTTGCTGATCATAGATACCTCCCCCTTCTCAAGATTTTTCTACTCTTTCTATTTTAAGCTTCTTAGATCCAACTCTCAAGTCATTGGTGATCCTCCTTCGTATCGCCTGTCTTATCCAAATTTTCCGAATTCCTCAACCCTATTTTGTGCTATACTCATACTCATAATTCTGGTCGTCTCTTCCTGGTTTTCATAGCTCAAGTGCTTCTAATCCCTGACCTGCGCTAGTAGATCTTCCAATTTCTGATCTTCCACCAACATCAAACTCGTCCTTCATTTTCCTAGCCTCATTAAAGCAATTATTCAGCATGTGCCCCAGTTAAGCGTTTTGAAAACATATTCCAGAGAAACATTTCCACTCCATAATAATCTGATGTAATTTTATCCTAGCAGCATCAAAATTATATCGCAGTTTGCTTTTCAAATATTTACTTATTACCTACTAGGTATAATTTACCGATGTAGTTAATAAACAATTGGATCTTTGATTGCCCGTCTGTTTCATGATAACGTTTGATAAATAACGTACATCAGTTTTAATAATTCAGGGCGTCATTATTTATCCTGCGAATGACCGTAATGAATGGTTATTATCGAAAGCGATTCCATGATTGCCTGTTGTCATCAGGGATAATTTTCAAGTGCTTAATTGACATTTGTGCCACATCATCAAATTGATATATTTACGGAAAATCGTTATTTTTTCTTAGCAATGTAAAAGTGGTTTACTTCTGACATTTTAAACATTAGTTCGTCGAGAAAGCAGAAGGTAAAAATTATAAGGTTGCACCGTTCAGTACGACCTTGGTTTAAATTCACCTTAGCCAGTATCAGTAAACGAGTGATATAAATAGCAACTAGCGTACCAAATCTCAGCAGTCCAAAGGGTTTGCGAGATAAAAAACAAAAATCACATTTTGGGCACTCTTTTCAAAGGACCCTAGCTTGTGAAGTTTTTTAATATTTTGTCACAGAGAATCATTGGCACGGCTTTTAGAAACATCCTGTATAATTCTTGTATCTTATTTAAATTCTAGAACGTACCAATTATATGCAGATTGCATCTAACAAGAAGTAATCAAATCTGGTCATGGGCCATAGGTTATTTTATTATTATAGAAATCCGATTAATTTATGCCACTCTTATTTTTTTGCGCGGCCTGTAATGTCGGACAGGATTCAACTTCTCAATTTTATTTCCAAGAATCCGTAATAACGTTGTTGATTTTGTACGCGTGTTTATTTATATAAGAGTTCATCTAAAAATTCAACTGATTTATTACGGCAACTAGCAGAGTTTTAAACTTAATATATGATTCAATTTTCCCCCATAAATATTACGAATCATAAATATTTGGTTGTCGTAACTTAATATGTATTTTCAGTCACGTAACTGTGTGATTTATTACGATTTATAAAATTTGCATTTTTTAGTAAAAGGTGCATGGAAGATGCCTAGTTTTGATGCTAATTGTCACTAACTACTGTTGCCCTAGTTCGAGTAACGATATGAACATCAAATCTTAGATGAGCTCTAATATTAGCATATTGTCCAAACATGCGAGTCAGACATTAGGGCAATTGCATAATTGAGAGTGGCGCCCAAATCATTGTATTTATCCTGGCACGTTCGTCGTTCGACGCCATTACTAATGTGATAATAGGTCTGTTATCACAGCACGAAAAGGATATCGCCTATTATCGAATTTAATGTATATGTCATACGGACTTCTCGTAAACTCTAATTTGTTATTAATAGTTGGAGTTCAATTTCAACCCGGTGTATATAACCCGAGGGATTATGCGCTAGTGACAGTCGGTGTTTATTTTACGGGCCTCAAATCTGATGTTTCTGGCGTCACAAGCAGCAACTGGCATTATTTTGAGCATCAACGAGCAGTGCCTGGCAATTAGAGCATCATCAGCGGGAAGTAACTGAGCATTTCTAGTTAGTATAATCTATAGAATATCTACATCTGGTTTTATATAAATATGCCATTTATGGACACGCGTGGAGCAAAATTTAAAAAATTACGATTAAAAAATTTTAAATCGTTGATTTGCGAAAAATTATTATTTATTTATTTTATAGTAAAGACCCATTTCATAGTCGCTTGAAACAGGAAATGGGCATCAATAACTTTTTTAACATTTTTTTACTTTTAATAGCTCACAATTACTACATCTTAACTTCTCTGTCAAATTTGAAAAAGATGGCTTTTGTCTTTCCCTAGATATTAAATTATAAAGTGTTTTTTAATGAAACTTCAACACCCTGTATCTAAGTTACGGTGCATATTTCGAGGTATGTCTATTAAGAAAAGTCCCCTTATTTTGCGATTCTTTATCGCCTTTCAATAAAATTACTGTATTACAATCTGGACCACCCTGTATACAGGGTGATTCACGAGGAAAGGGACAAAATGTTATGATAGATAGAGTTCACTTAGGTGAATTAGAAATGACTATTAAAAAAAGCCTGAGCCTTTTTTTTATTGAACTACAGGGTGATTTATGAGTTTTGCCCAATACTTCTTAAGGCAATATCTTTTAAACTAATCACTAGAATCAGCTCGTATTATGGGTATATAGTATACTATTAATTGTTAATTTACATGCATAATCAACGATAGAAAATTCCAGGGCCGGCTCAACTAATTTTTATTTAACTACATACAAAAATGCTCGAAAACATGTATATTGTTGTTTTGCCACACTTTGGGCGAATTTTAAATAAACGATCAATTTTCGCCAAAATCGAGGGTCTGCACAAAATAAATTTATAAAATTACATTTTCCTCTCTTATTTAAATTAAAATATTTGTTATACAAAATTTTGTGATTTCATGGTTGATTAATATGAAATAAATAATCAAAAATAAATAATTTCAACATCAGATTAAGTAAGTTTTATTTCTGAGGTTTCTGTGAAAAAAATCAGACTGTATAGGTACATTGTGTTGTACTTAAGAGTGAAACACCCTTATAACTTTTTTCATTTCTATCCGATTTAAACCAAATTTAACTCAAAGATAGAGGCCATTAGGATCAAATTATGACCAAAAAACCATTCGCCCCCTACTAATATAAAGCCACCTGCGATACCAAAAGAAACGGGGAAAATTTTTTTACCGGAAAATTTTACTAATAAAAGTTGTTCAGAATTTTCCAAAAGTCTTAAGTCCAAAATATGATCAAAATTAAAAAACATTGATATTTTGGATGGATTTTCGTCAAGAAATTGATATTTTGTTTAAAAACATTTTTAAGTCCGAAAATATAATTTTATATTATCAATTATGGTTCGTTTTTAGCTGAAAAGTGTTTCCTTGGCGTTTTTTCACAAAAATAAAATATAACAATTCCATTCCCATTCCATTCTGGGGTTAATTTTAATTTACGGAATAATTTTTTTCATTTGTTATTCATGATCTTAATTTGTGAATAATTTGTTCCTGAAATTAGAATTAAAGTCAGATTGGATTATAATATTATATTTTTTATGAAAGAGAAACTAAGAAAATGCTTTGCAGTTAAAAACGAATGATAATTTTATTGATATTGTAAAATTATATTTTTGGACTTAAAAATTTTTTCAAACAAAATATCAACATTTCTTAATTTCGATAAAACTTTTTGACTTAGGTTTTTTTTGAACAACTTTTATTGCTAAAATTATCCGATAAAAAATGCAAATTCATTTTTTCCATTTATTTTGGTATCGCATGTGGTTTTGTATTAGCAGGAGGCGAATGGTTTTTTGGCTATAAGTTGCTAATAAATGTCCTCTATCTTTGAGTGAAATTTGGTTCAAATCGGATAAAAATGAAAAAAGTTATAAGGGTGTTTCACTTTTAAGAGCGCCACACTGTAGAAACATTACGTAACATGATTTATTTTATTTCATTGGTATTTAGACGATTTTTTTAACTTTTAGTAGGTATTTCATGCAACTACAATACCTAATTGTGTTTCTTTCCCATAGAATTGTCGTTTTGTTATTTTTGAAAGAAAGCCATTGTGGTAAAAAATCTATTGATTTAAACCAGTAATAAATATTAAAAAAAGATTTATATGATAGGAGTATAGATTATCATATAAATCAAATTTATATGATATAGATTATCATATAAATCATTGATTCACTTAGATAATCAACTGATATAAATCTGGCGAACCCTAACTTGAAGTGATTTTAGTAATGTTATTTGGATATTGTTTCGGATTTTCGTTGTCCGGCCCTGATGAATTAAATGATTCGGGTTATTGAGTTAAATCGGGCTTAGACAATTCGGGAGAGGCGTAATGTCCAATGGAGTTGAAAATATCGTAAGAAAATAATTATTGGGTAGAAAAGTGGGTATTGTGAAAACATGAGGGAAAAAAATTATGACAATTTTTTTCCCTCATCTTGCTTACTTTTCGAGAAGAAAAAATAAAATTTGTTTATCCGCCCGCCCTTGAAAAAATTAATAAAAATTCAAGAGACAGATAAATTTTATATTGAATTACTCAATCTATACAACAAATTAAGCTCCTTATTTATTACTAAAAATGTGCAAAGTTTTGTCAAAATCGGTCAAGTAGTAGTAGTAGTATTATGTCCTAAAACACATATCTAATAAGGGAGCTACAACCCCTTGAAGGGGGACGATGAATATTACTTTTCAATTATAAGAGTGGTGATTAAAAAAATGAAATTTTCATGCAACGACGTCGATGTAGGCGCATAAAATTACAAATTTCATATTTAACAATTTTATTTGGGTAGTTTTGAAGGGTGAGGGGTAGTTTTTATGGCAAAATTTTTTTGACGTCACTTTCGGAGCAAAAGTTTTAAATAAAATTACGAGTAAAATTATTTCCCTGACTCAGAAAAAGATATCTTCAAAATGTTTGTCACATACCAGCCTTTTTTTAATAATTTGCGAACGGCAATAGGGTTTTATTAGCAGCCTATTGCCGTTCAACGAAAATTATTCAAAAATGTAGGTACTTGTCCTATAATCCAAGTGACGTAGAAGTAGCCATTTGTAGTAAAATGGCACCGTCAAAGCTTTTTGGAAGATCCATTTGGTCGGACGAGAACCTAAACGGTGACTTTAATTTGGGCATAAAACTGTCAAACTTTTCGACTCAGTGATAAAGTGATCTAGTATGGCCAAATATTTTAAATATCAATCCATCAATTTTCGATCTATCACATTTGATCCTTTTTAGGTTTAGTCAAAGTTGTAATATTTTTCTCAGAGTGGTTTATTGTCTAAAATTCTTGGACAAGGGGTTTATATTATGAAATTGTTACAAACTTTGTTCTTAATCAGTTTGAAATATCGAGAAATAATTTCGAAAGATCATCTTTCGACATATATTAAGTCATGGTTTTCTTCAAATTATCATCAAGTAAAAATTAAATTATTATTATTATTTAAAATTACCTGGACTCTGCTGATTGCAGATTTAATCTGTTAATTAAAAGAGACAGTGAATTACAAAAATTGCCTACTGCTTTAGTACAAACATTTTTTTTTTCAGTTTAACTGCACTTTTAGCCAACTTCTTGAAGAAAACTCTGCTGTTTTTAGGATCGCGTTATTTGCATGTTGCTGCACTGAAAAGTTTATATCGAACTCCTCCATTTATAATATAATAACCAAGACAAATCGATGTTTATACTCGTGTTAAATTACAAAACCAATAGTCTGACCGCGTACAGTAATTATTGATGGAAATAAGAGAAAATTGTCTAGCTGCCGCTGGTATAGCGTTTCAATTAAGTATTAATTTTTACTGCTGTCTTAGCTATGGTTACATATCGAATTCAAGTTATAGTAAAAGTTTATAAACTGATAATTAATTACAACCTGCCTGTAATCAATTATTGAGTTAATAATTGGCGGCTTAGTTTGAAATAAAACTTTCAACGATTTTCCAGCGTCTATTAGCACTTACTTCACATTTAGTAAATTAAAAATTGGATATAGTTGTAAACGTTTATTTCCGAGGTCAGTAAATAATAGCCTGTGTAGTTGATGGGAAAGTAGTTCCGCTTTAGCCTATTAATATAATAGTTGTTTGTCTATAGCAGGATTTGAATCTGCAAGCAAACAAAATTGGTTAGGAGAAATAAAATACATATACGATTGTGACCATCATTTTGGATGCCCCAGGCCAAAGAGGCTTGACTATATTTTTATAACAGTTCCTGCAAAAATACGTTTTACTTTCGGCGCATTCGCCATTATTTGATACATTTTGCGAAATTGATTTTATTTATACTGAGTGCTTTTGAAAGTTGGAAAATAAATTTTTTTTGTGTGAGGTGATGTTTTCTTGTCTGTTGAATAAGAGATAAATCGTTACAAGGCCGAAGTAGGGAGAAGCATAATATTTACCATTTTTTTCTTTCTGTTTGGGATTTACTGCCACACTTCTGAACATTACCTAGACAATCTAAAAAATATCTGGATTTTTTTAAAAAAACAACCTTTACTCCTGTGACTTTACGTCAAAGAAACAGTTAAAGGTTGGTTTTTGGCATAAAATATAAATAAACTAAAATAAAAACAATATGATGTTTCGCAGATGTTTCGGAAACTTAATCTGTTTTCTTCTTCGATGCTAATAATCTTTCTTTTAACTGTTCCTTTGACGTAAAGTCACAGGCGTAAAGGTTATTTTTTTTTTAAAATCCAGATATTTTTTAGATTGTGTGTGTAATGTTCAGAAGTGTGGCAGCAAATCCCAAATAAGAACAGAAAGAAAAAACTGAAAGATGCCACAAATAACTTTTGGACAATATTTACCATTTATTATACAGGGTGGGCCATTGAAAAGGAAACACACATGTTTTGGGACGCTTCGACTAGTTTCTTGAAAAAACACTCTGACAGGTTGATTCTTGATTTTTGGGGGTCAACTGTTGATGTCAAACTTGACAGTGACACATCAACCCCCTAGCCCCATCAACCCCCTTGCCCCAACAACCCCTAACTCAAGAATTTAAATACGGAGAGGGGGTCGAGCGACCCCTCATTTGAAGCGTCTTTCAATTCTCTATGCGACAGCATCGTCGAAATTAGTTTTTTTCAATTTTTTTTTGTTCCCATGAAAAGCACCCTCTAGATTAACTAAGGTGGGGG
The DNA here is from genome assembly GCA_963680705.1 of Rhagium mordax. Taxonomy (NCBI): domain Eukaryota; kingdom Metazoa; phylum Arthropoda; class Insecta; order Coleoptera; family Cerambycidae; genus Rhagium; species Rhagium mordax. Next base: position 125,863,465 of record OY796656.1, on the reverse strand, counting down.
CTCGGGTGGGGGTGTTGTTTGGGAAAAAATCTTGAAATACGTCATCTTTTATCTTTTGAGCGGCACATTTTGATGGCAATTTTGACTTTGTCAGGTCAACCCCCTAGCCCCAACAACCCCCAACATATTCAAAAATTACGGTAAAGTGGTCGAGTGACCCCTCATTTTAAAGGTCTTTTGATTCTCTATGCGAGTGCATGATTGTTTTTAGGTTTACAAAAATGGGAAAAGTGTAGAAAATATAGTGAAACATCAAAATTTAGCGTCAGAAGAAATTTTTATTTAAATTTTCTGCGTATTCCGATAACAAAACGAAACCTACTCTTAAGAAAAACATGTGTACTACAGATTTCTTAAAAAGAAACAAATTGTGCATTTGTTGAACTAATATTCTGACGTTAAACTTTGATGTTTCAATATTTCTTCTACACTTTTCCCCTTTTTTTTCAAACCTAAAAACAATCATGCACTCGCATAGAGAATCAAAGGACCTTTAAGTTGAGGAGTCACTCGACTACCTTACCTTAAGGAAATGTGATTGCAGAAAATTGCACGATATGACGTAATCTGCTAAATTTATTATCGTTGATCGAAATACTTCTAAATAAGTCAGGTTGGCCGAGGGGTCTAAGGCGTCAGATTCAAGCTCTGATTCTCGAAAGAGAGCGTGGGTTCGAATCCCACACCTGATAAATCTTTTTCCTTCGAGGCAAAAACACGGTACCAGTGCGAATTTTTTTTATTACGCCAGAGATTCAATCTATTTTAAAATTTGGCCGAACAATTTCTTTTCTTCCCTTTAAAACGTTGTTGCATTGACGTTTCCTTTTTCTGGTCCAAGACCACCCCTCGACGGCTTCCAACACAAGGTGCAAATGTCCGGGCATTTTCCCTATCTGAAAAACGTTAAACCACTACATGCCTTATGTGAATCGAAATAAACAAAAATGCTTCTCGCTACATGTATATTAAATATACCTACCTACCTACTCTGTCTACGAGTTTTTCCCATTTACCATGTCTTATAAGCCTCACACTGTTTGTCATAACGGGTATGCTTGTGTGTCTCATAAAATATAGATGTTTCAATTACTAACCTTCAAAGTTTATAAAAAAATGTGATTGCAAAAAATTACACAATATGGCGTAATCTGCAAAATTTAATACCATCGAACGAAACACTTCTAAATAAGTCAGGTTGGCCGAGCGGTCTAAGGCGCCAGATTTAAGCTCTGGTTCCCGAAAGGGAGCGTGGGTTCGAACCCCACACCTGACAAATCTTTTTTCTTCAAAATAAATGCACGCAACTAGTGCAAACTTTTTTGTTTTTAGTTGTTGCAGGTCTTGAGCAGTTGTAAATCACTTATTTGACCAATGCACCAAGGAGTCAATTCAATAGTTTTAAAATTTGGTAAAAAATTCCTAAACGATTTTTTTTCATCCCTTTAAAATGTTATTGCACAGGCAAACGTTTCCTTTTTATGATCCAAGACACAATAAATTTGTTAATTTTATGGAGGCGCCAGCAATGCCTTCTCTGGAAAATCTTTCAGAGTGAAATCTTCGAGCACGTAGACTCGCAGCCTTTTTGCAACAGATGATCGCAACATTTTGGAGTTTCTCCACTCTATCAGATAAAATAAGCATAAACGCTTGTCGTTGCATATATTAAATATACGTGAATATCATATTCAGTTTTCCCGCTTACTATGTCATATTGGCCTCATACTGTATACTGCAGGGAATATACTTATATTTAAAAGAGGTATATATTATTTATTTATTAAATTCTATAATAGTTACGGTTGATTGGTCGTTGGCTTGATTTCTCCGGATCGCTGATTTTCAAAGCATCATGCAGTTACCTGCGTCTGTTTCCTGGGAAATAAACAAGATGTAGAATTGAGATGACCAAGTAGATTTTTTATGTGTTGGTATTTCCGAAACTACAGTAACCTATAGAAATTTTATTAAATAGAGCAATTATTATTTGATTATTCTATTAGGCGCGGGATAGTTGAGAAATATTAAAAATTTATTATTTTGTCTCAAAGTTTTATTTAAAATAAAATTGGTCACCGATAAATTACACATCCTGTCGTATGCATTTTAACTGTTTTAAAATAAACGAGTTTAATTAGTTTTTATTATTTTTTTTATTCCACTAGTTTTGTCAATGTCAGTAAGCAAGAGAGTGAAATTTTAATATTTTGATGTTTGCTGATTATCTCCTTGACGCTCCACTAAAAGAGATTTTTTTTTATCGTTTAATCGGGAAATATTGTATTATTCAAGAAAACAAATAAACAAATAACTAAAGAAGAAACTTAAATTTCTTCAGTGATCCTCCTGAAAACTAACATAGAGAGAGTTTAAAACAATAAAAGTTATCTCTCCATATTACGAACGTATAGTCGTCAGTTGCTGATCCGGAAGCTGAGCATTCCGCTATCTAAAATCCGGACAACTGACAATGTCTTAATTAAAATGTCCATAGAAAGTGTGTATCACTTTTATCAACTACGAAGATCGGTTCACACGTCGTTTACAATAATTATAATTGTCTGGAAATCTCTTACTTGTGTAATGGGATAGTTTTGTGGTATTTACGAATAATATAATTATGGTTGTATTATTAGGGCTTAGAGACACATTGTATTTAAACAGGCGTAATTACTGCACATTCCATAAGACTAGATGAGGTCAGATAATAAGCTTTGCAGATTATTCGAAATTTGCAATTTACTCTCTTTACTAGTTTGTTTCCGTCATAACGATTAATTGGCGGAACCGGACCAAGGATGATACAAATGCCACGTTGTCCAAGTTTCGTTTATTTAACTGTAAACTTCCTCAGAGCTTAGCTCGAATCATATTATTTAAACTCCAAACCGATTTGATTAATACATAAAAATAAAATAAAATATTCAGGTAATTCCGAGGGTAATTCACACAGAATTGAAAATCCAAGCCGCCAAGTTGAAGCCAAAACTAATATGATTTGTCAATTACCTTTCTATTAATACTCGATGTGGCATACATGATTCAAAAAAAATTTGAAAAATTTTTATTTCCCTCAAGAAAAATCCAAAAATATGAATTTATATTTCAGATTTTTTATTTCCCTCAAGAAAAATCCAAAAATATGAATTTTCTTACAAAAATATCGCTGTGTACTCAGATTTGAAATAAAAAATTGGTAATACGATTTTGTCATTCTCCGTCTCGAAAAAAAAAAAATTGCAGTAGGCTGAGCTTTTATTTTTTATAAAAGGTAATATATCACAAGCATGCACTTTTTAAAGATATACATTATAAAAAAAAATCTAAATTGGACTTAAATTAAATGTTTCATGGTAGTGGTTCCAAGCAAATTGGGACACGCTGTATAGAGGATTATATCAGTCGTCGGCGCTATTCATTTTTCAATACGGTTTTCCGTAGCAGTATATGAATATAAATGGTTTCCCAACTTTTACGAATATACCGACCAGTAGTATAGGTATCTAAAATACTTGACGTGGCACCATAGTCAACCGCACTCCTAGGCAGCTTCCAGCATAAGGTACAAATGTCCGGGGTTTTTCCTATCTGAAAAACGTGAATCCAATACATCCCTTATGTGACACGAAATAAGCAAAAATGTTTCTCGCTACATGTATATTAAATATACGTGTCTACCCAGTACACATTAGTTTTTCCCATTTACCATGTCTTATAAGCCTCACGCTGTTTACCATACGGAAAATGCTTCTTTATTTCAGCAAATATAGATATTTTAATTACAAACCTTCCAATTTTATAAAAAAAATGTGATTGCAAAAAATTGCAAAATATGGCGTAATCTGCAAAATTTAATACCGTCGAACGAAACACTTCTTAATAAGTCAGGTTGGCCGAGCGGTCTAAGGCGCCAGATTTAAGCTCTGGTTCCCGAAAGGGAGCGTGGGTTCGAACCCCACACCTGACAAATCTTTTTTTCTTCAAAGTAAATGCACGCAACCAGTGCGAATTGTTTTTATAGTTGTTGTAGATCTTGTGCAGTTGTAAATAACTTATTTTTGACCATTGCACCAAGGACTGAATTTAATATTTTTAAAATTTGAATAATAATTACTAACCGATTTTTTTTCATCCCTGTAAAATGTTATTGCACAAGCAGACGTTTCCTTTTTGTGGTCCTTGACACCATAAATTTGTTAATTTTATGAAGACGCCAGCAACGCCTTCTCTGAAGGACTTCTGGAGATTATGGACTTTTAGAGTGGAATCTTCGAGCACGTAGACTCACAGAGTCCTTTTGTACCAGATGATGGCAACATTTTGGAGTTTCTATTTCATTGCTACCTTGACTGTTTCTTTTGTGACACTAATTGACTATATCGTATACGTTTAGCAAGACTCGCAGATCGACGTGGCACCATAATTAACCGCATCCCTCGGCGACTCCCAGCGCAAGGTGCAAATCTCCGGGCTTTTTCCATATCAGAAAAACGTTGTGTCATATTTCACACAAAATAAGCAAAGACGCTTCTCGTTACATGTATTAGATATGCGTGGATACCTACCCTGTACACATTCAGTTTTTCCCATTTATTATGTCGTAAAAGACTGTTTACCATAAGGAACATGGCTTTTGATTTGGGGGTTGTCTACCTGTGGTGTGTTTATGTTTATCTCTTAGCAAATATAGATGTTTCAATTGCTAACCTTCATAGTTCATAGAAAATGTGATTACAAAAAATTGCACAATATGGCGTAATCTGCAAAATTTAATACCTCCGAGCGAAATTCTTCTGAATATGTCAGGTTGGCCGAGCGGTCTAAGGCGCCAGATTCAAGTCCTGGTTCTTGAAAGGGAGCGTGGGTTCGAATCCCACACCTGACAATTCTTTTTTCCTTCGCAGTACTTACACAGGCATGTCCTTGAAAAGCGCAACTGGAGAGGAATTTTTGTATGATCGGTGTAGATTTTGTAGAGTTGCATCAGATACTTATTTTATTTTAAAAATTGCTCCATAATTTGAATTACAAAAATTTGCCCTTGTTAATAAAATTGTATTGACTGTCTCTGAAAACATTATCGAAGATGTGGAAAAAGGTGTCATGATAGTTATTCGATTATCCGAGCTCGGCCGCGGATGGATATTAAGCAACGAAATTTTCAGGTATCCGAGAGGAAGGTTGGTTCTAGCTCTCCTGAAAGTTCGGTCGAAAAATAATCATCCAGTCCAGTCCCATGAAACATTTATTTTAAGTCCAATTTAGATTTTTTTTGTAGATGTAGAAAAAGTGCATGCTTGTGATATATTAAATTTTATAAAAAATAAATGCTCACCCTACTGCGATTTTTTTTCGAGACGGAAAATTGTATTAGCAATTTTTTAATTTCAAATCTGAGTACACAGCGATATTTTTGTAAGAAAATTCAAATTTTTTGATTTACTAATTAAACAAAGATAATAAAAACTAAAACAATTAAATGTAGGTCGCAAGTCGCTCTCAACAAGTATATGTTTCTATTCTCTTATGATTATTACGAACTACATTTTTAAGTTGTTCCCTGGTGATTTCTTGACAAGCTTGTTTTGTTGTCACATAGTTCCTGCCTATTTTGAGGTCGAAATTTGTATACCTTACTCTTAAGGGTACCCCATAAATAAAAATGAAGAGGCATCATATCCGAAGATCTAGGCGGCCAGGCTATCAACGAACTACGAGTACTTTCCACCTACCAGGAAAATTCTGGTCTAAGCCACTTCCTGACAATTGTTGCATGATGTGCAGGGCATCCGTCCAACTGAAATTATAATTCATCTCTTTCCTGCAGGTTTAAAGAATGAATTTCGTCCCAAAACTCATTTCCCAAAAAATCCAGAAAGTTGTGTCCGTTGAAATTTGTATTAAAAAAGGGGTCCAATTATTCGCTCATTTGAAATACCACACCAGACATTTATTTTCTTGGAATATATATTTCCTTCTGCAATTATAATTACCCAATCGGGATTTTCCTCTTCGAAAAATCTGCAATTTTGTGTGCCTATCCGCTTGGAGTAAATATGGCTTCGTCGCTATAAATAATTCTTTTTTTTTTAAATCTCGGTCATTTAAATATTCTCCTTGGATCCAACAGGCAAAACTCTGACGTTTTTTCTTTGTCACCTGCCTGGTATTGGTATTTCTAGATGTATTTAAATTTAAAGCAGCGTTCCTCAAGCTTGAACGAGGGTTTTGATCAAAATATGGTAATTTCGTAATTGTTACTTCTCTCAGGAAAAATCCAGAAACATGAATTTTCTTACAATATTTACTACAAAGGTATTTTAGTCTCGCATATGTGTACTCAGATTTGAAATAACAAAATTGTTAATACGATTTCGCCATTTTCTGTCTCGAAAAAAAATCGCAGTGGGCTGAGCCTTTATGTTTTATAAAATATAATATATTACAAATTACAAGGATGCAATTTAAAGATCTATTTTATAAAAAAAACTCGATCTAAATCAAACCTAAAATAAACTATTTATGGGGGTGGTTCCAAGCAAAATAGGACACACTGTAGAAGCATATTTTTAGTGTAACGATAAACGAACCAAAAAAAATATATAATAATTATACAAAACAGTGTTGATGAACTTGCAGTTAATCAATGTCATAAAAAACAACCCAAGAAGGTAGCAAGCAGAGATTCCAAAATGTTGTCATCATCTGGTACAAAAGGGCTAAGAGTCTACGTGCTCGAGGAGACACCACAATCCCCTCAAGTTCTTCAAATAAGGCATATAATGCTGGCGCCCTCATAAAATGAAGAAATTTACGTTGTCTTGGACCACAAAAACTGTGCAATTACATTTTGAAGGGATGGAAAAAAATCGGCTAAGAATTATTGTTCAAAATTTTAAAATATTGAATTGAATCCTTGGTTCATTGGTCAAATAAGTGATTACAACTGCACAAGATCTGCAACAACTCCAATAAAAATTTCGCACTGCTTGCGTGCATTTACTTCGAAGAAAAAAAGATTTGTCAGGTGTGGGGTTCGAACCCACGCTCCCTTTCGGGAACCAGAGCTTAAATCTGGCGCCTTAGACCGCTCGGCCAACCTGACATATTCAGAAGTGTTTTGTTCGACGGTTTTAAATTTTGCAGATTGCGCCATGTTATGCAATTTTTTGCAATCACATTTTTTATAAACTATGTCAGATATAGTAATTGAAACATCTATATTTGCTGAGATATAAACATAAACATAAACACACTACTGGTATTAGACAACCCCCAGATCCTAAGCCATATACAAGCATATTCCTTATGGTAAGCAGTATGAAGCTTATGGGAAAAACTGAATGTGTACGGAGTATATAGGTATCCACGCATATCTAATAAATGTAGCGAGAAGTGCTTGCTAATTTTTGTGAAACATAAGGCATAACGCTTTTCTGATAGGAGATTTGCACTTTTCGCTGGGATTCACCAAGGGGTGCGGTTGACTATGGTGCCACGTCAATCAGTAAATCTTGATAAACGCGCACAATATACAGGGTGTTTTATGAGGAACTGTACATAGTCCAATGGTAGATAGGGCCCATCAAGGTTAGTAACAAACCACTATTTAAAATCATTTTAGCCAAGTATTTAGGGTTGTACAGGGTGATTTATGAATTTTTACCAAAATTTGCTTTCGTTACCTTTTAGAAACTAATTGTCCGATTCAATTTATTTTCGGTACACATTAAGTACTATCAAATACCAACAGTTCGCCATAATTACAAAACCAAAATTCCAGGTCCGTATTAGGAAAAATTTCATTTTATCTGTGCCCCCTAAAAAGTTCACCCTGTATATGTTTTTTTTTAATCTTATTACTGAAGTTTGAAAGTACATAAACTACCAATAAAAGTGGAATACTTCGTTTTCTTGTCACACTTACAACAGATACAAAATAAACACATTAAATTTAAACATTATCTTGTTAAAATTCAAACTTTCAGTAATTCAATGTTATTTGTCAAAGTTCCTATCAGTTTAAGTTTCTAAGTAATTATAATTATTATTAGTTAAAAATAGTATGAAATACCAACAGTTAGTCGCAATCAGACAAGACTCCAGGACCGTATTAGGAAAAATCATCATCTCGTCGATTCCTCCTAAAATTTTCACCCTGTTATCTTATTCTTAACTTTACTTGCTATAATTTAAAAGTACATAAAGTCTGCCTGTGCAATAACATTTTAAAGGGATGGAAAAAAATCGGTTAGGAATTTTTTACCATATTTTAAAACTGTTGAATTGATTCCTTGGTGCATTGGTCAAATAAGTGATATTCAACTGCACTAGATCTGCAACAACTCCAATGAAAATTTCGCACTGGTTGCGTGCATATACTTTGAAGAAAAAAAGATTTGTCAGGTGTGGGGTTCGAACCCACGCTCCCTTTCGGGAACCAGAGCTTAAATCTGGCGCCTTAGACCGCTCGGCCAACCTGACTTATTTGGAAGTGTTTCTGTTCGACGATAATAAATTTATCAAATTACGCCATATTGTGTAATTTTTTGCAATCATATTCACTTATATCTAATAAATGTAGAGTTTTTGCCTATTTTGTTTGTCATAAGGCATGTAGTGGATTAACGTAAATAAGGAAAAAGCCCGGAGATTTACGTCTTTACCGGGAGCCGTCGAGGGATGCGGTTGCCTATGGTGCCACGTCAAGATGATCCATATATTAGGTACACTTGTAAAAGTTGGAAAATCACTTTTCATATACTACTGGAAACCGCATTTAAAAATGAGTAACTGCAACAAGTGTTATAATCCTGTCTAGAACCTAACTAAACGAACCCAAATTTTTTCAAACTTTTTAAATTAGTATCGTTTTCAGACCCAAAATGGTATGCGATAAAATAAATGAATCCCTCGTGCAGTGGTGTTGTACTACTCCATAAGATCTGCCCAAATTATGAAAAAAATTTGCACTGGTTGCGTGTATTTATTTCGAAGAAAAAATTTGTTAGTTGTGGTGTTCGAACCCACGCTTCCTTTCAAACTAGAACCTCAATCTGGTGTTTAGACCGCTCGACCAACCTGACTTATTTAGAAGTGTTTCGTTTGACGATATTAAACATATTGTGCTAAATATTTTTATGAATTTGGGTAAAAATTTTATTTTTGATTTAAATTTTATAAAAAAATATTGATATTTGTGACATAAAATTTTGTCCTGAATGGTTCTAAATTATTTTGTAAAATAATAATCCTTACTCCAAGTGCCATAAAAGGCTTCAATAAATAATTTGAAATGTAAAATTGCTTCTGTCCTTGAGCTCCTAGTTTCAACAAGTTTGTAGTTTCTTCTAGAGAACAAAATGTATCTATTGAAATTAATTGGACACTACATAATTATGATACAATCCGTTTTATTCCTGTAGAACGGAGCTACACATTTGGACACTCAATCAATATTCCAGTACTTATACTGGGTTTAATTTTTATATACTTATTTCAGTTTGATGATTGGATATATACATATACACTAATATTATCTTATGAAACGCAATACTTAGATAATATGTAAACTGGCAAACCAACAATTGTACCATTTTAATGTGTAAACCTTAGGAACGATTGCAATATATCAGTTAAAGGTAAAAGCAATTATTCACAAGCGAATGCATGCATGAATTAACTCAAATGTGACTGCTTTCCCACACAAACTATAATACTTTAATAGCTTGTTTTTATTAATAAGTACATATGTACCTCGATATCAATTAATTATGGAAAAATAAAGAAATTGTGAAACTACTGAAAAGGCAACGGTAGAGACGTATAAAAAAATCAAGGTGCGTTTATAAATTTAAGTCATACATCCTTGTGACTTAAGTTTTATAGTACACAAGATTTTCTTTATACAGGGTGTTAAGAAAAAGTAGGTTAAGCCCTCGGTCAAGCCGTTAACCACAGATTCTTTGGACGAAAATAATGCCACTTTTATAGTGTGATTTTTTATTTTGCCGCGTAGTTTTCCTTATACAGGGTGTTAAGGTTTAAATTTTGAAAATTATTTTTATTAATCACTCAGTTATTTTTTAACGTTTTTACCTGAAATTTTGCACAGACTATTATCTAACGCAGATGCACTTTTTGTGTAATTTGTAATTCATTTTCTTTTTCGCCAGTATTCTCATTTTCCTCCTCTTTGGCGTGACTCCCTTCAGTACCATACAGAAAAAATATAAAAATATTTATGTTAAGATAACACATACCTTCATGATATAATGTAATTGAAATTACGAAATTTTCATTTTTGGCACCCATATTTATTGACTATTATTATCAGCTGTGATCTGATCAAATTTAAGAAATCTCGAATTGATAAACCGTAGTCACAATTTTCTAAGAATTTAAGGGCTTAAGGATATTTGGGCAAATGGAAAGATAAGATTTAGATTAAATATCCTTGGTACAAAAACAAACATTAGTCATTAGATATTCTGTCGTACTGCTTTTTGCTTTCGGAAATCGAACGTCGTCGTCGTTTTACCCACTTTCGTCGTTCGCAAACACAAGCGTTTGTGACGTAAAAGTTGTCGGTAATTTCGTAGTATCACACGTATTATTACAAAATGTGTGTATTTCAGGTTTAAAGAAAGCACACGTTTCTAAGATAACCTTAATTGATTCTGAAAGTGTAAAATATGTTTATATTACTACTATGTACTACTATTTCAAATGGTATTATACAATTGCGATGTAAATAAAATTTATTTGAAATTCGTTCTGCAGTGGTGTGGGCTATTAAATAACGATAAGAATTTCAATATTTAATGGGGAATAGTAAACATTAAATTATTATAGGTATAAATAATAAAGTTCAGTGTAATAAATTATATAAAAAACTAAAAAGAAATCATACGTATACAACTTAAAGATTAACGATGCCCCTAAAGAAATGGAATAAATGGATTTTCATATTTTTTTCATATTTTTATTTGCTTTCGTAAAGTACTCTAATCCCGCATTTTAGATATACCTTGTATATCTTATGTTAATCTTATCGAAATTTTTATGCCCTATGAGTACGTAATGCGCTTATATATATATATATATATATATATATACGTGCACGGCTATCTTAATCGCCTCCATACATCACACAGGCACCCAAGCCTCCACGTTAAGGAAGTACGTTTTTTGTGTGTATTTTGTGCAAATGGTAAATAATAACACAGCTCTACACAAGCACCAAGAGAGGGGTAAGGAATAAGCATTCTGAATATATACAAATTTTTGCCATATTTGTAAATGTAACACACCTCCAAATACTGAGTAGCGGAAACGCCTCTTTTGTATAAATTTTTGTACACTGGAGTTCGGTTACGCCTCCAGCAGTGTTGCCACATATATTGAGCGGGAGTGGGGGGTGAGTTCGTATTAAGATGATGCGCTAGAATATTATTCGTTCGTGTAGCAGACCAGGTGGTATGGGTGCAGGCGTTTCGAAGTAAATTCGGACTTAATTTTTTTGCTGGAATCGGTTTTGAAAGTTACCAAATGGTAACCTGGTCTGATATTGTTTAAAACAATTTTTGTTATAACAAATAGAAAAATTACGATTTTTTACTTAAACTAATTTTTTTTATATATTTTGACCGATTTCCAACAAGAACTGTTCATATTGTTTAAGTGCTAATTGTGGCATTTCATAAATTTTTTCTCTTCCTTTTCTTTTGGGGATTTATTACCATATCTCTTGAAATTCCTATCGAAAAATCTTGATGTATCTAAATAATACTCAAATTAACCAGATTAAAACTGGGAAGTAACCTCTACTCCTTTGACGTGATGTCAGAGGGACAGTTAGAGCGTGTTTTTTGACAACTAATATGAATTAAAAGAATACAAAAACACTGCGCTGGCGTTTCTTAAACTACATCTGTTTCCTTTTTCAAAGTTTAGGCTTTAGATTTTAATGTAATGTGTAGAATAATAATAATAACAATTTTCTTTTACACCGTGTTATTTGGTAGTGGTGAGAGATAGAAACATCCCTCTGGTGGTCAGTTGCTACTACCTGTCAAGACATCGATGATGTCTCTGTGACAGATAGCGATTTGCAAGGCAAATACCAAAAGCAGGCGACCTCTAGCCCTGGTGGACTAAACTACATGCTAAATAATAAGTAGATATCCAAGTAACAACTACTCAACGGGCAAAAGCCCCGATTTGCATTGAATTACACTTGGAAATCCAAAATTGATAGCCAATATTATTCGAATAATATTGGCTATCAATTTTGGATTTCCAAGTGTAATTCAATACAAGTCGGGGTTTTTGCCCGTTGAGTAGTTGTTACTTGGATTTCTACTTATAATTTCTCTGCACTTTTTCTAAACTCTGAATATGGACATTGTAGAAGGAACTCCAAATACTGGAGGCATACTCTAAACGCGATCTTACAAAAGAATAAAAAAGCAATTTTAATATTCTAATATTGTTGAAGTCGTTGGAGTTTCTTATAATGTACCCTAGAGCTCTAAAACAGTCTGAAGTAAGATTACTGATGTGATTAACAAATGAAAGTTTCTGATCAAATGTCACTCCCAAATCTCGGTAGGTAACAGGTCGATTTAAATTTGTGTCGTTTATAGAATAATTAAAGGTAATTAGATTTGCTTTGTTGCTATATGTCATGACATTACACTTTGCTACATTTAAGGGCAACTTATTTGCAAATCACCAATTACTGATGCTTACTAAGTCATTTTGCAGCTCCATACAATGCTCAATGCTTTTGATGTTACAGTACAGTTTCATATCATCGGCATACAGTAAGCAATTTACCTTTAGACTACAAGTGATATCATCAATGAATATGTTAAAGAGGAGTGGCCCTAGGTTGGATCCTTGGGGAACACCAGATGTTACTGAAATTTCGACAGACTGATGACCAGAACATTCAACATATTGCTTACGATTCGTAAGATAGGATTTAAAAAATTCTTGGAGACTCGAAGAGAAACCATGAGCTTTAAGTTTAGTAATAAGTATGTTATGATCAAGTCTGTCGAATGCCTTAGAAAAGTTAGTATAAACAACATCAGTTTGTAGTCCTGGATCAATAGATTCTGCTATGAATTGTGTCACACATAAAATATTTGTAATAGTGGATCTACATCTACACGTAACATAAAAATCTAAAGCCTACACTTTGAAAAAGGAAACAGATAGATTCCAAAACGTCAGCGCAGTGTTTTTGTATTATTTTAATTCCTATTAGTCGTCAAAAAACACCCTCTAATTGTTCCTCTGACATCACGTCAAAGGTGTAGAGGTTATTTCCCAGTTTTAAACTTGTTTTATCTAACTAATATTCAAATGAATATTAGTTAGATAAAACAAGTTTTTTCGATAGTAACTTCAAGAGATATAATAAATCCTAAAAAAAGGAAGAGATATTTTCAGTTATTAATTTTTAAAAATTAATAACATTGAAAATATCAAGTTTACGAAAAAAAGTTATTGTTGGAAATCGGTCGAAAAATATAAAAATGCTTAATTAGTTTGAGTAAAAAAATGTTGTTTTTCCCTTTTTTTAAACAATATCAGACCAGGTTACCTTTTGGTAACATAGATTTTCATAATCGGCACTATCTCCTGAACCGATTCCAGCAAAAAAAATCAGTCCGAATTTACTTCAAAACGACTGCGCCCATACCACCTGGTCTAAAATATAGTAGGGCCAAAAAGAGTAGTCAGTAAATCCAGGGGGAACTAGTTGCGGTTTTCATCTCTGGTAGGCGGATAAAACTTGATATATTTCTCTCAATTATATGGGATTATATGGTAAAAAGAGCTGCCGCTTCTGTATTCCATAAAAGCTAAATACTTTGAAGAATTTCCGGTGAATTTTTTGATCTACTGACTACTCTTTTTGGCCCTACTATAAGTTAACAGTTTAAATTATGCTCAGCATATGCACACCTTTAAATTTAATAAAGCAAATTATCTGGGCTCTACAAAATCCTCGTGCAGTTTGTCAGATTAAAAGCTCTGGGCCGTTCATCGGTAAATGTATGGTGTGGAATTTTAGATAATAGAGTAATAGGGCCAATATTTTTTTAGACACTTTAAAAGGAGACATAATATTTTGCAATATGTCATTCCCAGTTCTTGTGCGCTTTATAATAAAATTTATCGCATTTTTGTCACTCTGTAACATTTTTGTATTGGGTAATAATATTTTACTTGCTTCCGTGTAGTTTAGTAAAATAATAGCTTTTATTAATTTAAATAGAATAGAAAACTAGGTACTCTAGATTATTGGATTTTTTTTGTTAAAAATGACAAGAGTAGAAGAGGAGTCCAAATCCAGCCAATAACCAAATTTTCGATTTCCAGTTGATATAAGCTGAACAGGAAGTTGCCATATTCGGGTAGGGAATAAAAAACTAAGAAAGGAATGTAGAAGTTATTTTACTTTGAGTCTCACCGGTTAGAATATACAGCATCTGAAAGTACCCTGTATACTCGGAAACAGTTAATTTTCATGTATGGTGATATGACAAAGAATGCTTATAATTTTTAGTAGAATTCGAACATGCAAATATATAGCGGGTGTTCCATTTAAAAAATACAACTTTGTTCGCGCACGTTCTTTAAAACACCTTATATGACAACTGTATAGTTGGCAATAAACTGCAGGTAAAGCCTTAAAATTTCGTAAAGAAATATATAGTTATTTAATAAAAATAATAAAATTAGAGGAGTAGTCACAATTAAGCCAATGACCCTTTACAAACTAATGACTTCTTCAAAGAATTTACCGAGTATTTTGCTTTTTTAAAAGGCAAACAAAAAAAATATAAATTAAATTCGTTACTTTTGGGACACAAAACATACCGTGCCTTCATTTCAAAACACTACACAAGAAAATATTCGGTAAAGCTCGTGCGTCCGATCGTAATAGTTGGGATAGCTGCCATGTATCATCGTCCATACGCAAACGCATTCATACGCGTTTGCATTCGTGAACGTGAATTTACCATGCACACGATACTTCCCTCTACTTCGAATGAACACGATCACTTTATCTCCATGTAGCTACGAAAATTGAAGGCACGGTATACCTGGTGACCACGAAATGACGCTTGCTATATCTTCTTGGTTTGCCAAGATATGAATTTTGAAAATTTGGGCACGTCAAATAACGGTTAAATGTGCATTATCTCGACCAATTTTACATTTCCCGTCACTTACGGTTTCACCGGAAATTAAACTAACTTTGATTTTTTAATTGGAACACCCTATATATTTTTACATTTTTTGATTCAGGTCAGTTTGGATACAGTTATGGCATATTGAGATAAAAATATTAATGGCTGATATTTTTATGAGAAAACTTAATATTTCTTCTAGGCGGCCGTGACCCCAAAAATATGTTTTATTTTGCTTCAATAATTAATAAAAAAATACAATTATGGTATTGTCATATGAAATTTGTGTTATAAGATCTCGAACATTTCGGAAATCATTTTTTCAAAATAACTATTTTTTTTAAATGAGTCCATGGTGGCTCTATACGTTATTTCAATAAAGCATTTAATGTTGTTCATATTTATAATACATAGAAATACATAAGATTATAACATTCAACAAGATATAAATGAAAAAAAAACTCATAATATTTAACAGTGGATCTCTATGAAGCAGATGCCTTTGACCCCCTAAAAAATGTGAAAATATACGGGGCGTTCCATTTAATAATCCAGTGTTAGCATCATTTCCTGTGAAACCGGAAGCAACCGAAAATGTAAAATTGGTCGAATTAATGCATATTCAGTCGTTATTTGACGTGTCCAAATTTGAAATTCATATCTTGTAAAACCCAGAGAATATACCAGGTGAACATGTCACTTGCCTCTATCTATATCTTCTTGGTTTTACAAGATATGAATTTCAAATTTGGGCACGTCAAATAACGGCTAAATATGCATTAATTCGGCCGATTTAACATTTTTTGTCGCTTCAGGCATTGAGTAAATAATATAAAGAGGCGCAACCGTCAATGGGCCGAGATTTTAGTGTTGTATTTTTTTGTCAATAACTATAGAATTATCTACAATATTTAGGGCTATGCAACCGAATAACAAATCCGAATAACAAATCTCTCATAGCACTAAAAATTGAAAACAATCCTGAAGCTATTGGCAAAAAATACAATACTAAAATCTCGGCCCCTTGACGGTTGTGCCTCTTTATATTATTTATTTACTCAATGCTTCAGGTTTCGCCGAAAATGATGCTAACTTTGGAATTTTAAATCGAACACCCTGTATATATTTTTACGTTTTTTGATTCAGGAGATCAAAGGCACCTACTTGATAGAGATCCATTGTTAAATATTATAACTTGATTTCATTTCTAGTTGAATGTTATTCTTATGTATTTTAATGTATAATAATATGAAGATATTGTGAATTATTTGGTACCACGTAATCGGTAATTAAATGCTTTATTGAAATAACGTAGTGAGCCACAATGGTGCCATTTAAAAAAAATTAGTTAAATTGGAAAAATGATTTCCGAAATGTTTAAAATCTTATAACACAAACGCCATGTGGCATAATGTCAAAAATATATTTTTTGATTAATTACCCAAGCAAAGCAAAACATTTTTTGGGATTACGGCCGCCTAGATAAAAAATTAATTTTGCTCATAAAAATGTCAGCCATTAATATTTTTATCCCAATATGCTATAACTGTATCCAAAATGACATCCTGAATCTATAAATGTAAAAATATGTTCCAAATAAGGTATCACAAGTCCTTACTTTAAGTCCATTAAAAAATTTAGGGTTTGCAACTGCCACTCGAACGGGGTTGAATTAAAAGATGAAATTTGTACGTTGTAGGATGTCATTTCAGAATCCAAAATCGACGTAGGTACCTAGGGATTTAAAAAAAATATTCACATTAATTGAGATAATGAATTTATTTCATTTGGCTGTTCCACACTGTATGTATTAACACAAGAACATTACTTAACTATTTGATATGACATGTTGCTAATAAAATCTTAAGCTTGTTTTTTATGCAATATTGTATATCCACTTACTTTTGAATAATGTCAAACCTGCAAATAAAGTCATAATTGGTTATAAAAATTTAAAAAGAATAATACTACTTACCCATATCTGTATTAATAGATTGTCGAGTTCATCATCTTCAGGTTAAAGCTGATCTTTAAACACCTTTGTATAAAATGTGTATGTGTATCTATTTAATCTACTCAGTACAGTTTACAAATATTTTTGATACTGTTTATTTACAGAGGATTTTATTATTGCTAATTTACATATTTTATACTGGTTTAATAACTGCAATTTTAGTTACTTTTTTATGAAAAACATATTGAAATACTACGTACACTACCAACATTAATTTTTCAACCAAAGGAATAAATAAATAATTTTACACACACCAAAATCATTCACACAAATTTTTGTTCTGAATAAATAAAAACGTTAAATTATGTTTATTCTTATTTTGTTTTAAATAAGCTACTTCCAAATTATTTTTGAACTAATTGTATTTTCTGAGCCTGAGTAATAATTGTAATACTCGTCTATTTTAATTAATCATTAATCAATATGTCAATCTAGTACTAACACTAGTTACTAGTTGAACAACTATATTACTTCATAAACAAAGCTAGTACGTATACATGTTAATAAAATATTATTGAAGTCAAATCGCACGCGAGCGCTTTTCCACAGAAGGTAAAATAACACCAATGAATAATGTTTACACACATATAAAACTAACGTACTAACTTACCTCCGTACACTGTTGCCATATTTCTGAGGTGTATTGGTGTAGAGAACATGTGGAGGCGAATTCTGCTTAACCACCATTTGTAGCGTATATGCGTATTAACTGGTGGCGCCTACCAGTGGAATTACAGTGAACTACATTGTATAACTGTATATGTACACCATACCAATTGGCCTCCGACAGAAAATTTGGGAAACGCCTACTAATGACGTAATAATGACAATGAACATGTTTTACACATAGGTTCGTATTGGTCACCGATTTTTCGAAGTCGCCTCCGATTTTGGAGGCGTATTCGTTAAATACGTATATCATTTTGGAGGTGTATAAGACACTTTGCATATATATATATATATATATATATATATATATATATATATATATATATATATATATATATATATATATATATATATATATATATATATATATGTGATTCAGACGAATTATAATAAAAAAAATTATTTGTTGAAAGTAGAAATGGGGGCGGGGTACTGGCCTTGAAAATAGAAAGTGCAAGTCGTTAAAAACAACTACGTGAAATTAAATTTGGAAAAACCTGCTGGGATAACGTTGGAATGTTGGTGTGATATAATTATTAATTTATTTCCGTATATTTGAACTATATATATCATTTTATAGGGTTATTTAAATTTCAGATCACGCTTTATTGCTACAAAAATCTTCTTTTAATTACATATTATTCACGCGATATACAGTGTGTCCACGGATTGAGTGCATACAGGGTGAATACCAATAACTCATTTTAACTTTAAGGGATAGTAGGTCCCTTAATGGTAAGGCCATATACCAAAAATAAAAAATATACCCTGTAGTTTTCGAGAAAGAAAATAAATTAAAATACGTCAACATTTTCAGAACTTCGTAACTGATCTATCTCTACAGAAAATAAATCAGGATAGGTCTTTGCCTCTGGCATTCACCTTGTTTTTTGCAATCATAAATTCACTAGTTTTTGCTGGCACTGTAATTAACTTGTCTCCGACCGCAAATTTATGAAAGACCGTCGAACGGCGGCTTAACTTTATTAGACGTTTTTTGTCACGTTTTTTACATTAGAACTTGGAGTCTGTGACTTGATGCAAGGCATGTTGTTCACTCCATAGTGGGTCAGTAGAGCGACGAAGCGGTACTCAAAAGTTTACCAGAATATTACGTAGGGTAGGTCAGTTTTTCAACTTTCTTTTTTATATTTTTTATCGGTAATTTGTGTTATAATTATCAACAGTAACCAACTCTTAAAATTAAAATGAGTTATTGGTATTCACCCTGTATAAGGTGTAAATGTCAAAAAGTTTTAGAGTTGGGTTTTCATATTCTGGGGATCGATCCTGCTTAGTTTCAAAATAAAATATTGGAAAAATGAGCCAAATCAATTAATATACAGGGTGTTTTTAGGCCGAATTCTAAAAATTAGTCAAGAGTAAACTGAGTTTATTTTTGAAGATAAATATAACAAAAATATATTAGGAAAAGTTGTTTAGAATTAAAAGTTATGGAAGGCTTTCAATTTTTATACAAATCAGCCTACTTTGATTTTCTTTCACCAACATGAAATTTCTTATTTGTGGTTTTAGTCATAGCGACACATACATGGCTGAACAAAGTTCTTGGAAAACAAATAGTTATTTATTTCCAATATACTAAACCTTCTTAACTAACATAACAAATAAAAGTCTTCCATAACTTTTAATTTTAAACAACTTTTCTTAATACATTTTTGTCTCGATTTTTGTTATATCTTCAAAAATAAAGACAGTTTACTCTTTACTGATTTTTAGAATTCGGCCTAAAAACATCCTGTATATTAATTGATTTGTTTCTTTTTTCCAATATCTTAGTTTGAGACTAAGCAGGATCGATTTTTTTGTCATTTACACCTTATATCCATTCAGTCTGTGAACACACCGTACAAAAATGCTTCATTGTTAGCGCAGCGTAATCATTAATTAATTTTCGTATATGACTAGGTACATCGTTTTATAGGGTTATTTAATGTTTAGATCACTTTTTATCATTACAAAAATCTTATTTTAATTACGTATTTTACAAAATGCTGTATTCGATAGTTAAGCTTTAAACGCGTACACGTAGCTAATAATTATGGATCTCAGTTTTAAACACTCTTTTACAGCAATTATCTCTGGTCCCACGTCGTGTGGAAAATATGTTTTCAACAAAAAAACTTTATAAAATTAATATCGAGAATTGCAGCGTCCCTTTAAAAAATATAGTGTGGTTTTATGAGAAGAGTGGCAAGCTTCAAATATTGATCTAAAAATTAAATAACCCTATAAAATAATATAGTTGAAGTATACGGAAATTAATTAATAATTATGTCGTTCTAGCAATTTGACGTCATGTTTAAAGCTTAACTGGCAAATAGAACATTTTTATATATTGCGCAGGGTTCGAAAATATCATGATATTTATATAAATATCAAAATTTTGATATATATCCGATATATATCCGATATATATCAAAATTTTGATATTTATTTTTTTTTTCGTTTTCTTTTTTTATTCTGATCAATAAAATTGCCAACTAAGAGCATATTTTTATTTTATATTATAATAAACGAAAACATAACATAAACATAACAATAATTATTAATTAATGGAATAAAAAACAAAAATGGACTTCTTAAAAAACAATATAAAAATAGTTGAAATGTCAAAATGTAAAAAGTAATAAAAAATAAGAACAGAATTAATGGTCTAACAGATTAATTAACGGAATATCATCTTCAGACGCAGATGATGCAGAACATTATTATTATGAACCCCCACTAAGAAAAACGTATTTGTTCCACTGATCTAGGACAGGACAACAGAAATGCGGCTCGCGACAGGAATGGCAATGTAAACAAAGGTAGCATTTTAATTTTAGGTATATTTAGTATAATATTATTGAATAATAATGTGAATCGATTTGATTAAAATTGCAAAATGCATCATCTTGCGAAAAAAAAAAATATCATTGATATATATCAGTCCTTTAAATATCGGATATATATCATGATATATATCATGATATATATCCCGGATATATATCCTTCGAATCCTGATATTGCGTGTATAATATTTAATTAAAATAAGATTTTTGTAATGGGTAAGCATAATTTAAAAATTAAATAATCCTATAAAATGATATAGTTCAAATATAAGGAAATTAATTAATAATTCTGTCGAGCCAACATTCTGACGTCATTCGCGTTTTTTTTTTCAAATTTAGTTTTACGTGGTTGTTTTTAACGACTCTCACTTTCTGTTTTCAAGGCCAGTGTCCCATTTCTACTATTGAACATTAAAGTTAAAGTAAAACATTACTAAGAAAAAAACAGCAATAATTATGACAACAAGAATTACCAACAACATTGTTTTGTCTTTTGTCCTAGTCGCATAATTCGGCCACCTACTATTAAAAACACAGGCACACACAAAAAAATGAGCTCTTTTGAGATGTGTGTGAAGTTAGCCCCCTTTTTATTTAAAAATAGAAATTTTAAATTGTGCTAGGTTGTACTAGCGTTGTACTACTTTGTACCATAGAGAGTTTCCAAAATATCACAGGTGTTAAGCAGAAAAATTTAAAAATGTATTATTTTAGCGGCCGCCCCCCCCCCCCCCCCCCACTGCTTGAAAAACCAAATTTTTATCGCTGTACTACATTGTACTTGTACTAATTGTACCTAACATTGTACCATTGAAAACAATTTCCATAGTTTTTGAAAAAAACGAAGAATTCGAAAAATTCCTAGCCCCTTATTTTTTGAAAATTGCCTTTTTTTTCTATGGTACTGTATTGTACTAGTTGTACCGAAAATTGTCCCGTTCGAAAAAATTTCCTAAGTGGCATATATTTCGAAAAAAGTGAAAAATCAAAAAAAATTCCTAGTCCCTCATTTTTTGAAAATTGCTGTTTTTTTTTTGTTGCACCGAATTGTACCTGTTGTACTGATTATTGTACCGTTGTAATTATTTTCCCAACTAGTATAGATTTCGAAAAAAATGAAAAAAAAAACAGGAAATTGGTAGCCCCCATTTTCTTAAAATTGTTGTTTTTCATCTTCGGATGTCTCAAATTCCTTTATAAAAAGTTTGAGCTCAATACCTTATATAGGGCGTTTGTTGCACAACGGCGAATTTTCAAATTTTTTACTTTTCGACTGATCCTGTATAAAAGTCTATTATGGTTACAAAAAAGGTAATGTAACCAGTCGATTTAAGGCTATATTTAGCTATCCAAGTATTTGGCTATCCAGGTATATTTAGCTATCCAGGTATGTAAAAAAAAAAAATTAAAATTTGCCATTTTGTAACATAACCCCTCGCATAACCCTATTGGGCTCAACTTTTGCATAAGGATATTTGAGACATGTCCAAATCGAATTCGTTATTCACTTTTTCCTAATGGTCGATCTCAAAATTTCGACGGATTTAACGGATAGTAGGCTTAAACAGTTGACAAAACAACAATTTTAAGAACATGGGGGCTACCAATTTCCTATTTTTTCATTTTTTCGAAAACTATACTAGTTGGGAAAATAATTCCAACGGTACAATAATCAGTACATCTGGTACATCGGGGCGCAACAAAAAAAAAACAGCAATTTTCAAAAAATGAGGGTATGAGAATTTTTTAATTTTTCACTTTTTTCGAAATCTATGGCCCACTTAGGAATTTTTTTCGAACGGTACAATATTCGGTACAACTAGTACAATACGGTACCATCGAAAAAAGAGCAATTTCCAAAAAATTAGGGGCTAGAAATTTTTCGAATTCTTCGATTTTTTTTCGAAAACTATACTAGTTAGGAAATTATTTTCGTACAATGTTTGGTACAATTAGTAGGTACAGCGACATAAATTTGGTTTTTCAAGAAGTGTGGGGGGGGGGGCAGCCAAAATTATACATTCTTGATTTTTCTGCTTAACACCTGTGCTATTTTGAAAACCTCTCTACGGTACAAAGTAGTACAG
This sequence comes from Rhagium mordax, assembly GCA_963680705.1. Taxonomy (NCBI): domain Eukaryota; kingdom Metazoa; phylum Arthropoda; class Insecta; order Coleoptera; family Cerambycidae; genus Rhagium; species Rhagium mordax. The sequence continues at coordinate 125,840,625 of OY796656.1, read as the reverse complement.
CGCTAGTACAACCCAGTACAATTTCGATTTTTTATTTTTAAATAACTTCACACACATTCTTTTGAGTAGACTAATATCATTATGTATTTTGATGCGGCTGAATCAGAATCGGAAATCGGAAGTGCTCCATTACCGCTTAGTATTTTTTTTCAAAGCATAACTTAGTTATTCTGTGCCTATAGAGAGATGAAGACAGATGAAAAAAGTAAATGATTTTCTTGTTACATAAATGTAAATGTTCCACTTACTTCTCTTTTTTCTTTTAACGAACCGTTTTGTCTTCGAATGGCCTACGCAGCGGTTTTCTCTTTTTTTTTTCTTTTCATTCTTCTTGGTTCTCCTCTTTAGCGTTCAACAGAAATCTGCCATCCTGTTAATATCCCATCCTGCTTGGTATCGACTCTCCATTTCACTTATATCTTGATGAAATCTTTCTCCTTGTTCTTCGCTATAGTGCTCGAGTGTAAAAAGTGTAACAATTAGGATACACAAAAATTCCTGCTTCATATGTTTATGGGATAGTAGAGACAGAAAAAATCACTGTTTAGAAAGCATGACTAAGGAGAACAGAGTTTAATCCAGGATCAAAGGATATTATACACAAACCATTGGTGGATCCTTCATATATTCTGCTTCCACCGCTTCATATTGACTTGGTCTCATGAAACAGTTTGTGAAAGCTTTGGACAAAGATGTCGACTGTTTTCAATATTTAGGAGAGAAGTTTCCCGAAGTGAGTGGTAAATTAAAAGAGATATCTTCGACGGTCCTCAAATTCGTACCAGGTTGAATGGAGCAATTTTGACTCCAGATTCGTATTCATAAGTTGGTCTAGTCGAAAAAACAGCCCAATGGAGATGGCTAGGGCAAATTTTCTCCACCAGTTCATCTCTTGTTTAGATTTTGTTGTTATTTGTATATCCGAAATTTTGATGGATGAATAAAGAAAAGATGATTTGATTTGATTTGAGTTGTGCCGATTCCAACTGGTTGCAAGAAATATTTCTAATGTTTTTAAAATCAAGAAGTTACTTTCCTATGAGTACTTACCTCTAGTTGCAATTATTATTGATTTAGGGCAATTAGTGTAGAATCAATGTTTCTGAGCGTATTTTCATGAAATTAACAGGAGCAAGTGCCAGGCCATTAATTATTTCCCCGTCGAAGACACGCAGAAACAGACTCTAGCTAGCTGTAGAACAAAGTTGTTACGAATATATTACCATCAGCAGCTCATGCATTTTGTCTTCCTCCTCAGGAGGATGGGTAATCCATGGCGGCCGTCGGCGTCATTATTACGGTTAATATACATGCCCACAGGTAGAAATATCATTACTTCTTGGGCAAACTTCTCCCTCAGGTGACGAGACAATTGCACTTTCTTTCCGAGACCCGGCCCGAGGACGAACGCACCTTCGTCGGTAGTGTTCGTGTTTCGGTAATGGGCATGCTGTTCTCTCGCCGTCAGTTCATGCACACGGTTTGTTGTTGGTGGTGCGTTGAGGCTCCGTGGCTTATTCACAAAACGAATTTATCGCAAAACGAACTTTATTTCGCATGCTTTATTACTGAACGACCGCGATTTTTACCTTCTCGACTACACTGTATAAACGTTGAACGAAATAGTGTTAAGTTTTTATATATAAATATAAAAAAAATACAGCGATATAATTTTAGGAAGTGTTGTGCTGTGAATTTTCCTTGTTCGGTGGATTTGTAATTTTTTTTCGAGCGATGGTTTGTGGTACTTAACTTTGAGGCTGGATTTTTCTTTGTGTGATGTTTTTTACAAACAGACGAAGTGCTATGGAATTTCTATTTAATGTGAACATCGGACCACCTTCATGTTTCTGAGGACTCTTCAATGTATGTATATTCGTGGGTGTTTCAAATATGTAGTTTGTTTTCACTGCCTTAGCCGACTTGAATTTTGTTACAGACTCGAAACACATTCGTTTAATATATTCTATTTAATTTATAGACCTGTTTCTGTGTGCCACAGGTAATTGTTTTTACACAATAATGTGTTAATCGTTTATGATTAACGGTATTGGCATAAGCAATTTACGAAGATTTTGACACTTGCGTAATGTTATTTAATATGGGAAATAGGTAGGCTTGAGCCCATGTCTATGTGGAAAAGCCCAGGGCTGACAGATGTTCAGTTTTTCCCTATTTCTCCAGCTAGATCTTCGGAGATCTGAATTGTCGTCAACATTTTTATTCGTGTGTGGAAAAAACCTCAATCGGTGTATCAGCAAAGATTTTTAGATGTTATCTTTAGTTTAGCTTCATATTATGTATTTAAAATTCCACGTAGGTATAATGAAAAGCACCGTTGTGAAATTAATTAGTGGCATATGAATGAAAATATGTGTTTTCGACCGGAAAATATTCGACAGAAAGATTTAAATTACTTTAATTATTAAAAAAGCAGCTCTTACATTTAGCGTTCATAAATATTTACTGTTCCACGGCGGAGAGCTATTTATTTTCCTGTAAAAAAATTAAACCAAGTTATTATACTTGCGGTGCCCAACTAATATTTACTCGGAACTTTTTACATAAATTGTATACACTTCATTAAATGGGTCATTGCTGTGTTAAGTCACCTAAAAATTGAACAAATAAATTCCCAGTATTTAGACGAATTTAAAAATAACAGTGCATATTAATAGAGGAATGGATTTATTAAAATAAAAAAGAGGCCAAGTAATCAGACTAGTAAAAAGACTTGTCGCAAGAAGAGGTACCAGTTAAGGTTTTTATCTAGTCAGTAGGCAGGTACCGCAACATTTGCCATAATAATCATTCCTCACATTCCTAATGCCTATTTTACATTTTTCAATTTTAAAATGATTTATATCTCTATTTATGCAAACGTGCGTTTGTGACAAGTCCGCAGATTACAAAATAAGTGGGTAATTTTATTTGGGTAGTTATAAATCGAATAATGTAAACATACGTCTACCAGCAATATAAATACATATACAGGATGGTCCTAAATAGTAGTAGCTTTCCGTAAGGGAAGGTACCTAATTATCTCGGTAATTATGGTCTAAATGACCTAAAATAGCTGAGAATGTATAATTCCAATTCAAAACGCAGATAAATTAAATACGTTAGTGCGAGCGTTAGTGTTAATTTTTATAATTATTTTTTCAAAAACTGTTCTAAATTCTTTGCTTTCGCAAGCAGTGGATTTTCAATTCTCATTTGTTTTATAAAAAGCGAGATAAAAAGTTTATTTTCAAGGTCATTAGTTCCAAAAATTCTTCAAACATTGTTATCTGCACCAAATTGTATATTTTAATATTTGACTCTTATGTACAGTTCAATAATTGAACATTTTCCTTTTAATAATTTTTCGTCTATTTTGCTGGAAATGATTACTTACCTACTTTTATCTGGGGTTATCAGACTAATTTTTCACAATTTATTTGGTAAAATCGAGACTGCATAATAATTTCTTAAGGCATGTGAACTAACAAAATTAGATGTTAATGCTTTTGAAAAGAAACTTGATAAGGTACCAAAAAAATTGTGAAAAATTCGAGGAAAAATTAATCTGTAAGATAAAACCGAGGATAAAACTAATCATTTACCTATAGCAAAATGGTGCCATTAACGAAAAATAATTTAGAGAAAAGTTTTCATTTGTTTTATTAAAAGGTTATTTTCGAATTCATTGGCTCTATAGAAATGCTCCAAACTTTGTTATTTGCACTAATTTTGTATATATTTTTTTATATACCTATTTGACTCTTATGGGCAGTTCAATAATAAAGAACATTTTCCTCTTAATAATTTTTCGTCCATTTTGTTGGAAATGATTATGTACTTTTATCTTGGGTTATCGACTAATTTTTCACAATTTATTTGGTAAAATCAAGAGTTAATAATTTCGTAAGGCCTGTGAACTGACAGAATTTGATGTGAATGCTTTTGAAAATGAACCAAATAAATTGTGAAAAATTAATCTGCAAAGTAAAAATAATCATTTAAGTAGGTATAGCAAAATAAAAAACTTAGTTAGAAAAAAGTTTTCATTTGTTTCATTAAAAGTTCTCATTTTCAATTTCATTGGCTCTAGAAATGCTCCGAACTTCTTTATTTGCACTACTAAATTGTATATTTTTATTGAGATTTTTTGTACATAAGTACATAAGTACATATTTGACTTTTATGGGCAGTTCAATAACAAAGATAATAACTCGGATAATAATAATTTCCACTTCTAGCCAATAGCGCCGTTTTGCTGTAAATTATTATTTTATTTCTCACCATTTAAGTATTTGATACGAGATTTGATAAAATCATGAGTTCATTTTCAAAAACATTAACATGAAATTTTATGTCAGTTTGGAAAGGATCTCGGAAAAGGAAATTATGGACAGAAAAAATAGCCAACTAGTCAAACAAATATAAAAAGTGCATTTTGTTGCAAATAACAATGTTTGGTTTCGTTACCATGGCAACCCAAAAAATTTCCGGAAATTTTTCATGTTTCAGGCCTACTCTGAGCGAAATTAAAAAGTGGAAATTTTTCTGTCAAATTATTGACATATGATCATATTTGACATTTGACGTTTGCCTCGACGTTTGCTGTCAAATAAATAAACTGTTGTAAAGTTTGCAAATACCTAGAGTAAAGTCGGTATATATATATGGAATACCCATTCTTTAAACCGCCATAAACTGAAAACTAAGGAGTTAAATACTAGATTTGATTCCCTCGCCTTAAAAAATCCCAATTACCAAATTATGGGACACCCTGTATAGGTGTGAAATTTTCTTACCGAATCCCCCCATCCCCGGTTTGAATTAATAACCGAAAATTTTTCTCGTGCACAAGTATTTGTGCACTCAAGAAAATTTGTACGCTCGAAAAATTTCCGGTAAGGTCCATATTTTTCTACTTCGCAATATATTACAAAAAAAAAGAAGAAAAACACATTACAATTTATTGTGTAAAAATATCAAATAAAAAAATTACTTAATAATTCAAGCACTAGGGAGATTACTAGTGAAAATGAAAATAACCTTTTAATGAAACAAATGAAAACGGAAGATGCATGTTTTATAATTCCAAATATGTCGCTAAAAATTTAAAGAATTATCGAGAAATCAACCAACATCAAAAAAAAATGTTCACGACTTTATATCCTCATTTTGGGCTTATTTTAAAATAATCCCTTAAGAGACAAGTTCCAAATTAGGGCCCACTTACGTAATTCCTCGAGGTATTCCTTAAAATCGGAAAAACATACACACAAGTCCCACAAACCAAACTAGTATGGAATTTTATTATTATTATTTTAATTTGGTGTATTATCTCAAATAAAATTAGTAAATTCAATTTTGTATTCGACATAGGATTGTCCGAGAGATTGTGAGATAGTCAAATGGAAAGAATTATTTCCCTTGTTGAGAAACGGTGTCGGTATACGCATCTCCGTTAAAAAATATGCACAATGTAGACTTGGAAACACTAAACAACAGGCGGAGACAAAACCTTCCAATAGTAACTACTAGTGATGTAAACGGCAGCTGAGATTGCTGAGAGGAAGACAAGGAGAACGTAGAGAACTTTGTATATCATGGACCTGATCCAGCATCCCAGCATGTTACTGTATCAAGCAAATCTAATATTGATACAGGATACAGTTGAGGGTACTGGCACTGACATGTATTTTGAAATGTGTTTATGTGATACTAATTCTAGTGTCTGAGAACAAGGCATTTGAATTGGAGAGCTCGTTGGAGAGTATTTGTGATAATCTCGGTGATGATATTATTTATTTCGTTTTCTAATTTTTCTTATTATTCATTATTACTGTCTGATTTTGAAGAGAATGTTTTTATTTTTTAACTATGAAGCCGAGATGAGCCGATTTTAGAAATATGTTGTATTTTTTTGCGTGCATTAAATACAAATTTGCAAGAATTCTATGTTGTTTTATTTATGGATACTTAAATAGATTTAAAATACCTATAATAAACGAAACTAGGAAAAAATCAAAATTTTCTCATATTTCCATAAATTTTCGCGAATATTTGCAATAACATTTCGAAGACAACTTATGGAAGCTATGGTGTTAGTCGAGATAACACGACTAACGGTTCAGTTGATGTTGATATCTCGGTTGAAATAACACGGTTAATTTACGGATTATCCAGGAAAAACTCGGGAAAAACAAAATTGACCGGCTGCACTGGTGATTTACACACCAAAATTAGAGCCAAAATTACAATTAAAGATTAACAAAACCATCCCAAAAATTGAAATTTGAAAGATACTACCCGAAACTTACCTTACTGACCAAACACTTACTTTACTGACCAAACACGTACCTTTCTGATCAAACACTTACTTTACTGGCCAAACACTTACCTTACTGACCAAACGCTTACCTTACTGACCAAAAATGTTTTCCAAAATATGCAAGAAGTCTAACCGAGAGGAAGTATGTTGATTTGATGCTAGACTCTTAGTAGGAATGTAGAGAAAATGGATGAATGAATGAATAATAGGTAACAGTTTATTGAAGTTGATCTGCATGGACGATTGGGGAAACGTATTGGTGATTGGGCTCATGCTGGATCGAATTGAAGCTTGTATTAAGGATGGACGTGGCACAATTGATTACTTAATTAATTATCAAGTTAATTTGTATTAAAGGAAGAAATTATAATTTTTCCCTCGATTTCTCCTTCAAATTCAAGCAATCCAGTAGTTTTCTTTTTAAATTTGTTTCTTCTATAGAATGGAGTAAATTTGTTTTTATTGATTATTATACTGGTTTAGCGAGGAGCAACCAATATCAAAATGCAATTATTATTGCATTATTTCATGTATTCCATGATTATTTAATTTTGGAATGATTTAGAACATTCGTATATTATTTGATATCCAGAAATTCTGTATCATTTGAGATGTGATGAAATTGATCCAATAGTTCAGTTCATATTTATTCTGTATATTTAATCGGTCTACTCTCGGGTCTACTTTATGGTATATGTGCTAAAAGTTGAAATACAAAAACTCCAAGCGAAATTACAAAAAAATATAAATAGCGCAAACGTTTTTTTGCTTTTTCGTTCACGTTTTTCTGTTTAATTAAATAAAGTAAGTACAAGGTCTTGTAGTGAAACTTCGTTATTTTTAATGCATAGAAAGCCTTTAGAAGAAGCCTCGGAGGAAGCTGTATTTGTTTGTTTAATAAAAATACTGATTAGAGCCGGATTAAATATTTCCTGTAAAAAAACCGAGGTAGTAACTGGGACTGAGATACCATCCCAAAAATGGCCGAAAGGAAGGGACAATAGAATAACACAAAATAACCAAGGTTTGGATCATGGTATCAAACAAACAAAATTTGAAATTTAAACTTTAAATTTAAATCATTCAAGACATTTTGCCTCGAACTGTTTCTGAAGTAGGTACCTACTTTCCATTGGGCGCACCAAAACACCGATTACTTCGCGCGACGCGAGTTTCTTCAACCAAGTTGGCATCATTGGGAGTCGATTGCCTACGGTTCAGTTATAGGCCGTGAACGTTTTGATCAGCGCTAATTACATTACGGTAAAATCACGTCGTCTAACTGCATACTTCCTACGAGGAATTACAAGTAGGTACCAAAATATTTGCACATCATTTTTACTTTTAATTTCCTACTAAGCAGTTTTGTGATGACATTTTCTCGAGAAAGTTGTTAAGCGATCCGTCATAATTTGATTCGTAGGATATTTAATCATCTTCGAAGACAAACTTCGGAAAAACCATAACCGAGTAGGTACCCACAGAAATCTATAAATAGTTTCTAATTGTTAGAGGACGTTACTGTTCAGCCAGCTATTTTTTTATTCATGTCTCATACACCTTATCTCTATTAAGAAATTCCTGTAATTAGTCATTGATTGTTTCGGTCTACCATTGACTCCGATATTGCGTAGGCAAAAATGTGAATGTCCGTAAAAATTCGTGTGTACAGGTATGTAAACCTATTCGCTGTAGCCATACTGACTGACGAAAGACATAATGTTATGTTATGTCCGCTGTTGTTATGATGACTAAATAAATATACTAAGGTACCTATGTATTTATTTTTGTTGTTGCAAGGATTCTGTGTGCAACTTCCAAGAAAATGCTCACGCATTTTAATTGATTGGATATTTAAAAGGAATGAGGAATATTTGAACATTATTAGGGTCAAAAGAGGCTCGAAAAGGGGGACACTTTATGCAACAGTTAAGGATAAGGTTTGTAATTAATCGCAGATGCTTTTTCTTCAATATTTTATGCGAAGGAATTTTAGACGTTGAAAATAACTGTTGGTTATAGAAATAAAAAAATAGAGTAATTATTCTTCATAAAATTTGTCACATTAAAATACGAATCTCGATATGAACTATAAATTCGAGCATATTTCAAGAAATACTTTAATAAATAAAAATTAAATAGTCAACCCCCTTCTTTTGGTGGAACACCAAAAAACGATTATCTACTCAAGACAAATTAAAATATTTAAAAAAAAATTGAACCACTTTTAAAAAAATTGGAAAAAAACGTGTTTTGTAATTATTTATTTAGTTAATATCATAAACTTTTAATTTTATTTTTAAAGGTTTGGATCGAGGTTTGGATATTTCCTGAAGAAATTAATTTTTTAATTTGCACGTTTTTGTGATGGCAAAAAAACCGAAAATTGTTTCTTTGTTTACTAGTGATGCTAGCAAAAAAATCATTCGAGAATGCAAAAGAATTTCGCAATCGAGTATCAAACACCATTTTTTCGAAAACTGTATCCTATAGTTTAAAAAATTACTAAAAATGTGAAAAGAAAATTTTGACATTTACAATTAATTTATTTGATTTGTATGTAATTTTTGTCAGTTTTCGCAATTGTACAATTACAGCTTTAAATTTAAACGTTAAAAGAAATGAACTTTTCTCGGAACTGTTAAATTGATTGTTAATTAAATTGATTACCTATTAATGATTGATTGTTAAAATTTATGTTTTTGTTGATATTAGTAAATAAACTGGTGAACGCATTAATTCTATCTATAATTTCATTGATTTTTGTAGGTGGATGTAAAAGTCTTTTACAACCTGCTTGTAAAAGACTTACGATCTGCAGACAAAAACTGTCGTTTTGACACTTACCTAATAAATATCATGTAAAAGTCAACTTTCAATGACAGTTTTCGAAAAAATTGTTCTCTTACATTTTTTGGTCCTTCGAGTCGGATTATATGTATAATTTGAATTATTCGTTGATTAATTAACATTATTTCATCTACTTACAGATATTAGAGCAAATTTTATAGAAATCATTGTAACTACTTAATTAAATTATTTTAAGGTATTTTTGTCCTGCCAGGATTTATCTCGAAATTTATACTTTAAAATTTAGAAAATCAGAAAAATGTAGCTTCGTGTTTTACTTCATCGTTTGAGCAGTCGTAATTTGATTTTTGGCTATAAATTTGTAAGCTTCTGAAATAGTAAATAAAAAATTTTGCGAAACCTGCAAAACGATTAAACTAGATAAATTAATATTTATTGTTGCTGAAGAACTTAAAAGTAGAAGTGAAGAATCGTCGAGAGCCAATTTACAAAAATAAATAATTTAACGATTTTCTAAAAAAAAAAAATTATTTATACGTTATAGGAAACGATTAGTGGAATTAATTAACATTAAATTAATAAGCAATTTTTTTACATTTGTTGGTCCTTCGGGTCGGATTAAATAATTCGAGTTATTCATTGATTAATATTTCAACTGTACAGGGTGATTCATAACTCTAGGCGAAAAATTAAGGAACATAGAGAGACCCATATTCCTGTTAAAAAACGTAAAATAATTTTTTTGCCGGAAGGGCTTTGTTTTTAAATTTAAAACAGCAAGTCCCGAGTTAAATGATATAATAAGTTGAAATTTGTTAATAGCAGACCTTGGAGTGGCATGACAAAAAGAGTGACATTTGCTTTAAATTACTATTTTTTTAAATTTCCAAATAGAATTATTACCTATTTTATTTTAATTTTTTATATACATTCCATTATTTTTTGCTTCTAGTTAAGAAAGATGCACGTGAGCAAACTTTGAGGTCTAATAACTTGGAAACAAAGCCCTCCCGGCGGACAATTTATTTTACATTTTTGAAGAATATGACTGTATAATTATGTTCCTTAATTTTTCGCCTTGAGTTATGAATCACCCTGTATATTAGAATAAATTAGGTAAATATTCATTATTTACCTACTTAATTAAATTCCCGATTAAATTATTTAAAGATATTTTTACTCTGCGAAGATTTGCAGTTTAAAAATTAGAAAATTAGAAAAACGTTTATTATTTCGGTACAAATGCATGTTTCATTTTAATCTAATGTAAATATGACACATCATTTTCATTTGTTTGCCTTAGTTTAGATCTAATTACTGCTTAAAAATCACGTACCTACTTTTTCAAGTACCTACCATAGTGCAAAAACGAATTCATCAGTGCGGATCATATGTCCATAAATAGATGCAGGATCTATCTCCATATTTTCATTCTTCGGGTTAATTTTAAGCAATTTTGATTTGATTTTCGTCGATAAATTTTTACTACAAATTTGTAAGCTCGAGTAGCAAATAAAAAATTGCATGAAAACAACAGCGATTAAACTAGGACATAAATTAGTACTTATCGAGATTGGTATTTATTGTTGCTTCAAAATTAAAAATAATAGGGAAAACTCATCGAGAGCCTAGTTTATAAAAATAAGAATTTTCTGAAAAAAATTGTCACTAGGTATATTATTAGAAAACGCTTACAGCGTATTTTAATGTAGTAATTAAGCAGTAGTGGGTCTGTGTTAATTGATAACAATTGTCAAAAGGTATTCTATTTTAAGAAAGAATAAGTGAGCGTACTTAATTTAAAAGTTCCCAGTTATCATTGTGTTAAAGTTCAGGGCTCGCACAACATTCAGATACTCTTATTTTGGTTCAAAAATATCGTCGTGCATCCTGCGTGAATCACCATAGAATAATTTCGATATTAGCATGCCGGGGAGGACCATTCTATTATTTTATTTTTTATTCGTTTGCATTTCAAATGTAGTACTCGCCTATGATTCCACTAAAAATGTGTTGCTCGATGTTTTGTTTCCCTAAAATCCTTGGTCCAAAGTTAAAATGTTGGAATTTTTAAATTCCTTTATCGAATTTATTACTTAGGAGAGGGTATAGTTTTCAATTAATTGCATAAGCATTCGTAGTTGGTTCCGCTGCAGTTATTTTGATGTAATCAGAGTGGAATTTAGAAGATTTTTCCTCGGGCTTTGCGCTTTGCTACTAAATTAATATAACAAAAGGGCCTAAAGAAATCCCCAGATACTCACGAAAATGTCTACTGATTTTGTTGTGGCAGAGCAATCACGTTGCAACCCCTAGTATTACTTTCTGGTAATTTCTAGGATGAATTACTACACACGAAGCTTCATCATTCACCCCTGCTTTGCAATTTCGCACCCTCGAGGAATAAGTGCATCGTGAGTGAAGTAAATTGTACACTTTCCTATATACTTATGCCTTTTCTGTTTTTCAATCTTGAAGAATCTTGCTAATCATGAAGTAGACTTTTCTTTCAAATTACCGACTGGATCTAATTACCTTGACCACGGGGATTTTGTATTCGCAGTTTTTATGAAACAACGCGAAAAAAAAAACAGAAATTTGCTGCAAACTTTCATATTTATACGATGTCGGAAATTTTAAGATAAGTGCACCCATTTTTGTGAAATATGCAAGTTTACCACCAGCCCAGGCAGCGGTAGAAAACAATGGGGGAACGTTTTACTAAAAATAATTTTATGGCACAACGGCAATTTATGTCACCAGCCTGATTCTTTTCCGTGGTGTATGATTATGGTTACGGTTATTGTCGTGGTGTAGTTCCATTGTTATCGATGTAAACACGCAACTGATTGCCTTTATGTGTGTCTGTATGTAAAGGTGTTGTGTATACGGGCTGTTTACAGTCGTTTCTTTTCCTACGCAAGGATCGGTAATAGAATCCACGAGACAGCCTTGTAGTCTGTTTAGAGTCCATATTTATTCAGATTAATTGTAACATTGAAGAGATGTCCGGTTTTTTTTGAAGTTAACCCTAATTATAATCATTCATAATTTTTTCACTATTACCAGAGATTTGTTACACAGTAATGATAGTATGCCATGTTTTCAGTGTTTCAAGCAACAAAAATCTATTTGTATAGTATGCCATGGCAATATGACATTGTTATTTTTTGTTTTGAAATTTATTTTTTGCATGTTTCTTCGTTTCTTTAACACCCTGTATCTCGGAAACTAAGCGTTTCCCGACTCATATTTGTAGGATTTTTTTTATATTTGCTACCGTAAAGTTTGGTCCATACAATTCGGTACACCCTGTATGTGAATAAAATTTACATGATTTTAGGTATCCATCGAAGTACACCTTTTCTTTCATCAATCTTTAAAAAGATAAATTCAAGGAATTTTAGATGTGGTGATCTAGGAGGCCATAGCATTACTATTTTGTTTTATAATTAAAAATTAATTTCTTCCCTTCACAATTAAATAGATTTTTTTTTTTGTTAATTTTTGGTTTTTGATTTGTTTTTTGAACTTAATCCCACCCCAAAGGTGCGAAAGTTACTTTTCAAACATCCTGTAAAAGCAGTCTTGTATAAAAATTAATTTCCTACAAAAAAAGACCCTATAAAATTGTGTCGTGTTTCGTATCGTCATTGACTAAATATACGTCAATGGTATCGTCTTCAAGATATCGAAAGAATACCAAAACTCAATATAAAAATTACTCGTTTAATTTTCCATTTCTAACTATATGTATATAGAACCGCAAAAATTCGATAAACGGTTGGACCGAAATATTTTAAATTTTGCAGGGTGATAACCTACATAAGTAAGTATCTCCTGACGATAAAAAATTTGTACTTCAGATCTTGAACAAACTTCCACTTTCACTATGGGAAAAAATCGAGGAAAAAATCAAACATGAAATAGTTAATTTCGAGGTTAATTTTTATATTAAATTTTTATTGCAAATTTTAAGTTGGAAAATTCGAAACTTTCTTATAGAAAAAGTACAAAAGAATTCTGACGAGTTCTGATCGGAGTTCTGAATAGCACCAGAAGAGTTCTGACGAACGGCGAAAAAACTCGATTGTACTGTTTTTATAATAAAATGTCAATTGTTCGAACTAAAAATTTGCAATAAAAATCGCAATAATTTTTGCGATAGACAATTTTTTCTTTCGCCATTCGTCAGAACCCTTCTGGTGCTATTCAGAACTCCGCTTTTTCTCATTTTTAACACCTTGTATTTTTTTATATTTGGACAAAACCTCATATTTTGGTCCAAATAATCTGTGGCTATGTATGGCCCATTAGTTATGGTCTACTATGTATGGATGAGAGCAATATTGCTCGATTATGATTGGCATGATTGTTATATTTAAAGGTAATAATTTTATGGGATCTTCAACTAAAATTGGAAAAATTATTTATTTGCAATCTGGAGAATATACAGTTTAACAAAGAAGTAACATGTTTTTTGAGTTTACTTAAAAATTATACAAATATTTTCGAACTGTTCGATATCTACCTCGATACCTACAGAGTGTTTCAGTTTTTAATCCCAGGACTTTAGGAGGTTGTAGAAAAAATTATTTTAAGCAGAATATTTACTACAGCAAACTTATACTACCAATCGCTTCCTAAGGGCGCTACACCCTAATAAAGCATTAAGTGAGAAACCATTTTTTATAAATATGTATCTCAAAAACTGTTGAACGTATTTCTGATATATTTACTTTTACCTATACGATGGTTATTTTCTCTGATTACATTGTACTTTGGTTTATGTAAAATAAACAGAGGTGTCTCGTTTGGGGGGTTCTTGATGATTTGTTATCAATAATTTTTCCTCTGATAGAAATTTCATCAAATCAATAGGAGGATTGAGAATCTACAGAAAATAATACATACATGATGTACTCTTATGCATTGTTTTCGAAAAAATTTGATTTGGTGACGTAATTTTCACGAACTACCGAAGTCATAGTTTTAGTCAAAGTACATCAAAATGACGAACCAAATAACGTGAAAACGACGACCAAAAATTAGAGCCCAGGGACGTCACAAAATGACGTCAAAAAAACGTCTTTTTCAACATTTTTTGACGTTCTTGATAGCACATTAAGGGCCAGTTGTATAAAAGTGGTTTAGCGAAAGTTCAACTGAACTTGGTTCAAAATCCAAAGATACATATTACATACCATTCTTGCAACAATCGGTAACCTTGAATTTTGAACCAAGTTCAGCTGAACATTCGCTGAACCACTTTTATACAACTGGCCCTTATTGGCCCAGCCTGTATAAAATTAATATGTGTATATAAAGTGTATCTTTTTGTCAGCAGTTAATATTTGTTGTTGCCAAAGCCCATCGTTTGCAAGGCCTAAAAATTATAAAAATTATTTGTTGCCAACATTGGAAAATCACGTTTGTAAATTTATTCTGAAAAATTTTCTTCTGTTACAGTAGGTTTAACTATATATACGTCATAAATACCTCTCTCGAAGGACGTCACAGATACGTTGTACGGACGTCAACAATTAGTCATATGAGGTCGCTGACCAAAAATGACTGAACTGGAACGTGTAAAAGACGTTGCTTGGGCGTCGAACCAATGCCAATGGATGCTGTCATCGCACGCAAAATAAATATTGTCGATTAATTCGTCTCTTGTATTGACTGGAACAGAGTACTTTTTTCTTCAAAAATATCCATGCAAAAAATCCGAGAAAAAATCTAAAGGTGTAATGTCAGGTAAACGCGCTGGCCATGCTACAGGCCCACGACGCCTAACCCAAATTATTGATAAAAAAATCGGAGAACCCCCCAAACGAGTGGCCTCTGTTTATTTTCAACCAAAGTACAATGCAGTTAAAGAATCATCATATAAAAGTGTATCAGAATACAACAACAATTTTTGAGATATTTATAAAAAAAATTGTTTGTATCCCCTATTGCTTTATTGGGGTGTAGCTCCCTTAGGAAGCGATTGGGAGTATACGTTTACCAGAAATATATTCTGCTTAAATTAGTTTTTTCTACAACCTCCTAAAGTCAAGTCCAGGGATGAAAAACTGAAACACCCTATACCTATATGAACGTAATGTTTGATATGATATTAAATGATATGAAATAAGAACAAAGCAATTTAGCATCACCATATTATTATTAGTAATTTAACTTTTCTCAGTATTTTACGAAATTCTTTGTCCAATAAAACTATAAATTATTTAATAAATCAAATAGATTAATAAAAGAGGTCACAATGTTATTGATTATAACACCGATATCTTTTATAAACAATAATTCAACACGAACTTGTCTTAAAATATAATTACTATATATCATCAAAGTCGATAAATATGTTTAGAGCTTAAATAACTAATTTGTGCCTTGTCTGGCAGGGGTAGCTTTCCAATATAAATATAAATCCTTTACCGCTCGCTTAGAGCAGTCGATGACTTTATTTTGTGTATTGTTTTGATATCAGTATTGTTGCCCGCTGCGAATTAGATGACTAATTTATTGCTTAATATTTCACACATGTTAATTCTAAAATACGAAGTCATTCTCATTGAGAGGATATTCCGTTAAACTAATTTGATTTTGAGCTTGCACAGACTAGTTCAAATAAATACGCGAGAAGTATGTAATTTATTTGTAATTCTAATTTAATTTTAGCTCGGCCTGTATAAACTTACGAAATTTATATTTACGTTCACTCTGTATAACTACCTACGATTTGCTACATGAACACTTTCATCCTTCCGTGTTAAGGTGTTTCGTCTAGCCTGTTCCTACAAAAAAAAACTGTATATTTTTAGTATGTAGACTGTTTATATACTTTAATATCCATGTGCTAGGAAACCTTGAAGTGAGAATGGAATATGATATACGCGCGTATATTTAGCAGATTGTGAACCTTGTTACTACCTATCGCTAATTATATTTTAATCCATCATTGCAGATTTGCAAACATGGTGGCGGATTTGACGCGAAACTGACGGGTGGATAATGGGGGGATCACCCACACGGCGCCTACCGCTTGGGGCCCCTCGTAGATGCCGCATCATTAAATCAACATCGGATTTTCATTCTATTATGGCCTCAAATTAATAACGAGAGAAAAATCCTCGCGTAGACACCATCGCCGTCGTGGCAAGAAAGAACGCCGCGCGAAGGCCCCGACAACTAGTACCGTCAAGGCTGTGGGAACGTTTACAGTTCAGATAAGCTTTGTTTGTCATCAAAGTGTAGTGCAGAAAAGTGTAGGTTTAAAAGTGTACAAAATGTTAACTAGTGCAGATGTGTAATTCTATAACAAACAACTTTAAGAGTGTACGTACTCTTGTCAGAAAATCAACATAACCTATAAATAATAGCAATAATAGATTCACTACCAGTATCTTCACTCTCATCATTAAATAACTGTGACAAAATCACATTATTTCAATTCATACCTCTGTCAGACAACCCGTTTCAGTAAATCTCAAACTTCAAACCACAGAACAGCCGCGAACAGCGTCAAACTTCAACTCAGGTGCCTGCGCTGCACTATCGACACTCGTTACACCTCCTCAGGAGTCAGTGTCAAAAGTGCAAGAAAGTGTACACTATACTGGTATACCAAACGGCTAGCACTGTCTGCACTAAATTATAACAAACGACTTATTGGCAAAAAGTGTAAAAAAGTGTACACTAGTGGCTGATGACAAACAAAGCTATAATCAAAACGGTGATTCAATTCACCACAGAACATATCGGCGGTCGTGGTAATTATTTCTATGGAGCCGTTTGTCCACTCGGCATATATTAAAATTGATACTGGATGCGTGGAAAGTGCTGGCGATATGTTTGCGCTATCAATTAATAAAGTGTTACTTTGTTGCTACTGTTTGCGGTCTAGCGAAATGTCGATACTTGTTTAATTTGTATGTTTTGCAGTAATAACCCAGATGTACCGACTTGCTGGATAATAGGATTGATGAATGTAAAGGTTTGTTTGTAATGTCTTGATTCGTGTCAGGGTTGAGAAAAATTTAAAATCGTTGATTTTCTTTTTTAAGTTCGTGATTTTTTTTATTGCCCAACCAATATAAAAGCGTTTATAGGTAACCACATAGCAATTTGTAAAATAACGTTCCTTTATAAACAACTTTATTTTCAAAATTTTTGAAATGAATTTTTTTTGGCATTTTTCAATTCAATTTTTTTTCGAAATTTTTCAATTTAAATTTTTTTTTTGTAATTTTTAATATCAAATTTTTTAAATCAAATTTTTTTCAAAAATTTTTAAATCAAATTTTTTTCAAAATTTTTTAAACAAATTTTTTTCAAAATTTTTGAAATCAATTTTTTTTCAATTGTATTGTCATCGATCCTTGATAAGTGTGCAAAGTTTCAGTTTAATCTGACGTTTTGAAGTGGGTGAAAATCTCGTTGAAAGATTCCGTTACATACAAACAAACAAACATACAGGTGAAGCGAATAAAACCGTGTTAAAAAAAGATTTTTTTCGCACGGTATATCGAGTGTTTTAAATCCTGTTATGCGATAAAGTCAGACATTCAGACTGTTAGCGTTTAGCTTTTGAACTTTCAATTACTTTTGATTGCAATTGATGAGATAATAGCAGTGTAATTAAATCACAAAGCGATTCAATTTAAAGATAAAACAATCCTATTGATCAAGCCGTTTCGCCCTGTATAAGCGGCGAGACAATCGATACGATAGAAAGTAGATATATTAATAATGCAGAATAAATTTTATAGGGGTAATCGTGGTGAATTAAAATGTGCCGTTGATTACGGATTTCCGGGTAGGCTGGCTCGTTTGTTTTTAGATTGTGTGGAGGTATTAATCCGGATAGCTCGGAAGATTATCCCTACCCGCATGTTTTTATCCGCATGAGTAGGTATTCTGTTTTTTGACTGAAAGAAATAGAGTCGTCTGGTTCCCAGGAAGCAAAAAATTGTTTAACTTCAAATTATCTGATCAACGCACTATTAATTGCCTTAAAAGGAACGGATATTGCTGACGGCATTTTTGATTCTGACACTTCTCGATTAATCGTGTGGGTTACGACTGATTTAATGCATATATTGCAATTGTTAATTATACGTTAAGCAAATAAGACAGGGGAATTGTCTAATAATGACATTCTCTTTTAACATTCTAATCAATTTGAAATAAATGAATATTACATAAAGTAAAATTAATTGGTTGACTGGTCGGTAGGTAGGTACTACTTGTATCGCATATGCGAAAAATTGTCATTGTCAATTTAGTTCCACAATCCACCCAAGCGTATCGTCTCACGCTTATTTCTTCTTCCAAACGTTGCAGCCGAGGTTGCAGCGGTATTTTGGCTTTAGGATCCTGTAAGTCTAGGAGAACGTCGATGGGAGCAACGAATTGGGTAGGTACATTACGATTTTGGATATAAACAATTTATTGATTACTTATTAGAAAGTAATGGAGGAAATGTGGAGTATAGACAATTTCAAGATTTCTTGACTTACTGAAAACGAATGGATGACCAAAATAGATGAAGAGGAAGAAGAGTGAGAACAGAACAGTGTCGCCAATATGTGGTAGAGAAAATAAAAAAATGTTGGGAGACCAAGACGGAAGACGACAAGAGGAGTAAAACCAGATAAACTAAGAAAATATCACAAAAAGTTAAAATAAATCGTGTAAGGCCTAAAAGAACAGCAGGGGGCTATTATCTCAATTGATGACAAACTTACAGAAGAGGCAAAGATCAGTGATGTTAAAGATAAAATGAGTGTCAATGAGTGATGATGAAGGAAGAATCACCGAAGTTAGAGAAGTAACAGAATTCAAAGAAAAGTCTACGCAGTTGAAGGCTCGACTAAGAGTCAAGAGAGCAATAGTTGAGAGAGAAAATAAGTCAACATATTATCCACCGATTCTAAGTTCATGGCCCGCGAACAAGAGATAGTTGCCAATAATTGGAAAGATGGGAAGAAAGCAACGACCTTCCAATCGAGGTTCCAATACTAAGAGGTCAAGCCTTGGAGTTACTTCAAAATGATTCCGTCAATACAACAACGTGACTAGAGTGTTGGAGGTTGCCATTAGAATTGATTGCAATCTTGCCCAAATTTCACAAAAACAAAAAATTGGAGAATTTGTCGGGGCTAGACTATAATGTTACACGTTTTGTGTACTTGTTTGAAATGTGTGAAGTTTTAGCACCCCTGAATTGGATTTTTCAATTTTTTATTCGTTCATCACTTTGACCAAGATTTGACCAGTAAACAGTTTATTTTGACCACCTTTTGTTTGAAAGTGCGGAGCGAAACTAATTTTTAGAGCTTTTTTTTACCAGTTTTGACCAGCTAACGGTTAATTTTGACCATCCCTGTATTATTAAATATTAATGTTTAAAAATGTCAAAATATGTGCTTCTTACACCCCCAAAATACAATTTTGAGTAAATCGTAGGCTCGATGATTTGACCAAATTTTGACCAGTTTTGACCAACAGAGTTTATTTTGACCACGTTTTGTCTGAAAATGCTGAGCACAATCGGTTTTTCGAAATTTTTTAATCGCACCCCCAAAATTTAAATTTTGAGTCGATTTTGGGCTCATTTTTTTGACCAAGTTTTGACCAGCTAACGGTTAATTTTGACCATCCCTGTATTATTAAATATTAATATTTAAAAATTTATAAAAATGTGATTCTTGCACCCCCGAAATAAAATTTTGAGCAAATCCTAGGCTCGATGATTTGACCAAGTTTTGACCAGTTTTGACCAGCAGAGTTTATTTTGACCACGTTTTGTCTGAAAATGCTGAGCACAATCAGTTTTTCGAGCTTTTTTTTAAACATGCGTACAGAGTAATTAAAAAATGTCTTTTTCAAAAAATTGTTACCAATTGTTACTCAATTTTCTTGTATATTTTTTTCCTCGCCCCGTATATGAACTGTGCTAATATTTTCGTACAAAGGTTTTAATTAGCTTCAATCGAGGTTTCAATTTATGTTATTACGTCATGTCCGAATTTTTTTTGGTTTTAGAGAAAATTTCTTCTTTAGTCTTACATTTTAATAAAAGCTTGTTTTAAAAATATGTTTTCCTTTTGTTTTTTGTTGCTCTTTTGTTATTTTAAATAACTACTGTTTATAACATGTCTTTTACAAATAATGCATAAAATTATTAGATTTACAATCAAAAGAAAGAAGCTCGGAAAGAAGTGATGAGGCCAAAATCGACTGAAAATTCCAATTTGGGTGTGCAGCCTAAAAAAGCTCAAAAAATTAGTTTTGCTTGGCATTTTCAAACAAATGATGGTCAAAATTAACTGTTTACTGGTCAAAACTTGGTCTACTAAATTAGCCCAAAAGCAACTAAAAACTCCAATTTGGGGGTGTGGGTTAAAAAAGGCTCGAAAACCTGATTTTGCTCAGCATTTTCAGACAAAACATGGTCAAAATAAACTATTTTCTGGCCAAAACTGGTCAAAACTTGGTCAAATCGTCGAGCCTACGATTTACTCAAAATTTTGTTTTGGGGGTGCAAGAATCACATTTTTTTAAAATTTTAAATATTAGTATTTAATAATACAGGGTGGTCAGAATTAACCGTTAGCTGGTCAAAACTTGGTAAAAAGAATGAGCCCAAAATCGACTCAAAATGCCAATTTGGGGGTACGGATTAAAAAAAGTTCTATAAATTAGTTTCGCTCCGGATTTTCAAACAAAAGATGATCAAAATAAACTGTTTACTGGTCAAAACTTGGTCAAAATTACGAACAAAAAAAAGAATTGAAAAATCCAATTTCACACCTCATGGTTAAGGTTAGATATCGAACCTATTTAGTTTGGTCCATGCCATTATCATCATATCCTTATCCCTTTCATGTAATTATTAAAATTTCGATTAGCCCCGAGATTAGCCCAAAAACTCACTACAGATCGATTCATGCTTGAATACCAAATATAAGCGAAACACAAATGGATGACTCGATATGACCTTCATAAAGAAGTCATGCAACCTGTAGTGACGTCAATTCTTATCAGAGAGAGGGATTCCCAAATTTTACAATTCATGAAATTAACATTAATAAAGAAGGTGCAGATGTTTTGAAAAAAAAATTGTTTTCAAAACTTCATGCCCGTGGTTACAATTGGTATGTAGCAGTTATTTTAACCCATTATCAACACTTTTGTGCTAGTTCGGTTCCTGGTCGTGATAGCAATATTAAGGTGAAATTTTTCTTAGATTAAAAAATGATTCCGCACACGGTTTCCCTTGGATAAAGTCGTTGGCCCTGTATAATTAAATAAATTTTCCAATTCTCTAAGAAAATGATAAAACTTGAGTAAAACTGCTAGACAGGATGGATGACAAAAGGTACACAGGCGGACAGGGTATTTTAGCATATATTTAACTTAGAAAAAATGCCTTCTCATAAATGAATGACATGTCTATTATTGGAAAGTTATCGCGCTAATTATACTTATTGAAATATTGTTGACAGATGTTGCAATTTCTTTAAATAAACATAAGTAATATTAAGGTATATTTGCATAATGATAAACGAGGAATTCCTACGTTTTATTGTTAATAATCAACATAAAAAAGATTAATTTTATTAACTTTTGAAACTTGACGCCAATCCTATGTAAATTTTATGGTATTCTCGCATTTTATTTGTCAATATGTATTGTTTTATCTTAAATAACAGAAAAATTATGTGGATGAAACCGCGATTTTGTCATATTCACACGGATTAACCGGAACGTGGGTGATAATTGTTTGTTTAGCTTGAACTTTGGCCAAAAGTATTTAATGCCGATATTTTTTTTATTCGGTGAACGTTTTTGTTTTAACACTGAATTTTTGAAGTCTATATACTGGTAAGTTGTTCAATTTCTTACTTCAATAGGAGGTCGAAGAAAATGTTATTTCTTGTAATAAGAAATGTGAGAGTGAATAATTTTTTTGATGATCCGTATTTCCTATACTTTTGCTCGATGACTGAAAAGTATTTTTGTTGAATTGGGATAAACCAAGGTGTCAAAATCTATAAGTAAAAATACTCTTAATCATATTAAATTACCATATCAATAGTGCCAACGTTTACATAAGCAGCTAATAAATTTCTCTAGTAGTAGGTATTTAAAATTGTTGACGATAATAGGTGATTAACTAAAGCCCACATTTCAATTAAAATAATGAGAGTAATAATTCAAGTCGGTTAATTTTTATTTTAAAATAAATCTTAAAAAGTGTTGCTTGCCGGAGTGAGCAGGCATATTTTTAACCACGCATCAAGGATACGCTTGTATTATGCACATTACATTACAATTGCATAATTCGGCATTCTTTTTTTTTTGTTTCGTACGATAATTATCAAGTTTGTCAGACATAATAGAAGTTCTATTAATCTTTTATGAATTATGTAATTATTTTAACCGCAGAATCATTTAACGTACGTAGTAGGTAATTATCACACATAACTACGGATGCAAATTCTTACATAAAACGAAGTAATTGTTGTGTGAGTGATTACATCTATTTTGAATAATTTTTTTGTTCATACACCAAAAAAAAATCTAATTTATCTTCATTAAAATGTGACTGCAGCGCATGTAAGTGTTATGTAAATGTCCAGAGAGCAAGAACGGGTTAAGGTGCATACGAGAAGGTTTGTGCTATTATCATGGCCAATAATATCAATGGGATGATGTACAGCCAATAAAGGTTCCCAATTTGAATGATAAAAATAAGTTTCTGCAAATGTTTCAATGGAATTAGGAAAATAAATTAAATTCTTTAAGTTGACAGCTTTTTTGGCTACGACTGTATTTGCATAATTTGATGTGAATTTCGAGAGGATTGGCTTTGGTTTGCTTTAGATTTCAGGGCATTGACCAAAAGATCCCAATAGATTTTTGAATGTTTTTAATAATTTGGGGAAAAAAAATATTGAAAACGATTGGCATTGTACAAACTAGTACAAAGTACATTATTTTTGCGTATTATTAAGACAATTATTCCACCTCTCCTATATATTGGTTATCCAAACACCATACTTATCTGATTTTGTATATTCTACATATGGCCACTTCATGTTTGTCACGACCACCTATTATCTTGTAGGTAGAAAAAAGCTGTATTGCAATATCTGACTTTTTTTTGAAATATATTTTCATTAAATTAATATTACAGTCAAATAAATATATTATTATGTATAGTGCAGGAAAATTACATTTTTAAATTGTTACGATTGAGAGACTGACCAGTCATTTGTGAAAAAGGTATTTTAAAATCATTGTTTAAACGTACAATGAGACTTGCAAAATTGTATTCGCAAATAACTAATAAAGGAGAATTGCATAATGTGTTACGAAATGTAAGTATTGCACATTGTTTTAATCGAACCAAATAATTTTAAATAAAACATTTCGTTTATTTTTTTTACAAGTCAATAAATAATTTGAATTTGTCGTTATTAAAAAATTATTACTACAAATCCAGGAACGTATTCCTTTCGTGAAGACGATATTTAAATTTTGGAAAATTACACATTTTGTCCACTTTGTTGAAATGCACTTTCTCGACTTATAATTTCTTTCCCCCATTAAAAAAACGTCATCTCTCAGCATTCTCGATAACAAATGTGGAAGAAAATGGTGCTAAATTATTATATAATTACCTCTAATTTATTAATATCAGGGAAATTTTCTATTTTTGTTGTAGATGTTTTTTGAAAAAAAAGAGACATGCCAGTATTAAAATTTAACAAAAAATATGATTAGTAATAACGAGCACGAAAAAGAAACCTGTTAAGCAACTGACACGTGTTTCGAAGTTATTGCTTCTTATCAGCGTAGCGTAGCTTAAATAATGAATCTGTCTAAAATACATCAGAAACAGTAAAGTATTAAAGGCACTTACGTGTAATCATGTGCCAAATTTGTGGTCCCAAAAGATTAAACAGAGTCAGCAAACCTTAAATAGTTTTATTCCTGACCTATCTCACACATATCCATAACCTAAGCTACGTTAATGAAAAAGGAGATCTAAACAGCAACTACAGAACACATCATTTTCTGGATATATGTAATATGATAATATTAAATGGCTTTATTGAAATGTACAAAGTACAAAGTTTAGCATAGGTATTTCACCACATTAAATTTAAATTTTCACCATATGTTGAACGTTACCATAACCATATAAATGTCAAAAGGTAATTTGTAGAGAGAAAACTGAATATCTCTGGAGAGCAGAATATTTAATTTTTATTATTTTTAGTCAAAATGCAAATAATTAATTTCTAAAATTTAGTAGCTGAGGCAGTAGTTGTTTTGAATGATTTCCCCAGTAATGTGCATTTTAAGGGGTTACGCGTGATATTTTTTCTGTTGTATGTATTTGTGTGCTCTGAAACAAACAAATAAAATTATGTCTTAAAAAATAATTTGTTCAAATAAGTCTTTAATTTTTAATTTTTAATTTTTAATTTTTAATTTTTAATTTTTAATTTTTAATTTTTAATTTTTAATTTTTAATTTTTAATTTTTAATTTTTAATTTTTAATTTTTAATTTTTAATTTTTAATTTTTAATTTTTAATTTTTAATTTTTAATTTTTAATTTTTAATTTTTAATTTTTAATTTTTGCTTTTTAATTTTTACAATTTTATTGATTTACCATAATATAAATGTAAAATAGTAATTTGTTGAAAGAGAATTGAGTGAGATGTGGAATAATTTATTGCTATTAATATTTTTTATTAAAATGCAAATACATAATTCACTTCTAAAGTTTAGTGGGTTTAGTATTATCTGAGGCAGCAGTTGTTTTGATTGATTTCTCCAATAATGTGCATTTTGAGGGGTTACGTGTAATATTTTTTTACGTTGAATTACGTAGTTGCGTTTTTTAATTTTTTAATTTCGTTTTAATTTTTATTGGCTGTATGGCTAATGGCCCAATGCCAAATTAATTTTCAAAATTTCATAATTTAAAGTTAATCGAAATTTTTCACATTATTGTAAAATTTGTTGAAAATTGAATATCTGTGAAGCAGAATATTTTATATTTATTATTTAATATTTAATGTAAATAATTAATTTCTAGAGATTAAATTTAAATCTTCAAATTTTTAATGTTTAACATTTAAATTTAATTGAAATTTTTTAATGTATTTGGAAATTTTTAAGTTTAATTGAAATTTTTGTACTTATGTAAATTTAGTTGAATATAATGTTGTAATTTACTGATAGAAAATTGAATATCTGAAGAGCAAAATGTTGTATTTTTATTATTATTTTTTTTTAAATGCATATGCTAATTAATTTCAGTTCAGCTTCAGGTATTAACTGAGTAGTTGTTTTGATTGATTTCTCCAATAATGTGAATATTTCGCCTTGAATAGTGTATGTACAGATTCTGAAACTAAAAAGCAAAATAACGTCTTTAAATATCTCGAAAATTTTGAAATTTTGAATTTTTAAAATACATATTACGATTTAAATCCGGAATTTTTAAATTGATGGGGATTTCCTATAAATAATAAGAATCTGAAAATGCTTCCTTTTCGAGATACAGGGTGTCAAAAAAATAATTTTTTTTTTTTTTGATATCTCGAAAACGGTTTAAGATATTAAATCGAGCTTTGATATGAACTATACTGGCATATCTTTTCGATTTAACGAGTTTTGATAAATTCACCAGTGACGTGTGAGAGCAAAATAATGTTTTTGACGAAAAATATAGAAATAGAATGCCACTCTTTCAAAACAGACATTGGTTTCTTAATCGGCAGCCAATTTTAAAGAGAGAAGACCTCTGGAGTTTTTCTGCACCACTGATATTTGTTTTCGATTTCAAACCATTTGTAAAATAATTAATTATTAAAATGTCGGTGCTTCTTTTATCTACAGGGTGATATCCAGACCCTTACATTTACGTTAAATGTCGTCGTTCTTCAATATTCACTTCAATGGTGCACCAGTTTAGTTATTTGCTTGCATGAAAACGAATAGGAACTTATTTTAGTTATTTTGAAAAATGTGATATTAATGAGTTTAGATCACCCTGTATAATGTATTATTGGTATACGTTTTCGTATTTTTTATATGAATTACATTGACACAAAAATAATTTTAACATATGCGCAGCCATCTAGATTGACAACTAAAATTCGAATTATTTTTCGTACAATCCTGTATAAATTGTTCAAAATAGTGTAAATGTATCCAAAATGTGATCTTTATCTCAAAAATGTAAAAACATACAGGGTGGTCCATTTAGAAAAGACTATTATGGCCATTTCCGGTGAGACCGGAAGTGACAAATATTGCGGATAGGTCTCAAAAAGTTGGAAATCTTACCTAATTTCACCATACAAAAATTTATCCTGATATCTTTAAAGACGAGGAAGTTACAGGGGTGGCCCACTATTCGTTTACACCCGGTATATTATATATTTTTTCATGCTAATGACGACAAATAACCAGAAACCGGTCTGTGGATGTTGTTTTGTGTCCTCTTAACTTGGGAGTTCCATAAATCAAAAATATATTCTTCATTGCGAGCTTATTGTAATTAACGATTATTTGCCACTAAAATTAAATTTATTTATTAATAAAATTGCAAAATACATGTAGTATGTGGCTTTCTTTTCAATATAAATGTTACTGCCATTTTAGTTATTACTATTTATTCCTTCCTTTACTTAAACGTCTATAAATATTTAACCTTGTACTCTCCTGATTTCTTAATTCTTTTAGAATCATTTTAATATGTAACACGTTTGTTGTGGTTTACACTTTATAAATCAATTTGTTAATTAAAAATATTTTTCTATTTCCGTCATCAGCATTTTACAGAACTTAACAATTTGTTTGACTAATGTGAACCATTCGGACACACGTCAAAAACAAATCTTGCAATCAACGATCACCTACGAATAAACAGATTTTTAATTGGCATTCGTTTTTGTTTCAGTGGCGCACGTGATGTGGCCGTCAAGGGGCTGGGGGCGGTGTTCTCCCCTACCCCTCGTCCTCCGGTGCCTGGCGCAAGCTCTCGCCACCGGCTTCCACCGTTTCCTAGCAAGATTCTCAGGTCAGTAACCTTATTTTCAGGTCCTACTAACTACTACAATCTCGGATATTAACTACATATGTGCATAATCTTTGAAGTAGCAGTTGTATTTTTTTAAATTATTATATTATATCAGTTAATTTAATTTACTAACCATTAAAATATTGCATGAGAAAGTTAGACATAAGTAATTGATTTTTACTATTTTTGGCTCAGTCGAAAGCCTTTTATGATTATTTTACACTAAGCGATTGGATTTTGGACGAACTGTCTTAAATCAACAAAAGTTTAAACAGGGGATACTTCGAAACAAGAGATTGAATAAGAAAGACAATTTGTTAAATACAAATGAGTGAAGAAGAACCTGAGGTAGAACAACAAAAATACATAAGACAATATGAGGACTTAAGAGATGAATATAAAAGTAGGTATCCATCTGAAAAATAATCTTTGGATTTTTAAACGAAATAGCAGCTTGGGGGCTTCAAATTTCAATAATTCGATAATCATTTTATTTTCACTTATTTGGTGCACATTTTATTGTAAGTGCAGAACGCGTAATAAAAACAATAGTGACCCTAAGGTGGAGCTTTGAGGTACACCATGAATGATGTTTGAGCTTACGTTTCTTGTGAGCACGCGATTTGTTTATATGATTCGAAAAAGAATACGTAATCCTTTGTGGGAATGACGTTCGCAAGGATTAAAATTAACTCTTATTTATTCGGATTCGAAAAAATTTAAAGTAAATACATACAACAATTATTAACATATTTGCCACAGGTTTTAAAACAATGGAGGTACATTTGTAGATTACGGTCTCATGTCATTTGCAGAGCTGTATTTAAATTTATGAAAAACTTTTCATATTTTACCCTAGGCATAAATTAACTGTATATAAATTGAAACTCCCCCAGTTTAATCTGAAAATTGAAATATTTTTGTACGAAAACGGATTCGTTTCATAAGTTGAATACAGGTTTCTAACTTGAACTGTTTTAATCCTGCACCAAGGACGTGGAAATGTTAAATCGCTCCATAATTGCATTTTTATTCTTTTATATGTACCCGCAATCAAAAACGGATGACGCATCTTGTCGTCTTCTCAGCCTTGTCGTCGACTTTAGGTTTCCTTTATGGAAATAATTGAGCTAATTGGTCGCCTAATTAAATCCGGAATTAATTGAGCAGTTTACATTAGAGCTGGTTTATTTCTGTTGTGTGTGCTAGTCGGTCTTGTGCGACCGAGAGCTTTTCGATTTCGTAAAAATAGATAGATACCTCGTTTTTTTATTTGTCGCGGCGCCTCTTCGCTCTTCATTTACAGTGTTAAAGGACGCTACAAATTAAATCAAAGTTGAATGAAATATTAGAAAGTTGAAAAAATATATATTTGATCGTGACTTCCGGCGAAGGTATTCAACAACGCTAACCAACATCCGTTATAGAGTTATATTCGATACACCATCAGCCGGTTAAATACAAGTGAAAATCAATTTATGTGACAACGATACATCTTCATGTACAGTTGTCAGTTGTATGGCAATGATGCGTCTATTCTATGTATAATAAAATGATTGATTGATTGATGAAAATTCTATAGTAATTAGTACAATACCAATGTGGATCAATGCGTCGAAATTTTTGATTATTATTACAAATTTTTAAATATGTATGTATCGATTATTCTAATTTGATCACGCGGTCTTAAATAAAAGGTATATTACGATAAAAAGTTCATTTGATACTGAAAAAAACCTGATTATGGAGAACAAGGAAGAAGCCTATCTAATTAAAAGAACGAAGCCATGAATAATTCAAATAAACCCTCTATTATACCGATTAAAGTGAATGCTTTTCTGGTTGTAAGTTTGAAAAATTTGTACTCTGCTGCACCAATAAATAACGCCCACCGGTTTAGTTTCAACACATGCCTATGAGAAAAAATTACATATCTAGGTCATATTCAAGTATAGATAATTCTCACTCAAGATCACATTTATTATTAAAATACATGCATTCCTATTTCATTATGGCTTTTTTATAATGCAATTAATTAAATACTAGTAGAAGGATTCAATGACCGCACTAAGACAAACAACAATAGAACACTTAAATTTTATGATTAACAATTATAGAAACAATAAAAAATTACAAATGATGCTGTGCTGATCTCGAGATCAGAGAATATGGAGGATGAATAACAGTAGTCTCGCTCTTCTATGCCTACTTCCTTTTTGGCCCATACTTTGAAGTAGATGCAGCATTGTGTAAAGTTACATTGACGTATGTTGGCCTGGATAATCACCCTGTGGATAAGAGAAACACCCACAATTTAAAAAATCTATTTATCGCATCGCTGTGTTTCATGAAAAATTTTCGATACCGCATATCACCTACGCAATACTATTTTGAGATCTCCGAATTGAGTATAAATAATTTCTTCAGTTAGTTCCACTTTTAAATGTGAACTTCCACATCAAAAAAAGGATTAGTGAGTGTGATAATTTCGAAAGGAAGTTCAGTCCGCTTCCTCATTCATCATCGATTTAAATGGGTATTATGCCAGCTAAAAATAAAAATAGAACGTGCCTAAAATAAGTAACAAAGTGTTGTCTAAAGAACCACCGTCTGCTTATTTATCGTATTAGATGCGTCTGACTTAAATTTAGGGTTAGCAAGTTTCGGACTGTGAGTTTAATATTAATAATGAAGTTGGGGTGTTAGTGACAAAGACAAGGCAGTAAATTTTAATAAGTGAGTTACGGTAAGGAAAATAGTAACTCACAGTTCTTTAAAAGTAGTTTTTGGGGTATATTTCAATTTAAAAAAATGCCAACCAAACGCAAATATATATATTTTTTCGATCATTCGATTTTCCTGCTTTATTCTTCACCTAGGAAAAAAATTCAAAAACCATACTAGTGTACTTTTTTCCGAGGAATCCGATTCCGAAAAGATAAAAACAATTGAATGTCAAGGAAAAAAGTTATGGCCGAAAAACTGACAAAGAAAAAATATACACCCTGTATATTAATGCGGAAATGGATATGTGACATTTCACTGATTGTAAATGTGTATCAGATACATATTTATCACTTCCGGTTTGACCGGAAATTGCTTTAATTTTTTTATTTTAGGTGATACACCCTGTATATTGAGCTCAGTTTAAAGAACTTTTCTTTCTGAATTCAGCAATATATAACATATCATCATTATCTTTCATATTTAATAAGATATTGGGGTTTTAATTTAAAATAACACAAATATATGTTATGAAATAAAGTCATCCATGAAAACAAACAAAAGCATTTAAATTATTTATTTATTTCAAAAACAAAAGAAGATATCGCATAATAACTTTTATTTAGTTTTTGAAATAAATAAAAAATAATTTAAATGCTTTTGTTCGTTTTCGTGGATGATTTTATTTCATAACGTATATATTTGTGTTATTTTAAATTTAAACCCCAATCTCTTATTAAATGTGAAAGATAATGATAATATGTTATATATGGCTGAATTCAGAAAGAAATGTTCTTTAAACTCAGCTCAATATACAGGGTGTATCACCTAAAATAAAAAAATTAAAGCAATTTCCGGTCAAACCGGAAGTGAAAAATAAGTATAGGATACGCATTTACAATCAGTGAAATGTCACATATCCATTTCCGACTTAATATACAGGGTGTATATTTTTTTCTTTTTCAGTTTTTCGGCCATAACTTTTTTCTTTGACATTCAATTGTTTTTATCTTTTCGGAATCGGATTCCTCGGAAGAAAGTACACAAAGTATGGTTTTTGAATTTCTTTCCTAGGTGAAGAATAAAGCAGGAAAATCGAGTGAGGCACTTAAAATGATCACCCTGTACTTTATACATTTCGAGCAGAAAATTCAATTTTAAAATATTTTTATAGATCAGATGTGTGTCGGAAAATGTTTCTTAAGGGAAGCTACCAGCTCCCTGAAAAGAGAAACAAAAGAAAGTTTTAATTTATTAGCTTTGAATTTTTTTTTTAAAGGACAAGACAATGTCCTGCAATTTTGCGAATCTCTAATTTATCCTTAAAATTTGATATGCAAACGGCGTGTAGCAGTCGGTGTTGTGATTTCTCATGCATTTATTAGACAGTAAATATTTTCAACTCGCTTTTCTCGGAAGTTGTTGGTCATATGCCAGAATGCAACTTTTATGTAGTTTTCTACATATTGCCACAAGTTTCAACATTCATCCTGAAATTCCTCTCCAGAAACTTACTTACCTACTAGTACTTACCCGTACGTGAAGACGACTCCCTAAAGTGTATCCGTCACTTTTCTTGAGACTAAACGGTGTTAATATATTAGTTTGTGGAATTGTATATTAGTTTTGTAGCTGCTTTGAACGTTGAGTGCATGCACTGACATTTATTGTTATTTATAAACCAGATGATGGCTGATGGATCATCCAGAGCCAAACGAGAAGGTAGAAACTATGTAGCGAACTGAATTAATTAAATTATTTAATTGATAAATTAAATCTGAAACTTTATTAATGTGACATAACATGACGAAATATGTTTTAAAGGCTGTGGTATTGCACACACGTAAGGTTTATATAACTGGCCCACTTACATGGGGAACGCAATTCGAAATTGAAATTAAAACTTTCTGCCCCGGTTTGGGGAAATCTTCACATTAATTCTAAGTGGCACGCGTGAGTTAGCGCCACCCACACGACTTTAGGTCTGCAATTGGACACTTCCTTTCCGAATTAAACGCACGTATTCTCTCGCCTATTTGCGCCAGCTCATTACACTGTTATTTGGCTATAATATCTTAAACGACGAAAGGAGGGAAATGGATAATTTGCGAAATAACACCGTTTAGAGTGACCAATTGAGGGAAATGGACACGTTAACGAAATGCTCCGAAAATTAAGCAATCTCCAAGTTAACCGTTAAACCAACAACTATTTAAAGAGTATCTACAGAGACAATATAGGAATGTGAGGAAGTTTACAATCAGGAATATTATTTTTGTCAGCGTGTGAAAAATAGGCATTGGAGCCTTCAGGATTGCTAAGTAAAACTTCTTTTGTGGTCTTCATCATTTCTCCTACTGTATCATAAGCATGGTACTCAAAAATATCATATGCTATCTATACTGCTGATTTCTATTGAGCAATCTGCAATCACATTCCACTGAGTCAAAATCTAACATTCTAAACTTTCGGTCTACCACTACTGCCTTTTAGATTTCGTATCACTGGGTCCGATAATTCGTTTTTCAATGATCTACAATTTCATAGTATGGTAAAGTTCAAAATTGTTAACCTCATTTCATTCAGAAATGATTCAAACGTCAACACTATTAATATTGGTGACGTTATTGGTGGGAAGCACCAGACTCCTAACCTATCTCAAAACTCGTAATTTAGCCAATCACGATTTGTTTAATTCAAGGTCGATAGTCGTCAGTGTCCTCAAATATCCCGAAACGTGCCTTACAAGGTAATATGAATATTTGTGACCAAAGGCACTGCTTGTTTAGTTCATGTAATGTGGATGTATTAGCTAATTAGGTACTCCTTTAATTATCATGTACCAAAAAAAAACAAAACAAAAAGCATTAATTTGTCTGGAACCCCCCGCCCCGAATCAATTTCAAGGTTCGTCGTTTCAGCTACAACAAATTACTTGGCAGTAATTTTTGGTAATTTTGCAACCTAACGAATATTTACAACCTCAATTACTTTAATTAAATTAGTATCATTTTAAATGTGCTCATTTCATGTCCATGCACGTGATTTATTGTTTAGTACCTCTTGCCTACACCTTAGCCTCCTACAGTTACTGCCAGACATAATGATATGTAAAACATTCATAGAGGTAATTAAGAGGAACATATGTGGTTCGCAACGTATTTGTCAGACGTTGTGTAACTCTATATGAAATCAAAATAGTATCTACACGAATTAAAGATGTTTATCTAATTCCGCAGACAAATCTGAATCTGAAAAAATGCTTCTAAAAATAATGTACTTTTTAACGGTTATTTTTAGTATTTGGAGGTTTTAATTTATTTTTTACGCTGCTAAAAGCCCGTGAAAACGTACCTCGTTAAATGTCGACATGATGTTCGATTCGGTCTTCTTGTCAACTGTTTCAGAGGGAATACAAGGAAAATTTAGACAGATAAAACCTATTTCCTTTAAACTTTAACTGTTTGAGTTTCAGTATGTAAGCACCTAGATAGTTTAACATTTAAAAAGGAATGTCTAGTTTTATTGATTACCCCAGAAAAATTAAATAATGAGGTTAAAATCACGAGAGTAAAAACTTCCGACAATTATAGAATAGATGCGCAAAAGATCTACTAACTATTATTTAAATAATAACAGGAAATGGAGACGAAAAGAAGAAAAAAATGGAAAAAAGAAGAAATTGGAAAATAACAAGAAGGAAATGGAATGGAAGAAGAAAATGGGAAAGAAGAAGAAGAAGAGTCCAAATAATTGAAAGTTATGGATATTTTGTTGTCAATTATTTCAAAGAAAATACGTGGAAAATTCAGATAAATAAACCCTGTCCTTGCGTTAAATTACTTACTATTGAGTTATAAAAAAAAGTTCTTCTGTCATTAAGCGAATAATGTCGGCTTTTTATTGATTCCAAGAGAGATTAAATATTAATATTAAAACTACTAGAAAAACAAATCCGGCGGTTATGAATTGTTGAACAAAAGAATTCTAGAGTAGTTTTTATAAACCATTAATATTATATCTTATTTTGGAATTAATAACGGTAAAGTAGACCATATATTTATAGTACACATACAAAACGTCGGCGTGTTTTAAGTTCTTATCAGCTTTAGAGACACCGACGTTTTTTATGTGCACTATAATATTCGAGATAATATTTTTTTCTCGATTTTTTCAAAATTGTAGAAATATAAAGGGAATTCCATTAAAAGAACATTGTTATGTATTTTCTCACTTTTAGTTGACAATTGTTTTTTTGTTGAAATTTTCGGAACCCTTGGAAAAAATACTATAAATATATTTTATTTTATTTTCAAAGAGAAACCAAAAAATTTGGGTGAGATAGATATGAATCACCCTGTACATGCAAATATCTTTTATCATTAAAAAAATAATGTCAGCTTTTTATTGATTCAAAGAGAAATTAAATATTGTAGTGTCAAAATCACGAGATAAATGAATCCAGCTGTTATGGAATTGTCGAACAAAACGAGAAACAATTATTAATGTTAATCAGTTTAAAATGAATAATGAATGCTAAATGGAAGTGAAGCGTTTTTTTTTGAAGTAGTAGAAAAATCGGACGACGAGAAGAAGAAGAAGAAAAATGGGAAGAAGACGAAAAGAAGAAGAAAAACGGGAAGAAGAGGAAAAGAAGAAGAAAAATGGGAAGGAGACGAGAAGACGAAGAAAAATGGGCGAAGAAGGATCAAAGAATTGAAAGTTATGGATATTTCGTTTAATTTTGGTTGGATTTAACAAATTTAAAAAAAAAAATAAAACTTAAGTCGTTAAATTCTAAGACAAATTAATTACTGTAGTTTCAAAATCATGAGCGAAATAAATGATGCAGTTATGGAATTGCTGAACAAATGTAGGACTCATGGGTAGTTTTTATAAACTATTAATTTTATGCCGTAATTATCTTTTTTAAAATTAAAAAGCGAAATGGAAGTGAAAAGTTTTTCTCGAAGTAATAGAAAAGACTCGAGAAAAGATATGAGACGAACAGGAAATGGAGACGAAAAAAAATGAAGAAAATGGAAAAAAGAAGGAAATCGAAGAAGAGAAGAAGAAAGTGGATGAGGATGAGGGGAAGAAGAAGAAAACGAAGAAGAATACTAATCAGTGATCGCCTTGTTAAAAAATAATAACAGGAAATGGAGGAGTAAAAAAAATGAAGAAAAAAGAAGAAAATGGAAAAAAGAAGGAAATTGAAGAAGAGAAGAAGAAAGTGGAGGAGGAGGGGAAGAAGAAGAAGAGTCCAAATAATTGAAAGTTATGGATATTTTCTTGTCAATTATTTCAAAGAAAATGCGTAGAAAATTCAGATATCATTAAACAAACAGTGTCGGCTTTTTATTGATCCCAAGAGAGATTTTAATACCAAAACTACGAGGGAAACACATCCGGCAGTTATAAAATTACTGAACAGAAGAAGAACTGAAGAGCAATTTTTATAAACTATTTATATCAATCAATAATTACCTTGTTTTGAATTTAATAAACGCGAAATGGACGTAGAGATTTTCTCTCAAAGTAATAGAAAAGGCGGAAGATGGAAGGCAGAAGAAGAAAAAGGAGAAGAAGAGTAAAAAATTGGATAGATAGAGCGATTTGTAGTTTAATTTTGCTTATATTTATCTAAGGTCAACAAAAAGTTAGTCGTTAGATTTCAACTTGAAATATTGTAGTACCAAATCACGAGATAAATAAATATTTTATGGAATTGCTGATCAAATCGAGAAACAATTAAAGTTAATCAGTTTAAAATTAATAAATCTAAATGGAAGTGATGAGTTTTTCTTGAAATATTTAGTAGAAAAATCAGAAGACGAAAAGAAGATGGAGAAAAGTGGGAAGACGAAAAGAAGAAGAAGAAAAATGGAAACAAGACTAAAAGAAGAAGAAAAATGGGAACAAGACGAAAAAAGAAGAAAAATGGGAACAAGACGAAAAGAAGAAGAAAATGGGAAGAAGAGTCATATAATTGAATATTATGAATATTTTGTTTCATTTTTTGTCGTTAAATACGTAATACAAAAATCAGAAGGCGAAGAGAAGAAGAAACACTTATAGAAGAAGCTTTGAATGTCATGTCGACTTGATATTTGATTCGATCCTCACGTCAACTAAATACACATTTCAAAAGGCGTACATTGAAAATTCAGATTAATAAATCCAATTTTCTTCATCCATATGATTTACCATTGAGCAAAACTAATAGTACTTTATCATTTAAGAACAATTTTGGTAAGTATGGAATACTTGAACGAAAGAGGGATAGTTTTGTTAAACAATTTATATTAACTAGTTCGCCTTGCTTAAAAATGATAACACATAATGGAGGTCATGAGTTTCCTCAAAGCAATACAGAATCGGAAGAAGAAGAAGAATTAAGGATTTCAGAATTGTTTTGTTCAGTTTTGATTACTGTTACTTTATAAATATGACTATTTTGTCGTCAGATTAATTTTGCTGGAATCGGTTATTTTAATTCAGGGCGAGATTCAGGGATTATTTATTCTAATCGAATTTTTCAAAGTTTTCGGTCGGTCTTCAAAACTTCTTGCATTGCCTATTGAATTAATTGCTTATAAAAAAACCGTGATTCGTTCTCTTTTCAATTGATATACCGAGCCATGCTTTCATTTGCATTAATTCGACGTGCCGCCGCCGGCGATTAATTAATCCCAGCATCTAATATGTCGAACACACATTTGTCTGTGTTGTCGACCAGATTTTTTTTACGCCACATGTTACGAAACCTTACGAAACTGTTATACATTATCAAAGAATATGGATCGACGGGTAACGGCAAGTTTCCGAGCGTGGGAGAAACCTGTAGGTAAATAATTTAATGTCAATGTCGACCTACCAGGCATATTGCTCAATTTGTATGGTGTGTGTGTAAGTGACGGCATTTCTTAAAATAATCGCGCGCATTTTCCTTTTTCGTTCAATCTCCGGCAGACAGGATAATAGGCCGCTTGTTGACACAATAGTACTTGCCAGTACCTATGTATATGATAATCATAATCGGCGGTCACGTTGTGCGCCATAATGGGACCCGTACAGGGTATGGTAATTCGATTTAGGTACTGTATTGTCGAGGTATCTTGGCGAAAAATTTACATTTGTACGTCTGCAAGTTATTTATGATATAAAACGTGTGATGTCAGTAATGTCAAGGGGGCTAGAAAAAATTTAATTTTCAGGAATGATAGGCGCTGTTGATATCACAAGCTGATTTATTGACATAAAAACATAAAAATAACAAACTCTTAATACTAATCAGTGATAACCTTGTTAAAAAATAATACAAGGAGTTGGAAACGAAAAAAATGAAGAAAAAAGAAGAAAATGGAAAAAGCAGAAGGAAATTGAATATTTTGCCTAGTTCACATTTAACGTGCTCGCATCGCAAATTTATGAAATTGTTACCCTTTTTTAAAAAAATGATGATTAGAGCCAATTAAAATGAGATATTTTTTTTTGCAAAATTGCGCAAATTGCCAACGTAACTGTCTGAATTTTATAATTTGTAACAATGAGGAACGCTTGAGTATCAGACCTTTACCGTCACATTTTATCTTCTCCATTTATTACATGCAAGTAAGAAACATACAACCCGCATAAAACGCCAGCTATTCCCCAGATAACTGTTTTTTTTATTAAAATATTAACTGCGAATTTTATACAATAAACGGTATGATTTATTCATATTATAAATTATTTAAACGGTCTTAAATTCTGTTCCTGAAGTCTGCTGTAGCGAATAGGTAATGGTCTTGTGGTTTATTATAAACAATTTATTTCGAAATTGGCGGGCCATTATTTAAATGCAGGCAACTCTATTTGCTCAATAATTTTATTAAGTATACAGTTAACTTGCCCGGTTTTAATCGACTGAGTAACTAAACGGAAACGTTTAACAACTAGGTTACTTTTGTTAAATAAATCATAATTTGGATCAATAACCGACTTTACCGTAATTATTTATTATGCTGCTACAATTAAAGTTATTAAATTGTCCATGGTTAAACGATAGCAATCAAACATGCACAAGACAGCTTTGCCCTTTATAAAAATTTCCTCGCCTCGGTTAAACTAATTACTCATAATATAGTGTCTATTTTTCGTTCGATGTTATACTTGTAATTAATATGAATTTTTTAACTACGCGTGTGCCTTAACTACTTACGTATTCAACTCCATTGAGGTAAATCGATAAGAAATGATATTTCACAACGTAAGTTGTTCTCGTTTAAAAATTAAGAATTAATTGATCCAGAATTGTTGCAAGTGCAACTTAAATGTATCGAAAGCTATGTTAAATCTCTGATCACCCTTGTTTTGACAGTATCCTTATTATTACTCCAAATGATGTTTTTCACATGTTGGCATTCTTGCTTCTTTATTTTTCTGTTGTGATCGATTTACACCACGAACGAATTTGTCTTCAACAAAAAGGCGTGTTAGTGGCAAGCACACGAAAACCAACACTTTTTTTTTTACTTTAACAGTCAATCCTATCTTATCATTTTGGTCATGGTCTTCATGGTCCTTTGCTCACCTAACAGATTCTGAATCAAGTCTTCTTATGCCAACTCTAGAAATATTTGGTGTTGGTTGCTCCATCTGATAAGAAATGTCGAAAAATGATGATTTTATAATTACTACATCAGAAGAGGTCAAAACCTCTGTTAATGACTTTATTGATAAATTCAATAGAATCAATGACAAAGTGGTTGTGCAATAGAAAAATTTTCGAGCTTACTGGTTGACGCATCTTGATAGCTGTGAAGTCAGAGATCCGATTGCTGGGAAAATGGACCGCATTGACTTTCCAAGTGTATTAATTCGATTTTTGATCAATCTCTACCAGTTTTACTGTCACAAGTTCCTTTTGGTAACCATGCAGGTATGTGTATGGCATCCGAAAAGATTAGTTATTGCAAAATGTCGTATAACAATAACGATCGTCGACGTTATCGGTTCAAGTAGCATTTGCCAGCGGAAGGAGCAACCACAATTACTTGTCTGGCGGACCGTAAAGGCAGGGAAAAGCAGTTTTAATCACCTCAAAAACGCCACTAATTCAGCATTTTCTCGACAATAGTGTGCTCGGCTCGACCGATATATATCGGCGGATTGTTGCGATCCGTTATAAGCCACATCACACGAACACACCAAACATGCGCCTAATTACTCTTAATTAGCGCCGAAAATCGGCGATGATAATTTCTGTGAGAAGTCGTCACCTGTCAATGTCCTGAGAGGCCCCCGCCGTCGGGTGTGACCAAGATATAACAGCTCAATTAATTATAGTCGGGCATTTGCGGAATTTCTGGCATTGTCAAAGTCGAACGGTAATCGCGGGATTTAACGCGGTGTTACACGGCGCTTTGTCTATCTAACGCATCCATCATTAACTTGCACAGCCATTGTTTCGTAAAATGGCTACTAACGAGTCTTGCATTTGATTGTAAGTGTTTCTATTAACTTTTATTATCCACTTTTATTGTCCCTGGGTTGTTTGTACCAATTTTACCGCATATTCATAAAAAAATATTCTCGTGGAAAATATTCTTTTCTATGGAACCATTACGATCAGCGATTATTCTTGGAGTCCTTAAAGACAATGTAGAATTATTGTTTGTTTTGTTTCGAAACAGGAAGAATATATTTTCCATGGTTATAGCAAGAGTAAAATGAAAATATGCTAACTATAGAGTATCTGTTTTTGAAGGCTTTCTGATTGTAAATCCCAGAGGTCATCTTCTGTACAGTAAATAGTTGAAGTAGTAAGAAGGAGAAGAGAAATACATTTCAAATTATGGAGAAATTCTATCGTTGAGAAAATGGATTGAAGGTGAGCAACGAAATAAAATATTTGGGACTGATGGACCAAACTGAACTTTAAAGCTCATCTAAGCAAAAGACCATAAAAACCATAACTTTACGGATTTGCAGAAGCTTGTTTGGTAATATTTAGATACTACTATAAAGGACGGTGAACTGCAAAAGAGTGTAGTAACAACAGTATCCTACGAGCTTCCAGATAGGAGAGCGATGAGACAACTAAGTTGGAAAGACTTGCCTGTAAGGATGACGCCTATGGAAGTAGTGCTTCGGCTATCTCCACTATAGGATATAGAACCATTCGAAGGAGAAGACACCAACTACTCGATATGTAGTCAAATGCCACAAAAAAAACTTCAAAGTAAAAACACATGTCGTAAGTTGAAGGATCAAGAACGTCAAGAGGTAGAGGAGCAACAGTTAGACCGAAGAGTTCAAAGCACCTGTGGAATCACATCACTACCACAAACTGTTCTGTAATAATTTTACTAAGACAGAAACACCACCTGTACTGAACGGGAGCACAAGGAACGTGCTAATCATTTATATTCTTCCAAAATCAAAGACCAAAACTGAGGAGAAAATTGCTGAGGTGTGCAGTGGAAATCGTAACAGGCACCGGTCCAATCTAGTTGGATGAACCTTGCGCACTTGGTACCTTTTGGCATAGCCTAAATATGCTCTTGGGATAACCAATTATTATTGATCATACATTTGATTTCTGGGAAGCAACAGGTCTAGTAGATTAATGAGACTATGAGGTGCAATAAATTACCGCTGGTCGTCAGCACAGTTACTATTAGTCAATATCTCTAAATCTTCTAATATACTATCGATATGGCTGTATTTTACTTTAACTGCCTTCATATCAGTCCTTCCATTCAACATAGTTTGACCTCGAAATGACTGCTGGTCTTTACTACTCTTTACCAACAGTCATTGCAATATTGTAGTCGTTC
This sequence comes from Rhagium mordax, assembly GCA_963680705.1. Classification (NCBI taxonomy): domain Eukaryota; kingdom Metazoa; phylum Arthropoda; class Insecta; order Coleoptera; family Cerambycidae; genus Rhagium; species Rhagium mordax. Next base: position 125,799,824 of record OY796656.1, on the reverse strand, counting down.
AAAAGCAATTGTATTTCATTTATGTATAGTAAAAATAACACAGGGCCTAAAACTGAACTCTGTGGAACTAATTATAATCTAGTTATTTTGCAGTTTTAAATTGGTTTTTTTTTGGAAATTATTTATTTATTAACTTTACAGAAGGATTTACTACCTATGAATCCCTTGGTGTATTTATTTCGGGTCTATATTGGTAATTTCCATTTAACATAAAATCGCCCACATGTGTAGGGTATTTGGCAAACCAAAATGGCTTCATCTGTAGGTGATTAAATTATTTCCTACTCATGCAATAGTTATTTTCCTAACAAGTGCGGAAAGTGGTACTTTTCCGCACGCGACTCCCGATGACCGGTCAAGCAGTCGAGTGCGGAAAAGACAGTTTCCGCATGTGTTAGGAACAATATTTTTCCTAGGAGCGTGATCACATTTTCAAAATGTAATTATAACTTACCCAAAAATGCAAATTAAAATATAATTACTTTTCCGCACGCATGTTAGTTTCGAAAGTTGCATTTTTCCGCACTAGCGCGGGAAAATACGTTTTTCCGCACTAGTGCGGAAAAGTGCAACTGTCGAAACTATCATGCGTGCGGAAAAGTGGTGTTTTTCCGCACTAGTGCGGAAAAGTGCAACTTTCGAAACTAACATGCGTGCGGAAAAGTGGTATTTTCCGCACGCTCGTAGGAAAATATAATATCAATGCAACTTAACATACGGCTTCTCTTTTCGAGTCCAGTGGAGGTGCTTTTTGCCACACAATTTTGGTCCTAACTCGTGCCATTACATCCTCTATAATTTGTATCTATATAAAAGTCTAATTGGAATTTAATCGTGTTTATTAGTGCACATTAAAAAAGGCATGCAAATTTAGCGGTCACGCTAACTTACTGCCACAATATTAATTAATTATTATTAGACAGTGCTGCGCGATATTATCTGAAATCCCATTAATTTAGTATTATGACTTTCCAGATTGCAGTCCCTTGTGTGTGTTATTTTCTGTTGTGAACCTAATAGGAAATCTTGGCATTCCAACAGGTGTTCGCTAGAGCTTAATAAGTAAACCGCATTTCTTAAATCATGAATCACATCCATTTGGAATCGCTCCAGATTTTGCAGTAGCGACTCTCGGTTCATATATCAGAAGTGCGCTTGATTTTGTGTCTGAGGTCCTGGCCGTAGTTTATTAATATACACACGGTGCAATGGGACTTGTTTCTCGGAGTAAAGAAAATTCTTGAAAATTATCGTATTAATTTTTTAAAAAGGTACATTAAATTGAAAAAAAAATGGAGAAGTGATCGAACAGTCAGATTTTTAAAATAGAAACTGTCAAATTAGTCGATCGGATTAAGTTAATCAGGCAACTGAGCAGGCTTAAAACTAAAGAGTCGTTTTTTTTGTAGAACACCAATTTTTTTAAATCAAAGCTGGCTAATAAATATCCCTAGACCACTGCGTTGTGTGTACTGTATTCCAGTTGCCGTTTACTCGATTTGGAAGTTTATTTTTGTAGCGTCGTAAATACGATTGGACATTGTTTTCTGCTTTAACGGGTGCACTACTTACGGCCTGTGCAGGTTGTTAATTGGTATAGAACGTATTATACGGTCGTTATCGGATAATTTAATTATTAACACTACCTTTTGTGCTTTATGCAATAGCTATTATTCCCAGTAGGTGGAATTGTTTCACTAGGTCAGCCTGATTGTTATGTGAGTATGGGAACGCTACCGCGATATAACTTGATGGTTAACGCAAAGCGACAAGCATAATTTGTGATAGACCAAATAGTGACTGTTTCATGACATTCTATGGGCTAAAATAAAATCATCTAGCTGTTGGTCGGTCGTTTTTTTGCCGCTGTTAAATTTTCGAGAGGGCTCGCTCGAGCAGAAGATTTTTAGATCGATAAATCGGAGAGAAAATGCGTTGGCGATTTAAATAATAAAGATGACGTTATTTCCGGTCAAGCCGGAGGTCACAAAATGTCTTTGAGGGTCAAAATGTAACAATTTGTTGGACCACCGTCGATACATACAAAACGTGTGTCGTACAGTAAGAAATGTATTGTTTTATTAATCGATTCTAATTTATTATTACATAATGAAGTTTGCCAGTGTTAATTTGTATTTAATATGCTGCGGTTGGGTTTATTTTGTACCAGTTCAAATGCAAGTGATAATGTTTTATTGATATATTAATATTGCTGTGTTGTAGTAAATAGGGACTGGGTGTGGGGTTGTAAATTTGACCTATTATTAATCATTATAACACCATTAGCACCCGTTATTGTTATAGACTTGTGAGTAAAATTTGAGACAAATTTGCTTGCATTGCGTTGTAACGAAATGTTTAATCTCGTTTTTACCCCAATTTTGGCTTTGGATGTACTTCTCTAGCCAAGCTCTAACAAATTATGTAAAAACGACAAACAAAAATAAGAAAGGGAAAAACAAAAAAAAACATTAAAAATGTATAAATTCAGTCCCAAAAAATCTCTTCTACTTTATTACATGTGATTTAACGGAAGAAACAAGGGGTACTCATTCCACATCAAGGGGTCCGTTTTGATGATTTTATTATTTACACACTTACATGAAAGGGACCACGAATAAAAGGATGTTTAATCCTATAACTGTCAAAAATGATAAATTTACTGAGCAATTTTTATGAACCCCACTTTTGATTTGTTTCAGTCCAAAATACTAAATTATGTGATTTATGAGTAAACAGAGATCTTCAGAATGATTATTTGAAAGTAGAATTTTGTCAAACCAAGATGGCATTCAATACAACCATTGATAAGGAATCTAACCATGTTTTATTTAAATAAGCAACCAATAGGTACTTTCAATCTTTCAAATAGGTAAAGAAAACGAAAGGATTCGTTTTATTCCAATTTAATTATAATTAGGTATACTTTATGGTTTTTGCAAATTACAAAAATGGAGCACGAAAAATTACAAGAGTTTTTGCAAGTCATGTATACAGTATTTTTCAAATAATGCCAAAAGAAAAAAAAATCGTGGAGTGTTAAGGAATTAAGTTTTCTCCTCAGTTTTCTCCGATTCTCTCCTGAAGCTGAAACTAATCAGTCACTATTCTAGAGTCATGGGGAGGAGCACCTTCCTGCTAAAAATACCTTTCCTGTCCTAAATTCAAAGGTAATTCCTCCACAAACCCTTATCCTCATTTTGCACTAAGTCTGAGTATCTTATGCCTTCAAGGATACCTACTACCATTGATTAAGGAATGAATAAGATACACGACTCCAATGTAAAGTGCGAGGCTAATTTTGGCAGCGAGATTCCCGGTAAGTTGCGAGCATTCCTGTGATTCACGTAGTATGCTTTTGATAAACCTGTGTCGTGTTTGGTTTTATATAATTTATAATCTAGTGAAAACAAAAATTGAATGTTCAGATTGATTTTAGTTTAAAATTATGTGACGGTTAAAAGTCAAACAAACGTTGAGAAATAGCTGGCAGAGAGAACATACTACGTTAATAATTTTAAACTAAAATTAATCTGGACATTAAATTTTTATTACCACTAGATTATTAATGATATAAAACCAGACACGACACAGGTTTGTCAAGAGCATACTACGTAAATCACAGGAATGCCCGCAACTTACCGAGATCTCTCCGCCAAAATTGGCCTCGCACTTTACCATTGAAGTCGCGTATCTTATTCATTCCTTAATCAATGCTACTACTTCACATTATCGGATCGATTATTCTCATGCCGTTTTATTCTTAGCAAAACGTTAAATCCGAAAATTAACCTCCTTCAATAAATGTTGATTTTTTTGCTACCAATAGCGTGTCCAATGTCCATCCGTGTAATTTGTGCAAAAATTAATTTTGTAATCTAAAAAAGTTAGTTTTGAGATAATCGAGTTTAAAGTTTAATCACATGCTAAATATTAATTTTTTAGCGTGTGAATATCAAATTTGAACAATTAATTAATGATAACGCCTTTTTTTTATTTATACGCAATTTGATAACAAGTTTAAATTTCTTTAAAATAATTGCTTTACTCTGTTTTGATGTGATCAATAATGTTAGAAAAAAAAAGGCAAATCACAGTATTCGAATACTTACATGTAGTTATGTTTTGTAATATATTTCAATAACGTGTGTCTACGGATGGAGATGAGAGGGAAACAATCTTTATTAATGATTTTACGACGAAAAGTCATTCTTTATAAAAAAAATTGCTTGTCGAAAAAATAGGAATTTACCTAAAAAAAATTTGACGTCAGATGTACAGGGTCATAATAAATTAAGGAAACATGAAAATACTTCAAATGATAAGTACCTACCATTATTTTTTATTTTAGACGATATTTATTAAACATTATTAAAATCTAAATAAATAAAGGCTAAATCTAAATAAATAAAGGCTAAATACGAATTTTTAAATTAAAATTCTAATTTTTACATTAATTCTACGTAATTACCTCCCACCTCGATAAACTTTCTGCTCTCAATAAATTCTTTAATAAAATAAAATAGTAAAAATAATGATAACAGAGGAGTCCTTTTGGATTAATCCGTCTGGTGGGGCTTATTGCAATATTAAATTATTTGCTTTCTACATTCGTAGTAGTACTTGATTTTCATTAGTTAAATGTAGAATTTGCAAATAAGCTCTATAACGAGTTTTATGTCTTTTTAAGACGCTATTTAGAGGGTACAGACTCACATTTTGACGTAAATAGTAAAATTTACTTTACTATTTTGTTTTATTTTTTTAAATATTTACCTCTATGGATTTCTGACTTCTTTGGATTTCATTTCTAATAAACTCTTTGTACACTCGACGAATAGTTCGCATTCAGTTCACTTATTGCTTCAATGTAGCAAATTTTTGAATAAACCTTTTGTTTTACGGCACCCCACAACGGAAAGTAGTGAATTCTATAGTTTTTTGATGAATCAAATGTCTTCAATGGTGACTAACAAAATTTTGAATAGCTAATAATTTATTTAGTTTTGTCGAGATACGAGATACTTACGTAAAGTAAATATAAAAATTAGAATTTTAATTTAAAAAAATTCTTATTTGGCCTTTATTTTAAATTATAAATAATTTTGTTTAATAAATATTTCGTCTAAATTAAAAAATAATGGTACCTACTTATCTCTTGAAGCATTTCCACGTCTTCTTAATTTATTAACATCCTCTACATCTGATGTCAAATTTTTTTAAGGTAAATGTATTTTTTCGATTATCAACATTTTTTATAAAGAGTAACTTCGTCGTAAAATCATTATTAAAAATTTTTTCCTCTTGACCTCTTGTCACCTTCAACCGTGGACACACTGCATTTCACATTATAAAATTTCACAAAATTTTATTTTTACTTTATAAATAACTTTATTTAATTTAAGTTTCATACAAGCATAATATATTCAGAAATGAAATCCAAATATATTCAATTTGACATATTTATATTGATGCTCTACTTTTGAACATGCAAATATAAAATCTTTTGGACGCATAAATTATTGAAACCACTTTAGAACTCAATTTGTCAAATCCTTTAAAAAAACTACTTTTTTAACTAAGTACCTACGGTACCTACTATATGTTATAAAATATTGAATTTTATATTTGTATGTTCATAAAGTAGAGCATCCAATATAAATAGCAAATTGAATATTTTTGTTATTATTATGCTTGTATAAAACCTAAATAAGTTATTTACAAACAATACGTATCAAGCAAGGAAAATGGAGTAATTTATTTTTAATGTCGAAAAAAAATGGATTTATTTATTTGAACAATTAATTGTTTATTAATTTCGACTATAGAACCCTGAGGAAGTTTATATGAAATAAACTAAAAACGTAGGTAAGGTAACATTTTTGTCTTACCTTTGATCTTGTCTTCAATAATTTAACAGTAAGTTATATTCTTCAGGTATTATTTTATAAGCTTATTTTACATGTAAATTTTTTATGTCATTTCTCCGTAAATAATTAACATGTCCATTTTTCGTTTTATTTGCAAATTTGCGGCATTTTGAACCAAATTAACAGCAATTATAACAATTAAAAAACAATAAAAACACCGATAAGCCAAGATAAAAGTTTTACAAGCTTTACATTGCATTTTGTTTTCAAAGCCGCCATAGAATCAATCTTCTTACTATTTTGTAATTTAACAAAATTTTCTAATTTTTTATCGACTCTGATATAAATTTTTCTAGTATGAACTGGGTCGATTGCAACAAATCTAACTAAATTAAGCCATGGCACTATTAAATTCAACAGTAAAAATTAGGTAAGAGAAAAAAAATGTTCAGAAAATTATGTAGAACCAAAAAATGGAATAATATACAAATCGTTTCATTTGAAATCAAAAGTTGATACGACTTTCGCTGAAATTGAAAATGGGAAAAAAATCATTCATTTGTCAAAAATGACATTTATTTGTTAAACTCGTGCGCTGTGCTTAGTTTTAATAATTTATATTCAAAAATAAAAACAAGGCGTGTACGATGTTCGCGTGACACATAGGGGGGCGGTTTACACTTTGTAGACTTAAGAAACATAATAATTTTTATTTCAGGTAGGTACTAAAATGTACACTTAATTACCTCGGGCATTCCTTAGTGCATTAAACTTGGCTAGTGCTAATGCTAGTATGTCCCGCAGATTACGGAATGTCCTGATCGATACAATTTTAATCTAGTTAGTGTGAATATTTTCATAACGCGGCCAGCCAGCGTTCGTGTCGTTTTAATATTTATTATTTAATATTATTTGCAAAAAACAAGGCCGTTTCAGCACGCAACCGCTTATTATGTCCAGCCTTTAAATTTCATGTCCGGCTAGACGAGTACGACAAAATTGATTGGCCTCAATAACATTAAGATAAAAGGGAAAAAATAAATGTTGTTGATTCCAACGCGGAGCAGTATCGTGTCCTTTAAAGATTATAAAGCGCTCGGTTACCGGTTAATAATCTAAAGTCGATTTGGCGTGCCTCTAAACGGGTGTAATGAAGGCGCGTGGATTCCGTGCATCCGAAGAAGCTCCGCGTTGTTTACCTGGTGGAGATCTCTCCGTCGGTCGTCCTTGCCGCTAGCTCCTAGACTCACATCGAGGACCACCCACTACCGCGCGTTAAGCGTTAACCTCTTCGACTGTTACCTTCGATCTCGATTATACTTCTCTTTTCGCATTTTGCTTGACAGTCGATGAACGCCGGTATTAATTTAAAACACATTTTATTATTCTTCGATCCGATAAACTATGCTCGGTTAAATAAACAGTGATTTGGTTCAGCTGACTGATTTATTTTTAATTATACGCAAATTAGATTCTAAAAATAATTGTCAGACAAGGTTTGAAATAATAATGAGACGTTCTGTTTGGAATACTCGCGTTTTGTATAGATAGCGTAAACGCCGGAGGAATATCTTGGAGTTCAATTCAATCGTTACTATTATTGAATTAAATGTTATAACACGTAAAATTAACTGTTAATTTTTAAGTTCTCACTGTTTTTTACGTTGGACACTTTAGCACTTAACAATTACATAAGCATATGAGAAGACAATCATTCATAATTTCTTAAATTCTTATTCATGTGTCGTCTTTATTAGATGTATTATTCATGATATAATTATATAGTCTCGAGCATGTAAATTACAGAGGACTAAATTCTAAATTTAATAACACTTCTCCTGTATGGAGAGATACTTTTAAAACAGTTTGTCCTATAATTGTAGTTCATGCATGTTCTAATGTATCGCTAGAACAAAGCAGGTTTATTGAATTTTGCAGTGATGTGGACAAAAATGCGAGGATAAGGTGCGAGTGATTAATGAAAAATGTTGATATTAAATCAAGAAAACAAACATGCAATTTTGCAGTGATTCACCGGATTAAAAATTTCTCATTAAGTAAATATTGGAGGGAACGTTAATGGGTAAGAATATCTTATAACGTTCTTTTATTTTACGTAAAAAATATGACAATCGCACTCTAACAATTGTAGCAGCGATACCACGGAAATCTTTCCATTTTGACTCAAATTGTTGCAAAAGCATGAAACTTGCTTCTGTGTGGTTCAAAGAAAATTTGAAGATCGATACCAAAAAATTTTTGGATTTTTTCTTACACAAAAATGCATCAATTTTTGTTTAATCTGGTATTTTTCAAAATAATGCAGATAATTAAGCTTTTCTTCTTGATTCTTGTTAAAGGTGTTTTATATTTTCCAAAATATCAAAGAAATTTAATAAAAACTAAAGAATGTGCAAAATGGCGGCTATTTTTTTGAAAAATATCCGAAATTTGGAAAAAGTCCAAATTCTCAATTTTGAGGAAAATAAACATTACTAACATTTCTATCCTCACAATATTTAATGATTAACTGAAGATGTTTAGATATTTTGAAAATATTCAAAGCAGAAATTTTTTTAAACAACACCAAAAAAATCGAAATCGCCGGTGTTTTTTTTATTGATATTCATACGCAAATTAATTATTATTATAGGGGGCAGAAAGGAAAACAACTTTTTTTAGAATTGTTTCAAAATGTCGAAACTGTCAATACTTGTGTATTTTTCGAAAATAACTCAAATTTTTTTCGAAAATAACAAACTGTTTTTTGAAAAATGTCTGCCATTTTGTTAGTTTTTGAGGTTTTTTCTAAAACTTAAGAAATTTCTTTTAAGAACCAAAAAGGAAATGTTAAGTATTTTCATTATTTTTATTTAATTTATTTTTAAAATGGGAAAATCAAAGAAAAAGCTACAGAATTAACAACCAAAAATACTCGATGCGCAAATTCAGAATTTTAAAGAAAATAAACATCACTAACATTCCTATCGGGTCGAATTCATGTTAAAATAACTTTCCACACAAAATTTAAAGGTTGACTGAAAAAAAATGTTATTTTTGAACATTTTTAAAACAAAACATATTTTAAACAAAAAAATCCAAGTAGCCAACTTTTTTTTATTTGATGTTCATAAGTAAGAGAATTATTATTAGGGGGCAGAAAGGAAAATAACTATTTTGAGATATAATGTCATATATTTGGAAATATTCAAAAAACGTTTCGAAATACTTAATGAGAAATGCCAAAGGAATTTTTGTAGAATTCGTCAACTGGAAAACCATTTCTCTTTTCCCGCGTATTTTTCGAATGAAACTAAAATTTTTGTAAATTTTTGAGTTTCTTAATTAAAAGTTTTGCTAGTTTGAAAACTCGTTTGAAAATATTAAGAAATCTTACAAGAATCAGAAAGTAAATGTTAATTATCTTCTTTATTTTCAAAAATAGGGAAATGGAGGAAAATTGGTATTTAAAAAAAAAATAGGTCAGATACAGAAATTCTACATTTTAAAGAAATTAAAGTTCTAACATTTCCGAGAACATTTCTATCTAGTTGAATTCACATGAAAACAACGTTCCACACAAAGGATTAAGGGTTTTTTTAGACTAACATTTTATTAACAAAACAAAAAAAATCAAGTAGCCAACGTTTTTTTTTTTATTTTATATTCGTAAGTAAGTGAATTATTATTAGGAGTATAAAGGAAAGCGAACTATTTTGAGAAAAAATATCATATACCTACTTGAAAATATTAAAAAAAAAAACGTTTCGAAATATTGAAAAATTCCAAAACAATTTTTGTAGCAGTAGCACTCTTCAAGGGGAAAACTTTTCTCGTTTCTCACATAAATCAAATAAAACTAAAATTTTTGCTTTTCAACGGCCGCCGTTTTGTTAATTATTAAGATTTTCAAATTTCTTTGCGAATTTGAAAAAATTAAGAAAGCTTGTGAAAATCCAAAAAGGAAAAGTTAATTATCCTCATAATTTTGGACAATAGGAAATATTGAAAAAAACTAAACAATTAACAAGGCCACCGTTTTTCTCAAATAAAATTTAGGCTCTTTACCATTACCAAAGAAAATCGAAATCGTCAATATTTTTTTTATTGATGTTCATACACAAGTAAATTTTAGGGGACCGAAAGGAAAACAACTATTTGAGAGAAAAATATTTTACATGTTTGGATATACTGAAATGTTTTAAAATATAAAAAAATGCCAAGGGGTTTTTATAGAATTTTCAAGGGAAACAACTGTTCTCGTTTCTCGCGTATTTTTCGAATAATACCTACACCTACCTACCTTTGTTAATTTTTTAGTTTTTTTTTCGAATTTAAAAAAAAATAAGAAATCTCTTAGTAGAACCAAAAAGAAAATGTTAATTATTTTCATTATTATTGTGAAAAATAGGAAAATCGAAGTATGTATAAGCATAAAAGTAACGACCACCGTTTTTTTGAAAAAAATTATTGTTTTTTCTAAAACTAGGATAAATGCGGAAATTCTGAATTTTAAAGAAAACAAACATCAGTAACATTCCTATCGGGTCGAATTCAAATGAAAATAATGTTCCACGCGAAATTTAAGAGTTACCTAACCAAAAAAATTTTATTTTTGAAAATAAAAAAAACCGTATTTTAAACAAAAAAGCAAACTTTTTTTTATGTAATATTAATAAGTAAACAACTAAATATTTTGAGAAATAATTACACATTTGAAAATATTCAAAAAACGTTTCGAAATATTGAAAAATATCAAAGTTATTTTTAGAGAACTCAACGGGAAAAACTTTTCTCGTTTCTCGCGGATTTTCCGAATAAAACTCAATTTTTTGTTTTTCACCAAAATGCTAAAAAAATAACAAGGCCACCGTTTTGCTGAAATAAATTTTTTTTTCTAAAAATAAGTGATATTCGGGAGAAAGTCGAAATTCAAATTTTGAGGAAAATGAATAATAATAATATCATTTCTACTTGGTTGGAATCACATGCAGACAACGTCCTATTCTATACAAAGTTTTAAGGGTTATAAGCTCGGTTATAAGTGAATGACAATTTTTGAAAATTTTTAACAAAAAAATTTTTTAGACAAACTTTATGGAAAAGAAATATCTAAGTCGCCAAGGTTTTTTTAAATATGATATTCACAAGCACGTGATAATTATTAGGGGGTGGAGAAGGAAACAACTATTTTAAGAAAAAAAATAACATGGCTGGAAATATTCGAGAAACGTTCGAAATATCAAAAAATGCCAAATGATGTTTCTGTGGAACTCTTCAAAGGGAATAATTTTTCCCGTTTCTGGCGCATATTTTTCGAATAAAACCCACATTTTTTGTTTTAGACGCCATTTTATATATTTTTTTATTTTTCAAATTCCTTTGCGATTTAGATATCGCTCATAAAAATTAAAAAAATAATTATTTTCATTACTTATTTCGAAAAGTGCCAGATTTTCAAAAAAAATTACATATTACCCATATAGGTATCAGACATTACTAAAGCAGCAGACTCCAGACTAAATTGTCAGCTTGAATTACAATCGCGCTGTTGCCATGTAAATTTACTTTTCCCAATTCTTTCAGAATATCTTACTTTTTTAAAACAATATCTTACTTGCCCGACATTTAGGCATTAGCATCTTTAAAACAAAGTCCTCTTTCTTCACTGAATCGATACTAATCCAGCATTAATGGAAAGTTAGAAGTCTTTTTATAAGAAATTTTATGGAAATTGTCTGTTTGCACCAGTTTTATTGAACCTAGAATTACATGCATTTTTTACCATCACATGTTTTCACTAAATATTCTTTGCTTTTTAAGATGCTTTGACTTCAACTAATTTGTCAATTGATCTGCTTTGACCTAATATGAATTTCCCCTTAATCGCCAGGATATAACAATTTACGAGAATCGTTGTAAATTTATGTTAAGCTGAAATTTCTCCTTGTAGATACATTTCCCAGCGATTCATGCACATATTGTATAATACTGTTTTTAATAGTCTTCGTTATTCAACGTAGTTTCCTAGTCGTAGCGGTTTAAATAGACGATGTATGCACATGCAAGGTGTATTTTTATAACACCATTACGCATAGATTAAAATCTTGATATAATCTGCTGGAAATGGGTACATGACCGCCTCAACTAAGTGACATGGCAACGTTGCTAAGTAAAAGTGTGTGTGCTTAGTTTAACGTAAACATAAATAATTACTGTAAAATAATATGAAATGTTAAGTCATTTTTTTTTACATAACGTCTATAAATATCACGAATTGAATTTAAAATAGCAGTAAATTTTACGACTGGCCGCCGCTCATATTACGAATTGAAAAATCCACGTTACTAATACAGCTATGCCTCATCTAACGTCGTGCATCAAACGCGAATAATTGTCAGTCGTCGCTCCTTCAAATAAATTTCTCTTGCAGCTAACTTTTGCCAACAATAGATAGGCAATAATGGTGTTGAGCCAAACTAGTCGAGCATGTCTCAAAAGTGTCTCCATTAAAATTCCAACTTCTGATTTACAAATAATCCGCTATTTTTTTTTTTATATTACAAGATCACACCGAGGATGATTATCTCTTCCGCGGTCTAGTAATTAACGAGAATTGCTTTGATGAGAACGCCGATTTCTAGTCCATAATTTGCTATGAGTTTATGTATAATTTGATTTGTGCCGGTTGGAGCCTGTAACACAGAAACAGAAATAATAACTTTGTAGGTAACGTTATAAAATTGCATACCACTCGTACCGTTTATTTTGCGGTGGCACGTTGGCCAAATATCCCCATCCGATCAAAAATAATATTATAGAAGGTGATTTACCAACGGACTAAAAGTCCTATTGATCGAGGTATATAATTGCACCTAGAATATATTAACGTATACGTCAATAAAACTAATAAATTCATGGAATAATTAAGTCGAATGCACTGATTTTACTTCTCAAGCTGCAACTCTTGCAGTATAAATATAAATATACGTCCATGAAGTTAGCAGACAATTTCGAAATTTTGCAAAGCGATCAAATGTCGTTCTTTCGTATTAAATTTGTCGTGAAAATTTCTCTCGCTTTTAAAAATAAAAATAACCCTATAATTCATACCTATATCTACTTAATTCAAATACATATACGGAAATTAATTAATAACTATGTCGCGCTAACAATCCGACCTCATTCAAGCGGGTTTTTCAAAATTTAATTTGACGTAGTTGTTTTTAACGACTTTCACTTTTTCTTTTCCCCATTCTACTTGTATTAAATAAATATCCGTGACAAATGGTTTTATGGCACGACAAATTCCTGCCAATTGTTTTGACAAAGTGGATCTCGTGAAATGTAGAAAAAATTGCCTTTTATTATTCATGCTTCGGAGTTCGATATAGCATGAAGATCTGAGTTTAGATCACCCTTAGGATCACTAAACCGTTCTTTGAAATAAAGATTGGGCCTTTCCTTCTGAAAAATGCAAATACTCTTACAAATCGAATTCCAGTCCAATCTTCTGTCAGTTTTGGATCAGAAGCGTCCCAAGAAAATGCCAGAGAATATTTAAGTTCGAAAAAAAAACTGATCCAGTCAGATTGGATGATAAAATCGCCTTAGAAAAAATGAGTCGGCAGCAAATTTTTCTCCCAGGGGTCTACATTATTTACAAACAGAAGTGCGTGTTTGTTGAATAATTCGTTGAATAATTCTTGATTTTTTTTTTTGAATAATTCTTGATATGTTCCAAGTTGCCTCCAAACTGCCCTATTAGAATAATTAGAATAATTTGTCAGTAATGATACAGAGGGGTGCCTAATCCCGCCAGATTTGAATGTTTATGAACCCTTTGACCCGACGAAAATGAAATTGTTAAATTTCGATGGAAATCCTCGCCATAATTTTCCGTATGCACGCGACCGCATGTCGCAGTGATATATCTTCTTGACTTTATACGGTATGTTTTTTTATTACACACATCATGCTAGTCGAGTAATACGTTCTGTTCGCGTGTCTAGGGCCCATGCAATCAGGCCGGAGATTACGCCAGACATTTAAGAACTAAACTGCAACGGTAGGCTGATAGGGTCGTTTGGCTTAAACGTTTTTAACGATCGACATATCGAATGTTGCTGTGGGTTTCCTAGAAAAATGAAGACCGTCGTCTTATCGGATCACTTAATTAAGGTAAATAAAGGATGGAGTCTAACGTGTTAATTTTATTCGTTTTTTTTTTGTTCACGTGACTTCGACAGGGTTTTAATTGAGGGGCTCGATTTGTGTTTGTGATTGATGTAAGGGTGCCGTAATTCAGGCTTGAAAAATGCATGTTTACGGCGATTTTTACATCATATTAAAGTAGAGGTTTCAACGAAAAAAATTCCGTCCTGAAATTTTCAAAAATCAAAATTTTGTTCATCAACTTAGGTATATGATTGAAAATTAGGCCTTTTTTTCAAATTAAATTCGCAATAAAATCAAAAAATAAATATTTCGCTTCAAAAAAATTCTAGCTTATTTGAGACACAAAGATGTACATTTTCTACAAATTTCATTAAAATCGGATCATTTTTGTGGGAGATAAAAATAAAAAATAAAAAAATTGGTTATTGGCATTTTTCTCAATAGTTTTGAGGTTATGTTGAAAAATGGTTGAAATAAAAGTTGTAGATCTTTCAATTATCTACAACTTTTGCATTTAACTTTTTCGATAGGAGGTCTAGTTTTGCCGGAAATCGTAAAGAGCCACGTTTCACCCCTAAAAATTCCCCTTTTTCCGCCCTCTCCCCCCACCCTACTTCTAGTTATTTGTTGGGGTCCAATCGATTTTTCCCCATTTATATACCATACCATTAATCTTATATTTTCCAACCATCCATATACTGCCAAGAAATTGATTTTTGGCTTCTGAAAACCGATTTTGCATTGGTTTGGGATGGATTCTTAGATACCTTTTTTTCTGTCGTCGATAAATTTTGATATCTTAGCTATCAACTTATGCTATTAATTTAGTAGAAAATACCTACCTTCAAATAATATGCCCATTAGGGATAGACCGATATGATTTTTTGTGGCCGATACCAATATCGGCCGATACCGATATATCGGCCATACATTTTTATTATTAATATTTTGCCATAAAAATTAGGTAAAATTGACTGATTAAAAATATCAAATAAATAAAGATATACCGTTACCATTTAACACGATTTAACCATAAAAACACTGCTAAAAAGTAGAATACAAAATAAACTCCCATGTCCTATAAACCGCCTTAATCGAAAACAATTCCATGCGGTGTATCCCCGAATTTGGCAATTTGGTTTAATTTTCTTACATTATAACTTGCCAAAACTTAACTTTAAATATTAAATTTTTTTTAACATATATATAATTACCATTTATTACAACAGAATTATTGCCACAAGCAATGAAAAATTTATGTTTACGTTTTTCTGTCATCTGCCAACTACAAAAATCATACGCTAATGGATTACTTTAATGACTATTTCGAGGTACTTTAATGTCGATTTAAAAAAACCAATTTTATTGCTTTTTAGAGTTAGGGGCGAAATGCCTGGTTGTGCAGCAGTAAATTGCAGTAACTATGCAAAATGGGGCTTTTTAATGAAACGCTCCTCCAGAGACCATACAAGGAGAAAAGAATGGTTTATCAAAATGAGAAGAGATAATTGGAAACCATCAGATTATTCTTGTTTATGTTCTACTTCGTCATTTTCAATGTCTCCTCCGACTGCATCTTTGTGAAGGGCTGTGTTTGTTTTTTATTTAGTATTTGTGTTTTAACTTCTTTAAAAATTCCTTAGCAATTGATATTTGTATTAGGCCGATACCGATACAGGCCGATATCGCACTTACATAGATATGACCGATATACCGATACCGATATCGGTATCGGTCGATCCCTAATGCCTTACATTGTTTCTATAGACCGTTACGCCATCTGTTGAAACCAAACGATGTCTTGCTCCATTAGTTGTGAATTCCTCGACCAAAAAAGTTTCTAATACGTTGATATTCCATGACGATTTTGAGTCAACAGCAACTATTTGATTATTCTCCTCGAAAACGTAAACACCAAGCGGACGCTTTTCATGGTGGAATCAAAAGTCTTGTAATGGTATCTGATGAAGCTGTTGACGTCTCTGCTAGGACCAGTTCTGATGATTTGATTTATTGGCAAAAGGTTGTAAATGAAGGTAAGCTTTATCCGTCATTAATAAACAGGACAACGAAGAATTTAGAAGAATTATTTGCAGAATTACTAATTTTATGTAAAGCCGCGTTTTCACTGGTCGGTCTGAGTTGAATCGTTATTGAATCAAAAGCAAGTTGAATATCCATCTTTCTAAGACGGTGATGATCCAATAGGATACTATCAAATGATCCTATTGAAGAATCCCATTAAATCCTATTGGAATGATCCTATTGGATGCTCCTATTGAAATGATCATATTGGATGGCTCTATTGGATTGGATTGGAAATCATTGGATCCGTTGATATGATATTCAATGAAAACTGCGTGTTTCAACTATTCCAATGTCTATTTTCCACAGACAAGATAAGTTAAGACAACTTTTTTCTACCTCTTTAATTGATAAGTATACCAACGTGGGTACCTTATAAGATTATATAAATGTTTTTTGCATTAGGGAAGCAAAATATCAGCTTTCTGGCTCTTTTGAACACATTTTTTCCCAGTTGAAGAGATACATTGGTAATCTTTTTGGTTCTCCAATCCAATCCAGGACAATCCATCCTGTGGCCGCCAAACCTCAAGTAGGGAGCTTCAACAGGTTATCCACAGATCCTTGGTAGTCCCCAAGAATTTTTCTGCCTTTGGTCTGTCAACTCAGCTGGTTTTTAGCAGACCGGTATTATTTTCAGTTCTAAAAGTAACGACTTCTTACCTTTGAGTAGACCAATAGAATGACGATTTTGACTGAGCAACCAAAGCAGTAGGTGGCGTGAACAGGTCTTTCAGTCAGAAGCCAGTTCCATGATTTCATTCTCTCGTCCTGATTAACCACAATAAATCCCAAGGTATTTCACTTAAGTCCTGCAAAAGCAAAGGTCAGTTTTGGTGACAAACCCAGTGCTTCCATGTTAGATTAGAATCCATGTTGCATAGGTTGATCGACGTGCTGCCTGAAAAAACTTCTCTGACTTGGTATTTCAGGTGAGTTCGATAATTGACCCACCCTGCCGGCTTCTCCGCCTAAAGTCTGTTACGAGAAATCATCTGCGCTCTTTTTGCAGCCTTAAATAGTCCTGCAACAACTCCCACTGCATAATGGACCTGCGCTATCCAGAAGTGGGATTTGAGCTCGTAAGGCCATGTGCCATCTCCAATAAAGCTCTTCTACGCATACACTTCACAGAACAGTAACTAGTCGTGATAAGATGAGATAATTGATTTTGGGAAGCTTTTACTACCTAAAGAATCAACTGTAATCGGGAACAATAAATTTGTCATCTACCAGAATTACGCCGAAAGCCCAATTTTTCTCTCAATAGGAGACGACCCTGTCCACATATGTATATGTTAATGACAATATTAATGAGGAAACAATAATCCTGTGAATTAAGAGTTGTATAATTGATGTGAATATGTGAAATAGCTTAAAGGCAAGATATACATCATATTAACACGACGTTCGTATTTTGTAATGAGTGCAGTTTATTGTTTTAAATGGAAACCTTTTAAGTTTTTTTTTGTGTAAACTTTCGTTTTGCTTGTAGATTTCTCATGATTGTTGTTGAATGCCAGCGCGGTGTATGTAAGTATGAATGAGAAATGCCACCGTCTTAATAAAATATTGTAAGCTCTACACTGACATAACGTTTTATTCGTATCAGCGCATGCAATTAAAATATTTGCAAGTTAATTAGTTCCCATGGTGCGGTTTATTTTCAGATATGTGTTTTTCAAAATCAACGACAGATGAAAAGTGGAGATTCTGTGAACCAAAATGGACAAGCGTTGTTGGTAATGCTTTTCCGAAAATGGTTCGTAGATGTTTAAAAAAATGGTTTTGATCAGTCTTCAAGTAAACTGAAGAGTTTGAAAAAAAATTGGAATGAGGCATCCAACTGCTGTTAGACCATTCGATTCGACAAATTTTTTTTGGGAATTTTCGGACACATTTCTTGTAGCGAATACTTGAGCTTATCGCCCTGTATATTATTATGTTATGTTACTGAGTTTAAATTGATTTAAACTTTGAATTCACCTTTCAAACGGATTATTTTGCAGCCCTCTCTAAGTGCTTGACATACAAAAGATACGAGAGCCGAGGCACTCATTGCAGTCACCCTGTTGCACCGCAAGCAAAAGCCACTCTCAGCCTCCCTAATTATTCCTTAATGATGCCTCGTTCTGAAAATCTTCGCTTTCTTTTCGTTTCTACTGGCAATTAGAAATAATTCCTCGCTGCATCTCGAAGATGGTGAGTGCTCTTTATGATTTACATAATTTACGTACGCAAATAATTTGCATTTGCACGAGCCACTTTTCCTGAAGTCGCAATTATATCGGGTACGAACCGGAACGGAGAGTGTACAAACAATAAACGCTTAAAAACTCGCTGTTTTAAATATTAAAAATCTTTCTCAGGGTTCGAGACGGTGAAAGTAGTTGCAAATCTATAATAATCTAACAGACGATCTTGTTCTATTGAACCCAAAAAAAATGGATTGTCGCGGTTGCACCATCGGCTTTCGTTTGTCTTCAGGTGGATTGTATGCAATGGCTGTTATGTAAAAATAATTAATATTCAGACTGGGGCTCCAAATACTGGCATTAGTGTTCAATTGTTACGTTTAACAAAGGGGGATATTACAAAAGTTGATTAATTTATTTCTTGTCGACAGGCAGGATTTGCATACGTACGAAAATTGTAATAGTACGAAAAAAAATTGCAGTAATTATTTTAGTGATATGTAGCTTTTCTGAAATCGTTCTAGAAGGTACTTTCTCGGAGTAATTTCAGACCCTAAAATACCCTATTCTAGTATTTTAGTCCGTTGCTAAAGAACCATGTTGTTGCTAGGCAACCATCAGAAAACGAGTCCGGGAAAGTTGCTTTTCCGGCCTAGGCCGGGAAAGTAACTTTCCCGGACTCGTTTTCTAGTATTTTAGTCCGTTGTTAAACAACCATGTTGTTGCTAGGCAACCATCAGAAAACGAGTCCGGGAAAGTAACTTTCCCGGACTCGTTTTCTAGTATTTTAGTCCGTTGCTAAACAACCATGTTGTTGCTAGGCAACCATCAGAAAACGAGTCCGGGAAAGTTGCTTTTCCGGCCTAGGCCGGGAAAGTAACTTTCCCAAACCCCTTTTTAATTTAAATTCATTCATTTATAATAATATTGATTGCGATTTCGGAAAAAATTGTATGTGTACCTAGTAGGAAAAGCCTAACATTCCCGGACGACCGTGAAG
Organism: Rhagium mordax; assembly: GCA_963680705.1. NCBI lineage: Eukaryota > Metazoa > Arthropoda > Insecta > Coleoptera > Cerambycidae > Rhagium > Rhagium mordax. The sequence continues at coordinate 125,780,496 of OY796656.1, read as the reverse complement.
ATCGCTTGTCGAGGCGCAAGCCGAGACAAGCAATGTTAGGCTTTTCCTACTAGGTACATAATATACTGTTTATTTTAATGGAAACATAAATACACACATCGCAAAGGTTTGGGGATATTATTTATTAAAATTTTTGATAGTTGACATCCTTCTCTAGATAAAATACAATTATTATTGAATATAGAGCTGCTTTATCTCAAAAAGACTGGTTACTTCACGAATTTCATAGGCCGCCACAACAATTTCTCGAAGTTTCCTCGCGCCATGCCACCATAAAAATACTTCACTTATGCATAATTCCTATTTCAGTTCGGCACATTAAAAGTAACGAGTCCTGCTCTAGTACTTAAGTTATCGATTGTGCGATACACGACTTATGATGATGTCATTTGTTTTACTTAAATTTTGTTTTGTTTGGGTTTAAACAACCGTGGCCGTTCAAATTTATTGCTCAACAACAATTAAGTTTTGACGTTCAGTCGTGTCCGGTCACAGGTCCATCCAGTATTTAATGCCGGTTATATTCAAATTGTTCGCCTACTTGATCATAATTTACCAGGGCAACGTTTTTAAAGTGACCTAATCCTGTATTATTTTTTCCGTGGTCTCATTTTTTTGTAATAAATATCCGATATAATTTACTAATTTGTTGGTAGATTTTTATTCATGCTGCTGCTTAGTAATCACGACTATTTTTAAAAGGCCAGCAATAGTTGTCACAATTACAAGGTGAACTGACAATTCATTTTCGCACAGAATAACACAATTAAATAAGACCACCTAGACAGCTTCAATTTATGCATGCAAATGAAAAAATGTTTTTGCCAACACGCTGTGCTATTAAGAGGATTCGTATTGTTGCACAAGTAAACAGTTTAATTTGTTTTTTAACTATTTTATGATGCACTATACAAGAAACTTGATACTGTGATGTATGATATGTAGCGATTATAGTGTATTGAACACTATTATTTTTAAATTTTATTTGTTGATGTGGCATTGGCGATTCCTCTTAAAAGCAGGTGATTTGTTTTATGTGATAATTATGTTGATGTGCTGAAACATTATAGCGCTGGTATTTTCCTTGTCATGTCTTATTTGGTTTGGCCGTCCGGTATCCGTGCAATGTCAACTTTGATTTTTCAATTAAATGTACATTTTTTAAACAAAAGACAACTTTTTTAAATCGCTAAAAAATATGGGCCATTCCATTTCAAATCACCCAATGTATTCGGTGAAAAATGTTTAATTTTTACGAAACTTTGTCAAGGTATTTTCCATATAATTTAAGAAGACACCTTTTTCTTTTGCCCTTTATCCCCAAATTACAATCTGGCTACTTATGTAGACTTGTGAACATTGATTAAAGAATAAAGAAGATACGCAATGCAAATTTTTATCAAAAGCATACTCCGGGAATCACAGGAATGCAAGCAACTGACTGATAATCTCGCGGCCAGAATGAGCCTCGCATTTAACTATTTGCATTGCGTATCTTCTTCGTTCCTTAATCAATGCTTGTGAATCATTGGAAAAAATACAAAATACCGCGAAGAAATCATTTTTGCCAAAAATATAGTAACTTCTGTTTAAGCCATTTTCTCGTATTGGGATCATTGCAGATTGTTGTTCAAATCTTCTTTTATTGGTCAAAACATTTTCAAGGAAACAACAGTACTTACCTGATATTAGTTCGAATTTTTTTTGCATATTTCATCATTTTCGCAATAATCAATAATTATGATTTAGAACTATAATTATAACGATCATAATATGTATCCTTAAAGATTGTTAATTTTTACACATATGTATTTAAAAAATCGTCTAAATCCATCCATTAAGGATTTTATCGCGTTTTGAAACAATTTTTCACGACAAAAAGAGAAAACAGTAATTTTTACGTCAAAAAATCAAATAAATAGGACTTTTAAGCTAAAAGAAAATAGTCCATTTTCTAAACGCCAAAAATTCGCCAAAGTTTTAACTTCGTTGTCTCAAAACCGATTTTGATGATTTTTTTAAAAAATTTCGGAAAAAGTTTAAAGAAGTTCCCCATAGGTGAGAAGATGTACTTTTTCAATTGTTATTAACAAATAAGCGTTTTTTTAATACACTCGCACTCTTAGGTAATTAAAAAATGCATAACTTTTTTATTTATTTAAACAATTGCCTGAAATTTGATTACATAAATTTTTTGAGGTCACAGACTACGAATCTGGCCTCAAAATCGATCTAAAAACAAAATGGCGTCTACAAAATGCCGTTGAATGTCTTATTTTTTATCTTCATTTTCTTATTATATTGATCAGAAATCCGTGTTTTTGAGGTAGCTGGTTACGAATTTGGCATTAAAACTAAAATAAAATCAATATGGCGGATTCAAAATGGCGAAGATGGGTCAATTTATTTTATTGGGATTTTATTTCTTATATCCGGTGACAGCTACAATTGTAAACCAAAACAAAACCCATTTATGTGAATTACAGCTACCGAATTCCATTTTAAAAAATTAAATAAAAGGTTGTTTTTCCAAAAAAGAAAATCTAAAGAAGGTTTGAATAATGTGGAAAAACAGGATGTTCCATTTGAAAATCACAAGTTTGGGTCAATTTCGATCAAACCGGAAGTATCTTGAAATTCAACATTATCAACATCAGATAAAAATTTGTAATTTGGAGGACGTGAATTAGATATCTAATATTACACATTTTTTAGGATAATTTTGAATTTCAAAGTACTTCCGGTTTGACCGGAATTGAACAGAACTTTTGATTTTCAAGTGGAGCATCCTATTTTTTTTGACATTTTTGAAATCGGTGGATCATTTTACGTATAATAGTAGCTTTTTGGATTTTCTTTTAAACCATTTTTTATTTAAATTTTAAAAAGAGGATTAGGTAGCGTGATGTGATTCCCATAAATGGCTTTTGTTTTGGTTTGTAATTGTAGTTGTCATCCGGTAAAACTATATAATAAATACCAATAAAAAAATTTACCTTTTTTCCGCCATTTTGGATCCGCCATTTTTTATTTTATTTTAGTTTTTATGCCAAATTCGTAATTAGCGACCTCAAAACCCCCCATATATATCTAATAAATAGATATAATAAAAAAAAGAAAATAAAAAATTAGACATTCGACGCCATTTTATTTTTAGACCCATTTTGACCCCAAAAATATTATGTAATCAAATTTCAGGCAATTGTTTAAATAATTGAAAGAGTTTTAAATTTTTTAATTGAGGTGTATTAAAAAAAACACTAATAACAATTGAAAAAATAAAAAGCGCACCTTCTCACCTGTGGGGAGCTTTTCTATAACCTTTATCCAAAATTTAAAAAAAAAAAAATCATCAAAATTGGTTTTGAGTCAACGAAGTTAGAACTTTTTTTCATTAGTAAATGCATGGCCCTTATACCTAGGAATAAACTAATAAAATAAGAGTGTCAGCTCACGAAATAATGGAGGCGAAAGTTATTAAGCATTAAATTTTTAGTTTTTCGCTTGTAGCATTTTCACAATAATATTAAATGAACGTTAGAAGTACCTACTCCTATACTTATTTGTACTCTATAAATAAAATTATTCGTAAAATGAACTTAGGCCCGTCCTTCTACGTTAAATAAAAGCAGAGGTAACTCCTGAAGTTGATCCAAAAATCACACAAATATTTCATTAAAAAAACGGACTTTTTCACGTTTCTCCTTTTAACTTTTCCTCGCGTCGGGCGACGATAATACACATAGAATAATGTAAAGCAGATTAGGATATAGCGAGAAAAATGAACTTGGATTAAAGATCCTACGACAAATACACTGACGACCAAAATTAACGCTGCACCCAAAATTTGCCATTATTTTGAATTTGATTTTTTTCTAAACTGTTTAACTGATTATAATATGTCTTTTTTTTGTTTTGTAGGTTAACTCTTCTGGAATGTATAACCGTGCCGATTTTAAGTAAAAATTATTTATTCGCTGAACATAGGGCGTAACAATAACGCGTTTTGAAATTTTGAAAAAAGCCATAGCGTTATTGTTAAGTACTCCCTATATTTACGACACGGTTATATATTTCAGAAGAGTTAACCTACCAATCGAAAAGAAAAACATTAAAATCAGACAAACGGTTTAGAAAAAATTCGAATTCAAAGTCATGGTAAATTTTGGGTGGTGCGTTAATTTTGGTCGTCAGTGTAGTATTAAAAAACAGGAACATCAGAGTTGGTTCAGCGCGACCCCAAAATTTGCTCCTCAGGTTAATTCTTCTATTATAACTCGCTTTTTATGCATCAGGCATGAGAAGTGCTTACGACTTACATTAGTTAAGACTATTTAAAACGAACAAAATAATCACTCTGAATCTGAATACTTCATTCAGTAAATCAAATTAAACTTTCATTTTGTACTGTTTGACAGTATTAATTCACTTTCGTGACCAAGAACTTCAAAATGATTAAATTTCCTACGTTTTCTACTAATTCTCCTAGAAATTGATAAATACTTTCCAAGATAATAAAATGCTACAATGGAATAGATACGCCGCGCCGCCGCTGCTATTTACGTACCCATTATTCCTATCCACACTGTTAACGCGAGGTTTGAAAGTTGTATTATACCCATAATTACACAATTGGAATTGTTATATTTATATGTACAATAGCCTTATTGATTATCATTATGTCAATATTACTTGCGAATTTGTAAACTGTATTGATATTACTAAACCCACTTACTCATTAAAATTTCCATTTCATAATAGGTATACTTCAAACAGTATCCTGTAATTGGATAGCTTTTAGAAATTATTTAAAACAATATAGATAAATAACTTCAAATATGAGAATTCGAACCAGACAAATATTGATCGACGGTTAGTGGCAATTAAGATTTTACTATAAATATTTTTTTAGAAATAGTATATTGAAACATATTGACTACTTTTGAATTTGAATTGGTTTGTTGATTGCGGTATAATACCCGATTTTATAATACAATGGTTCCAAATTAATATTTAATATAGGCACAATTGATTTCTTAGAAATCAATATTAAATTGGAGCAACCACTTGGTAGCCTGCCAAGATACGTACACCCTACCCCAAACTTTTATAAAGTTTATATCTCTATTATCTATTTATCTAAGTCGATTCAGTTTGCAGCAGTATAATAGAAAACTTTTGATTATATCCATAACAGGCTGTATGATAAAAGGAATTTTTTGCAAGGGGGTACAATTATTTTAAACTTTACAACAGATCAAAATATTCAACTCGGTAGAGACCCCGAAAAATTCTTCTGTAGATCAATCAGCTCCGCAAAACCAAAACAGTTTTAAGAGGGCGCCGTCTTCAAAAATGCCGCTAGATGGAGGTTATGTAGTTAAAGTTTCTGGTAGCTTTTATGAAAAATACAATTTTTTTTTTTTATTTACTTGCAATCGATGAATAGACAACCGTTCTGAGATGATCGTAATATGAAAAGAATTTTTTTAACATTTAAGATTAGCTTGTAATTTAATAATTTGTTAAAAACATAAAAACCCATTTAATTCTTTTCTAGCAATTTTAGGTCATTATGCGCCACATCACGATCTTCTTTAAAGTATTTTACACACATTAATATTGTTTTGACAGCAATTTTTTTCATATTTTGTGAAATTCCTGGCAAGAAAGTATGCGGTGACCGAAATGTTGATGACAATACTATACATTTAATGTTTTACAGGAAACACACATCCACTCCGTTAGACGGGTTTAGCCACTCTCTAAGAGAGGGCTACGCGTTAGCGATCGAATTAATTGAATTATTGCCACTCGGAGGTTTAGGTTGTTATTGTGTTATTAATATTTATAAATTATCATTAACTTTGGAAGTTAAAAAAATAATTTCAAGTTTTTAACCACAATTACTAACATTCACTAGGTAAAAGCCGGGTAGTAATATCCTTGAGACAAAGAATGTGATGGTGCAATGGATAAGACGTCTGCTTCACAGCGCAGGGGTCGGAAGTTCGAATCACGTGGTAATTTCTTTTTTTTTTTGCGGTGGTCACGGGAAAAAATATCGAAAATTGATATTTTCCGTTTAATAGAACAAATTTTATATCTGGAAATTTTCAGGTCATTGGTATTTTCAATTTCGAATATAATACCAAAAATCTCGAATTATTGTATCTAATAAAGACCTTTATTATTATTATTATTCTTATTATTATTATTATTATAAACTATACATACAGTATTTAAATAATAATAATTGCTAAATAAACTGTTGACCAATTGAATCCAAGTGAACTTTTAGGATGTATCTGTAGTGATAGTGAAATAATTTGAGAAGGATAATAGATATGAATGTATGCGATTTTATAATTTATTCGTGAAAACGCGGGTTTGGTCCGATTTTTCTAATTTGAATCATGTCAACAGTGTGAAAGAAAAGTATGTTTTTTAATAAAATATAGTCATAAACTAAGTACAGAGAATATATATTTTTTGATGCGTATTTTCAGTCACTGATTTATGGGGAAAAATCAATTTCAGAAATTTTTAATTTCTCTCTTATGTTATTATGTTTTTTATCTAAAAACCTCCGTCATTGTTCTCTTTTTTTTGCCGTTAAGCCTAATTATGTTGTTCGTTGTATGTGATTATATACCTATGAAGGGCGCTCTTATAAGTACATTGTTTGTACTTTAATTTCATGGTGACCACTGGCGTACCCAAAATCGGTATACGTTTGAAAATATACAATGTGTTCCATTTAAAATGAGCAAGTTGGTATCGACTTCCGGTATAGCCGATAATACCAAATGATTGTAATTATTTTTGCTGGATTGGCCACACTGACTAGTAATTCCTAAAATTTTCAAAATTTTTTGTTACATACTTTTTCATATTATTGTTTCAGTCCCCGGTGAGACACCGTGTATAAGGAAGGAGGATGGAATATATATATAATATATATTTATAATTTTGAGGTTTTCAAAAGATTAACGGCCTTTATCTCATAAAACTTTATTTAAGTTACACTAGCTATATACGCTTCTGGTCTTACTTTTTTTTATATACGCTTTTATAGCATCCAAAATAAATGGTGGGTCATTTACAAAAAGTAGTAAAGGGGTCCCACAAAAAATACTAGAAAATTCAAACCTATCTGTCAAAATCTCGACACTTAGGCAGTCTTCTGATATCCATCCTGCTTCATTGTCACTTGTACAATGAGTAAAAGCTAGCTCACTAAAAATAAAAAAGTTTAAGGATGGTGCTGCGTAGTGTGGCACCCTATTTAATTTACGAAAAAAGTAATAAATACACACCTATCTTTTACTGTCTCATCAGTACCAGGAATTTCTAAATTATGGATATCAATATCTACTGCCCTAAAAAAAAAAAAAATTATAAAGAACACACGAGAATAAATAGGATATTCGTAATCAAGGCGTACTATTAGAAAATCGACCAAATAGTTGGCAGATTTTAACTTATATATGTCGATAATTTTTTTCACCCCTTTAGCAACGAGATAGACGTCAGTCGCAATAGAATTTTTTTTTATATTGACGGAACTATTAAAAAAAAAAAATAATTCTCGTGTCGCGATGAGGTCGAAAATCCTGGTCGAGGGCTCTCCTACTATAAAATTAGTCGCAAATTTTTTTCCCTTTTTTCACGATTTTCTCAAAAATGATTTCAAATTTTCTTTGCAGATAAATATTTTCACCTAGCCTTTAATTCTAATAAAGCTTAATGCTACTAATAGTAAGCTTCAAATTTAAAACACCCTGTACCTACATAATAAACATTTTAGACTATTTTAGGGTAATTCAGAAAAATAATACACATAAACATGAAAGCAATTATGTAATACTTACCGCCGTTTCAGCCACAATTTTTTAGTGCAATTTGATATTTTATTGCGTTTGCGAGATCTAGAGTAAGTTCGCGCCATAATTTATAAAATAAAAAATGTATCTATCTCTAAAATAAATTTCAACTAAAATCTCTCACTTGTTTAAAAACCTATTAAATAAACAAGTACCTAACTCAAAAATAAAATAAAATATTTTCCTCAAAACAGCTTTCAAAATATCGGAATTAGGTACAGTCTAGTAAGGAATCTAGCATCCAAAAAGACGCTTCTAAAATGCCGAACCCTGCACTCGCGAGGTATATGATTTTAAAAATATGGATATTATCCAGAATTTTATGCCGAGTCCGATTCCAGAGGGCGCGATGTCGGCCAAGATTGCGAAATTGCAAAAAAAGTAATATTTCCAAAAAAAAATTGGAACTTAAATATTGCATTATCTGTCGTTTACATTGCATTTACGAGCTTATTTATAAAGATTTTTTAATAATTTTTATATCAATCGAAAGCCTAATGTTTGTAGTTTCATACAAGTTGAATAGAGATACATTATTTTCATTATAAACAGCACTATAAATTGTTTAAACAATATGTGCTCGGAAAGTGTAGTGTAATTTTCGGCATTGAGGTACTTTTGTTATTATTGCAGATAGATATGTAGTTATGTGAGACGAAATACGTAGAATAGACCAACGAACATTTTTTATTAAAATAATTTTTTAATTCGCTGGATAATTTAGGAGATATGATTTTTTTAAAATGAAGCGCATTGTCTGGTCTACCGCGCGCGCGGTCTTGTTTCTGTAGGCAGGCCATTTACACATGATTTCGATTTTCGAGGCACTCGAGATGATCAAAGAATTTCGCACACGAGTTGCAAACAATATTTTTTCTACAACGACTTTAATTTGATTAAACTAAAACCGTAAAACGATATCTTCTATTATAATATTTAATGCAAATTAATTTAAAAAAAATATAATAGCAGATATGTCTCCGAACTATGGAAACTAATATGTTTGACAACAAACATTTTTCACTGACGTTTTCGATATTGTGAGTGTTGAATATTGTGGGTTTTTTAAAGTAAAATAATACCTAAGATAATAATGGAAAGTCTCGAAAGTCATTCTTAGACTGTTTTTAAAATAATTGCAATGTGCAAGTAATAAAAAAGGGAAAAAATCACCACAACACGTCATTTTACACTATTTATCAGACTAGCCATGAAAGAAACAATTAAAAGACGTAACTTTGACAGGGGAATGAGTTTTTTTGGACGTACATTTAATTAATGCTGCAAAATTTCATTTGGATAGCTCAAGAATTGTGGAAATGGCGGGGGTTTACCATGATCCGTGGTCACCCGGTATAGTTCCAAATACAGTGGTTTTCTGGGGCAAACTGTTGAGGTTTGCCTTTGATACTACACTTTTATCTTGACATATTTTGACCATTTTCTTATTTCTATTTATTTTTTTAGAATTTGGCGGGATTCCCAGAAATAAGTTTAATGACTATTAATTATCATTATTATCATATCTATAGCTACTTACCTATAATACTCCAATTTTAGTTATATCATAATATGTACAAAGAATTTACAATACAACCATCATTTTATCAAGACGAAAATTATTTTAATATCATTGTAGTTTTTTTAAATTAAATACCGATAGGATAGAGCACTAATTTGTTCTGTTTGTGAGCATTATTTATGATCTGTACGAACTTTCATACAAGATGTTACAAAAATGTTGCTTACCTTACAAAAAAAAAAATTGTAAAATAATGCACGTAATAATACGAGTAAATACTTTTTTCTACAACTGTCAAAAAAAGGTTGTTTGCGCATTAACGTCAGTGTCTAAAATGAGACATTTTTTCATTGACATTATTTTTTTTGCGTTACCATGACCCCGTGCGCAAAATATTTTGCACATCACATGCCGATTATAAATTTAATTATTGCCTGTTTTTTATAATTTTTAATGTATACACAAGAATTAAGCAAACATCTAGTTCAAAAAGATTTATTGTTTTATGAAATAAATTAACTGAAAGTAGAAATTTTTAAATTATTTTAAAAACAGTCTATGACTTTCGAGACTTTCCATTATTATCTTATGTATTATTTTACTTTAAAAAACCCACAATATTCAACACTCACAATATCGAAAACGTCAGTGAAAAATGTTTGTTGTCAAACATATTAGTTTCCATAGTTCTGCGACATATTGCTATTATATTTTTTTTAAATTAATTTGCATTAAATATTATAATACAAAATATCGTTTTACGGTTTTAGTTGAAATCATGTGTAAATGGCCTGCCTACAGAAACAAAACCGCGCGCGCGTTAGACCAGACAATGCGCTTCATTTAAAAAAAATCATATCTCCTAAATTATTCAGCGAATTAAAAAATTATTTTAATAAAAAACGTTCGTTGGTCTTTTCTACGTATTTCGTCTCACATAACTACATATCTATCAGCAATAATAACAAAAGTACCTCAATGCCGAAAATTACACTACACTTTCCGAGCACATATTGTTTAAACAATTTATAGTGTTGTTTATAATAAAAATAATGTCTCTCTATTCAACTTATATGAAACTACAAACATTAGGCTTTCGATTGATATAAAAATTATTAAAAAATCTTTATAAATAAGCTCGTAAATGCAATGTAAACGACAGATAATGCAATATTTAAGTTCCAATTTTTTTTTGGAAATATTACTTTTTTTGCAATTTCGCAATCTTGGCCGACATCGCGCCCTCTGGAATCGGATTCGGCATAAAATTCTGGATAATATCCATATTTTTAAAATCATATACCTCGCGAGTGCATACCCCATGATCGAATTCGGAGCTTTAGATTCTTGACTAGTTGCAATAATAAAAGACACCTGCTGCGTGCTCGATGGACGATGACCTTCAACTATTTGCTGCTGAGAAGTTTATTCGAGTCTGAAGTTTTCACCAAATATACTCATATGTATGACCCTCTAGTGTGCAGTAGGGATACTAACGTTTTATACCACAACCCAAATTCATTCTCTATTCTACGGCGGCGCGCTCTTAATCATTATTATTCATTAGATCTAATACATAAGTCGGTGACCAATTACTAGCCAACCTAGTTGATTCCTCGCAAACTAATTCGATATGGATTAGGCAATCCATCCGAACCGTAATAGTTACTAATTTGAGGTTGTTATGCAGAAGAAAGTTTGTGTTTAAAAGTAAGGCATGCGACCGAGCCGTTCAGACTTGTTTATCTCATGAACCCGTTAATTAAACATTCACACCAGTTCAAAGATGCCTTCGGTAATGTTGATAAGATAAGGAAATTTGTCGATTGTTTCTCACGCAGCCGAGACGCAGACAATCTTACGGAATTTAATCAATTTATCTCGCGACATGCCTGCTTGCAGTCAGTGACTCTTTTCAAGAATCTTTACCGGAATAGCTAAGACATTTTTGACTTAAACCTAATTTCGTTTAATGCTCAACGCCTCAGTGATCACTTTGTTTTTAATCGGGCTCTTTCAATATGGGAACCATGTAGAAGGTAATCCGTTTTGCTATGACCGTGTATTTAGAGGCTGTTAATATTGCCAAAAAACACGAACACTAAGTATATTAAAGTAATAAACGAACCGTAATATAATAATAATTATGTCGTATAAACAGCAGATATACGGTGGCTCAAATTTAGTTATATGTAATAACAATATTTTCCTACCTAAAAAAAAATAAGTCATTCAAAAATCAGGCGTGGATATGAGTAGAAGGTCAATTAAATCTGACCCATCGTTTAGGTGCGATGCGGTAAGTTTTTTAAGAAAAAATTCGGGATACCAATCCAGGGATCCCGAAATAGTGTGATTCGCCATTTTTAATTACACGCAATAGATAAGGTTATAAAAAAATTAAACAAAAGTTTAATGGTAGTCCGTTGCCTATTTAGAATTCTCAAATTTCTATTTTTATCATTTCAACTGTAGGCGCCGCGACGCTCAACTTTAATCTTTTTTAAACTAATTTATCTACGACTACTAAATAATGTATGCATTATGTATGTATGTATTTCCTCAAGCATAATGCTATCCATTATTCCCTGCAGTGAATAATGATTTCATTATTCACTGCAGTGAATAATGAACAAAGTTTCTATGACAACGTATCGGATATTTGTTAAAAATTTCATTAAAGTGGCCATGATATACGAGTCAAGCACGAAATTAATTGTAAAAGTTGACGATTAAATTTAATTTATGACAGGCAGTTCTCTTGGCACATAACGGCTTGCTCATAAAAAATGTCAGTAAAAGGGAAGTAAAAAATATCATGGATAAAATAGGGTATTTTACTCGCATATAATGGCTATTATTCACTCGCCTTCGGCTCGTGCCGTATACTTTTACCCTCGTGAATAATATAGGCCATTATAAGCTTGTGGAATAAACTACTATTGCATTTGTTTTATTATTGAATAACGTAACCAAATAATATATTAAACAAGACAAATTGACAGTTCTGCGAGCGATGACACTTTTAGAACAGTTAATTGTTTATCATGGCATACTTTGCCGTAATGCTCTAGAGTGATTATAACGGTTTTACAGACCCATCTACTGAAAAATATGGCGCGACGCTTACAATTGAAATAATAAAAATTCAAATTTGAGAATTTTAAATAGACAACTTTAATTTATATTTTTTTTTCCAAATTTTATCATTTGTAACACACAAATGGCACACAAATGCCAATAATTAAAAATGGAGATTTTTAGGATATCTCTGAAACTTCTGAACACTTTTCAAATCTGAAATAGACATCTTAACAAGCTTTAAAATCGAGTTTAAAATGCACAACTTTTATCTAAAATCGACCTTCTATTTCTTACGGTTTAGGAGTTACCCGTAAAATTCCATTGAAAAAGTGGACATCCTGTATAGTATATCCACGGATGGGCTTTACAAGAAGTGAGATGGCTAAAATATCCAACTCTCCAAAAAAGTTTTTGCTTCCCTAAAAAATACGATTCACGTTGAGAAACTTTATGTTTTTTTATACAGGGTGCTCAAAAGTTACAAAAACTTGAAAATCATTTGACCTTTAATTTTTTAACAAAATGCTAAATAAACAAGTTGATTCAAATGTTATGTTTCGCCTTAATCCAAAACTTTTGAATGCTTTATTTCTCTTATCAGGCTCATCGCCATCAGACGCACAAAGTACGTCATCCTTCGTTTGCTAACAAGAGTCGGTGTCCAGACTGGTAATTTATATAAAAAATATCTCCAAAAATGTGAAAACTGAACCTTCAGTAGTAATTTGCTTCATTTGAATATAATTAGTTATTTAAGGGTCCGTCACGCATGCATACGAGCTATAGAAACAATGCACCAAGTCAACTAATAAATTGAATACGCATTGTGGAAGAATCGAAGTGTCTATTGGGCGTTACCCAACAATAGGTTTTACTTATAATTGCAAAGTAGCACCAGTTATCGATAATAAAATTTTCGTTGGTAAGGGTGCAGAAGTATTGACATTAAAAAAACCGCTTGAACAATTTTAATTTGTTCTTTCACAGTTTTATGTAGTAAGGATCATAAAATTGCGCTACAAGAAGATTTTTTTATTTAAATGCATACTAAGCAGTTATACTGTTGATTATTTTGCACTAATTAGAGTAATTTCTGAAGGATTTTCCGGAGATTTTTCTACTTTTTAAATAACAAAATTAAGAAAACGACTTTGCTGCTGAATGTGAAATTATGTTTTCTTCAATTATATGTAACATTTTTTATCATAAGATATAGTACATTACATACCAAGCTGGGAGGTGCTTCATTACAGCCGAGGGTTGACATCTGACAGAGGCGCGTAGCGCCGAGGTCAGATGTAAACGCGAGGCTGTAATGAAAACGACCAGCGAGGTATGTATACTATTTTATTCACAATCATTGTATAATAACATAATATCAGCATACAATTTTTTTATTTAATTGAGTAGATAGTGAATGAGAATTAGGAAATTATGCAAAATAAGTAGGTAGGCTGCAGTGATAAAAGTTGAGCGTTGCTAGGTAACGAGCATTAAGGTTCTTCTGTCAAATAAATTAGGTTATTTCCACAATTATTTATTATCAATAATTTCTGTTAAATTCGCTCAAAATTCTACAACAAAATGTTTGATTCTGATCATTTGTGACTTAGAGAGTGTACTTCACCAAATTTTAAAGCTGCTGCACAAAAGACAACCAGAAGATTTGCTGCCGCAAAGTGTGACTTGCCGGAAAAGTGACGTTTCTAGCCGGTAAAGCTACTTTACCGGCTAGCTGGCTAGCTGGAAAAGAAGAGTGAACAAATGCCTGCCTCCCAACTTTTTATAAGCTGGCAATTGAAGCATTACATATATGATTGTGAATAAAATATATAAATTACAACGTCGAAACTTCTAATACGGTGTTAAATCACTTATTTCGCAGCGAAGCGGGCCCTTAAAAAGAGTAAGGGTAAGTAACACCTTTATAATTTGCGTGTGCGATGTACGACTTGACCGTTTTTCAATTATTCCTATTACGCGTTCTTCTTCTTTCGTGGTTCTTTCTGTTATGAGGATCATCGCCATCCGACGCACAAAACATGTCATCCTCCGTTTGCTAACAAGAGCCGGTGCTCAGACGCTGGTTTATAAAAAATATCAAAAAAGTATTTTCTTAATTGGTATCCCCGAGGGTATCCCCTTGTTCAGCAAACCCATGTTTGATAATCGTCTGCTTCAATCAATTTTAAAATAGTCTACTACTGCGATAACAAAAAAAATGCACAAGTAAAAACAGATTTCGTTAATAAAATACTATATGCTTTTAAACTGTTGCCTATTTATTTTTTGGGTAACTTTTTAGAAAAAAGTCGAGAGGCTTTAAATCTAGCAATCTAAGTGGTCGTTCAATAAAACCTTTTTTGTGGATCAGTTTCCTGGTTCTTTTGTGCAGTGATGATTTTGAATTCTTGTGGTCTCGACTGTCATGGTATTCTTATGTGGCATTTCAAAAGAAGTTGGCGACAAAGATGGTCGAAACATCGAGAACTTAAAAAATTCAAAAAACGAAAACCAAATCCTGCAGGTTGGTAATTTTGGATCCAATTGATTTGAATATGGAACCTGTACACGTTCTTGTGTTTAAATGCCTTGAATGGATTAGGCAATTAAATCCGAAATATAAGTTGGGAAAAGTAGTTGTTTCCTGATGTGGCAATACGCGTCTTGCATCTTTTGTTTACTTTTTGTATCTAACTCAAAACCACGTGATTAAGGAAAACACTATTGAATTTATTGTTAAATACTCTAGCAAATACGTATTTAATTTGATACATTTAAACTGGAAGCGAAAAATTATCCATATTAAATTTTTCGTTATTCAATTTTCCCGTTGAATACTCGCCCCGAATCCACAAGCGACTAATATAATGAAAGTATTCGCCTTGAACCGGCGAGTAAAATCTCATTAATGTATCGGATTAGGTAAGTGTCTGGACAAAAATATCCCCACACAGGCCCATTATAGATTCACGGTGTTATTTTCGTCGCGCACCTTCCGCCACACAAAAACTTTTTTTACAGCATACTCATTGTCATTTCGGAGGACTAAATGCAGCGATTCGAATGTAACTGGGGCGCATGGAATGGAAACGCCGAGAGAAACCCGACAAGGGCGAAACATTCGTATAAGTATTAAATTTGTGAAGTGACAGACATTGAAATAATTGATATTTAAATCTCGTATATCTATTTTCGTGTATCATTTCCTCTTTCAGTTTCTATGGAGTGTTTTCAGCCTTCTTAGTTTGTCTGAAGTTGACTTGACCGGGTAGCGGGGTTATTTGAAGGGTTTCGTACAACTAAGATTCACTATGTGGGTCAATGAACCCCTTTGAATTGTGTAGCTCTATCTAGGGACCCTTTTCGCTTATTTGGGCCATTCGTTACTAAATCTCGATAAACAACAGTTTGGTTTTGGTTAAAGTTTTAGTGTATCAGGATCATTTTTTACAGCAGTTAATAACTTTGTTTTTCTCCTCTATAATGGATAGGTTTACTTGTCAGTATATTTTATATAGTCAGAGTGTTTTCTGGGTGACGTAGGAACCTGAAAATATTATATTTTTGTCATTCAAAAAGTGAAATGAATCAGACGATTCTCTTATTTTGTGAGTTTGATGAACTCTAAAAATATATCTGGTTCGAAGGACCAAAATTAAGAAATAATGTATTGTGTGCTATGAAATGCATTTTTTAATTTAGTTGAAACAGTAATTTCTTCCATAAGAAAATATTAACAATTATTATTATTTATTGTCTGAGTGAAAAGTGAAGGGATTTTTTTCAATATTTTTTTTTTGTTGCAGGCCGAAGACGATTGCATCTTTACCATCACAAATATCCGCCGCCCTGGGCCTTCCTAATATTAGTTTTAGTATCATCTTTAATTAGTATAGTAGGTAAGTGACGTAATATGTTAACTGTTTTGCCATAAAGGGGTCTTAGAGATAAGGAATTAAGTTATGCGTGGCATTAAAAGCATGCATAATATTTACTTTTATATCGGTTTTTAGAAAATTGTTTCATGACTTGCGGAGTCCGTGTCCGGCACGATATTTCATATCTTTATCGGGTTTATTTAGTGTTGTTATATAATTTATTACGATTGTTAAAGAGATCGTTCGGCATACCTAGGCAATACATAATTTTATTGGTAACATGGGCGTCTCACAAATTTGAAATATACGCAAATCAACAAAAAATACTATCTGTTTATTTATTCCGAATAAAATGATTATTTAATTCTAATGTCTAACATATTAAATGCGAAGTTCGTAAAAAACATGTACTTATTTAAATTTAAGAATTAGTATAATAGAATAGATGTAAAATCTATAATCTATGTCAAAAATGGCTAGATATGTTGTAAATTTAGACTATAAGTAGTGACAGTGTAGTGAAATTTAAAACACAGTGTTCGTACCTTCCGAAGAACGGTAGACCTAAATCAGTTTCAACGTAATATAAGATAATGGACATCCACAGAGAGGTTATAGGACAAGGATGCTGTAAACGAAATGAATTCTGAAAAATAACTTGAAATAAAGCAGACAATTGAGAAATTACTTACCAAAAATGACAATTTCCATCTTGGTCTGCTATGACAAGTGTGCTATGAATTTCCTTGAATGTCTTGGAAACAGCACAAAAACAATTGGGGAGAACGAGTTTGGCGAGATATACGAAAAAAAAACGTATCCACGTTGCTCCTAAAAAAAGTATGACAATTACAAATAAATCCGTTTACAAGTAAGAAATAACGGTGACATTGCAAAGGTATGTTTATCCATTGTATACCGACCAAGTTATTAAGCTGAAATCCAGAAGGATTATTCAGTTAGAAGATAAATCAAATCAGGTACCTACCGGCTACCTAACCATTATTGCATCAAAATTGACCAAAGCTGGCTAGTTTCACAAATTTCAAAGGAATAGCCCATTAATATTACAAATCAAACAAACACTAGAGAAAGGTAAGTTTCTCCGATTGATGAGATCCCTGGAACGCCCTGATATAAGAAAAACACGGGTTTATAGCGAACCCAAGTATGTCCTTCGGCTTGGTAAATACACGGTGTCGATTATTAATAATAAAAATTGCAGTGTATGCCAATAAAATCAAACATTTTTCCAAAATAATTTAAATAAAAATTACTATCAATACATTACAATTATTGGTGCCCAACGAGGGGCTAAAAAGAATAAAAAGGAATAATAAATATACAAACCTTCATTATAAGAGTATAAGATGTATACTTCAACTAATTTTACTGTATGCCTGAGAATACCAGAACCCTGAAATCCTCCAGGCTCCCCCTTCTTGTAAATGAAGCGATGGTGACTTTAGAAGGATTTACCTTTAGCCCTTTCTTCATTGGTCCATTTTCGTCCTGCATCAGTCAGGACACTTCGTCAACGATCCATATGTTGAACTTCCCTCTAACTATGATGACTATATCGCCAGCAAAATTTTCGTCTATGAGTTTCCTGAAGAGTCCATCAGAAGTCTTGGTCTAAACTTAAATGTTTAGATAGCGGTCTTGGTCCATCATTAGGTTTGTCTATATTAGAAAAAAACGGACGAGTAGCCTTAGATATGATCCCTGAGGTATTCCTCGTTCCAAACTACTGTGGCCAAAAATATCTTGATATGAAGAATAGTTTTAAAAAAGATATGTTTAGAAGTGGTTGTTCATCATCATCAGCGCAATACTGGAACATATTCTCGTAACTGCATCGTGTTTCTTTTTTGGGGTAAATGGAGGTACCATTATTTACGTGCGCTAACTCTTTCATGAGGAAAAATAATCGAATAATACCAGATTTACTTTCGCATTTTGTCTTGAAAATACTATAATTATATGATCCAATATAGCAAATAACAGTTATTTTTCTGTAAAAGAACTCAACCAATTGGAACGGATTTGATACGATTTCCGACATGTAGTCCAATGTAAAAGGCACGTTATTTAAATGCAACTCCAAATGCTAATCAAATGTTGGAAATTGTTATCCGTTTCTTTGTTTATTTTGGTGGAAGGTGTGGAATGTTGTACTCGGCAGTACCCAGTATTTTTCCGTTCCGTTTGGACTAAATTTTAATTATTGTAAATAAAGTTGCATAATCAATTGCACGTGCTTGGAGCGAAATTAAATGGAAAATTTTATTGTTTTCAACGACATAATAGTTTCCGATTCGTAAATTGCATGTCACAAATTTGAAATCTAGATTGAAATGAAACTTTATCGTAATTGGAATTTATGCTTTTCAATTTCGTTTTGGTTTTACTCGCCTGATCGTAGATTCGACTCGTTATTTTAATTGTAACCCAGTTAAGCACTTCCTTGTGCAATTTACTATTAATAAGACGCTGGTCTCTAATTATGTTAAACCTACTATATTTACTGAATTTTTCACCGATATCGATAATACCGCACGTACTGAAACGACGTATTGTTAACGTTAATTTATTGATAAAATTTGTACCCACACACTCTTTACAATAATTCCCAGCAAATTATTGTACCCGTCACGTTTATTTCTACGTACGATAGATTAGGAAATGTGTATTGATTGGTATTTTGACGTTATACAAGACGGTCAATAATACTGAGAATATATTTTTTTCGGATTTCCTTGTAGCATTAAAAATAATTAACTGTTCTTAGAAGTAATGATACCAATCAAGTTGCCTTCTTTTCATATACCTATTAGTCGTTAAAATTCTGAAAAAATCTCCCAATTTGCAGAGGAGTTCCTGGCCACTCACTGCTCAGCAGTCAGCAGACTGTTATTAGTATCTCATTAACCGTGTTGGGATGTAGAACTCGTGTCTGAAAGAAATTTGATTTACGTATTCTGAACCAACGTTTCGAAATATTTCTAACTTCAATAATTCATCCTAGATAGGATTAATTATTGTAAATTTAAATATTTCCATTGTTTGTTTTTTCGCAACAAAAATGTGATTCTACAATATAAAATTAATTGTCGCTGCACCTCGAGTGTTGCAGGTGTAATAAAAATTATTATAAAAGAATCCAAACAAGGAACAGTAGACGCGAGAGCCATCGGCGACAGCGCGGAGGTCCACGATTCCCACCACTGTGTCCACATTGTTTATTTTTATTCTTTAACCAGTGTTATTATTTATTAAAACATGAAATGTTCTGGATCGATTTTGACATCAGTTAAGTTGTTAATGTGGATTGGGAAATACAGTAGGGCCCAATATTAAACCCTGTGGTACCAAATACTTAATACTTCAAATTTGGGTTTATATTTTGTTTAGTACCTAGCGAACCAATTACGAATTTGTCGGGTAAAAACTGTATTAAATTCTGCCATCACTTTAAATAAAAATTATAGTCATTATTTCATTATTAAGAATTGTTTGTAGTTCATCAGTATCAAATGGAGGAGTAGTTGTTTGTTTTCCATAATTTCTCCTGTGCATTACACTTATGTGTAATTTCTGTTCATCAGTATATCCATATTAAAGCTTCTCAAATTAAACGGTAGAAAAAAGCAAAACACAGTAAATAAATTGCAATCTGGACTCTTTTTTTTTCATATAAGATCAAACGTTTTGGCATCACACATTCTGCAGCCGAGGCATAATTAGATAATCGCCTTCGCAAAAACGAGAATCGCGGCAAGCTAAACCGAAATTAAAAACAGAAATAGAGCAAATTCTAGCCAAAACCCAAACGATTACGGGCAAAAATAGTGTACCAAAGTGGAGATATTCTCGGTCAACGACTCGTTACGTGCACAGGCTTCCCCGCTCACACTTCGAAAGCAAAAATGCCAGCACGAGAAAAACGCATAATAATGATAAACCGACCGGCCGGCCTATTAACGACTGCAGAACTGTGTGCAGCGCACGCGTTTTCGAAGGCCCCTCGTTCCATAATTAGTCAGCAGGAAGGTAGAAGAGTGCATCAAACATCTTCGCCTCGTCCTGCAACGGAGGAAGGCATAATCGAATCGGAAATGCATAAATAGTGAGCGACGCCCAAGACGCCACTTTGGCACCTATCCAGGGTCGTATCCATGCGTGCGTGCAGGCTAGACACAATAAGTCGCGCGAAATGTGACGGGATTTCGTCAGAGTTGGACGATAAAGCCATCTGACAGCCTAAATGGAATGTGGAATATTTATCGGATACACCGATAAAAGCCGCTGTTATGCGGACGGGTGTTTTCACTTCACAGGTAAATGAGCCAAAGTAAAGAAGGAATAAATTACTGTTTTTGTAGGAACTTTTTTTCTGAACGCCTGTGTTCTAGAAGGCTACGATAGGATTGCTTTTTTTTTTTTTGACTTTATGGTAGTTTTTTGGCATCCATTAAGACAAATCAATGATAGAAAATAGTAAATTTCTCTGCACTTTATTCGTCGTCCCCTCTATTTTTTTCACTTATTCACTGTTCCATTGTTTCCCAACTCTTTTTTCTTTACATCTCTCTCCCGCCTCTCTTTTCCCTCGCATTTTCTTCAACCATCTTTCTTTACCTCTCCCACCCTCTCTCGTTCTCATTTTCTTCATATTTTTCTCTCATACGCTCTCTTTTTCTCTCGCACTTCCTTTGTCCAATCTGCTTTCTTTCTCATACTCATTTTCGCCCTCTCACAACCCTTCTTGCTATAAGTTTATTAGCAATATATCCATTTAGTCGAATTATTGCAAATTGTACATTTCTTTTCACACTTCATTCCTTACCCTCCCTGTCTTTCACTCCCTCACTGTCTCATTCTCTCCCGACTATCTTTTGCTCACATCTTCTCACCTTCCTCTCATTCCCAACTCTATTTATTTCCCACACTCCCATCTTTTCTCTCCACGCTATCTTTCTTCTACCGTCTTTATTTCCCTCTCCCAAACTCTCTCTTTCCCTATCGCTTTCTTTCTCACACTCCCTTTCTCTAAACTGCATCTTTCTTTTTCATACTCTATTTCGCCCTCTTTCACAACACTTATTGCTATAGTTTTTCTTGCAGGATATTCATTAAGACAAATGAATGATTGAAAATAGCAAATTTCTCTTTGCACTTTATTCGTCGCTCTCTCTATTTTTCACTCATTCACTGTTCCATTGTTTCCCAACTCTTTTTCCTCGCTTTTTTCCTTACATCTCTCTCCCGCCTCTCCTTTCTCTCCCAATTTCCTCCCAACTTTCTTTACCTCTCCCACACTCTCTCGTTCTCACTCTCCTCGTATTTTTCTCTCACCCACTCTCACACTTTTCCTTTGTCCAACCTGCAGCATTTTTCTTTCTCATACTCTTTTTCGCCCTCTCACAACCCTTCTTGCTATAAGTTTTTTAGCAATATATCCATTTAGACGAATTATTGCAAATTGTACATTTCTCTTCACACTCCATTCATTACCCTCCCTATCTTTCACTCACTCATTATCTCCCGACTCCGCTTTTTCTCACTTCATCTCACCTCTTCGTATCTCACATTCCTCTCATTCCCACCTCTCTATTTCTCTCTCACACTCTTATCTTTTCTCCCACGCTCTCATCTTTTCTCCCCATGCTATCTTTCTTCTACCGTCTCTCTTTCCCTCTCCCAACCTCCCTTATCGCTTTTTCATTCACACTCTCTTTCTCTAACCTGCATCTTTCTTTTTCATACTCTCTTTCGCCCTCTTTCACAACACTTATTGCTATAGTTTTTGTTGCAGAACAATCATTAAGACAAATGAATGATTGAAAATGGCAAATTTTTCTTTATTCCTCGTACTTTCTGTGTTTCACTCACTCACTGTCATTCTCTCCCAACATCTCACATCTCCCTCCCACCTCTCTCTTTCTCTTCCACTCTCTTCCCACCTCTCTTCCTCTCACATATCTCCTTTACTTTCTGACACTATCTTTCTCTCTAACACTGTCTTTCTTCCACCGTCTTTCTTTCTCTCTACCACCCTCTCTCGTTCCCACTATTCATTCAGCTATCTCTTTATCACCCTCACACACTCTCACATCCTGTCTTTTTCTCTTACACCCCTCTCTCTTTTTCCTCTATCTATCTATTTCACCCTCCCTTCAACTCTCTCAGTCTTTTTCCATCTCTGTCATCCTCTCTCTCTTTCTCGTACACACATACACCGTAACTTTTCTCTCACACTCTCCCTTTTTCCAAACTACATCTTTTTTAAACTCTCTTCCATTCTTCTTCACAACCCTCTCTCTTCGCCTCTCCTTTCGTCCACCAGTGCTCTTGATTCTTAAATAATTTATTGGGTCAATCTCCCATAATTTCGTTAGGAGAGAATTTAAGTGAGACGGTTGGGCTTTATTCATTTTGATGAAAAAAGTTCTTCCGAGTCCTTGGTGGATATTAAGTAGTTATATATTTTTAGATATGATTATTAAAAACCTAAACAGGTGCAAAAACCTAATTATACAGTATACCAACCGTGGTGCAGCCTGTGATATTTAAAATGCAAATTAGCGATTTAAACGGGGATTTAAAGCGTTTTGCATATCCAAACACTTATGGTTTCCATTCTGCATTCATAGTACAATTATTATAATAAACATACATATATGAATGGATATTATAAATATATGTGTACTTCAGCCTTCGTGCGTAAATATGATCATCGGCTTCGCCTCTATTAAAATACATATGTATATAACCCATCCATTTGATGCATCTAGTTAGAATTTTACACTCGTTGGTGACCATTGACCGTAGTTAACCTCGGCATAACGCCGCTTAATCTGTGTTTACTAAATAATGCGCAAGAGACTCCTGCTAGGAAGGCTTCCTGGTTAATACACTTTCCGTCACCGCATCCATCTTCATTCTTCCCCGGCAACTGTGTCTGTGAGAAAGCCTCCACGTACATAAACGAATGCATAAATACGAACATTTTTACCTGCACCGAAATATGTCCCAGCCATAATACTTAAATTATTCAGCAAGGTGTTAATAAAATACTAAACATTGTGACAGTGTCATTCGTGCACATTATATTAATTTATACCCTGCTGGCGTATATGTGAGTGCTGTAGTGGAGTGGATAAACTTTTTCTGCTTTGGCCGATGAGTTATGGCAGTGCGAAGGGTCGGCGGCAACGCGGTTTTTTAGAAATCATGGGGGACAGTTTATTTGAGTTTAGGTTTTATTTGGTCAAAAATTGAGTCCAGTACTGATAAATATGACAGCTAGAGTTTGCAAATTACTTTTCCCCTCTTATTTGCCGAAAATCGCCGTAGATTAGTTAAATCGTTTTATAGCCAGTACTCATGGAGGACCGACTCTTGGACATATTTCATTTTTGCTTCTACTATTTCGACAATAATTCTCAAAGTGGATTACGAACACATGATTAAAAAATTGTATAACCCAAGTGTTTCGAAACATGGACCTTTAAAATTCCATGTTGCGTGTTAAGCTGATTGTTTTCAGGTTTGAACTTAATTAGCAAGTATTCCGAGGCGCCCTGTTTAAAACGTAAAAAAATAATCATTCGATGCCGCGTTTAGAAATACATCATTTCGATTGAAGCAACTTGTTTGGAAAGTGAATTTCGAGACGGTGACGGGGGCTGACTATTTTCGTTGCAGACGGCGGCATTTCAGTGTGCTGTCGATATTTTCGCTCGACGTCAATCAAGGTACCTACTAAACACTTCTAAAATTCGTTCTGATCATAAGATTTTATTTTTTATCTGCGAGCTGTTAACACCAACATCCCACCCGTATTCGAACGCTGAGTGTTTAAAAAGATGTTTATTTTTTAGTACTAGAAATGAAATTATGAGGCAAAATTTACGAGAAAAAAGAGAAACTTAATATTTTTCTTAGGTATGGTGAACGATTACTATTATTACCATAAAGAAGATCTGCCTTCTTTTTGTCTTTTTGGCGTTCGAAGCTTTTTAGTATAACAAAAAGGGTCAACCATGGGCGATAGGATAGGCGATCCATCCCTATTAGTGCCTTTTGCCCCTCTCTATTTTTCTCCCATCTCTCTTTCGTCCCTCTCTTTTTCGCATCTCTCTTTCCCTCTCTTTTTGTCCCGTCTCTCGTTTCTTCTATCTGTCTTTTCCTCCATCTCTCTGTTCTCCGGTCTCTCCACTGCATCTCTCTCACTGATATCTCCTCCTTGCTCTCTCTCTCTCTTCTCTCTCTTTCATATCTGACTTAGAGGACGTAAAATTTTACTTTCTTAATACAAAATTATGTAAGAGCATTTTATAGAGTTTCTTCAAGAACACATTAATTCAAATGTGAAATTATGACGCAATATTTACGGGAAAAAGAGAATCTAAACATGTTCCTTGGGTGTGGTGAACGATAACTATTATTGCTGTAAAGGAGATCTGCCGTCTTTTTGTCTTTTTGGCGTTCGAAGCATTTTAGTATAACGAAAAGGATAAAACATAGGCGATCCCTCCCTTTTAGTGTATTTTGCCCCTCTCTATTTTTCTCCCATCTCTCTTTTGTGCCTCTCTTTTTCGCATCTCTCTTTCCCTATCTTTTATCCCCCTCTTTCCTCCCGTCTTTCGTTTCTTGTGTCTGTCTTTTCCTCTATCTCTCCGTTCTCCTACCTCCTCGCTCTCTCTCCCCTCTCTCGCTCCCCCCTATCTTTCTCTCTCCTATATATATCTCTCATCCTCCCTCTCTCTATCATATCTATCTCTCCTCTTCCCTCTCTCTCCTCTCTCTATCTCTCTTCTCTCGCGCGCTCTCTATATATCTTTCTTCTCTATCTCTCTCCCTCTCCCCTGCTCTATCTCTATCTCTCTCTTCCTCTCTCTTCCTCTCTCTTTCACATCTCTCTCATATGTGTCAGATAAAATCTTATTGCCTAACACAAATTTAAAGTATTTAAGAGTATTCTAGGTATAATAGAATTTGTTCAAGAATTGCCTCATTATTTCAAAGTTGACTCTTTTATCCTCAATTTATCTAGCACATTATTTTTTTATAATTTATTTATTACCCGAATATGTACGTTCCTAAAATATTTTAGAAATTGTCTACTTGTAACTTTTTCTTGTTAACTATTTTGAAACCTTGTTCAGCATTAATGGAATATCGTGTCCTGACGCAATCCGTCTTGTAGAACGAATTTATTCCCCGCTGGAGATAGTTCGGCGTAAATTGGAACTTAGCAGAACGTCTGCTTTTCCGAGTGTTTAACAAATATCACGGGTATATTTATGTGTCTAGTCTGGTCTAGCAACAACCAATCTTGGCACCGTTTTAGTGAAAACAAGCGGGTTCCAGACGTTCAGAATGAGTTTGTTAAAATTCGGGTAATTCGCCTTGGCCGACGATTTTTATCTGCCAAATAACTACCTTAGAAATCACGCAGGCCCATCGCGAAAAAGGTTAAAACGAACGAAATGCCATTGAACTCGCGTAAATCCTGCCGAAAAAATTGCATGACATTTCGCTACATAAATTTTTCGAACGCCGAAGCAGCAATTGACCACGCGAACGTACTGCTTTGCCGCAGGAATGGAAATTAATTACAAACGAATTTAAATAATAAGAATGAATATTTTATAGTATATGCAAATGAGGATAAGTCGGAAATTAAGCGACAATTCGATGGGAATTTGTAATGAGAAAATGCATGGAATGTTCGTATTACAATGGAGCTGTATAGTAAGACAATAAATACCTCATTATGCAATGTTTTTTTGCACAATCGTTTTGCACCGCAGCAACACAGAGTTGGTCAACTTCGATATTCCAACGTTTTTGTTGTATAACGTTTTGAATTGTCGTTTTTATTATTAGTTTAAATACAGATGATAGTATACAGTAACTGTAGTGGAGGTGAAATGTACATCACAACTGGATAGGTACCTACATTAACGACCGCTTCAGGAAATTTACAAATTTTAACCCAACTTCAAAATTTTCGTCAAAACGTCAAAATTACACTTTTTCGATTTCCTTCGCTCCTACTGCCTCGAATACCGTGCGATTTACGATGTAGTTCTAAGTTTGACCCTCCACCTAGAATTTCTTACCAGAACGGCGGCCCGGCGGCGATTTTTTGTTTGGAAATAGTGTTTAAAGATTTCGTGTCTCAATTTTTCAAATTTCTCCAAACACGTATTTTTTTTTTTTTTGAAAACGATTGTAATTTAGAAAACTCGAGGTGTAATCGTTTTTCTCGATCCTAAGAAGATGAATTTTTAAAAGAGGCGGTTTTGTCGAATTTCCACAGCCCTTCTCTTTGGATCTAGAAAATCCGGCCCTGGATGGCGGGCAAGAAGAAGGAAAAATAAAGAACTCTTTTTTTTTAAAGTCCATCTCCAATATTAGCCGAGATATGAATTTTTTGAAAAGGCCGATTTTGCTGAAAACTACTTTTCCAGGGGCCTTTGCGCCCCTAGGATTTTTTCGACCAAACTTTCAGAAGAGCTAGAACCAACATTCCTCTGGAATCCTTGAAAATTTCGTTGCTTAATATCCATCCGCGTCCGAGCTCGAATAATCGAAAACTATTATGACCCATTTTTTTACATCTTCGATAAAAATTTTTTACCCCTTTAGCAACGAGATTGACGTCAGTCGCAATAGAATTTTCATTCATATTGGCATGAACTGTTGAAAAAATAATAGAATCCTCGTGTCGCGATGAGGTCGAAAATCCTTATCGAGGGCTCTCCTACTAGAAGAAGTTATGGAAAGATCTTCAAAGTATTTCAAATAATTTCGCCTGATGAAAAATTTTTGACCAAGCTAGATTATATTTGGTCAGTTTGGAATTGTGTAGGTAGTTTGGGATCACTCTAGTACTTCGTACATTGCATGATTCAGCAAATTTATGTAACAACCTTCCCCCCAATCCAACTGTATCTGCAACGGGCACTGAAGTGTAAGTAAGGTCGTTAGAGCTTGAGAGTTATTTCTTCTCTTCGATCTAAGACGATGTTTTGTGAGTTCTCGAATTATTGGAGGCCTTATTTTCCTCTTCTGGAGATGTTAAAAGTAGGGTGTAGATGTTATACTTGCACCAACGGAATTCTAATCCAGTGGGCGAAGTCCTGGGCAGATTTGGTTTCTCATATCCTTGAAAATTATCTTCCATCAGACCTTCACATATTTCATGGTTAGGGACTGTCACCGAATCTTTTGCCCTCCACACTGGTTCATAAAATTGCTTTAAGGCGTTAAGAAACAGTAGATATAATCTTCATGATGGCTATCAAGAAGATTTAAAACTTCACCGTCTTCATTGTCGGACTCCTACTCAGATTAATAATTTACAGTTTTTCCTTGTCCAATTCAAGTTCTTAATCTTTCTTTCCAATCGTTCCAAAAATATCTGAAGTAATTTTATCCACGAGTTTTTTTCTACATCTCCATAACCTCTCTCCAATATTTGAATATTTGACCATAATTTTTAATCGAGTCATCTAGCTAGGGCACATCTTGGATTTTGATTATTCTGATCACATTACTAATGATTAGTAGTTACTTATTAGTGTTAAAGTTTTTGACAAATTACGTCTTTGCATAAACAAGGTCCAGTTGTTCCGGGGTTTCAGTTGTCCACATACAGAAGTGACACATTTCTTTCAACTTTGCCCATTATTTTGAGATTGTATATCTGTAGTTCTTTTTTGCAAGTAGTACCTATAAGATTTCTCGCATGTTTTCATCGTAAAGCTAGATTCCAGCAAGAAAATGGTCGTTCTCCCATTTTCTTAACTCCTCCATTCTGCTGTTTTGCTATCACACTGATGAATGACGATTTAGCATCTCGTCTTGCAAAATAATATGAACTGTCATTACTCATGCTTGGTACCCAAATGAATGTAGCCATTTTGTTCTTTGCCAGGTTTTAAGTTTCGTCTGGTTGTCCTCATGTACTCTCGAGTACAGTTCAGTGTACCAGATTACCAATTCTCCTTTCAATTGTGGTCATCCATAGCCTCATATTTTGGAAATTACTATATCAAAGTCGACCTTAATTGGAGTGGATTCTAGTCATTGAATTGATCTGAAGTCAAATGACCAAGACCAAATACATTTCCTAGTTTGAAATGCGGCCAGGTCTCCTTTACTTATTTGTGAACGGAACAGATAAAACGTTTCCAAGGCCTACAACCATCAACTATGATGAGTGGATCATTTTTGGTTTAAATCCTCAGGTTGTATTAATGGCGTATCTATAGGGCCGTAGTTGCTCGCTCTTTTGTTGACCCGAGTTTTTGATCGAAGATTTTACCATTAACCATTAAGTTATTAATGGAAACTTTCTTCTTTCTGTACGTGGTTCCCCATAGCTTGCCTAGCTTGGATTTTGACCGTTAAATCCGGAATTGCATAATTTTGTAAAATTTTCAATAACTTAAGATTGTAACGAGGATGATGGTGATATACCTATAGTAGATAAGGGTAGTTTACTCTTGAATCAGTTTTGTTAATTTGACTTTTGGGAATAAGTAGGAACTTAGATAGGAATCTAGACCAAAAAGAATAATTGAAGCTTTCTCTAGATACTCTTACTTAAGGGATGAATATTGGTGTTCGAATTATCTGAAATACAGCAGGTAAATTATACAAACACAAACTGCCTTTACCACCCTTAAATATTAATCATAATAATAATAACAGTTTCCCCGTTTTACGTTACTCCCCACGGGCGGCTGACGTTACAACATCCAGAGTAAATTCGACAACTCACGTGCGAGCGTAAACCACAACGCCAGGGGGATAAAAATATAAATCCACACGGTACGCTTAGCATACGATGATAAACTACCGGTTTATAGGTTTATACGACACTACTTACGGCATTTCGATCGCGTGCAACGTGTACCCGGTGTGGTGGTTTTCTATGGATTCCCGAGCATTATGTTTCTTTTAAACCAGAGAGCCCAGTATACACGTAGGGGTGATCGAACAATTCCACAACGCACAGTCAAGAGTTTGTTTGTTGTTTTCGGTATGCCTCTAATAATTCGGCACTCGACGCAGAACAATGGACACTTTTAAATTGCCTTTATTCGCTCCATTGTGATCGCGATTATTGTGTAAAAAGACCCTTTCTTCTGCGCGATTTAATAACGGGTTGTATGCCTTAAGATTGGACTTGATTAGAGCTCGAGATCCTTATTATTTTGTGGCAGATACAGCCGAACAAAGGCGTTCTGGTGTTTTTTTACTACCGCATAAATTAATTTAATGTATTTTGGAACTCATATTCAATCAGCTTGAATCAGGAATCAGGAAAACTAATGGTCAGTAAGGCAAGGGAAATAATTTTATACATTGCTTGTAATGTTTTTGCAGTCCATTTAACCTCAAAAATGCATACGAATGTGGAAGGAGACAAATTAAAAAATTGATCAATCTTCGGCAAGATGAAACAGCAGAAGAAGTGGGGCTAGTAATTGACACCAATAAAACCTACACCAGAAATACCATTGGATCATTCTCCCAAAATAGAAACCCAAGTATAGATGATACAATGTCGATTTGATCAATGAGTTTGTGTACCTCGGTTCATTGATTAATAGTCATAACACAACAGCCGAAATAGAACGCAGTCCTTGCCAATAGATGCTACTTTGAACTTGTCTCGCAATTAAAATCCCAGAACATCTCCACAAATTTTTAACATAAGGCTATCTATTTTAGATGTTTTGGGAGGAAAATAAGGAGCTATTGAAGAAAGTTGGATATGACGGAAGAGCACTACAACTTTTAACTTTACAAGGACCGAATATCCTTAAAACAATTTTTGGCAGTTTGTTCATCTTATGAGGATGGAAGCGGATGACCCCAGAGGTTTTATTTATAGAATGGGAAGACTTCAAATGTAAGGGTACGGAGACTAAGAGCGTTGCAGGGATGCTTGGAAGCAAATGGTAGATAAGACCAAGGCCTGTGATTCGCGAAAATTGCATTCTATTCCTGTTGAACTACATGCGAAAATACATCTGCTCCAGCAATAGTACAATCCTTCAATAATCTACTTCGTGTGTGAACCATTATGCTCTAAATAAAGCTAAATATTAATATTATGTTTGACGCAATGCGACACTGAGAACGTAACTATTTTATATATTATAAAGTAACCATTCGTTAATAGGGTTTATTTTAATCAATCCTGTTTTATACTCAAACGACTATTATTAGCACGTATATTTTAGAAACTATTGTATTACACAACAATTGAAGCAATGCTTTACAGGAAATTTTGGTGAAAGTTGAAATTGTATTTATTATTAGTAACTATGCATAAACATCATTGTATGTTTAATTTCTATATTAACAAGTATTTTAGGCTCGCTTACTGAACAAGGTTGTTACAAAATCACACAGAAAATCCATTTCGTCTACCCACGTATTGAAAACACACCATATTAATTTAATGGAAGGGGTTACGTATTTGAAGAAACGCCGATTTATTTTTTTCTTAGTAGGTACTACAAAAAATTGCTTTCAAAGAGATAAAGAGAACTGAATTAACTCCAAATTGTATTCCCCAAAATTTTCTTTGCATTTAAAGGAGATCGAAACACTTTCTTTGGCGAGTTCTTTGGCGTATCAATTGTGTCTCATTTAATCGGAAGTGATACCACTCGATTTTTTCCAGGTATTTTCAAAGGAAAGGTGTCAAAATTCTCAACGCAGTGGTTTTTAAAAATCGAAAATCGTTTCAAAATGGCGGAGATATCAAATATTCGTTTACCAAAGTTGACTGTGAAAATCACATTTGCTTGGAAACAAATGACAAATTGTAGTAATTTTTATATTTTTTCTCTACTTACGATTTATTACTACTGGAAAAATAATTACCCTCTCAAAGCAGCTCCTAAGTCCGACTATAGGTGGCGGTTCAGCAATCGCCCCAGAGATGGCGTCAGTGGTATGGGAACGAATTAGGAGACTAAATTTGTGAGATGATCTAGAGGTGCATCTAGATTATGCTAGAAGGTTTATCTGCAGGTATATGATGGCCAAGAGGGCTCACTGTGGGCGGTAGAATATTGAAAAGTGAACAGAACACAACAGAAAAGGAACAGTGACTAGTAGTGAATAATAGTGGTTAAAAGTAGTAATTATTAGTGAGTTAATAAATCAGTGGTTTCGTGTTAATCTTGTTGGAATTATTGAATCCACGCTTGGGACGTTTGCTAAGTGGTGTAAACAGTTTTTGCCATATTTTTTAATTAACTCATAAAAACGCGAGCTATCCTAACTTGATCTTTATAATAATAAACTCTGGTTTTACTAAAGACTGATGACAACTGTAATTTTATTTTTCTCATCTCAATTGTGAATGGCTAGCCGATTAATACGAAAAATCCAAAAGAAAAACATAAAACCCTATTTAAACCCAAAAAACCCCAGTGGGCAGGGTTTTTTATATAAAATCCGGGTTTTTTCCAGCCCTGAAGTTGGTACACCAAAATATATACATATACTACCTATGTACGCCTTTTGAGATAAAAAATTAAAACATGTAGATATAGGATGCCAGAGCATATATTTTGGTGTACCAGGGTTGGAAAAAAAACCGGATTTTACATTTTACCTATATAAAAACCCTGCCCACTGGGGTTTTTGGGTTTTAATAAGGTTTTTATGTTTTTTTTTAAATTATTTTTCGTATTAATCGGCTAGCCAGTAGCCATTCACAATTGAGATGAAAAAAATAAAATTACAGTTGTCATCAGTATTTAGTAAAACCAGAGTTTATTTTTATAAAGATCAAGTTGGGGTAGCTCGCGTTTTTATGAATTAATTAAAAAATATGGCAGAAACTTGCATATACGAAAATTATCCAGATTTTCCGCCATATTTTCTAGCATTCGGAATCTTTTCCAGCGTATCTTTTGATGCCTGTCGTCGTTGCAAAATTCTCAGCTGCAAAATGGTGGAAAATACTTAAAGCAAAAAATGAGATATCAAAAAACCTACGTTAGCATAAGTGATACAATTTTTTTTTATATAAAATTCCGGACGCAACACATTTGAACGATATGCCAATTTACAAATTATAGCATTAAAATTTAATTACCATTTTTATAATTCGCAACATTAACCTTCGCTGGAATGTTAATTTTTTGTAAATTTGCAAAATAACGTTCGTTAATTAATATAAATTGCTAATAATTAAACAATGTTATAACGGCTATTTAAGAATTTGGTTCTTAATTATTTACTCTCCCAGAAAAGAGGAAATAAATATAAATAAAATAATGCAGCTGATTTAATTTTTTTTAAAGTTTGCATTAAAAAAACATATATTTATGTACTGCATATCCTGAATTAAGTGTAATAAGTAAACAAAAGTTCATTGGTTCCAAAAATCGAGAAAGAGCCCCGTGACGTGATTTATTCTAAATAAAATTTGCAAGCCTCGATACCGCCATTTGTTTTGAAATTATTCCACCTATTGATTTTGTAGCACATCTCTTCCTTAAATATTTTAAATTCTTGATGTTTCGACCATCTTGTCGGGCTTTTCTCAGGTGATACAAATGGCCAATAGTTTGTCAACCCATTTGAACAGTTAATTCAGTTAGGACAGTCTTTTGCAAAGTGATTACACCTTGCTTGTTAAATATTAATAATTAATAAATGTACCGAACGCGCTGAGTTTTCCGCTGATAAATCACGTGAAAGCACGCACGTTTCTGCATAAATTTAACAAGATGTTGGAATCTTTGGTTAACTACGCTGGTTCAAATATGCACTCACCAATGTCTAATTCAACTTTTAGCGCGTCCCACAAGTATCCCAAAAATCCCAAACCATGGGCTTGGATATAATCATTATCTTCAGAATACAGTCTTCATTATTGCTTTTCTAAAAGAACTGCGTAGACTGTGTGCACGTCACGCTGATGAACCCTACGTATACTATATGCCCGTTGCCTACTCCGATATATTAATAGGGTAATTAATTATGTATTATTTATGATTTTGATACGGTCAACGGTTACGGAGACTTAAGCTACGAGCCGCTATCCATCAAGCAAGGCGATTTTTATATGTTGTCTTCACGCAAATAAAATGTTGGATTGAAGCAAAATAATTTGCAATACTGAGATCAATTGCGGTCAATGCTAAAGATATTTTTAAACACTGTTGTGGTTCACTTGGCGATGAAACTTACTCCCCATATTAATGTTTTTAGGTATCATTTTGGACCAACCTTTAATTATGTCTTTTGCTTTACCCTGTTTGCTTTTTGGCTGCACTTTTGACTGGGATCATAAAGGCAAACCGATAATCACCATTTATTCCAATCACATGACTTTGGACCCTGTATCTGTCATCATAGAAAATTACTTTCGTAGTACTTAATAGATTCGTTTTCTGTAATTCCATTGGCTGGAATTTTAAAAGTAAAACGCCCCCATTCCATCATCTCTAAAAAATACCCTGGACTGAAATTAAGTTGTCGGAAGAATTAATTTCGGAAACAACTATGTGTGGCTATCTGTGGATCTTTGTCGTAAAGTTAATTCGGTGTTAAACATCATTTAAATGTTGCATGTTCATTTCGGCGGTAATTAAAATTTTTGTACAAGCCACTGACGTTGTGATGCATGCGAGATCCGAGATTTTGTAATAAATTTTGCCGAAAGTAACGAAGGTAAACATATTTTTTTTGGCGCTTTAAAAATAATGTAATTGGGTGGATTAATGTACTGATATGAAAAACACACCACGCTATTTAAATCCGAAATCAAGATTGTATTAATGGAAATTTAAATACAGTTTTGCAGTGAAGATTTTGGTTGTCTTGGAATAAGTTACCCAGTTTAGGCATGTTGCTTGTGCTATTTTACAAGTGCGTTTCGTCCACTGATTTTCTCATGAAGGCCATAGACACCAAGAATAAATTTTAACCTTTCGCTTTATTTCCTGGTAGGCTATTTTTATTTTTTGAATTTTTATATTTAATGGTTCTTGCGTATAATGGCTCTTCTTCAAAGTGAGGTTATGGCGAGCTCCAGAAAATCGAATTTTGTCTGCAGGTCTTAATGCTTAAGCAATCGGAAAGTTTTTTTGATATCTTCGTTTTCTAATTGCCTATCGATATGTCGATATGTCATAAATTTTAGATTTTTGCTCTTAATTTTTCAAAAATTTATTGGACTTTTCTTTAATGATGACGATTTCTTCAGCTCCACATAGTTGAAATCTAGCTTAGTGATTTGTTCAGGACTGACTGGGAAAAAAATTTTGTGAACAGAAAACGGATTTTTCTAAAAAGTACATATCAAATATAATTTTTCTGAAAAAAATTTCCCCCAAAAGAACTAAAATGAATTTTCCTGAAAATTATTAAAATTAATTTTTCCTTCTGAAAAAAAAATTTAAGTGAAAAAAAAACGAAAAAAATTTGTGAACAGGAAACATATTTTTCTAAAAAGTACAGAGTGATCATTTTAAGTGCCTCACTCGATTTTCCTGCTTTATTCTTCACCTAGGAAAAAAATTCTAAAACCATACTTGTGTACTTTTTTCCGAGGAATACGATTCAGAAAAGATAAAAACAATTGAATGTCAAAGAAAAAAGTTATGGCCGAAAAACTGAAAAGGAAAGAATATACACCCTGTGTATTAATGCGGAAATGGATATGTGACATTTCACTGATTGTAAATGTGTATCAGATACACATTTTTCACTTCCGGTTTGACCGGAAATTGCTTTAATTTTTTTATTTTAAGTGATACACCCTGTATATTGAGCTCAGTTTAAAGAACATTTCTTTCTGAATTCAGCAATATATAACATATTATCATTATTGGGGTTTAAATTTAAAATAACACAAATATACAGGGTGATTCAAATTCGAGGGCAACCATGGGTATCTCCCTTATTATAAGTGATAGAAGGTACGTTTAAATTTGTTGTGCATGTTTGAACCCAACAATATGCCGTTGAGAAATCAAAAGAATCTTTTTTCGTTTTTGAGATTTTTTAAAAAAACTTAAATTTGCTGTTTTAAAAAACTAAACGCGCTTTCTTAGAGCAACTTTTTCAGCTCTACATGATGATTGTTACAGATTTTTAATACGACGTTTCGTCTTCTTTAAATCATCATCAATTTTTTTATTTCTTATTATTACTGTAAGAAAAGCCTTTAATTTAAAATTTCAGCTTTACTTATAACCGTAATGTAGTCATATTATACATTTTTCAAATCACAAAAAAATGTTCTATTTAATGATGCAGAAATCCAATATGGCGTCCATAAGAAATAAGAAAATTGATGATGATTTAAAGAAGATGAAACGTCGTATTAAAAATCTGTAACCATCATCATGTAGAACAGAAAAAGTTGCTGTAAGAAAGTGCTTTTAGTTTTTTTATTACTTTTCAAATAAGTCTAATAAAAAATAAAAACAAAAACGTCAAATTTCAGTTTTTTTTAAAAATCTCAAAAACGAAAAAAGATTCTTTTGATTTCTCAACGGCATATTGTAGGGCTTAAACCTCGGCTTAAACATGCACAACTTTGCCAAATTTAAACCTACCTTCTATCACTTATAATAAGCCAGATACCCATGGTTGCCTTCGAATTTGAATCACCCTGTATGTTATGAAATAAAATCATCCATGAAAACAAACAAAAGCATTTAAATTATTTTTTATTTATTTCAAAAACTAAAGAATATAAGTTATTATCTCGGTTATTATGCTATATCTTCTTTTGTTTTTGAAATAAATAAGTAGGTAATTTAAATGTTTTTGTTTGTTTTCATTGATGACTTTATTTCATAACATATATTTGTGTTATTTTAAATTAAAACCCCAATATCTTATTAAATATGAAAGACAATGATGATATGTTATATATTGCTGAATTCAGAAAGAAAAGTTCTTTAAACTGAGCTCAATATACAGGGTGTATCATCTAAAATGAAAAAATTAAAGCAATTTCCGGTCAAACCGGAAGTGAAAAATATGTATCTGATCCACATTTACAATCAGTGAAATGTCACATATCCATTTCCGCAAAATATACAGGGTGTATATTTTTTTCTTTTTCAGTTTTCGGCCATAACTTTTTTCTTTGACATTCAATTGTTTTTATCTTTTCGGAATCGGATTCCTCGGAAAACAAGTACGCAAGTATGGTTTTTGAATTTTCTTCCTAGGTGAAGAATAAAGCAGAAAAATCAAGTGAGGCACTTAAAATGATCACCCTGTACATAATATAATTTTTCTGAAAAAAATTTCTCCGAAAAGAATTAAAATGAATTTTCCTGCAAATGGTTAAAATTAATTTTTCTTTCTGAAAAAAAATAAAAATAATTTATTAAAAAGAATTAAAAATAAATTTTCTGAAAAAAAAATTTGATTTTATTTTATTAACCAATTTTTAAGTAAAGCAAAAACGTCTATTGTCAGTGGAAAAAATCGAGAGAATAGTGATTTATGTATCAAGGCATTAAAATTTAACTTTTTATCGTGAACGTGGAATACCACATGAGTGATAAAAAGGAACTTTAAACTTTTTTTTAATCCAGAAACTGTGAAATTAAGATTAATTAACTCGAATTAACTCTATATTTTAAATAATTTTCAGTGACATTAAAAATGTCATAATTATTTAAAATTTCAAGTGACATTAGGAAATGTCATACCTAATTATTTTTAAATGTCAAATGGGGATATTTTTTTGTAAGAAAATCATTATTTTTAGCAATTATACCTAATAGTGATAATACAATTATTCTGAATTTAAAAAACTATTTATTTACTTATTACAACATAATTATTGTCACAAGCAATGAAAAATGTATGTTTACGTTTATCTGTCACCTCGACAACTACAAAAATCGTACATTAGCGGATTACTTTAATGACTATTTCTATCACTTTAATGGCGATTTTGGAGTACTTTAATGCCGATTTAAAAAAAATGCATGTTATTTTACTTCCAACCTGTTCTAATCGCATTTTCTTAATAATTTAGGTCATTTATTTTTTACGAAAGCAAACAGACCCACAAACGTAACCAACTGCAACTGACCTAAACATTTATTTAGGAGATTAACCATGAATATGTTTATGGGCAGAGAAGTGAAACAAGTTACAAGTTTATTATCTGGCTAATTGGTTAGAAAACTAAGCTTTTGCCTAAACTACCTACTTAAAGTTCGCTATCAGTTATGATGGATCAGAAAGTGTTTCCATTGGAACTGCGACACGTAGACGTAATTAGTAAATGTGCGGCGTTTATTTTTGCTGAACCTGGCAGATAACGGTCATAACAAAATGGCAATTAAAGTGTTTCAAGCATTTATCGGCCTGAATGTAATTGTGATTCTCTCTAGAGAATATTCTTAAAATAGTCCCTGGGAGTTGTTTCTTTCTATTATTGCAAGAGAGGATGTAGCCGCTACCTGATACTATGAATGAGACAGACGGAATCCATGCCGGATGCTGTACGGGAATCATTTCAATTTCTAGCAACTAGAAGCGAAAGTTTAGCATTTCCCATGTGAACGTATCCAAGTTTGTTTTACGAATGAGCGACTGTCAATATTTGGCAAGGACCTAATCAAATTCGATTTCAAAAATTTCGAACTTTGAAGTAAAAAAAAAATGATACTATAAATCTATCTACTGGCATTAACTACAATAAATGTTCGCATTGATCGTCAACGCATAACAAATTACAGCGAAAATTGCATATTAAATTATCACAAAAAAAACCGTGGCTAGTATAGGTATATTACAAAAATGGAGTACATATTTGTAATCATCATTTTAATAATTGTGCAGATTTGCGAACAAAATGACCGTCCAGGGCCGGGTATTATACGTAAGGAAGATATATAAAATTTTATAGTCATGCAAAATCGCAGGATTAATTAGGCACATTATCTTGATGATAATTCCTTTACATTACAAAACAAACATATACATAGCCGTATTAACATACTGGATACGCGAAACTGAACTCGCTGCTACATATAAGGAATTTTAGCTGTTCTTCCTTGTTATCTAAAATTCCTCACGCGCTGCCTTCTTTGCCGGCATGCAATGATTATTATTATTATATTCAGTTACAACTTTCTCGTAAACAGAATCAAGTACGCTTCATATCCAGCTCCTAGTTAGTGTAACATGATCGCCATTACTGTGATATTTTCTCGTTATTCGATAGCGGAATCCTGCGGTAGATTGTAATTAGATATTTGACACACATGTTAAAGAATTACAAAAAATAACAGTTGTCAGGATATTTTGATTAATAATTTTGCACAATTTTGCACACCCCAGTTTCAAAATGGGATGGAAAATAAGGTAGGAAAGGAATGCAAACTTGACGCCTATTACCAATCGCCTAATTTTGCACATGTCATTTGATTCCAAATTTAGCGAAAATGATCCAGAAATTCGACTCATTTTTTTCAATATGTCAAAAACTATGGCGCTTATTTTCATAAAATTTTAACACATGTTGAACAGTAGATGTATTACAGTCGCCTAGTTTTTTTTTTCAAAGTGTTTAAAAAGATACTTTTATAGCACATATTGTTAGAGACAGAAAACAAGTGAAATTATATGGATCCGAAACACGTACTTACAATTTTGTATTACTTGCAATAGATGAAATTAAAAGCGAGCACAAACCTCAAACCTCGATTTTTCCCTTTTTAAAATACGGATTCCACCAACGTAATAGTTACAAACCTGAAATTGTTTCCACATTCTATTATGACAGGTACTTAATATACAAGTAGGTCAATATTAGCTTAAGGTATTTATTTTAATTATAATAAAAGTTTTACTTTCAGAAGTTAATCGAAAGTAATCGAGTTCTTGGTCAGTGTGATAGTTTTAGTTCGGAACGATCAATTATTGATCAATGCGTCCTAGTATATTCAATATCACTGGTGGTTATGTAAGTTATTCAATAGATAGCGATCATAAAATGCATTTTATATAGGCTGTGAAAAAAAATTCGTTTTTTTTTTGTTAAGCTCTTTTGTTGGTAGGTAGGACAATCCAATTTTTAATAGCAAGCAACAGTAGCAACATCACTTAGCAATAGTAATATTAATCTATGCAATAAAAAATTTAAAAATGTATCCAATTATTTTAAACCAATGCTGCGGAAGCGCCATCTATATTTCGCAACCAGCAATTATTATTGCGTTATACCTCAATAATTATTTCACTCAACGCCGTCAATGAGTTTACTTCCATTGTGCGTGGATATTGGATGTGTGTCCGTTGTCTTTTTCTCGCGGTGTAACAGGTATTATTGAACTTTTTCTTTTGTGATTTTTTTTTAAAGAATTAAGAATAATTTAAAAAATATTTCCTGAAGAAAATTTAAAAAATATTTTCTGAAGAAAATTTTAAAAATATTTCCTGAAAAGAAATTTTTCTGCAACGAATTAAAATATCTTTTCTGAAATAATTAAAAGGATTTTTCTGAAAAGAAATATAAATAATTTTCATAAAGAATATGATAGTTCCATATATTTTAACAGCTATCTACAACCTTTATTTTTAGAGTTAGATGTTAATGTGAACTATTTAATTGGCGAATCAAGGTAAAACAAAATGGCGTCTGAAAGTCGAGAAATAGACACAACATTTGTTTTTTTTTTCAATGGAACGCCCTGTACATTTTTGCATAGTTTGAGAGACCGTTTTTCTCTGATTCCAAAATAGTTATTTTCCTAACAAGTGCGGAAAGTTGCACTTTTCCCCAGGCGACTGCCGTTGACCGAACGACGCGAAGCGGAGTTCGGTCAAGCAGTCGAGTGCGGAAAAGACAGTTTCCGCATGTGTTAGGAACAATATTTTTCCTAGGAGCGTGATGAATACATTTTTTACTTAATTAAGAAACTAGACTCTACTTTAAAAAGATGCTACTGTTTGACTTGACGTTTGTTAATTGTTATGTGACTGAGAAACGTCATAATGAGACAGTCATGACTATATGCTACGTGATTTTTTTATATTTAGGAGCTACTTCAAAAGAGTTAGTGTAAATAGAAATTATTTAATTTCATTAAATTTGTATAAAATTACCCAAAAATGCAAATAAAAATATAATTACTTTTCCGCACTAGTGCGAAAAAATACGTTTTTCCGCACTAGTGCGGAAAAGTGATACTTTCCGCACGCTCGTAGGAAAATATATAATATGTTGATCTTTTGCTGTATCCGTTCTGGAAATATTATGAAAAACAGTAACGCATGGAACATAGATTGTCTGAAAAAAAATATATATATTTCTGATAATTACTAACAGTTTACTTTCTGATGTTCTTTTGTTTTATTTGTTATCACCAAAAATTATTTCACATCAAAATCAAAATTTTTTATCAGTTTTTTCATATTTCTATAAATAAATTCTATAGTAGGTGGCAAAATTGCTGAGTGACAAATAAAATTAAGTTTTTCCACATCTGAATAACCCATTTTAATGTATTTGGGATTATGCATTATGGTAAACTGTCAAAAATTATCATTTTGTACAGAACTGTCCAAAACTATTTCTTAAAAGAATTAAAACGATTTTTTCTAAAAGGAATTAAAAATAATTTTTCTAATAATTTTTTTCAGGATAGAATTAAAACGATTTTTAAGAATTAAAAATAATTCTAACAATAATATAAAAAATATTCCGACAAAAATTTAAAAATTATTCCTGAAGAGAATTAAAAAGAATTTGTTTCTGAAATGAATTAAGATAATTTTTCTGACATAATTACTTAAAATAATTTTTCTGACATAATTACTTAAAATAATTTTTCTGAAAAGAAATATGAATAGTTTTCATAAAGTAAAGGGTAGGTCCATATTTTAACAGCTAGCTACAGCCTTTATTTTTAGAAATATGAAAAAAGTGTAAAAATAAAAATTGTAGATTTTAATATGATCTATCTATTGGCGAATGAAGGTAAAATAAAATGGCGTCAGAAATTAAAGAAAAAGACACAACATTTTTTTTAATGGAAGGCCCAGTACATTTTTGCATATTTTGAAAGACTTTTCCCTGATTTCAAAAATATAAATATATATAATATGTTGTCATTTGCTCTATCCGTTCTGGAAATATTGTGCAAAACAGTAGCGCATGGAACATAGGTTGCCATGAAAAAAAAATGACAAAATATTTCTGATAATTACTGAGTTTACTTTCTGATGTTCTTTTGTTTTATTTGTTGTTATCACCAAGAAATATTTCACACCAAAATCAAAAATGTTTTTTACACTTTTTTCATATAAATAAATTCTGAGGTAGGTGTCAAAATTGCAGACTGACAAATAAAATTAGGTTTTTTCACATTTTAATGTGTTAGGGATTTTGCATAAAAATCCGGTGGTAAACTTTTTAGTTATCATTTTGTACAGGACCGACTAAAAATATTTCTTAAAAGAATTAAAACGAATTTTTCTAAAAAGAATTAAAAATAATTTTAAAAAAATTTTTCTCGACAAGAATTAAAACGATTAGGTACATATTTCTGAAAAGTATTAAAACGAATTTTTCTGAAGAAAATTAAAAATAATTTTTCTGAGAAAATTTGAAAGCAATTTTTCTAAAAGGAATCAAGTACTTAAAAAGAATTTTATTAAAATGAATTAGAAAAAATGTTTCTACATAATTTTTCTAGTAATTTCTTTCAGGATAGAATAAAATGAATTTTTCTGAAAAGAATTAAAAATAATTCTAACAATAATTTAAAAAATATTCCCTGGAAAAAAATTTAAAATTATTCCTAAAAAGAATTCAAACAAATTTGTCTGAAAAGAATTAAAAAGAATTTTTCTGGAACAATTTAAAATGATTTTTCTAAAACATATTAAAAGAATTTAAATTTCCATTAAAAAAAAATGTACTTTTTCTAAAATATTTAAAAAATGTTTCCTGAAAGAATTCAAACGCATTTTTCTCAAAAGAGTTAAGAACTTTCCTGAAAAAGATTAAAATAATTTGAAAAGAAAAAAATAGGATTTTTCTAAAAAAGAATTAAGAATTTTTGTAAAAAGCATTGAAGAGCATTTTTCTGACAATGAAAGAGAATTTTTCTAAAAAGAATTGAAAAGAGTTTTCCTCGTAGTTTTCTAAAAAGAATTAAAACGAATTTTTCTGAAAAGAA
Source organism: Rhagium mordax (assembly GCA_963680705.1). Classification (NCBI taxonomy): domain Eukaryota; kingdom Metazoa; phylum Arthropoda; class Insecta; order Coleoptera; family Cerambycidae; genus Rhagium; species Rhagium mordax. Next base: position 125,737,898 of record OY796656.1, on the reverse strand, counting down.
CTAAAAACCAACTTTTTTGTAATTTGGCGACGAAATATGGATATTCAAATTTAAGGTAAAGTAAGATTAATTTTCTCCGTTTGATAATATGTACTTTTTTTTTTGTTTTTGGTGTTTAGAATGTTCCTGAAAGATGTTTTGTTGTAAATTTTCTATTAAAAATGTTTAATACGAGTCTAATACTTATCTACATATTTTTGGGAGTACTTATCGAACCATAATGAGTCGTGAAAATTCGCCAGGAAGCTGACACTCGTTCAAAAAATGGATACTCAAACCCACCCACAAATTGCCAAAACTTAACCAGATCGCTGTAAAATTATCAAATTGTATGATCTTATTGGGATCCTGTATGTCCCTAAAAGACCTTATTAATGTGGTTGTTTTTCATCAGTACAATAATTCACGTAGCGAAAGAAATCACATCGATTTGGTTTTTTAGAAAATGAATTAAAAGAAAAGCATGTCTAGTTAACTATTGTATTAGGTAAGAAGCGTCATGTTAACGTCGTTATTGAAAGAAAGAATGGTCGAAACAACGCGGAAGTTATTGAAGGATATAAATGATACGAAGCAAGTGAATGATTATAAAAATTATTTTCGTATGAACGAAGAGATTTTTAATAATTTATTGCGAATGGTAGAATCAAGTCTAATCCGGAAAAAGACGCACTCACCCAATAGACGATCATTACTACTGACAGTATCCCATCGTTCGTTAATAAATTACGCTCGAATATCAAAATATTGATATCTGCTTCATTACTTGTCATCGTTCCATTTCTGTAGACTTATTTCTATATCTAATGTGGCGCCGCTAATATAAATCTAACCCCTTCACCCTTTTGACTGAACTAGTGTGTCCTATTTCCCATTTATTCGCCTATTCTGCACCTCACTACCAGATCCTTGTCTTTAAAGAACAAATAACTTCTTTAAAATATCAGTTGGTCGAAAAGAAAGAGGAGAAAACCAAATGGTAGAAACTGATATCCTACAACACCAAGTATTGCACTTAAACCATTAACCAAGTTGTGCTATTGAGAACTTTACTTGCATGTTAGGCACAACTTATTGAAGAACCACTGATAGTTCTAAACAATGGAATATTTTTATACTACATAGTCTACAGTTCACTTCAACTAGGTAACTGTAAACCATAAATTCATAGTCAATTTAAAAAATCCACAAGACAAGCGTACAAGTAAGCGGACATACACATACATACACTTTTTTTGCCGGATGCCTTCGTCTTGGTAGTGTATTAAAATACCAAACCCAGAATTCTTAGCCACAATCCAGAGACACATCTACAGACACAAGCATTTATCCCAATAAACACATCATTCACATATCAGATGAATATATATTTCGGCACAATCTTAAGATTCCTTGTCGTCTCCGAAGTGGAGCAAACTGCACTTGGACGCTGCGTTCGGGTGCATCACACTCTCGGCAAGGCGTCGCTGGCATGACGACGGTCTAGACGTCTGCGACCTTGCTGGAAATAGCCGAGACGCCGGAAGACTCCGGCCTCTGTCCGGCATTCCCGGCCCCATCTGCTTTTAGCCATTCGACGTAGACGTTGGCCAAACGAAATGGCTCTATCTCAAAGTCAAGTACGCTCTCCTAGGTTCTCGCGGATTCAATGCACCCACGGCAAAGCACCATGCACAACAGTTTCGACACGAACCGTGCCGCACGGTTTTCTAATTAGTTAAGATTTATTGCCAAAATAAATTCCTTCAAAATGCAAATCACTTCCGACTTGGCCGCATAGCCGCTAAGTTATGTTCCAGCTTGACCTTGCTTACGTATGTATGTTAGAAGAGTTCATTAATTTATGGTAATCCGAGTTCATTATAAAATCGCCAAGAAATGCGGAAATTGGTGAGATTAAAAACAGTGCAATGTACTGAGTGATTGCTCACCTCTAACAGTGCTGTTATAAAAACAAACATTCCTCACGAGTGCGAGTGGTGTGCTTTTTCGTTGAACTACAAGCCCTATCGTTGCTCCTTGAGGCACAGTTTTATTGACGCAGTTAATAGTAATATTTATTGTTTTAATAATAAAAGAAGTAACCGCTTTGATTTATTGTGGTTTAACGTTGTACTCAATTTTTATGGTGCATCAATAAAACGGGTCTTAATATATTGTTTGAAAGTCAAATATACAGTAGTCTCGGTTTGTTTGGTTTTGTTTTCTGTACACTACACGCTTTCTTTGTAAGTGTACACAGTGTAACTATACGGTGGATAAATCTTCAAACACAAACGGTATTCTAAATTTATTTATCCAGAGCAAATCGAGTGACTTTGATTTGTATTTATGTAGGTACTCTTCTAGCCACCGTACACATCGGAAAGATAACACGGTGGAATATTTACATTGGAAACCACGTGCACTCTGTTTACATTAGGGGCACTTGATATCGATACGTTCACCTCTTACTCGCGGTATTCAGCCGTAGTATTTATAACAACTTACCTGATTTACATCGTCCATTATTGTTACATATATATATTGATAGGTGCTGCTGCATAAATTAAGGCAAGTTCTGCCAATGGAGCAGGGCCGGGCTGAGTCTAGCGGCAACATTAACCAATTTGTCCCAAAAAAACGAGGTTAAAGTGGCATTCGAATAAACTTTCTTTTTTGAAGACGTGAAAACATGTCAAGATGTATTTTTTTTTTTTTGGAATATCGGTTATTTATAAGTTGAGCTTTAAATAAATATTAAACAATATCATCAGTTTAAATATTTGATAAAGTGTATAGGGTGTCTCATGTAAAAGGCTCACTCGATCTCCTGACTTTGTTAATGGGCTAAAATGAAGAACCAAAATCTGTGTGAGGAATCCGATAGTAAGGTTGAATAATCAATAGAACTTCTAATATACGAGGTATTGCCAAAAAACTGATTTTCCTAATTTTTTTCACCTTGTATATTATTACGGAAATCGATATGGTATAGTATTGTGGTTATAAAGGCATATGCCAATTATACATCTAACTTCCGGTTTAGCCGGAAATAGCTAACATCTGACAATTTTTTTACACAACCTGTATATTATGAAATAATTGAAAAGTAGCCAATCTCCTGATTCCAAAAATGTATAACACATGTCCATTATCTTTAGTAATTTTCGAGAAATTTGCAACAAAATGCGATAAAGTAGTTTTTCTGAAAATTCATAAAAAACTAGAAACTAAAAAAATTAAAACTGCCAAAGATAATGGACATGTCATATATTTTTGAAATCAGGAGATTGACTACTTTTCAGTTATTTCATAATATACAGGTTGTCGCCAAAATTTTGTCGGATGTTAGCAATTTCCGGTTAAACCGGAAGTTAGATATATGAATGGCATATCCCTTTATAACCACAGTAATATACCATATCGATTTCCGCAATAATATACAGGGTGAAAAAAATTTTAAAATAGTTTTTTGACAATACCTCGTATATTACAGGTTCTATCGTTTATTTAACCTTACAATCGGATTCATCGGATACATGAGAATAGATTTTTTTTTTTAAACTGGTTAATTTGAATCTCGATTTGAATATTTTTTAGATAAATCGAATTTTTTGGATAGGAATCTCAAGGAATGTGGTAATAAATCAGAAAAGGAAAGAAATAATTTATGAAATGCCACAAATAACATTTAAACAATATTTATGAGAATAGATGTTGGTTTTTCATTTTAGCCCAACAGTAAACCCAGGACGCCTTACATGGGACACCCTGTACATGACAGATCCGAACCAAATCATTAAACGGTCTACTCTGCAAAAATTGCAAGAAGTTTATAAAAATTTAAATAATATTTGTAGGTAGATATCTGAAAATCATTATTGAGAAAAAATGACGACTCTCCTATAAAATTATTGTGTATCAATGATATAGTAGGTACTTTACTTTTGAACCGATTTCATAATTTTGAAATGCTGTGACCTTGATTCATAATTTTTTGCTTTTTTTTTTGGGAAAATTTGAAAGAAGTTCAAAAATATTTTTCAAAAATTTAACAGATCATGTTTCAGTACCCTAGAAATTGTTCAATCCCATATTTTTTATAGATGTCTGTGGTAAAATAAATTTCAAAAGATGAATGAAATTTGAATTGTTTCTTTAAAGATATTTGGAATAAACGTTTTAATAAAAAGTAAATGCGTGAAAATTACTAGTACAGTCAATTTATTGTATAATATACCAGGTGTCAAAATTCGTAGAAAATGGTTTTAGGCCATCCCTCGTATATTTAAAATCTAACAATTTTCCAAGCGGATTCGGAATTACGAAAGAAAATGGGATATCCTAACATAAGTAGGTACATAGTTAAATTTTTGTTAATTTTAATAATAAAGCTAGAAATTTCCACCCGCAATAAATCCGATCCCTGTACATACAGGGTGTTATTGAAAAAATTTAACTGCATGTTATTTTTGATGTTTTAAAACAAGTACAGCATAAATAAATTGAATATCTGAAGAAAAAAAAGCTAGTTAAAAATCCGAATAATTATTGTATTTGTTTGAGAACCACTTATAAAAGATTGCTAGCTGTCAAAAAATTATGTTTAGCTTCACCATAAATTAATATCATGTCGACAATTTTAGAATTCGAATAAACATGACGACGGTCATGATCTTTGTTGTCATCCATAACACACACCTCGATACTCGATACATACACTTAAAATGGGGTACAACTGTTTCCAGTGGCTATCAAACATTTTATTGTAACTTTATTTGAAGAAATGAATGACTTTTGATTAGAAGAAATTCGTCATTAGATGTATGTGACTATGAGTTTTTTTCTGTTAAATTTTCTTCCTAAAGTTCAATAACACCCTGATATATTTTATCTTCTATTTGTAGACATGTTACACATATATGCAACCAATTTGTTACCGCAGTGGGTTAGAACGTGTGTGGCGTGCATGCTTGAGCAGAGTGGGTTCGATTCCCAACTTTTTTTATAGAAATAAAAAACAGCAGTAAAAACACGTATTGTTGCCTTATTTTAAGCATATGAATATATTAATAACTGGGTATATATTATAGCAAAAAATTTATATTTATTTAGGATATACGGGGTGACTACGAAAGTATTGCCTACAAAACTTAGTTATTATGAAACATGGATTTTTCAAATTAGAAGCAGGAATAATAGGTCAATAAACCCAGCGTATGACAAAATTGTGCTATTGTACTACTTCCGGTCTAACCGGAAGTGAAGCCAACTATCTTATTTCCCACGGAACACTCAGTGTATTTTTGCATTTTTTTGTGCGTCATGGAATTCTCTTTCCAGCGATGTGTCACAAGTTGGCATTTATTTAAATAATGGCGTCGAAAATGTGAAAAAGCTGAAAAACGCGAATAGGCCACTGCGGGCTAAAATTCTGCTGGGGTTTCCGTTTTTCTACATTATCGGCGCCATTTTTTAAACATATGCCAACTTGTGACATATCGCTGAAATCAGATTTTCATAACGAACAAGAAAATTGTACAGGGTGTTCCGTTTAAAATAAGAAAATTGATGCCACTTCCGGTTAGACCAAAGTAGAAGGTATTTTTTGAACAATTATGTCAGATTCTAGCTTTAGTGACCCAGGATCCACGTTCCATATTTCAAAAGTCGATTTTTCATAATAACCTAATTATTCCGTAGGCAGTACTTTCGTGACCATCCGGTATATCATTTTTACGGTTTTACAATTTTAATCCGTATTGTGGATTGATTTCTCAAAGCTTCTAAGTAGACCATAACCAATTTTTATATATTTTGATTGAACTAAAAAAAATTCTAGAACTGTCACCACCGCCTCAGGCCGTCTGCGCGTCCAAAATCAAGTATTGAGATTGAATACACTCACTGAACGCCACCCCCGTCTATTAATCTTGTTTTGTGGATTGCCACAGGGTCTCTTAAGCAGTTGGCAGAATTGATGGAGCATGATTAATGATGTGTCAACCGATTGAGCAGCGCATTTGTTAGAAAGGGGTTGTTATGAAAATCAGATCTCACCCTTTCCATAACTTATTAATTAGGGAGGCGAAAAGGTTATCTCGGTTTCTAATTAATAATTTCGTGGGAAGTAATCTGATTATCCTCAAGACGGTGTCAAGATTAATGGCGTCGTTGACAGGTCGCAAATTTCAACTTAGCGCACTCCCGGGAACTAATTAATCACCAAAATATCCGCGCGCCGTTTTTTTGATGTTATAGCAGCGAAAGTGTGAGTATTACATGACGGTCGGTTGCTCGTACAAGAAATTAGTAGTATTAGTTTTATCGTACTATCCTCCTGATGGTTTCCAAAAATAATGAAAGAGCTAAAGAGCATGCACGTTTTCTTGGGGATAACGTATTTTGATTAGTAGCCGCAATTAATGGATTATGTGGCAAGTTAAACATTTTTAATTTCAGTATTTTTGCTTTGAACGCTATGAATCTGTTATTTGTAATTCAATGTTTTATAACATATAGTTATGAAAAGTTGTTGTTTTAAAACAGATTCGACAATGATTGCGCTTCAAAGTGGTTGTTTTAAAACAGATTCGACAATGATTGCGCTTCAAAGTGGTTTTATTAATTGGTTTGCTTTGTACGCAATGAATTTCGTTATATATAGATAATTCAACGTTTTATGACATGTAGTTATGAAAAGTAGCTGTTTTAACAATAATTGCATTCTAAAGAGGTTTTAATGATTTTCACGTGCAACAAATTTTATATTTGTATGGTCGGAAGTAGAACGTCAATATAAATATATCAAATTGGATATTGTTATTGTTATGCTTGCATAAAACCTGAATAATGTCGTAGACAAAAAAGTTACAAAGAACTGTTTCAGTATCTTTCAACCACGAAGCTATGCTATCATTTCTTGAAGTGTACAATTAGCATTGCTTTGGACACTAATAGCAGAGTTATGGAATTCACTACGTGTCGTGTGGTCTTTCAGTCGCCAAGATCGATTGTGCAATTAATATTTTATAGTCTGTAAAATAGTCTAGCGGCGTTGTAAATCGGAGTGGAATTGAATGGTAAACACTATTATTCAATTTCAAGGTCACATAAAAAGTACGTAGTTCACATGCATCAAAGTATCTGCTGTGGCAAAAGTTGCCTACAAGGGAGGGCGGCTGTTAATAAGAGAGAGTTTGTAACACGCCGTGTATCTCTGTGTGTGAGAGGTCGATTGCGAGCTACTCAATGACATTCTCTCGCGTCTGTATTGCGTTGTCGCAAGTCATTCATAAGTGCAACTACTTGTCTCGACTAGTCTTGCATTGAGCCGTGGTGTACGCCCGCAAGCGAACACATGTGCCGGACCCCGTTACGCCTCATTGGCTGCTCTAGGCTATCGGACAGGTTGTCGAAGGCCTTTGTCACTTTCTTCCATGTTCGTTTGCGAAATAGAAACGCTCTTTGTTTTGTAGCGTTCGGAATAAATTATAGGTATTAGTATCGATGATGGTGAGTCTGAAGAAACGCAGAAATATTGGGGGAACCAAACGCATTTGAGATTTCCACCCTTGAGGCAGGTGTGTAGGAGAGCATGTGGTCGCCGGAAAGGGAAGTGACGTTACATAGCGCCGCCACCGTGACCATATAGGAGGAAGTTCATGTTTTGTGCTGTGATTTACCTTGTCGCCACTGACCTGCAGCTACTCCGCCGGTGCTGCTGGACAGGCTTTTGGTTCGCCGATTGAAGTTAAGTAACGCACCCGCGAACAGGAAACGTACAATTTAACGGCGGGAAAGATATGATTCAGTTCCGTAATTGATTTTACGCCTTTTGATTCCCACCGAAAATATCATAAACACCAAAACACACAGCACAAACGTTTAAATGGTCGTCGTCAACATTGGTCTCTTGTTGTAAAGATTGGGATGCAATATTCTCTTTTGCTATTTCAAGGGAATTAAGTCTTACGGAGATAACTCTCCCACACCATTTGCGTTGTAAAATATTTTTGTAAAGCGCATTTTCTCACGTTCCGTCGTCCGTGTTTAGCGTAAATTTTTCTCACAGGTGTAAGTATGTAATTCGACACCGGCAATATAAGGTTGCGTTAATACTCATTGGAAAAAATTAAGAGGTTTATTTTATTGCCTTATGAATTGCAGGTATGCACGCTGCAAAGGCCCCACCTGACGAATAATGCAATTATTATAGTATGCAAGTGGAGTTTATGGCCAGGCCATAAAAGTGTTCTATGCATTACGTTCGGTTCATTCATGGGCTGCTGCTACTATACCAGAGGCTGGTAAAAATAGTAAGCTTGCCCGCTTCTTTATCTGTTTGTAATGGAGTACGGATTATATGGCAGGTACAATGAATGGCGGCAACTGTTTAGATAGCATGTTTTTTGTCGTTTTAGCACACGTTGTTTATTGATAAATTATTTAATGAAATCATTGTTCAAATTTGCGAAACATCACAATTTGCAAACAATGAGTATACCATTAGCATTTTCTCTTTTGTATTTTAAAAGAAGCCTATTCATTAACTCGACCTCCTATGGGCTGAAGGAAGGGTATGATAACTCCAGGGAATCCCCTACCTGTTGTAAATGGCCACTAAGTGAGGCACGCTCCTAACATTCTGATATTTCACCCTGATGTACCTTATACTTTTTTTCTAAATCAAGGTGAAGCTTAGTCATTACTGTTAGTAAGGTATGCAGAAGGTACAAAAAATGTCGATGCAATTCTAACCTCATCAGTGGCTTCTGTTCGAGATTGGAACAGGAACCCTGACGGATAAGCAACTGACTCAAAGTCTTTCAATTCAGATGAGATCGAAAACCAACTGTTATCCAACGTTAAAGAAGAAACTAGATTAAATTTTATCTTGGAACCTCTTGGAGTTGAAGGACATAATTGCCAAACTGAAAGGAGCGCAAAACAACGCTTTAAATAACTGCTAGAGCACGGGCACATATCAAAAGAGTCATCATTTCAAGAAACCAAGAGACCAAATAGAACCGCTTGTAAGATACTGTTATGTATTTTAAGCCAGTACCCCACAAATCAATTAAATAAATCAACAAAATAAAAAATAAAATAAAATTCAATTCGAACCAGGATAATGTAAAAGTTCCTTCCGATAAAACTAAAACGAGAAACTTATAGCATACTCAGTAAATAAATTCAAGTACAAAAAGGATATAATATCTTGAAAACATTCGTTAAATCAGCTGTAGAACACCTGTTGAATCGAGAGAGGTCAACGAGCTCTAGGTAAACGACAAAAAAAAAACGTAATAAAGTGGAAAAAGGCGAAAATACCAACCTAGATGACAGTTAAAAATCTAGAAATCCATGGTTTGGCACATTTTCTGCTTGCCCTGCTTAGAGACGAAACAAAAAAAGAGAGTTGTTGATGGGTCATAAAAGAAGCAACCCCACGTCCAGGAAGCTCCTGAAAGATATTGAGAAATATAAGGTTTAAACTGAAAATGTATGGTACCTACCTGTAAATTCAAATAATGGTTCAAGGCCAAACACAATAAGGTGATAGAAGGTGATAGAAATCCGACACAACTTACAAGCAATTATATTCATTCTAATAAAGATCCCTAACATTGAAAGATCCATACTAATCAGAATTAAGTAAAACCAGTTCAAAATTCAAATAATCTTTATTCAAAAGGTGTACAGTAGCTAATTAACAGGTAAGGCATTTCTTAGATTGCAGAAGGGAACCCCCTTAGGCCCTGAAAGGTAAAAGAGTAGTTATAGCAAACCTATAGTAAGTTTCACGTTTAATTGCTTAAAATCATACGCACTGTCGCTTATGGTATAAACTATTGGAAAAATCCAACCCAGGGGCGGACTGATCGTATGTTATAAAGCCGATAACTCATAAAACTATATACAAATACTCGAGAAAACTAAGCTTATAATTCAAAAACTAAACAACTTAATCACTAGTGCATGCATAATAAGAATATACAACTTAAATATCTAAACGTGCAAATACAGAATATAAAATATAATAAAGAATATCTTAAATCTTAAATTTTAAAAATTTACCTTGTAATAATTAATTAATCAATCAAAAATAATAAAAACAAAAATAATTATATTAAATCCCCAAAATCCCTCATATCATTACAATACATCCTTTGATAAACTCTAAGAAGAACAAAGATATGTAGGGGTCCAGGTGCGTATCTTGGCTATCATCTTTTCGCAAGTCCTGGAAACGAATCAACTCTGGGACGGTCAGGTTGAGATCCATATCCAGATAATGGAACGAAGGCAAAATTTTTTACATTTTCAGGTTGGTTAGTTCTGGCTTAATAAGAACCTTGGATAAGAGCTGCCTCAAATTGTTGTGGAAACCAAAAAACAGTTTATTTCAATTTGGAATGACCCATGGAGTCGAGGAATATAATTTTGGGGTTCAAGATACACTAATGTGTCTAGAATGGAGGGTGTTTGGACCTCCTGGAAGAAATATCGTTTAACTCAAGCTCTAGCTCCATTATGAGTTGAATATCGGAAGAAAAATAGCTTCATGGTAACTTACAAACTTACAAAGTCGAGATCAGTTTAGATGGTTTAACAAAAGAAACTAAAACCCATAGAAAGGAGAACGCGGGCTCGATCATCAGGAATCCCAAAGCTTTCCGATAATTCAACAAACTCCATTCCAAAAAATTTCGTTTACATCTTTCAAGGAATAAATTAATTAATCACAAGTTCTTGAAAATTGATGTGGAAGTAAGTATTAAATTCCATAGAACCATTTTCTCCCAGTGTTTCGAAACTCTTCAATATTGAGAACTAATGGGATACGTTAATACAATATTCGTGCAACTTCTTGGTTCTCGTTTCAGGATGCAATTTGAGTGTCAAAAATGGCATGGGTGGTTTTGTTTAATCAGTTTAGCTAGTTGGTTCTCTTTCCTCTTAATGCTGCTCGAACTTGTCATTTTTGTCTGGTCTTGTTGAGGGAAGAATATTGAGTTTTCTACACTCTTGTTATTCTTTCCCCGAAAAAAATGTGTACTTAACACCGAAATCAAGAATTCAAAATAGTTCCAATCTCGGTTCCAATAAGTTCAAAATAATTCCAAAAAATTATCGAAAATTTAGCGCATGAAAAGGTGTTGCCTAGAAACCGCATGAGTTCATTCTGATGTGATTGAATTTTCAGATTATTTTTAATGCACTAAATGTATTTGTTGACTATTTCCAGAACAAAACATAGAACTCGAAACATTGATTTAACTGACATTTTAGCTGAGAGTAAAATGTTCACTTGCAATGCCATTAGTGCTTATAGTTATTTTCCTAACAAGTGCAGAAAGTTGTACTTTTCCTCACGCGACTGCCGTTGACCGAACGACAGTTTCCGCATGTGTTAGGAACAATATTTTTCCTAGGAGCGTGATGAATACATTTTTTACTTAACTAAGAAACTAAACTCTACTTTTAAAAGATGCTACTGTTTGACTTCACGTTTGTTAATTGTTATGTGACTGAGAAACGTCAAAAAGAGACAGTCATGACTATATGCTACGTGATTTTTTGATATTTAAAGTTATAGGAACTACTTCAAAAGAGTTAGTATAAATAGAAATGATTTAATTTCATTAAATTTGTATAAAATTACCCAAAAATGCAAATTAAAATATAATTACTTTCACGGAAAAATACGTTTTTCCGCACTAGTGCGGAAAAGTACAACTTTCGAAACTAAAATGCGTGCGGAAAAGTGATATTTTCCGCACTCTCGTGGGAAAAATTATTTCCGGAAATTTTTTCGAGATAAGTATTTTAAAAATTTTAATTCTTAAAATATTCGTGACCAAGAAAAAATTTCCAGGAATAATTTAAGTACATGTGTTACCTATTCGGTAAAAAATTTCTCACCTAAATCAAATGAAAAAACGAATGACATATTAGGTTAAAAAATTAGAAACTGTCATAGTTGCGGTATACGTCAAAAATCGCCATTTTTTAACTTGGATTTCTTGCCAAAACGGCGGTCCAGCGACGATTTTTTTGTTCGAAAATAGCGTTTGAAGTTTTCTTGTTTTTATATGCAACTGTCAAAAAATCTCCACTATAATTCTTTCCAAGGCACAAAAGAATTTCTAAAACAATACCTGGGTTGCCATGGTAACGGAACAAAAACCAAACTTCTGATTAGTTAAGAGTTAGAAAACGCTGGTGTGAAATTTTCACTACTTAGTAATTTCCGTACAAATTTTGTGAGAAATTTACTCCTCGTCTTCAGATTTTCAAAAAAATTTGTGTGCTCGAAAAATTTCCGGTAATAATTCAAGCACGTGGTGGACTCGGTAACAGACGAGGCGGCGGTGTTTTGCTCGGAAATAGCGTTTGAAAACCAAATGTCAAATGATCATATGTCAACAATTTGACAGAAAAAATTCCGGAAATTTTTTGGGTTACCATGGTAACGAAACCAAAAGCAAACTTCTGATTGGCTAAAAATGCGACATATGAAATTTTGTTCTTATTGGTCCAAGTTTTCAAAATCTTGCTATTTCATTGGTTCTCATACTATAAAGGAAATAGTCATTTGAATAGGTGATTTCATATAAAATATGAATTATCTCTTCAGTTGATTTTATTTAAATTCATATAACTCTTACCATTTTTGGTTTACTATTACCGTCCTTTTTATGGTCATGCCCATATCATCCATACCTTCTTCAGTATCTTCGGTATATTAAATGTCTCTGTATTGTCTTCATTATCATCGTTTTCCTGACTACTACACAAGTAGCTGTCACTCACATCACTATTATCGTTACATATACCACAGTTCTTATCCACGTCAGTCACCTTTTTGATAACGTCAGTTTTTGGTAAAAAATCATCTTCAATAACAGGGACTTCTAAATTTCTAAATACTATCAACAATCTCCTTCGGGTATCCCAATACAACTGCTTTATAGCTGAAGAGTGGTTTCTGGGAAAAATTATGTGAATTTTGGGTAGTGGTGGTGCTGCCTTTTAATACCGTTGTTGGTAACACAAAGACTGATGGCTGGTGTTTCACATCCGCAGAGTCTAGATCAAAATTTTGGTCGGGTGTAGTACCAACTTCCTTGCAAACTAATTTTTTCTATACTCCCTTTTTACACTTGTAGGAAGGGGGTTGGCAAAGGGTATATAATTTCTTTGAAATTACACAAATTAGACCTGCTTTAGGAAAAAAGATAAAAACAACAATAGTAAATTATTTCTATTCTTGTCGTTGCCACTGCCAGCCATGCCTCACGTTTTTTCGCGTAAACATCCTCGTAAATCAAACGAAGAATTCCATTTTCAAGTCGCCTTACTAAAATGTAAACTATTAGTCGTGTAATCGTATTCACATTCATATTAATATGTATAATAAGAGCCTCATGAAGTGCCCATAAAACAGGTACTAACGCTGGTAGTACCGTCGTTTTCATTTTAATGTTAAACATAAAGCGAACATTACTATCACAGGATGGAATGCAAGCGACATACCTCGGGCACCATTACCACGGGGAATTAAACCAAACAACGAAACGAATGTGGGACAGTCCTTATTTGTATTCTTCGAACATATCGGATTGGGTTGAGGAATTGAGAGTTGAATATATTGGCGGCGACTTCTAATGAGTAGCCAAGTTATTGACGTCGTCACCGCCCGTAATTCGTTAAAAGCGATAACATCAACTGGGCCGGTCACTCGGTGTCTGTTGACATATCGAAGGTGTTCTTCTTTTTCAATAACTACTGTCTATGGACAGATTTATGAGATCGCCCACTAATACACTGAGTTGTACGCTTCCCGCCAGTACCACCCATTTCGGTCGGTTTAACTTTACTAATTCTCTTGAGTTTCTTTGTACTTGCCCAAATTTTGAAATTATACCGGGTGTCAAAAATGCCATTATTTTGACAGTAAGTAATGGAATAGGATGTTATTATTTCGTAGTTATCTGAACTTGGATTTGTTTGTTCTATTTTAGCTCTTTGTAAGTTGAACGGAGTGAATACATAGCATTTAGCCTTGATGATCCTGCCCAAAATTTTGACTTGCGTCCAATAATTCAATGTTAAGAGCTAACCTAGATTTCACCAGCTACTACTGGAAAAAAGTTAATGTGTTTATTAGTTTTATTAGCAAAATCAGCAGAATCCACAATAATATTAAACATTCCATAAGAAATGAATATGAAAAGCAACCATGGGTTAGAGGAACAACCGAAGAGATTGAATGGTCTAAAATTGTGAAATTATAAGAAATAGATGGATCCTGCCAGTATAAAAATTATTTATATTATTATACTTATTTATTCATGAAATAATTGACTTTACCGGGAAAAACGTATTAACTAAGTTTTAATTTGCACTCTGCAAAATTCGAACCGATAACGTGGACCGATCTTGATGCGAAGCTAGCGAAATTCTTGGTTGGACTTTATTCAGCTGACTCGCATACAAATGAATGTGAGGAGGCGAGAAATTTATGCAACAGGTCAAAGGGTCTTGCCAATTATGGCGTTAATAAATGAAATAACTTCTTAAATGCTTGTTGTTTTTCAATACCTTAAAAAATAATAGATGTTAATAACAAAATATAATAGATAAACATAAATTACTGAAATTAGACAACTTCAAGTCAAGGATGTCTGGAATACATGAGTGCGTTTAGAAGTTTAGACTTTGAATCCAGAAAACAACATAGAAATATAAATGATTGAATGAATTGAATATATCCAGTTGATTTTTGTCCCCTGATTATAGATTCAAGAGATGACGATATCCCTCGTTTTTAAATTCTTCATCAACATCTCGAGCCGGATTTTTGGTTTTAAGTTATAATTTTTTTATAATTTAGATCCAAAATTGATTTTTTCATAAAAGAAATATCCGTTTTTTTTTCAATTAAAATTAGTCTACAGGTCACAAATATATAAAGATTAGCCCAATTTAGTTTTAAATCTTTACTTTAAAAATAGATACCTAATAGATTTCCCAAAATGAATTTTCATTTGTTTTTTTATTTTTGATAGCTGCCAAAATCAGTACCTACCTATTAAATTAAAAATTTTACAAGTATGTTTTTTGTAATTTTTCAATTAAAATTAGTCTTCAGGACACAAATATATAAAGATTCGGCCAATTTAGTTTTAAATCTATACTTTAAAAATAGATATACCTAATAGATTTCCCAAAATAGAATTTTCATTTGTTTTTTTTATTTTTGACAGCTGCCAAAATCAGTATTAAATTTAAAATTTTACAAGTATGTTTTTTGTATTTTTCCATTAAACTTAGTCTTCAGGACACAAATATATAAAGATTTGGCCAATTTAGTTTTAAATCTATACTTTAAAAATAGATATATGTACCTAATAGATTTCCCAAAATAGAATTTTCATTTGTTTTTTTATTTTTGACAGCTGCCAAAATCAGTATTAAATTTAAAATTTTACAAGTATGTTTTTTTGTAATTTTTCAATTAAAATTAGTTTTCAGGACACACATATATATAAAGATTCGGCCAATTTAGTTTTAAATCTTTACTTTAAAAATAGATACCTAATAGATTTCCCAAAATAGAATTTTCATTTGTTTTTTTTATTTTTGACAGCTGCCAAAATCAGTATTAAATTTAAAATTTTACAACTATGTTTTTTGTAATTTTGAAAACAATGTGAGTTTTTTTATATAAGAGATTTAAATTTGTAAATCTAAATCTTTCCATTTTTATAATTAAAATTAAAATTATTTTTTCGCTTTTGGCAGCTGTCAAATTTTCTGTCAACTTAATGAAAATGCCATTTAATAATTATTTGAACAAATGAAAGTATTAAGCGGACATTTTTCTGTAGTTTGCGGATTCCAGAGGTATTGAATACAAAATTAGTTTCAAAAAACATTACATTTGTTGGTAACTGCCAAAATTGCTGTCAAATTTAAAAATATGCGAGTTTGTCTTTCTTAATTGTAGAAACAATGTGAATATCCATTGAAGAAAGGATTTAAGTGTTTTTTAAATCATGCTAGTTTCATAATTAATATCTACCTATTAAAATACATTTTTTACTTTTGACAGCTGTCAACATTTCTGTCAACCTATTAAAAAATGCCATTTAGTAATTATTTCAACCTCCAAAACCTATAGAAAAATGTTTGTTCAGTACTTTAATTTGTTGAAATAATAATAAAATGGCATTTTCATTAAGTTGGCAGTAATTTTGACAGCTGTCAAAGGTTACAACTTATTTTAATATCAATTACTGAACTAGAAAGTTTTAAAACAATTTTTTCAAACTTACAAAAAAATATACTTGTAAATTATTGAATTTGACAGCAATTTTATCTTCAGCCAATATTATTTCTTTGACATCAATTTCGTATTCAGTACCTACCTCCAAAACTTACAAAAAAATGTTTGTGAAGTACGTTCATTTGTTGAAATAATTGTGAAATGTCATTTTCATTAAGTTGAAAATTTTTGACAGCTATCAAAAGTGAAAATTTTATTATCTATGGATGACGCGCTCGTGACATCACAACTAACCTAAAAAAAATATGCGTTTATCTAAAATTTTCGAATATTACGTCAATTTTATCAAAATTTCTGCTTCGATCCTGTACTATCAAACAAAATCTTGATCAGTGCATTATTAATAAACTTTTAATTGCCTTGATCTAATAAAATGAGATGCCATTTATTTATTTTTAATGATCTACAATATTGAAACTTTATAAATCTACTGTCTGAGAGAGAGTTTTTAAATGTTATAACGGATCCAAGCTAAAACTACAAAAATTAAAATTAAAATTGAAAATAAATTTACAAAAACCAAAAATTTAAGGTTATGTTGGTCGTATTATGATGCGCATGATCAATGATGGAATTAGCAAATTTCAAAACATTTAATAGCACTTCTATGGGAATTCACGTTATTTTCAAAATTACGAAAGCAACACTTTCATTTCTTTTTAAATTGACAGCTACCAACAAACATAGTAATTTTATGAAATTAATTTCGCATTCAGTACCTTCAAGTCCTATAGAAAAATGTCAAAACGGTACTAGCGCAGAATTTGACACCTGTCAAAAGTGAAAACGTTATTTTAATTTCAATTGTAAAAATAGAAAAATTTACGCCCCACACTTGAAATTTAAATATATTTTGATTTCGATTTAAATGAATAGGCCACCTATCTCAAGTAATATGTTTTCTCACTATAAAATGCACATTATTAGATTGGACAATTAATTATATTTCTAAAGGTCTGATGTCCAATGTTTACATTGTCCTCGTGTCCTTCACTTGCTTATAAGTTTCCGGATTTCTAACCAGTGCAGTGGAACATTGTCTTGACGGTCCTAGTTCTCATACATAAATAATAGAAAAGCGGCATGTGTGAAATACAATTATTACGACATACTATTGCTTACAACGACAGGTGTTTGTTTAAACAAGCTTTGGAAACGCAAGTTAAACAATTAATTGTATATTTTTTTAAATATCGCTTCTAACAAATGTAATATCTAATAATAGTAGTCTTTAAAGCTAGAGCGGTGGAATACCTATTCTAAAGTGATTAGTGTTTAATTTACATCAAATCAAACTAAAGTAATTATTCAAAATCTCCACCATTTTTTATGTATAACAAACAATTGATTTAATTAATTTTTTGACAAAAATAACCTTCCCTGTTTATGAAGAGTTATGCCTCAAAGGTATAAATTAAGAAGTTGTTAGATTAAACCATATTTTAGGTTGCTCTATTCACACTACTTAGCTACGAAACTGAATATCCTGTATATCGAAAAATAATACTTGAACTAGGCATTGAACTTATTTGGAAAATACTTTGACGAAATGATCAATAGAGGGTGTAATAGAATAAATATATTATAGACGATTTACTCAGCCCGATACAAGTTTATTATTTACAAAGTGCTTGCTTATTTATTTAAACAGTATTGACAAACAATTTGAGAAATTGGCTGAAATTATACGTGTACCGAACAGTAGAGACAAAACATCTTAAGTTAGAGTAATTTATAAATCACTAAACTTAGTTTGTTTTGGTTCGAAGGCGACTTTTACCGAGATTTAAATGAACATTTTATTGGCTTTAAAGCCTCATTATGTGTGTACTGAAATAAATTAACTAGTGAATTTCAGTCCGGTGTTGTGGACTGCAGTCATCAATATTTTATACGCGCTAGTCGAAAGTAATATTTTATATATTTTTTAATTAAGTAAGCGTGTAAATCAAACGTCTTTATTTAGGGTTCACGTCTTGGGACGAAGCTCATTGATCTCTAATTACAGTCATTATTTTTGTTACGCGTGTTCTAAGTACATTACTGAATTTGCATCAGATGGGAGTTGTAAAAGCGTAATTCAAACGTCTCTCTTTAGGGTACACGTCTAAACACAAAGTTTTTCTGCATGTCTAGAGACGCAGTTAAATTTTGCCCTATTTTCATTGGTAAATGTCTAAGTATAAATTATTAAGCAGAATATCGACTTGAGCTTGAGCTATTTTATTTTATTTTGTAATGGGAAGAAAAATAATGAAATTAATGAGTTTATACTTCATGATGCAATTAAATATAGATTGGGCGGCGCCATATAAGTTGTATTTTTCTAATGATATTTTTTTGGATTTTTTTTTTTTAGGGATCGGGCAGATAGATAGTCTGAGAAAATTTCGGGGTAGAGAGAGATTAAGAAGATTTAGAGTTTCTTCTATAAAATTGAAAAAATTAAAAAAAAATAAAGAAATTAAAGGTGTCATCTTCAAAAATGAAAAAACAAAAGCGGTTTTTCTTTTGAAAGAAGAAAGATAGGGTTTCTCCTCTAAAATTGAAAAAATTAATAAAAATAAAGCATACAGCCCCGGCGGGGGCTCTTTTTGGGAATGAGAAATTTAGGATTTCTTCTTTAAAATTGAAGAAAAAATAACGCGGTTTTTTGAAAGAAGAGATTTAGGGTTTCTTCTTTAAATTCCAAAAAATTAAAAAAAAGAATAAAGCGGTTTTTTGAAAGAAAAAATTTAGGGTTTCTTTGAAATTGAAAAAATTAAAAAAATAGAGCGGTTTTTTTTAAAGAAATTTAGGGTTTCTTCTTTAAAATTGAAAAAATTAAAAAATAAAGCGGTTTTTTGAAAGAAGAAATTTAAGGTTTCTTCTTTAAAATTGAAAAATTTGGCATCTTTTTGAAAGAAGAATAAGTTTCTTCTTTAAAATTGAAAGAATTTAAATAAACAAAGCGAAAATAAGGCGGTTTCTTGAAAGAAGAAATTAAGGGGTTTCTTCTTTAAAATTGAAAAAATAAAAATATATAAAGCGGTTTTTTGAAAGAAAAAATTTAGGGTTTCTTTGAAATTGAAGAAATTTAGGGTGTCTTCTTTAAAAATGAAAAAATTTAAAAAAATCAGACTGTTTTTTGAAAGAAATTCAGGGTTTCTTTAGAATTGAAAAAATTAAAAAATTGAGCGGTTTTTTGAAAGAAGAAATTTAAGATTTCTTCAAAATTGAAAAATTTGGCATCTAGTCATTTTTTCTTATTTTATAGTTTCTTCCGAGGTTTCTTCTTTAAAATTGAATGAATTTAAATACACAAAGCGAAAATAAGGCGGTTTTTTGAAAGAAGAAATTTCGGGTTTCTTTTTTAAAATTGAAAAAATAAAAATAAATAAAGCGGACAGCCCCTGCGGGGCTCTTTTTAGTAATAAGAATTATAGGATTTCTTCTTTACAATTGAAAAAATAAAGAGCGATTTTTTTAAAAGAAAAAATTTAAGGTTTCTACTTTAAAATTGAAAAAATTAAAAAAATTAAGCGGACGCCCCTGTGAGGCTCCTTTTGGAAATAAGAAATTTAGGATTTCTTCTTTAAAATAAAAAAAAATAATAAATCGGTTTTTTGAAAGAAGAGATTTAGGTGTTCTCCTTTAAAATTGAAAAAACTTTTAAAATAAAGCGATTGTCTTTCTTGAAAGGAGAACTTTAGGATTTCTACTTTAAAACTGAAAAAAATAAAAAAGCGAATTTTTGAAAGAAGAGATATATATATACTTCTTTAAAGTTGAAAAAATAAAACGGTTTTTTTTTCGAGGTTTTTTTGAAAGAGAAAATTTAAGGTTTCTTCTTTAAAGTTGAAAAAATTTAAAAAAACAGCGAAAATAAAGCGGTTTTTGAAAGAAAAAATTTAAGGTTTCGTCTTTAAAATTGAAAAAATAAAAAAATAATAGAGCGGGTTTTTTTAAGAAAAAATATAGCATTTCTTCTTTAAAATTGAAAAAATTTACAATAATAAAGCGGTTTTTTAAAGAAAAAATATAGCATTTCTTCTTTAAAATTGAAAAAATTTACAAAAATAAAGCGGACAGTCATTTTGAAAGAAGAAATTGAGGGTTTCTTCTTTAAAATTGAAAAAATTTAAAAAATAAAGCGAGATATATATACTTACAATACTTACAAGTATAACTTATTAAGCAAGAATTTACTAGCTTCGAACTATTTTATTTTATTTTGTAATGGGAAGAAAAATAATGAAATTAATAAATTAATAACTTCATGATGTAATTAAATAAGTATTATAAATTACGAGCAATTACAAGCTTCATACGATAACTGTACTGAAACTACAGTATTAAATATTGCAGATATCGTGTGGATTTCAATAAAGCAAAAAAATAAACACTCTTATTGAAGTCGTTCTTGCTTTCCGTAACTCCCAATCACGTCAATCAATCATCGATTGACAACGTCTCGGTTAAAAGTTAAGTGAAACTGATGGCTCCACGTTATTTATTATTGACCTGAGATTTAACCCATATACATTATGATTGGTTTCTCTTTCCATAGATACTGATAACTGATTATTCAACGTGTGTACAGACCTCTCCATTAGCACTCTGCATTAAAAGTGATTTATTTATTGACAATTTTTTACTGGGGTTTTCCGTATAATTAGCCACCCTCCTTCAGAAAAAATAAATCGTAGATAAAGGATTAAGGTAAATAAATTAAATTATTAACTGTGAATCGTTTAGGGAAAAATCCTATAAATGGGGTAAAACCTCTTAGAGATAATTTAATTTTTTTTTTTTTTTGAAATTTATAAAATTAAATATGTAGTAATAGGTAGGTATTTTAAGTTTATGGTTTGTTGAAATTAGCGTTATTTTTTAAAAAACAACTGCGTTGAAATTGAATACGATCATCAATATATTACATTTCCAAGTAAGCTGTGAATAATTTATTGTCTCGTCGAGCACTACTTTATCCTATAAGAATTTCGCTCTAATAAAGATTTAACGATTTGGTAACAATGTGGCATAAAACAATGCACTCCGCACATATATAATTAGACAAGTGAGTTACAGTCCTATAAAAATTCATTAAGTAAAATTTCGACGTTAACGACACTAGGAAATCTTTCAGTCGTTTACGCTGAGAAGTGTGAATAGGTGATGTATCTATCAAAATTAATGTCCTCTTGATCCTAAGATTATGGTATGTGTGAAATCGTACAAAGGCTTTATCGTTTTAAAAAGCAACATTGTAGAAGAACATGTTTATTTACAACGAGTCTGGAGAAGGAGAGAACAAAGTACCAGGTGATGGGATGTTTTTTGTTGCGATTTTTTTTTTCATTTAGGTATATTTTATAAATAATTGTATCCGTAAAAGATACTTTTTGTTATGAAATTCTGCCTAAATTTTAGTTATTTGTGATTTTACATAACCTATAAATTGATCCTGAGAGAATATAAAATTTTTGTGCTGATTTTTCAATCATGAAGAAATTCCGCATAAAATTTTTTATAATGTTAAATAATTTTTTTTAATGACTTTATTTACGACAATAACAATATTGGAAATTAAATATATTTAACTCGCCACAAAATTCATTCATTACGGATACCAATCAAAAAAACGATATCCCCAAGATGTATTGTCAAATAATGCAAAAACAACTATTCTTTATAACAACCTGTTACAAAACATTGAATTACTAGCAAAAACATTAAACAGAAATTCTCAACTCTATAAAATTCATTAACCTAATTTTAATTTGACATTGACATCGACGTCAAAAAATTAACATAACCTAGTTTTCACTTTGGTTTTGACATCGACGTCAAAAAACTAACATAACCCAGTCTCATTTGACATTGACATTGACGTCAAAAATTATTTACTAACAACAAATAACATTCATTTTTAGATAAGGTAACATGAAAAAATGATTTTTGACGTCGAATGTCAATGTCAAATGAAACTAGGATATTTTGATTCTTGTCGTCCATGTCAAAGTCAAATTGAAGATTATAGGTTATATGTTAATTTTTTTGACGTCGATGTCAAAGCCAAATTTAAAACTAGGTTATGTTAATTTTTTGACGCCAATGTCAATGTCAAATTAAAACTAGGTTAAGTTAATGAATTTTAGAGAGTTGAATGTTTTTTAATTTTATTCTCGGTTTTATTTCAATGTTTTGGACATGAATTCTGTAATATAGAAATCAGTGTTTTATAACATGTAGTTAGAAAGAGCAGTTGTTTTTGTTTTTTGTTTTAGTCGTGCGTCAGATAAGGTATCAAAGGTTTATAAGGATTAAAGCTGTATTATTTTAACAGCAATATTACTTAAATAAACATCAGAATTAAAACTAGATACCGGGAAAACATTTAATGAAAACAATTATTTTTTTTAAAGTTTGATGCAGGTTTTTATAAGTATTTACCAAATCCGCTGTTTATTGGTAAATAACGTCAAATCCGAGGTAATTATTCAATAGAAGTCTCCAATTCGACGATTTAAATTCGAGATTCCTCATCACTTGTGAGGCTTCAGTGTGGTATTCTCTCCTAGACAAGATAAATCGGGATTAGTGAAATTCGGCCCCGTCTCAACGAAACACTATAGGCGATCGAAGGCCACTTAAAAAAGTAAACCAACGATACCCCTGACAAAGATATCTTGTCGTCTCACTATCTGGCATCGTATTTGTCTGGATTAACTTGTTAAGATGACAAGGAACGGGTGAAGGGTGGAATGTCGGAAAGAGATAGATAGCCGTTGATGGTTAATAGAATCGCTTCGTCAACAGTTAAAACACAATTACTGACCCGGGTGGTAATTGCCCCGACACCGGGTGGCGTGAGAACACCAGTGTCGGCCTCTTGGACATAGCGATCGACTAATTTATGGCGAGCTGTCAATTCTAGCTCCGCGATTGCCTTGGTTTTCTTCATTTTATTACCTGGTGCTCCATTTAAACTCGAAATTATCTGTTAATTAATTATCAAGGCTTCGGAACCGTATTATGTTTCACTTTGTTACCGCGATGCTCGATAAACCTTTGGGCTTAATTTGAAAAGGGAATTAATTAAATAATCTCACTGTTTTAGGAGATCTCAGCGATTACGAGATCCGAATACTAGTAATAGTTTCCTTGAAATAGTAATACCCGATGTTCTCTTTCGTTTGTCAAGTAAAATACAGAGTTGATTGTACAGACAGGCTGTTTACGTACTTTTGGATATCTATTGAAAATCACAGGCCTATAGTTATTTTGTGTAATTTTGGTGAACTCTTTAAAACATACTTGATCACGGGCTGTTATTGCAAAAATTGTCAAATTTCTAATTTACTTTCAGTTTTCTAAGCTTTTTGTATCCTGCCTTAGTAAAAGAACATTAAACGTTCAGTATCATGGGTTTTCATCTATTGAAGTGGTAATAACTTCAAGAGCTCCACAGGGTTCCATTCTGGGGCCACCTTTGTTTATGTTATTTATCAACGTTATTTGCCAGAACATTAAAAGTTTAAGGTTTTTATATGCTGATGGTCTTTAATTGTTTGCATCAGTTAATTTAATGAGGATTGTGATAGTTTACAGCAAGAAATATTAAATTATTGTGTCAAATTAATAAATTACTCATAATATATGCAAAAAGTAATGTTTTGCCTGTTACGAGAAGAAATAATCCGATACATTTTTCAAATAAAATGGCAATGAAACAGTTATTAGAAGCTGTTAAAGATCTTGGAGTCATTTTTTATTCAAAATTAACTTTTATTGATAAATTACATTACTGCAGATTATCCCGTTTAAAAATGACACATAATAGCACAGCTAAAGCTAACAAACATAATGGGTACATCAAAATTAGTAAACTTCAATTCAAATAAGCGCGAAAAAGGAATCCAAGAAAAGAGACTGCAATAAGTGTAACGGGTGCATCAACGCCTGCCAACAACGTCGTACACAACGCCGGTGATCTACAAGTTATTCACAGAATTCTTTTATTTAGTTCTTCTCATAAATGAAACTTAGATGACCTTAAAAAAAGTAATCTAGTGGATTTGGGTGGTAAATAATAAAAAAAAAAAATAGTTGCAGATCAACCTATCTAGAAACATAAGACGAGTGTCAACATAGCTGTAAACTGGCAGAATACAGGGGTATTTCAAACTCTGTTTATTTAGGAATTCCAGTGACCCTCAAACGTTCAGCAGAAAAATCTAGTCAATGTATTTTTGTGAATATTCGCATTTGATGACAATAAATTTAAATTAGAATCAGTCGATATATTTGGCCCTGAATTTTATTATATCCAAAAGTTCATAAATACTTTATATTATATGATATACAGGGTGCGCCCTGTAAAACTCCCTATACTCATAACTTTCTTATTTTTAAGCGTCGACCAGGTTGGGCACATCAAATTGTAGGTATTTTAAGGCATTTAAATATGCGTACAGAGTGATTAAAAAAATTTTTTGAAAAAATTTTTACAAGGAGAAACTTAATTTTCTTGTATATTTTTTGCCTCACCCTGTACATAAACTGTGTTTTCTTATAAAGGTTGTAATTAGCTTCAATTTATGTTCGAAATTTTGTTTATGCTTTATTTGTAAAAGACGTTAACCAATATTTAAAATTAGAAAACAGCAACAAAAAACAAAAGAATGATATATTTTTTAAAACAAACTTTTATTAAAATGTACTAAATAGGAAATGTAAAATTTCTAGGCGTAAAATAAAAAAATTTACGTTATAACCTAATATAATAATAATAATAAGTTGTCTTTATTCGACGAAGTTCAGTCTGGAGGATTGCTCTTACATTCAATTTTTTAACTAAAAATTGATGCTAATTAAAACCTTTATAATAAAACATTGACACAGTTCATGTACAGGGTGATCCACCATAAATTTTATGTAATAATATAAAATAATTATTTGGGGAATATCTCCAAAACTAAAAAGGAAAAATATGTAAGTCTGATTTTTAAATAAAATATAGTTTCAATTTAAAAAAAAGATAGTTTACATTCGTAGCGCTTCTAATTTCGGAGATATATATATATATTTTTTTAAATATAATTCGGTTATTGAAATTTTTAAATTCGTTTATAAATGTCTAAGTTAGAGGGGGTGAATGTATGGTGGGTCACTTGTACAGGGTGAGGCAAAAAAATTACAAGGAAATTAAATTCCTTTCGTAATAATTTTTGTTTAAAGGCCTTAAAAATATCTACAATTTCATTTGCTTAAAAATTAAGAAAATTACTAATATTCTGGAGAGTTTTAAGTGGCGCACCCTGTATATAAGATGTTGCATAAATGCGCTTTTGAAATGCGGGAGCAAAATATAAAAAAAAATTACTATGGAGAGACAATAACGTTTCATGTTCATCCAGGGTTAGAAAATGAGTATTTTTCTCGAGATTTTTCTGCTTTGGCCAAAAGTTGCTTTTTGTATTTCCACGATATTTCAGCTTGAATTTGACTTGACGCTTGACTTTTATTTCCAAATTTTTTAAGGAAATTTTGTTATTTAAAGAACCAATTTGATATTTGTCGAAGAGTTTCTGGGTTCTCTTCCGTATTGATTATTTATAATAAGCGACATTTCGACCATTTTGTGCTATAAAGCGAAGTGACTTTTTTGGAATAAAGCCTTCCGCCATTATACTTTAATTACCAAAGAAACGTAATGCATATTTATGCACAGTTTGGTTTGATTTTCGTCAATGAATGCGTTCAAATATCACGTGAAAGTCGTTTTAAATAAGCACAATATTGCATAGTCCAAGTCTGCATAGGGTTTATTTTCAACTGCTAGCTAAAGAAGTAAACGATAATTTTTGTTAATTAAATCGCCACAAATGGCAAATTAATTCAGGAGTCCAAAATAAGGATTGAATTATCACATATCCCGTAGGAATACAGATTAAACCTTCAGCAAATATGGCACAAGAATTGTTTTGTTGTTAACACCTGCATTCATCTGGACTGGGGACGTCCTGACACTGAATTAAGATGTCACGTACTCGCCCATTGATGTTGGTGGTGCGTGCTTGTTTTGAAATTAAATGACTTGTTTTAAAGTGTATTAAAGTTCGTAATTTGCCAATATTTTCTTATTAAATAAATAAAAAAACAGTCCAATAAAATTTCAACGTCATCTTTATCGGTTAAAAAACAAAACACTGTCGAAAAGTTTAAGATTGCCAAAAATATAATTTAACAAAAGTTTTTTTTGTGAAATTTTAGTTTTCAGGTTTGAAAACGACTGAAACCTGTATACAAACAGAAACCCTCCAAAAAAATATAGAAAAGATAAAAGATGCCTTTTCAAAAACAATTGCCAATATATCTGAGAAATTTTATTGAATTTTTTGCTTGCTGTCCCACTTCACTGGTTATTTATATCTGACATTCTTGCTTCTATACATGCAAATACAAAAACTGTTGTATACAAAAAATAAAAAAAAACACTTTTAAAAAGTCTTAAAGATAACACGTCATGTAAATTTCCTTCGTTCGATTCTGTACGGTGATCCAATTATTAGAATCTCAATAGTGTACCTTTCGAAATTGTTCTTATAAACCCGATTAGGAATCTAAAACACCATTATAAAGTGATTTAGCTGCGTACTCACTCCTGAAAGGCATGAAGGAATGCGGTGTAGACAGGGATTGTGTCGGTTCCTATTTTGTGTCGTCAAAATGACATGAGCCTCATCTTTATCGAAATTTAGTGGTTGCTGCTGCTTGTATCGTTATATCCATCTAATTATAAATAGGTGATTATAGGTCCTTATAGATTTTCTCTGCCTAGGCAGCGGACATGTGAGGTCGATTAGTTCGATACATCATTAAACAAAATGTGGGGAATAAATATACCGGGTGTAAATGAATAGTGAGCCACCCCTGTAACTTCCTTGTTTTTAAAAATATCAGGATACAAAATTTTATCGTGAAATTAGGTAAGATTTCCAACTTTTTGAGACCTATCCGCCATATTTGTCACTTCCGGTTTCACCGGAAATTGCCCCAATAGTCTTTTTTAAATGGACGACCCTGTATGTTTTTACATTTTTTAAATAAAGATCACATTTTGGATACATTTATGCTATTTTGAACAATTTATACAGAGTTGCACGAAAAATAATTCGAATTTTAGTTGTCAATCTAGATGGCTGTGAATATGTTAAAATTATTTTTGTTCCAATGTAATTCGTATACAAAATACGAAAACGTCAATATGTCCAATAATACATCATACAGGGTGTTCTAAACTCATTAAAATCACATTTTTCAAAATAACTCCTTTCTTTTAAATATTTTGATATGGGCCACTCGGATATTCAGAAAGGTCTATTTAGTAGGGGTTAAACGGTACCAAAAGTTCCGTAATTTGTAATCGTTACCGGCAGGAATGACAATTTTTCTTAAAAAATGTATGATTTATATCGAAGTTCAATTAAATTTTGATCAACCCTGTATATTTGTGTTAATCAGAATGTGCCTCTGGCTCTTATTGCATATCATAAAATATTAACACAAATATACAGGGTTAATCAAAATTTAATTGAAGTTAGATATGTCATACGTTTCTTAAGAAAAATTGTCATTCCTGCCGGTAACGATTACACATTACGGAGCTTTTGGTACCGTTTAACCCCTACTAAATAGAGCTTTCTGGATATCCGGGTGGCCCATATCATAATATTTTAAAAAAAGGAGTTATTTTGAAAAATTTGATGTTAATGAGCACCCTGTATAATGTATTATTGGACATATTGACGTTTTCGTATTTTTTATATGAATTACATTGGAACAAAAATAATTTTAGCATATTCGCAGCCATCTAGACTGACAACTAAAATTCGAATTATTTTTCCTGCAACCCAGTATAAATTGTTCAAAATAGTATAAATGTATCCAAAATGTGACCTTTATTTCAATAACGTAAAAACATACAGGGTGGTCCATTTAGAAACGACTATTGGGGCCATTTCCGGTGAAACCGGAACTGACAAATATGGCGGATAGGTCTCAAAAAGTTGTAAATCTTACCTAATTTCACGATACACAATTTTATCCCGATATCTTTAAAAGCGAGGAAGTTACAGGGGTGGCCCACTATTCGTTTACACCCGGTATAAATATATTTTAGTTATTTGTTATAATTACAGGCAAATATCATTGAGCATATATGATAATATAAAAAGAAAATATTAAAAAAATGGTAATAGTTAAGACAATTTACTGCAGTAGTAGCTTGATTTTTTCTCATATTTAAAACATTAAAAAAATCCTATTTTTGCCCTTTTAGAAAATGTAATTTTTAGGTTTCTCAATTTTTTATTTTACAATGTAATAATAGACAAAATTTGTTATAAATGAATATTATAGAAAAAATCCTCTATAATAAAGTTTACATGTTTACTCCATCCGGGGACACATAAATTGGGTGTTGTCCAGAGTGAGAGAAGTACGATTGTTCATTCTGAAATTATTCAATTGCGGCATATTAAAAATGGGAAATTTCAGAAATAAAGAATTGTTAAGAATTTGCCCATTTAAGTAAAAAAAAAAAAAATTTGAGGTACGGTCCTGTGTCAAAAACAATAAATTTACTCTGGGGTGCATAGAACCTCCATTGATTGTAAAACTTTCATTGGGGCGATTTCAGGCCACATCGTGTTAAAAGGAAAGTTCTGTTTTCTAACGTACCCTGTAACATTATTGGACTCAAGTAGTCAAAACTTTTACCGCAGTTTTGAAAAGATTCTATAGGAAAAATGGATATTTTTTCATCGGTGAACGAAAACTGAAGATTGTATGACCCAAATTATTTGTTAATGCTTTTTCCTAAGAGCGTGCAGAAAGTATCACTTTTCCGCACGCATTTTAGTTTCGAAAGTTGCACTTTTCCGCACTAGTGCGGAAAAGTACATTTTTCCGCACTAGTGCGGAAAGTGCAATTTTAGAAACTAACATGCGTGCGGAAAAGTAATTATATTTTTATTTGCATTTTTGGGTAAGTTATAATTACATTTTGAAAATGTGATCACGCTCCTAGGAAAAATATTGTTCCTAACACATGCGGAAACTGTCTTTTCCGCACTCGACTGCTTGACCGAACTCCGCTTCGCGTCGTTCGGTCAAGCACCACTTTCCACACTTGTTGGGAAAATAACTATTTCCTAAGAGCGTGCGGAAAAGATCACTTTTCCGCACGCATATTAGTTTCGAAAGTTGCACTTTTCCGCATTGGTGCGGAAAATACGTTTTTTGGTGTTGGTGTTGGTTGTTCCATTTACTGTACAATTGTGTACATTTTTTCTACTGTAGCTAGGCTATTATTTATGTTTCCTTTGCCATTTGCGATTTGTTGCTCATGGGTATGCATGAGCTGCGCCAAATTCGCCAAATCAATAACATGGTTAAAAATCAATTAAGGTGACTTTTGCGTTTGAGTAGTCCACTGATCTTTTTCAAGTTTTACACATTTTCTACAATTACCTAATTTAAAGCACGTAATATAATTTATTAAAAAATATATAACACAATGTGTAAATTAACAATAATTTTTATAAGTTTCTCGTCCAAAGGGGCTCATTTGGCAGTCTATAAATAAGATTGTATTGGAAGCAAAACTACACAATTGTTTTTCCGCTTTATTCGTGTAGGCTAAAGTGAGTCAGCCACGCCTCAGCACGTACACAATATGTAATATTAAAGCGAGATCGGTTAACATGATGTAATAAACACCTATTTAAAGATAGATTTACAGCAACACTCCATACTACTTAACTCATATGTCGGCTACATAAATTTCTATAACATTGATCATCCCGAATGATGTGGTAATGACTTTTACGCTGATTAGGAAGTTCGAAAGCAAACATGAAAGAAAATTGCCACTTAAAAGTGAGTGGCGTATCGGTGTGATTGCTTTGGGGACGAAGCTCTGTGATTTGCACTAATGCCTCCCGTATAATTAGAGCGAATCTGGGTCTGTAATCAAACACCGCGTGGTGTACTAGGTGGTCCTTGTTAGAAAGCCCGCGGTGCGGGAGCGTACTCGGCGCACACTTGGTCAGCGTTTCCTTGTATAGTCAATCTCTTAAATAGGTTTTGTCGGCCGACATTCTATTTTGTATTTATCACGCGATATTTCATCTGGCTTGAGTGGTGTACCGACCTCAACCACCTCGGTGGTCTCGATTTTAACTTTATTAAAAAGGATACCAACTTTTATTCGACTAATAACTCATGTAGTTGAGTCGGTCTCGCAACACCAGGTCTAGGGTACGTGGAGACGTATCTGCCGGAGGTGTCTAAGCACATATGTTAAGGAAAGTGCCACCAGTTTGGCAATAGTTTGGGTGCGTCTTCTGCGCAACAACTGTGAATGATGGAGATGATTTTTCCTTCGAGAATTTATTAAAATGGCTTTAACAACATATAATTCGTAAAAATCTCCCTGTATACCTACTACATATTATTAAAAAAAAAAATAATTGTAGTGACCAATGCAATAACAGCCTTGTTGCGTTTTCCCACAAGACTTCGAAAGATTAAGTGTTTTAGACTTATGAGAACTAATAACTTTAGGTTATGTTTCATTCGTTTGGAAGGTTTTTTTACAGTGTACGCCAAAAAGTCTGCACCAAATGTGAAACTATTTTGTTATTGACTTTCAGAAAAATTTTATACTAGATGAAAGTTTGTCTACACGAATTTGTATTAGTGCGGGCGTTTAGGTGGGAAAATCAAATTATTTAAAATTGGCTCATTAAGAATAAACTACTCTTATTTTTGAAAATATCGAAAAATGTTATATGAAGAAGTTGTTCATAATGCAAAGTTACATCCAAATATCAAATTTAGTTGCTCGATTCGAAAAATAAAATTTTTAACCGTTTTACCCATAATTTCTGAATTATATTTTTAAATATTTTTCTGTTACCAAAAATACTCTCAAAATAATAATTTTATCCTAAGCAATGTATTACAATCCATTTTGATGAACTCTTAGCCATACTTTTTTTGGCCAAATAAATATTTTGTAAAAAAATGAAATTTGTGGAATTTGCCATTTTTTTGGTTATATGGAAATTTCTTTGACCCGTAGTTATTTTAGGGAAATGTTTTTGATTTTTTAACATTGTCAGAGTTGAATGACGTTTTTTCGAAAATTTTCTAAAAATAGGACAACTTTTCACCTTGCAGCATTTTTTTTACAAAATATTTATCTGGCCAAAAAAGTATGGCTATGAGTTCATCAAAGTAAATTGTACTCGTAATACATTGCTTAGGTTCAAATTATTATTTTGAGATTATTTTTGGTAAAATATTTAAAAATATACCTACTTAGTTCTTAAATTATAGTCTAGTGCCCAACCGGTTTTCAGAGGCCAAAAATCGACAAAATTCTTAGCAGTATACGGATGGTCGGAAAATTTATGATTAATGGTATATAAATGGGGAAAAATCAATAGGACCCCGACTAATAACCAGAAGTAGGGTGGGGGTAGGAAAAGGGGTGTTTTTAGGAGTGAAACTAGACCTATCGAAAAAGTTAAATGCAAAAGTTGTAGATAATTGAAAGATCTACAACTTTTATTTCGACCATTTTCAACATAACCTCAAAACTATTGAGAAAAACGCCAAAAACCAATTTTTTGATTTTTTTATTTTTATCTCCCACAAAATGATTCGATTTTAATGAAATTTGGTGAAAATGTACATTTTTGTTTCTCAAATAAGCTGTATATTTATTTATTGATTTTATTGCGAATAACTTGAAAAAATGCCTAATTTTCAATAAAAAAAGTTGATTAGCAATATTTTGTTTTTTGAAAATTTCAGGACGAAATTTTTTTCGTTGAAACCTCTACTTTAAGATGGTGTAAAAAAATCATCTGTTTCTATGGAAAGACATTGTCAAAAATGGGAAAAACCCTCGGAAAAACCAAAATAAAGATCTTTTCAATATCGATTTTTCCGTAAATGTCGTAAATAAAATAGAATTTGATATCATGATGTTTTTAAAATCACCGACAAATGAGAATTGGAGATTTTATGAATCAAAATACGACAGAACTTGCCGTTAATGCATTTTCCGAAAATGCTTTCTAACCGAACTACCATGATGTATAAAAAAAACGGTTTTAGAAATTTATTAACAAAATTTATTTTTGTTTTTTTAATATCGTTTAATAGTTAACTCCCTTATTTTTCGTAAATAAAATTACTTGAATTTGCAGATTTTTAAACTTTGTTCATTTGTTCCTAAAAAAAATATTTCATTTGTAGAATAAAACAGTCTCGAAAACAGTGCTCCTAATTTTTTTAAAATAAAGGCGGAGGCGCCCGTTTTGTCGTGATTTAAGTGTTAAGGGGATTCTACGCCATTGGATTGAGCCAGTTGACTCCGAGGTTGACTCAATCTAGCCTGATTGTTATTGTATTCAATTAGACCAAATCTCAATTTAATATCTTATCTAATTGTTTATTAATCTAAAAAAAAAAACTAAGTACAAAAAAAAAATTAAATATCATGTACCTACCTATCTCGAGCTTAGGGAGCTTTTCAGAAAACCATTTATATCAATTTTCGTCTTATTTTGACTCATATCTTCTCTAGTTTTCGTTTGTCGATAATTTAAAAAACACCCTGTCTATGTCCAAAAATAATGTATGATCGTTATCTTATTGCCCAAGCAAAAAAAATAGCTATTTATGTAACCAGTTACGAAAGACTTTATTTTGTGTTACGAGTGGATGTTTGCGGGACGAGCAAAGCGAGTTCCCGCAAAATGACACGAGTTACACAAAATGTTTTTCGTAACATGTTATATACAAGATTTTTTCTAATTTTAAACATCTAAAACTAAAATTCTTTAAGTAAAATGTTTAAAAGTCATAAAAAATTAAATATTCATGTAATCATAGTTACCTTTGTTTCTGTCATTACGCATTTAATGTTAATGTCAAAAGTGACAAATGACAAACGTTATTAATTTAGTGCATAATGCAGCACATAATATTATGGCAAATTCAACAAATAAAACTTCTTCAGGAGTTAATTTGACAAATTTTACAAATTATAGTTAATATTTTATAATTAAAAAATAATAATTCCTATAAACTTGCATCATGTTTTGAATATACATTGTTTCTATTTCTTCTTGAAGGTTCTTTATTTTTCATAACTGGTGACGTAACGAACTTTTCCTAACCAGTTAGCAAATATTTTACTTTTCCTAACTGGTGATGAAAAGTAGAACGTTTTGACACTTACGTCAGTTTTGAAAAGTGTAATTTTATATGTCAAAATTAGAAAAATATATTTTTATCACGCAAAATATTTCTGGAAAAAGAGTTTCTAGACCTGCCTCTCACGCCAAATTATGATAACAATTTTAAGCTTTTATAAATATATACAGAGACTAAAAAAATAAAGTAATCACAGTGATTAATGGAATAACGCTCGTTTTTCCACAAGGCTCCGCTTTCAAAAGATTTAGTGTTCTGGACTTTGGAGGAATAACAATTAATACTTTTAGGTTATATTCCATTCGTTTGAGCAAATTGCCAACAGATGAGCTGCGCCAATTAATTAATATACCGGGTGCGACAGGATACTGGCTCACCCCTATATTTCCTTTATTTTTTAACTTATCCATTTGAAATTTGGAGAGCGTAAACTATCGCTAAAAATGAATTTTTGAACATTACAAACAAAATGATACCACTTCCGGTTTATCCGGAAATTACCTCAACTTTCGATTTTCAAACGGAACACCCTGTATATTTTTACATATTTAGATGCAGGGCAACATTCTGGATATACCATGTAAGTTTCGCGAATTTTTGAGCAGATGTTCAATTTCTTCAAGCATTTTAAGAAATTCGTCAAGAGTGCTTTGGAATCCAAAAATTCGTTATAGGGGAGGTAAATTCCAAAGGAAAAATATAATTTTACTTTTCGTTCCATTAACAACTGTTTACGAAGCCTTCAAAGTTGAACATCATTTTTTTTATTGAAAACTTTTTCTTTCAAATGGGAAGATGGTGGCTCATAGTATTTGAAAAATTATAATTTTCTAAAACAGTTTATTATTGAATGCATTGATTGTGATGGGGGTCGTTTTGAACAATATTTGTGAAACTCAAATGCCGTTATCTTTTCTAGGTACCTATTTAATAATTAGTGTTTTATTAATTGTGCGATTTGCACTTTTTGTATAATTTAAAAAAAAATTTCAAATAACAGTTTGTTAGATATTAATTGCCAAGTTGCAACCTTACGGTTCTCCGATCCCGCATTGCAACAACAGAGCAATCATCTCGAGGCACCGTGGAGCTTTTATGTTGTGATTAAATCAGCGTAGAAATTATTCATATAGTAGTAAAATGGCGACAGCTATTAACTAAACGATCCGCTGCTTGGACGCGATAATGATTTTTATTGTCACATTGTAAATTGCAATTTTAATTGTGTATCTTTTAAGGAAACTTCACTTCAGTGGAAAGGTAGCTTGCGTGCCGTAATACCGAGCAATATTTCAAATATGTTAGAAATGACTGCCTGCGCTCGCTGCACTGCCACGCTTAATTAAACTGATT
Source organism: Rhagium mordax (assembly GCA_963680705.1). NCBI lineage: Eukaryota > Metazoa > Arthropoda > Insecta > Coleoptera > Cerambycidae > Rhagium > Rhagium mordax. The sequence goes on along the minus strand of OY796656.1, from coordinate 125,702,926 downwards.
AAAAATTTATATCGTAAACATAGTTAAGTGCACGCCTTGCAAATGTGAATTATTTAGGAGCTTTAGCGTCTAGCAGTTCTTTACATACAATGTTTTCATTTCTTATATGGAACAGAGAATTGATTCTGGTTCTAAGGTAAAATGTTGGAGTGCCTAATTCTTTGCATTTATTATTACCTTGCCCACTTTTACATTTTTATTTTTAAAGATTGATTTTTGCAACGGATTCGCAATCAAGAAGCGCTGAAGCTCCAGGAGCAAACTCTTTACTCGCACTTTCCTTTATGTAAATTTGAATGCACGCAATGTTTAACGACCGTCTCATTTTGAGTCTTCCCTGTCAATTCAGGTTACTTAACAAAAATATAACTGTAGTTTCATGATGCGGATGTTCCTCGACATAGATCCATGAAACGATACAACTGAATGAGTTCTCTTTCTAAAAAAAATAAATGAAAATCAATTAAATATTGGGTTAAAATATGCGAATTAGCGGAATAGAACCAACTTCAGTTAGAGTGAATTAAATAACATTTACGTAACCGACAGTAATAAAATTACAGGCTAGTGGTGTTAATCAAACTATATTATATGCAATATATATTTTTAATTCAAGTAAATATTTAACTAAAAAAGTTCAACCAACTCTAAACCGTCTAATTTTAGTCCTGGATAGCAGTAGACCGACATGTACAGGGTGTCCCAAATTTTTCGCCCAGGGACTTTTAAAGTTCTTCAAGATTCAAAAAGTATTTTTTTGAGCACAATTTGGTGGCGTTTTTTTCCAATGGACATTCAATTTCTGTTGTAGATTACATTAATTTGAAAAACTTTTCTCTTGTAATTTCTTTTTCTAAAATCACTTATTTTCAATTTGTAACCAAACACAATATCTCTTCAGTTTCACATAATTCCCATCCATAGAAGACTTTAAATCCTAAATCAAAAAAGATATGTTTGGAATTTATATGGAATTATGGTCACAAACTGAAAACCAAAATTGGGTAATCCATAGTTGTACCAGAAACGTGTTTTGCCACCGAATTTGTAAAATAAGTAACAAAAAAAGTATCAATATCCTAGTTTATTGCCTATTTCGTTCCTTTCGCCATAAGGATAGTTTTGAAAATTGAAGACTGATTAAGGATATAAATTCCACCGACGCGATAAATCAGCACACAACGAAGACTTCTGACAAAGGACCAGCTTAAAAACATTTCAACGATCTTGTTTACCGCCGTGGAGGTCCTTGGCGATGTTGGGCCTTCAGCATCGTTTATATGCATTTGTTGGAGGCGTCCCCCATCACGCTGATGAGTTTGACAGCACGGGCTTCGTTTCGCGAATGCGCATAATAGAGCCGTCTGGGCTTTTTACACACGACGGGTCCGTGTTGATTTTAAAGGCATGCCATCAACTCGGTGGGTGTTTTGTTACCTCTTTAATTTCCAATTATCCCATAAAAAGAAGCGCCGAATCAAAATAACAAATCATTTCGAGACTTTATGACGCGGCTTCGGTTTATAGTTGTACGATGGCGGTTTAGGATGGTGACGAGGCCGAATTCTTTTGGCTTTTCTTACGCGAGTTATGGACGGCCCTGTACAGCATTCCAACGGTCAAAGACGCCGGACGTGTAAACGCTGACACTGCTGACAGTGCAACGATAATATTATAAATATATCCCATACAGACATTTTTACTCAGTTCTTATAATAATGTTCATTTAGTTCACTTCTACATATCTTTGTAGTTTAAATTTATATTGTTATATTTACTCATTTGTTATTTTCGAAATAAAAAGTGTACCTCTTAAATCTTAAAGTCACTTTTTAAAAAGTCAAACCGCTCGACGACGATAATAACTGGCGCAGTCGGAACGGATTTTCTTTGAAGTTTTTCGAACGAATATCGGAAAACTCATCGTCCCTTCGATAAATCAGAGAAAACCTGCGAATCAAGTTACCATACCTTTGGTAAATCAACGTAATTTTAAGAAGCCTAGCAAGTAAGAAAACTCAAGCAAGAAGATTCAAGAAACGAAATTTAGCAAGTAAGAAAACTCAAGCAAGAAGATTCAAGAAACGAAATTTAGCAAGTAAGAAAACTCAAGCAAGAAGCCCTCTGCATACCTAGACATACCATTCCCTCTAAAATATCCTAATTCCCTGAGATATAAAACTGGTGTACTTTGGTTAAGCAAATCCCAACTTAAACCAATAAGCTAGACCACCAGGCGCTCAGTAACCTCTCATCGGAAGCGCCGTGAGGCTTTGCACTTGTAAAAGCAATTTTACATAAGCCCTTGAAGAAACCAAGATCGTGCACTCTCTTTCCTAAGACTACATGTGACCCTAAATCGTGTACAGGAAAGATTGGCCCAAGCAAGAAACCATCTCTAAAGAAAACATCTTTAAAAGCACGTAGCCTCGCGCTACTTAGGGAACTGACAAATACAGACTAAATACCAACGTGACAATAACTGCCCTCCAGCTCGAGAAAAAATATATAATCAATCAAAGTGTAATAGAGCACGCCCTGAGAATATACTTTCGAGTACTCTTGGCCTCCCTCGTTATAACATTGTAATCGATTATATATACCAGAGCCTTCATGTTTTCTGCCATCAAATTATTATTCCTGTAAGTACCTTATGACAGACAATAATAACGACGACGAAACATTAGCTAATCTTGTTTTACAAGTACTTGGTCCTAACCAATTTTTATTAACAAATACACCACCTATTGAAACAACCGTAGAATCAAATTTAGATACAATGGCTAAAATCGATATTAGTGTTAAAGATTATTTAGATCTCATTCCGCAATTTGACGGAGATGCTTCCAAATTACCGATATTTTTGGACACGTGCGAGCAAGTCCTCGGTATGTTAGTAACTGATAATAATGCCGCGAGAATTCAATTTTTAATGCTACATTTTAGAAATAAAATAATAGGCAAAGCAGCTCAAATTTTAGCAGCCAGAGAAATTCATACTTTCCCTGAATTAAAATTTTTATTACTAAATACTTTCGGTGATCAACGCAACGAAGAATCTCTACTAAATGACCTAATGATGTTAACACAAAATCACAACGAATCTCATAGCCAATTTGCAGACAGATGCATATCGCTAAGGAGCCTTTTACTCTCTAAAGTACAAATGGCAGACATATCAGTCGAACTAAGACAAGAAAAAATAATGCTCTACAACAAAATGGCACTAAGAACCTTTTTATCTGGACTTAATGCACATCTGAGTCATTTACTAAGATGTAAAGAACCAAGAAGTTTAGAAGATGCCATAAACATGGTAGTCGAAGAAGAAAATATGAACTACAATCGTCAACAAAAGTTAGGCACAAAAAACAACTTCCAGAAAAATAATCAATCACAACTAAGGACAACGTCAAATAATTATGGACAACAAAAAAATAACCCTACCTCTTATTCACAACAGTTCCAACCTAAAACAAATCCCACAATGTTTCGTCCTATGACAAATAATTCCCATCGTCTACCAAATTATTTCAACTCCAGATACCCGCAACAATCATTTCAACAAAAACCATTTCAAACCTTCCAAAATTTCCAAACTCCGCAAAACTTCCAAGCCAATCAAAACTTCCAAAATCCCCAACGTTTTAATTTCCAACCTAAACCACAACAAACATATCCCCAACCTATGGACACCTCATCAGGAAACACAAGAACGAAATTTCCACAAACTACAAACACACCTAGATGGACAGCGCAAGAATTGCACTTACAAGAAATACCCAGCACGTCTTCAGAAAACTACGAATACGAACCAGACTTTTATCAACAAGCTACATTTAATCCAGAAAACCCAGAAAACTATTATTACCCCGAAGAACAATTTTCAGAAGACTATCAAAATTTCAATGAAAACGAAAATTTTCCTATGCCAGCCTCGGAGACGGATATCATGAATCCTATGAATACGAAGAACCAACAAAACAACTAGAAATAAACGTCGCAGCTAATACAAAACTTCCATATATTATTATTCCGGAAATAGAAGCCAAATTTATGATAGATACAGGATCTACAAAAACGTTAATAACTGAAAAAATTGCTGAAACATTTTTCCTGAACAAAATTAAAGAAGATCCCTTTCAAATTAAAACACCTCACAGCATTTCACTACATTACTATTCAGCTGAAATTCCAATCTCGAAAATTTTTAAGAAACCCGGAATGTTACATACACATTACATCTTTAACTTCAGCGAAACTTACGACGGACTCATCGGACTAGACCTTTTGCAAGAAATAGGAGCTACCCTCGACTTCAAAAATGGTTATTTATTAACCGACAAAGCAAAAATCCCTTTGTTCATTGAAGGAAGAAGACTTGTAGAAGATAAAACAAATAAGAGACAAATTAAATACGAATACAACATTCAACCCAAAACAGAAGTTGTTGCAAAAATACCAACGACGCAACAATCCGGAGAAGCCTTAATAAATTCCATAATATTCAAAAACCAAGTAGAAATTCCAACAGGACTCGTCAACATCGAGAATAACGAAGCAACAATACTACTTATCAACAACACGGATGAAGAGAAAAACCTTATAATAACTGAACCAATTCCATGTATACCCGGTTGCGAATTAAATAACTTTACAACAGAACCAATGGACATCGACACAGACAGCTCTCATAATACAAATATAAACTACGACAACTTACGAAAGAAAATCTTGATTTAGGACATTGTAATAAGGAAGAATACGATGCTATAAGAAAACTTTGTTACGAATATAGAGATATATTCTATTGCGAAGATCTTCCTCTTACCTTCACAAACCAAATTAAACATGAAATTCGAACCACAGACAATATTCCAGTTTACACGAAATCATACCGATTCCCGCAAATCTATAAATCAGAAGTTAAGAAACAAATCGACTCAATGTTAGACCAAAACATAATTAAACATTCGACATCACCATGGTCCTCACCCATTTGGATTGTTCCAAAGAAAATGGACAACAGTGGCAAAAGAAAATTTCGAATTGTTATAGATTACCGAAAACTTAACGAAAAAACTATACCGGACAAATTTCCAATCCCAAATATTACGGACGTTTTAGACAAATTAGGCCGCAGCCAATATTTCACAACCCTAGATTTGGCGAGTGGATTCCACCAAATCGAGATGGAACAAAAAGATATCGAGAAAACAGCATTCTCAACAGACGAAGGTCACTTTGAGTTCTTACGTATGCCCTTTGGACTCCGAAATGCACCCTCGACTTTTCAGAGAGCAATGAACCACGTATTATCAGGCCTCCAACACAAATGTTTAGTTTATATGGATGACGTACTAATATTCTCCACATCACTACAAGAACACATAGAAAGTATACGCTTAGTGTTTGATAGGTTCAGAAATACAAACTTTAAAATTCAGTTGGACAAATCAGAATTCCTGAAACAAACTGTAAAATTCCTTGGACATGTCATTACTCCAGAAGGTGTATTACCAAATCCAGACAAAATAGATGCCATTGTAAAATTCCCGATACCAAAATCAAAAAAGGAAATACAATCATTCCTTGGACTAATCGGATATTACAGAAAATTTATAAAAGATTGTTCGAAACTCACGAAACCCTTAACAGCTTGCTTAAAGAAAAGTGCAAAGATAGAACACACAAAACAATTCATAGAATCATTCGAAACTTGCAAGAAAATTTTAACAAACAGCCCACTCTTACAACACCCAGACTTTTCAAAACCATTCATCCTCACCACAGATGCATCCCAATTTGCGTTAGGTTGTGTTTTATCACAAGGAAGTGTAGGAAACGACAAACCCATTGCATATGCATCCAGAACGCTAAACGAATCGGAAAAAAACTACTCAGTTATCGAAAAAGAATTACTAGGCGTAATTTGGGCCACCCAGTATTTCAGACCTTATCTATACGGCAGACGTTTCACTATATACACAGATCATAGACCACTTCGATGGTTATTCTCGTTAAAAGATCCCCAAAATTCCAAGTTTGTCAGATGGCGCACCAAATTGCAAGATTATGACTTCGACATCGAATATAAAAAAGGCAAACTAAATACAAATGCCGATGCACTATCACGAATTGAAATTCACCCGATCGACACCGAATCTATGCAGGTAAACTTAGACGATCCAGAACTTGACGAAATAATACAAGAATTAAACAGAGAAAATGCATTAACAACACCAACACCAGAAGAAGTTGATCGAACACTTAATCCAACCGAAAATATACAAAACAGAGATGTCGAAACCAATGACCTAGATATCCCCGAAATTTCTACTATTCATTCCAACGAAGATGATGAACCACGAAACACAATTCCAATCATAGACGACATAATAAATGCAAAACCCAAACAAATATTCATAAAGACGGTTCTTATGAACCCCAGAAAATGCAGAACATTAAATATAGACAATAAAACCATCCTATACGCCGAAATAACTAAAGAAGACAACGAAGATCAAATTATTGAACTAATCAGAGACCACACAATAGAAAAGTCCACGTTCTACATGTACTTCGATAAAGATAAAACATACGAAGACTTTTGTCGAATATACGATCGACATTTTAACAACAACGGACCGAAACTGATAAGATGTACACAAGAAAGAACATTTTTAAGAAAAAAGGAAGAAATTAACGAAGTAATCCAAATATACCATGAAGGAAAAACGAATCACAGAGGTTCACAAGAAACATATGACAAACTAAAACAAAGATACTATTGGAATAACATGTTACCTACGATACAGGATTATATTAATAAATGCAATGTATGTCAAAAAGGCAAATATGATCGACATCCACCCAAAATACCGATGAACTTAACACCCACACAACAAAAACCCTTCGAGATAATTTTTATGGATACATTTACAATCGAACAAAAAATCTACCTGACCCTAGTAGACGCATTTTCAAAATTTGGACAAGCAATCCCTATCAAATGTAAAGAAGCATGCGAAGTAGCTAGAGCCCTCACCGAGTACTTCGAACATTATGGAACCCCAATTGCAATCACAACAGACAATGGTCGTGAATTTATCAACAACCAGATAAAAAATCTATTAGCATACCACAAAATTGACATTCATTTTACAACGCCATTTCATCCAGAGTCAAATGGCATAGTGGAACGATTTCACTCCACTATAATTGAACATTTCCGAATATTTCGATTAGACCCACAACTAAATAAAAAACCTGATGAAGAACTTATGAAATTAGCCATTATTGCGTACAATCATACCAACCACTCTACCACCGGACATACACCATTTGAGGTCATATTTGGAAAATCATCCAGCAAAAACTTGTTTGATACGAAAACAAACCAAATAATATTTGATTATTCGCTAGACGAACATAGAAAGACACTTTCTCAACTTTACGACAAAATTTATGAAAGAACTGAAACGAGAAAAGCAACAATTGTTGACAGAGCTAATAAAGAAATAACAAATCCACAAGAAAAATATAAAATAGGACAAAATGTTTACGTTAGAGCACCCAAGAAAAGAGGTTCTAAAACAGTTCCCAAATTTAACGGACCATTTCCCATAATTTCTATTAATAATGATAATACATGCTTAATTAAACTAAAAAATAATAAAGAACGCAGAGTTCATTTGTCTGATCTAAGATCTACTCTTACAGATGGACAACCCTTGCAGCAGCCGACAACATCCAATTAAAGAACTATCTACTAACAATCCCAAATAGATGTTACAGCATTATCGACAAATATAAACTCACTCCAAATGCCAATTTTCGAAGAAAATTAGAACCAATAGATATTCCAATGGTAAATATTCAAAACGACTCATCATTTTTAAAATATCATACAAACAATCCCATAATGGATCACCTTAATCTAGACGAATTTTCGGAATTATCCAGACGTACAGAAAACCTACAAGAAGAAATTAAAAACCAAATACTAGAATCAGATCTAAGCCAACCGAAGTCATGGCTTACTTATACCCTCATCACCATTGTAACTATTGCTGTTCTGATTATAGTATGGAGCATTTATGCCAAATACAGGAACAAAAGAGTTTCAATATTTAATATATTTTCATCCGAAACAAAATCAGAGGAAAAACCCCAAGAAATGGAAACAACGAACGTCGGTTCTTTCTAACGAAACCCCGAGTTCTCTTCTAAGGGTGGAGGAGTTATGGACGGCCCTGTACAGCATTCCAACGGTCAAAGACGCCGGACGTGTAAACGCTGACACTGCTGACAGTGCAACGATAATATTATAAATATATCCCATACAGACATTTTTACTCAGTTCTTATAATAATGTTCATTTAGTTCACTTCTACATATCTTTGTAGTTTAAATTTATATTGTTATATTTACTCATTTGTTATTTTCGAAATAAAAAGTGTACCTCTTAAATCTTAAAGTCACTTTTTAAAAAGTCAAACCGCTCGACGACGATAATAACTCGCGCTTACAATGGGGGTCGTTACAAAGTCTGACACAATTTTGACGAAAATAGCACCTGAGTTATTGCCACCACCTCTAAGGACACCTACTAGGAAGTCGGATTCTAATTTCTCATTACCAGTCACGTTTCGCTCATAAAGGCTGAACTAGTGCGGATATTTTATTGTTCAATAAAGGTATTTTGTTACGTGCGTGAGACCAAAGAGACCAAAATTATTTAGAGTTTCTGAACCAGTCACTAAACACGGGATTCATAAATCTTCCAAGAAACTAAGTAAACTGTTTTTTATAATCTATTTTTCACTTGGAATACCATACTAGTGCTTAAATTATTTCTGGAAATTTACAATTAGAGCTCTTGGTTTTGGTATGGACAAACGTATTTTTTCGGTGTTCATTAAATATATTCTTGGGAAATACACCTTCAATTATTTAAACCAATTAGTAGGAATTAACTAATATTTTCAAAACGGCTTCCCAATTACGAACCAAATGCCAAAGCCGAAGAGTAAAACAGTCACGTCGCGTCGTATCAACATCATGATTTGTCGTTATTGAAAACATGCCACACATACTTCGCATCCTATTTAGCAAATCGGCAAACACCATAAACCATCTGCGCGATAGCCGGAGGCCTGTTACGATGGTCAAACACACACCTTGTCGGCTCAATAGATCTTCTAGTTCTTCAAGTAGTACCGGTCTGCAATTAGAGCCGAGCGAATGACAACATTGACGTCCTAATCGGCGCACTGGGTCGTGTAGACAGGATAATTCCATAGCGCCCGCCCCCCGACACATTATTATTGTTCCAACAGTTATTTTTTATTTGTTTTAATGCGAAGATTCCCGTGCGTTACTTTAAATACGGGGAATGCCTGCGGTCGGGGAACATGAAGGGTGATTAACTTTGGGCCAGTGCAAAATTACATGTCAACTTGTAGCGGTAATTTATGGTTCGCCATAGTCTCAGTCCTGGTTATCCGGAGGCCGCGAGCGCGCGGGTGGCAAGCTCGTACGTAATCATTCATTCTTAGGCGGCTGTTTGTTATAAAAGCCGTAAATTGTTTATTAATCTAAAAGAAACAGCTCAAACGGCTGCGGTATCACGTCATTGAAAATGGCAACGAAATTTTACCCCACACAGCGAGGTCGTCGGTGTCTTAGAGAAAATTTGACCTGATCCTCAGAAACAAGAACAGAACTCATTTCAGTTGAGTCACGAAATAGTGATTAGCCGATGGTGATGAAGAGGATGAAAAATTTTGGACATTTGGAACTCTAAATGCTTCCTAACGAAGATACAAATTGCAGTACAATAGTTATTTACATTACTAGAAGCGAAAGTTTCCTTTTAGGTGCGAGGTGATTTTTGAAAGGCCGAGGCGAAGCCGAGAGCTTTCAAAAAACACCAAGCACCTGAAAGAGCTTTCGCATCGTGTAATTTATTATATTTTTTCTACTATACCGAAAGATATTATGGTATTTCATAATTTTAAACTATTTATTTCATGAAATTATAATATGACGTTTTTAATAAATTTTATAGTTTAGGAGGCTGTCTATGAAAATTGTTTCCATGGCAACGTAACAATTATTGCTAGCTATCATCGAGGTTTATGTCAAACATTTTAATTTGTGGTAGTGTCAAACTGAAATAAACAAATATCTTTGTGGCGATGAAAATGGGATATAAGAAGCTGCCAATATCGATTGTGTTTTTAAAATGGTGTGCCGACAAAAATGATGCGGAAATCGGCGAAAATGTAATGTTGGCGTACTTCCTTGAAAGATCGGAAGTTTTTTTTTACTTTTCTGTCCTGGCTGCGAAAGTTTAACTTTCGTAGCTAGCAACCAGGTAACTCGAATGTTTACTTTCGTTATCACGCGTGTTGCTAGGGGTACAAAGTTCACTTATATAGACGGTAGTAGAAAAAGTATATTTTTTGGGTAAAGTAAAGGTTAAAATCATGTTGGACAAGCAAGACGTTTTATTATTTTAATTAAAATTAAGAAGTAAGTACATGATTTCTTCTAGTATGCTGATTACGTTGGTAGAAACAGGGAAAAACTGATAACTCTTGTGTCTTTTCAGCTTTGTAACACTTTAAGACGGAATCTCGGGCGCCTGTTCCTTATTTTTAAAGTTCAAGGGACAGCAGTCTCTGGCTCATCAGCGAAGAAGACGGTTCTTTCTGTCCAGGGGTCTGAGATGGCTGTCGTTTTTAGCGTAGTGGACAATTTCCCAAACAGGTTTATTTAGTGATACAGAACGGAAATAACAACTCGTAGATTTTAATAGAGCTTATAAAATCTTTATTAAATGTATGACAAAATTTATGATTAAATATAACTCGAGCTGGCAAACAAGGTGAACAATTTCCGTACAACAAAAAGAAGTGGTATTTTCTCAAAAAACATTACAAATATAAATTAGCCTTCCATTCTTTTTTGTCCGCCGTTTTTTTTTATTTTTGGATTGTCACAATCCAATATTTTTGTCAATAGATAGGGTTTATGATATTATTTTTCATTGTTACGATAATCAGCAAGAAGAACGTATTGTTATATTTTGGGACAAAAAAAGGAGAGACGGCCAAATTTACTTGTGTAATGATTTTTGGGAGGATAATAAATTCACCACTTTTTAAAGGCGCCTCTCTAGAAGCCAAATAGTTTATTTTTTACGGATTTACTCCGATACGATTTAAATCTTAATTTTAGTTGTTTGCGCTCTGTTTTTTGCCCCGTCCTCTAATGTATTAATATTATAGCACGGTGTTCGAGAAAGCTGCTACCTTTTATCCTCAAGTCACGGCGCCTCGACCCGAGGTAGTTTTGCCCCGCGCGAGCCATATGGCCTTAAAATAATGCACCCCGCACATAGTATCAAATACCTCCAGCAGTCACCTATATTATCCCGTATTATAACCTGAGCCGATTTCATTGTGCACCGCCTTTGTGTTCAGGACTAACCATCGGTCATCAAACGGGAGCTTTACCCAAAAGTAGCGCATTGTCCCCAAAAAATTCCACAATAAGCCCGATGAAAAGCCATGCCATTTCGCCAGATTAATGGATCCACCGCACATGTGGGGGCCGATCTGATTGTGATTTTAGTCGGTATTGATGGGCACCCTTGTATTTATTTTCCTATTTACGTATAATATGGCGATAATATCGATTTATATTTATTCGCACAGCACATCTTTTAGTTAAAATTAATATTAAAATGGAAAATTGTACATGGAGTGGAGAGACCAAGAAAGGAGAGAAAGCAATATTCGACTGTTGCATCATGCCAAGTTGGCGGGTACCTCGTGGCTGTCGCCCAAAACGTCCGATTTTTCTAGAGTATGCCAGCTACAATATTGAAACTAAGTACGGTCACAAAAATATCTGGTACATTAAATGCATTCAGGCGTCGTTTTACGAGCCACTTTTGCCCACTTTGCACCTTGTATATAAATTTATATGAAAACAACTTCCACGGTAATTAATTGACGTATTATTTTACAGTTTGGGCAACATCCAAGCAAAATATTATAAAAATAAAAATCGAAAAGCTACATTGTCGTGGGTTTATTGCTATAAGGGTACTGGCTTTATTTTCAACTCGATCAGTTTAGCGGCTGTAAAACTTTAACTGTGGTGTAACTTGAAATTGATAGGTCGTTTATCATCGAAATATTTTGTTAATAGAGCACGCGACCATTTTAACTGCTGCCCGGGCACAGTCCTTATAATTTATCTCATTCGATTTTCGCCTGTCAGAAGTCGCAAGTGGCGTCGTAAATCGAGAACTCTCCGTAGTATTTATTATTCCAAGAACACGATGTATTTTTGAGAGTGAAAAAATATTGACCGAAGCTAATGGCATGTGCAACAGCGATCATAGACACATTTTTCTGTAGTGAGACTATTTTTGTGTGACTTGATATCTATCTTACTTTTTGGCTCGAAAATGGAATAAAAAAAGTTGCAAAATTAAACTCTTGCACATTAATGGATGGATCAGGGGTACCCCCCCTCCCCCCCAATAACCACCTTCAGTTGGCCATTACGACACCCTGTATATATTTTTCTTAATTTTAACAATATATACAGCGTATAACTTGACAAAGCATCTGTTTTTGATAGCTCTGATAATACTGTCGCTCCTCAACTTCTAATCACAGAGAATCTTTTTTCTATCGATTTCGAGTTCAAATACATTTTCAGGAACTAGGAATAATTACTGGACGGCAAACACTATTATTTGCCCTTCCTTCCACCAATCCTTTTATTAAACGTTTTTCACTGTTACTACTAGTTTTTATGAATTTCAAATCGTGCTGTAGTAAATATATATCTTTACAGGTACCTATCATAAAAGCCGGCTGATTACTAGCTGTTTGTCTATAATTAAACACCAGTCGCAATGTGTCCTGCCATTGTGAGATAACGCCGCACCGGAGCGATCCGAACCCATAAAGTTGATTTGTTTGAAGAAAAAAAAACAGCATGTGTTATGCCGGCACACTCTAGTTAACGGCACATTCATACCCTAAGATGATAGCCCAGAGAGCATCTGTTGCTTTTGTTTTATAAAAAACAACCTTATATACAACATAAAAACGACGGCGAACCAGATCCGCTGGCAAAATTAACTTTCCTTGCTTATTAGGAAAGTCAATTTATTTTGAAGCATATGTTTGCTTTTCGGAATCGCACAAGGGCCTACGCACCCCACACATGTGCTCGAGTGCGCCAGGTCGAAAATTCCGTGGCTTTTGTGCCTGTAATTCATTTGATGAAATCGTATCTGTTTTATTGAAATTAAATAAGGCAGAAAATGATGTGCAGAAATTTATATTTTATATTATTCTGGCGAGGTAATTTAGCGTGTCTAATATTGTGTGGTGGTCAGAATGGACTTATTACCTTGCGAGTTGGTACTTTTTGCAAACGATTTTTTTTAAATTGTTTATTCGTTGCGATCTCTATAGAGATCGCAACGAATAAACACTCTATCAGAGTATCAAGTCACCTACTCAAGAAGAAGTAAAATTCTTTATGATTTAATGATGTTAAAGTCAAATTGTAAGTCAAGGAAATATACCTACTAAGTTATGGTAGGTATTAAGTCACTAAGTACTAGTTCTTTCTCAGATATATAATATTATTCATAATAATATTATTTATTATGGCGATTTGCAATATTGAATTATTTGGCGTGCGTAATAGTGTGCGGCTATGAGAATGGACTTAACACCTTGTGACTTAATACTCTCCTTAAAAGTGTGAAATCATTGTTGCGATTTTGTATTTCTTATAGCCTCTATGGGAAACCATCGCTTGTTTGAAATATGAGTATTGTCACTTACTCGTTCAAAATATTTTGTACAGTCACTCGAGATAAAGTCAGATTGTGTACGATTTTAAATTATATTAAATATTGCACAGAAAGTTACTGTCAAACTGTACGTCAAAGATATAAACTGAATTATAGCAATAAGTCACTAAGTATAATAAAGTTATTCAATAATATGTTTATTCTGGCGGTTTAAGATATTGGATAATTGAGCGTGTCTAATATTGTTCCACTGGACTTATTACTTTGTGAGTTAATAATACTGTTTCCAAACAATTTTTTTATGGTATATTCGTTATGATCTCTATCAGAATATTAAGTTACCTAAGTAGTTAAGATGAAGTGAAATTGTTTATGTCAAGTAAATAAATGGAATTATGGTATTAAGTCCCTTCTCAGAGACGAGTAACGAATAATATTAATCATAATAATGTTTATTTTGGCGATTTGTAATATTGGATTATTTAGTGTATCTAAATGGTTCTGGGAATGGACTTAATACCTTTTCCTAAAGATGTGTAAATATTGTTTTGGTTTTGTATTCCTCTCTGGGAAATCATAGCTTGTTTAAAATATGAATGCAGATTAAAGTATTAAGTCACTTACTCGTTGAAAATATTTTATAGTCAGTCAAGATAATGTGAAATTCTGTATGATTTTAAATTATATTGATTATTGAATACTAAGGAAGAGTCGAACAGTAAGTCGAAGAAAAAAACAATTATGGTATTAAGTCACCAAGTATTAGTCCAAATAATATTATTCATAATATGCCTATTGTGATGGTTTGAGATTTGAGATTATTTAGAATGTTTAAAAACATGTGGAAATGGACTTAATACCTTGTTACTTAATACTTTTTCCTAAAGATGTATACTTATTGTTTGGGTTTTATACTCCTTATGTCATCTATGGGAAAGCATCGTTTGTTTGAAATATCAATGCATCAAAGCGAGCATCAAAGTATTAAGTCACTTACTCTCAAAATATTTTCTGCACTCACTCGAGATAAAGTCAAATTGTGTGATTTTTAAGTTATATTGAATATTGATTACCAAGTTAGAATCAAACTGTAAGTCAACGAAATAAACTGAATTATGGTATTAAGTCACTAAGTATTTGGTCCTTTCTCAAAAACAAATATTATTCATAATATGCTTATCTGGCCGTTTGAGAAATCAAATAGGGTGTCTAATATTGAGTGGCTCTTGGAATGGACGTAATATTATGGTATTATGTCACAAACTATTAGTCCTTTCTCAAATGCCAATAATATTCGAAATAATGTACTTGATTCTGGCGGTTTGAGATATTGGATTATTTAGCGTATCTAATATTGTATGGTTCTGGGAATGGACTTAATGCTTTTTCCCAAAGATGTATGCATCGTTGGTTTGAAATATGAATGCATCAAAGTATTAAGACACTCACCCTTTCAAAATATTTTCTACAGTCACTTGAGATAAAGTCAAATTCTGCATGATTTTAAGTTATATGTTGAATATTTACTAATAATTAGTCAAACTGTAAGTCAAAGTAATACACTTAATTATGATATTAAGTCACTAAGCATTAGTCCTTTCTCAGGAACAAATAACATTTAATAATAATATGCTTATTCTGGCGGTTTGAGATTCGGGATTATTTAGCATGTCTTATGTGTGGTTCTGGAAATGGACTTAATACCTTGTAAGTTAATACTTTTTCCTAAAGATGGTGAATGATTGTTTTGATTTTATATGCATTATGACTTAATATGAGAAACCATCGCTTGTTTGAAATATGGATGCATAGTGTTAAGTCACTTAATCATTCAAACGATTTTCTACAGTCGCTCAAGATGAATCAAATTTTGTGTGATTCCAAGTTGTGACTAATAAGTTGGAGTCAAACTCTAAGTCAAATAAATAAACTGTACTATGGTATTAAGTCACTAAGTATTAGTCCTTTCTCAAAGTCAAATAATATTATTTCCAATAATATGCTTATTCTAGTGGCTTATCAATGGCTAATATTGTGTGGCTCTGGAAATGGACTTAATACTTTCTGAGTTTTTTTTAAATTGTGTATTAGTAGGAACCATCACTTGTTTAATTATCAATGGTCAAAGTATTAAGTCACCTACTCATTTAAAAGGTTTCCTACAGCCACATTCAAGATTAGGTCAATGTGTATGTGGTTTTAAGTTGTATTAAATGTTGTACAATAAGTTAGAGTCAAACTATAATTCACAGAAATAAACTAAACTACGGTAATAAGTCACAAAGTATTAAGTCCTTTCTCAAAAGCAAATAATATTCCTAATATTGTTATTCTGACAGTCTGAGATATTGGATAAATTTAACGTGTGTAACATTGGGTAGCTCTGATAATGGACTTAATACTTTTGCTAAAAATTGAGTCAGATTAAACTTAATTACTGTATTGCCACAAAGTATTATGTCCTTGAAACTAATAATTCGCAGAAATAAACTAAACTACGGTATTAAGTCACAAAGCATTAAGTCCTTTCTCAAAAGCAAATAATAATATTCCTAATATTGTTATTCTGGCAGTCTGAGATATTGGATAATTTAACGTGTGTAATATTGGGTAGCTCTGATAATGGACTTAATACTTTTGCTAAAAATTGAGTCAGATTAAACTTAATTACTGTATTGCCACAAAGTATTATGTCCTTAAAACTAATAATTCACAGAAATAAACTAAATTGCGGTATTACATCACAAAGTATGAAGTCCTTTCTCAGAAGCAAATATTATTATTCTGGCAGTCTCAGATATTGGATAATTTAACATGTGTAATACTGAGTAACTCTGATAATGGACTTAATACTTTTGATAAAAATTGAATCAGATTAAATTTAAATACTGTATTTCCACAAAGCATTAAGTCCTTAAAACTAATAATTCACAGAAATAAACTAAATTGTGGTATTAAGTCATAAAGTATTAAGTCCTTTCTCAAAAGCAAATAATATTATTCCTAATATTGTTATTCTGGCAGTCTGAGATATTGAATAATTTAACGTGTGTAATATTGGGTAGCTCTGATAATGGACTTAATACTTTTGCTAAAAATTGAGTCAGATTAAATTTAATTACTGTATTGCCACAAAGTATTAAGTCCTTAAAACTCGATAATGTTACTACGTTATTGTTCTTTATACTTTCAACATAGATGTTGACTTCACTAGTTTCTGAGTTACTTTTATTCTAAAAATTTCAAATTTTTTACTTAATATTTGAGGTTTACTGTGACTATGCGGCTTGTGAAGTATGCCTAGTTAATTCTTGGACTTATCACTTTGCACCATCTGCAAGAGCATACATTTTGGCATGTATAAAAATTGTCAAATCCACCAAAATTGACTGGAAAAGGATGTTTTAAAATATATAGTTTTTTTATATTTTGAAAAATATACGTAAATTCCACCGTATTTGCTTATTGATTAATTCTAATCATTTTATGTTATTAGCTAGAGTCAATTCTTCGTGTTCCTTGTTGGCGCATCCCTTATTAGTGCAATTTCGTCCCTAATTAAAATCGTAAATTTAATTAGAGCCCTTATTAGTCGGCTTACAATTTACATATTAACAGTTTTAATTATACAATCCAATACATCAACTTCGGGCACCTCTAACATTAACGTCTTTAAGATGCATTCCTCTGGTTCCAAACAATGTAAAAGAAAATAAAAGGGGCAGGTAGCATTTCGGTGAGTTAATCGGGCGGCGCAACAAATCATTGTCTAATAATAGAGCGCTTTATTGGGTTTTATGCATCGCATCGTCGAAAATTTGATTACCGGATTTTAATATAAATACTTACAAGAACGCATGGCATTCTTCGGCCGGTATCTCGCTGCAAAATCCAATGCCAGGCGTAATAAGGCTAAGTTTTATCGTAATTTAGGACGTGGAAAGTAAAACAGCAGGTTATCCTGGCCGGAGAGCAAAACAAAATTTCATAAAATTATACACGTTGTATTTTAACTTGGACGAGATTGTCAAGAGAGCAAAACCGCAAGATTGGGAAGGCAGTGATACTGACGTATAGTTTCCATTGGAATTAGCTCGACGCATGTTTTGCCAATCAAGTCGGCATCACCTGGAAATAATTAAATTCTTTCGCAAACAAATATGTAGTTTTATTCATTTAATGGTTGTTTTCAAATGCACTTTATTAGTTCTTCCATAAGTCTTATGTTCCTTAAACCTAATTAATAATAATAATAATATTTATTTCTCCACTGTAATTAAAATTGACTCTTCAGTTGATAAGCTATCTATAATTTAAGACGTCCATTATTATGGCTGTTGTTACTGTAATTGGTATTAATGTAGATTGAAATTCTTCATATTCGTGTTCATCCAGTCCGGTCGATATTTAAAGAAATGAACCAAAAATAGCCTTATTTCGCTGGGGTTAAGGAACTGTTCAAGGCTGGATTTTTTTAACGAAATTTATTCCGGGTGAAATCGCCTAAGCGGAATTTATATCAAGAGCAATCCAATAAGGACGAAACGCCCTTTTGGGGTTTGATACAATGTCCTGCTGGTATCCTCGGACAATTGTCGCCAAAATGGATTTGGCTAATCTGAACTGTGGTCGTCAGTCGTGAATGACAGGTATACAAATAAGTATTTGGGAATATGCATGCGTGAACCCTCGCACAAATAACAGCATTGTGTTCGCTAAACCTCCGTAAAATTTCAACAATGCCAATTGAATGGGATAGCGTACCATATTGGTTTCGTATATCAACAATCCACATGTTTCTGTACAGTAACCGATGGCAATAAAATTAACCATCATTTTTACGCCTGCAACTAAACGCTGCTTGTACAAAATATTATATACATACATACACAAGAGCCACTATGAAAACATCTGAGATAAGAAAGAACAATGTAACTTTTTTGTATGATAATGGTTTCTCTCAGAGGCACCGACATTTGTTCAGCAAACAATGCGATCTAGTACAAGAAAGTGTCTTTGACTTACGAATCTATCTGTTTAATGATCTCAATATATATTTGATTTAGAGGAGATAAGACTTCTTGGTCCTCGTGATTGTGTAACGCCAAGGCGTGTAGAGTACCGTATTGTTGCCTAGAAAAAATATTAGAAGATTGTTAATTTAAAGGTATTTATTTTTTAATTTTGTTTCAGATGCGTGCTCCTCACGCACCACACCAAAACCGAGGCCTCCACCTCCTACACCGCGGCCCAACATCACATTCCACACGTACGAGTGTCCGCCGGCGTACGCGGCTTGGTACTGCCTCAACGGAGCAACGTGCTTCACAGTCAAAATTGGCGATTCCCTCCTGTATAACTGCGAGTAAGTTGCATTCTGTTCATTCATTCCACAATTTAAGGTTCCAATGAACCATTAAGGACTACGTGTTGTTTTTGACATGTACAACCGTGAATATATAAAAAGAAGATGCAAAACTAATATTGTTTATAAATAATGTAATCAAGTGCAGTCCATAGACGTTTTACTTGCTTATTTAACTGATTAAATTGGTGGAAAACCTAGAAGGTGATTCCGAATTGAGTATTCAAAATGTCAGGGCTGATAGAACAAGTCAAAATATTAAAAAAACCTTAGTATAGTTTATCTCTAAAGTGCCATCTAAGAGAGCTACAACCCTTAGAAGGGGTTGTTCCGAAGACGGTTTTTATTAAATAACTCAAAACGATCTGATATGAAAATATTAAATTTTGGCCAGTCGGTAAACTTTTTATGTCTAATGATATGGAATAAAATACGCTTAAAAATTTTAATCAAGGGTGTAAGAGAATGGGGTGGTTGGGGGTAGTTTTAATGCTAACTTTTTTGTGTACTTTTTTATAATTTTTGAAATTGCTATCTAACAAAGGCATCATTTTAGAGTATGTAGTGAAACTTTCAAATCGATTTTACTCGCAATTACGGCATCCTAGCGAACTTGAACAACATACCTTTTTTACGCAGAAAACTTCATATTTTGATAATTTCTCATCAAAAATTATAAAAAATTACACACAAAAGAGTTAGGGTTAAAACTACCCCCAACCACCCCATTTTCTTACACCCCTGATTAAAATTTACAAACATATTTTATTGCATAGTATTAGACATAAAAAGTTTAGCGACTGGCCAAAATTTCATATTTCCATATCAGATCGTTTTGAAGTTATTTAATAAAAACCGTCTTCGGAACAACCCTCTAAGGGCTGTAGCTCCCTTAGAAGGCACTTTGGAGATAAACTATACTAAGGTTTTCTTAATATTTTGACTTGCTCTATCAGCCCTGACATTTTGAATACTCAATTCGGAATCACCTACAGGGTGTTTAAAATGTTCGAGCGTTCATTTATAGAAGTGATAGTCAAAATAATTTTCTGTGTAAAATAAAATAACATATTTTCTGGCTCGTTTTATAGTTACTAAAAAATATTCGAGGAAACTCAATTTTTTTATAATTTTTTTAATGGGGTAAAATCATGCGGCTAGTAGCAAAACGGTAAGACTAAGTCTATACACTATAAATAAAAATTTTATTCAAACAAAATTAAAAATTAAAAGCAACAACAATTTAGCAAAATGGTAAGCTGGCTATGCGTATCCGCGGTTTCTCTTGTTTTTGTTTTTTTACCAGTAAACTATGGAAAAAGTAAAATCCGCGTTTCTAGACATTTTTATCGTAGCATTTTTAACGTCATCACATATCTTATGTCACGAAAACATAGCAAAAAAACTACTGCTAATTTTTGGATCAAAGCTTCCATCACTACATTTGTAGATTTCAAGGTTTTAATGCCCACATGTCTAAAAGTTTTGTAAAATTTGTGAAATTAGAAACGAGAATCGACGCCACGTGGCGAAATGTTAAAATTTCGATGTTTACGAAAACGTCAAAATTGCCACTTTTCGTTCGCTCCTCCTGCCCCGAAAATCGCAGCGGGATCGTGCCATTCGCAATGTAGTTCTAAGTTGAACTCTCGGGCTTCAATTTCATGCCAGAACGGCGGCCCAGTGGCGCTTTTTAGTTTTGGAAATAATGTTTGAAGTTTGAGGTTTTCGTGTTTTTAAAATTTTTTGAATTTCGTCAAATTTCTAAAACACGTCCCCCTTCCGATCTTAATAACTCGCGACTCCTTCGAGATGGACCGACGAAATATTATTTTCTGAAAACTAGATGAAATTTAGAAAATCTTCATGTTAAATCGTTGTTCTTGTTTTTGCTTACCAAGAGAGTTATGATTTTTTGAAAAGTGCCAATATTCACATTTCCGGAAGCGTTTCCCGATATACCCCCTTTAGAAACTCCTTTTGGATTCCGAGGATCGGGACATCGACGGTGGGCAAGAAGAAGGAAAAATGAAGAACTGTTTTTTTTCTTTTTCGTTCATCTCCGATATTGCATGAGATACGAATTTTTTAAAAAGGACGATTTCTCAGAAAAGCTGTAGAACTTTTCCGGAGCATATTTTTAACCAGATTTTCAGGAGTTAAGACCAAGACTCGCCGAAAATCGACGTCACCAAACATATACTTACACCCTTATTAAATACTCATGCCTCTAATGTCACATACATTCGAATTAGAAACGGTGCCCCAAATTAATTTTTCCTTATTTTAGATCCCAGGAGAAAGCCGATTAAATTTTCGCATTCGGGATGACTTCAGGACCGCGATACTATTTTTAGATTGTAAATCGGACCGTTCCTTCTGAAAAAAAAAAATTGAATTTCGACCAATCACGTACTTTTCGCTAAATTGGCCATTTTCAAAGCGATTTTCTTCGCATTTTCAGTAAGGGACCGGTAGAGGAGCGGCTGTCCTGAACATTATACCGGGTGTTCCGCTTTCCCAGATCCCGCAATAAATTAATAACCCGAAAAAAGCCCCCAAAACATCTCAAATTTTCACTTATATCGCCGCGGAAGCCCTGAAAAAATAAATTTTCAGAAGGGTAAAAAAAATAAATAGCCCAAATAATAATTTTTCCTACGAGCGTGCGCAAAGTATCACTTTTCCGCACTAGTGCAGAAAAGTAGATTTTTCCGCACTAGTGCGGGAAAGTGTACTTTTCCACACGCTCGTAAAAAAAAATCAAACGATATTGTAGCCATGACTGTCTAATTTTGACGTTTCTCAGTCACATAGCTATTAACAAACGTCACGTCAAACAGTAGCATCTTTTTAAAGTAGAGTCTAGTTTCTTAATTAAGTAAAAAATGTATTGATCACGCTCCTAGGAAAAATATTGTTCCTAACACATGCGGAAACTGTTTTTTCCGCACTCGCGTCGTTCCGTCAACGGCAGTCGCATGCGGAAAAGTACCACTTTCCGCACTTGTTAGGAAAATAACTATTTTCTACTACCACTATCCAAAACACGCTTTTGTGCACTGTTTACTGTACGCAAACTAGATAATTTCTCACAGCACTTACAAAGTGACATAAGCGTGCCGCAAAGTCATACTGTGCCGCAAAAATTTTATCTGCATAGTTTCAAGAAAAACTTTAAATAATAATGGCAAAATAGCTCTTATTAATTTTTTATTTTTGGAGGAAAAGTGTGGTTGTAGAAAAAGTATAGTGTGCTACACGTGCAAAAATGCAATTTCTCACTCGTTTGAATTGTTCTTCAAACTCGTGAGAAATTTGCACTTGTCGCACAATATACTATTTTCGAAATTTTCGTAAATTTTTTTATTGCATTATTTGACGAATCTCGACGGATTAAGATTAAAAAAACAAGATCGGAAAACATCTGTCCGTCTTTCTGTCTATTTAGACAAATTATTGTATTTGCTGCATATAATAAAATATCAGATACATTTTTTATCCAAGAACAAAGTATTTTGTAAAGTTAAAAAAATAGAGCTCTATTCGAAGCCCTATACTACTGTCGACCTATTTTACTTATCAACGAAATAAGCCTTTTCCTCTGCCTCTAAACCATGTCTACCATATTTAAGGGTTTTATCTCAAAAATTATAACTGCTGTCGCGTTACAGTTAGAAAAAATGTGTCTGTCTGTAGTCTGTATGTCTTTGTCTGTCCGTAAATCATTTTATTTGCTTCATATTAAATATTTGATTTAAAATATTTGATCAAAAATAAAATTTTTGTAAAGTAAAAGAAAATGAGACCCCATTCTGCCGAGCATTCTGCAGACCTATTTTACTCATTATCGAGCCTTTTCTTCAGCCTTTAGAACATGTGTACTATACTTGAGAGCTTTAAAAATTGTCTAAATGCTGTCACGTTCCAGACAGACTCACAGACAGACAGAAAATTTGTTTTGCTCACATCATGTTTTTTCGCTATAGTTCATCAACTATTCTTTTCTTCCTCACTAGTGGTGAAAAAGCAGCAACTCAAAAAACCTCAAACGATTCTTTTACTTGACCAATTTTCAAAAATATACAAGCATTTATCCATACTTTTATGGAACTCTGTATAAAAATATAGAAATTGTTACACGGTTAAAAGGAAAGTATTAAAAGGCAAGGAAAAATTTAAAAAAATGTATAACGGTAGATAATTAGGACCACACAGCAACAATTAGCAGAAGAAAAGGTAATTAAGTTTTTAGTTCATATTCTGAGAAACCTTTTTTTGAATATACTACAAATTCTATGACTTCTGTGTATTATTTATTATCTATTTCGTATATCTTCATTATTCACTTTCAATAAATTATTTATCAATATAGGCATTTGTCGTTCATTAATTATGTAAAACTAAACGTTGTCTTTTAACGATGCCGTTATTTCTCATGATAAAGTTGACTAGAAAGTGGAAAAATTGCGTCAATAGTGAGTGGATGCTTAAAAAAAAATTATAATAAAGTGATATGCAAGAATTAATTTTTTTTTCACTTACAACTCCAGCAATATGTTTTAATTGTTGTTTTTGCCCTCAGGTGCGCAGAAGGTTACATGGGACCCAGATGTGAATATAAAGATTTAGACGGATCATATTTGCGTAAGTATCTTTCAAGGATTTTGCTATACCTAATAGTAACGTTTTTTGTCATAATACTGCTTACTATGCAAAAATGATATACTTAACACCGTGGATCCAACAGCAAGTTTTCATTCAGAAATCCAGCAAACTTAGACTAGCCGGGTATGACTGAGTGTAAAGCGCAAACAGGAAAATAATCATCGTATCCTATCAGTATCCGCAGAATATGGAGATTGAGGTAGGCTACTTACTACTAATCAAGATCAGGCGCAGGACATTACTTACTTAAGCTACACCTCCGGCTATTCTAAGTTTGAAGTGTTTAGAAAACTGTCTACATACAACATATGGATTCATAATGCGATGGCTGTTAATATCATAATATGAAAACAATTTGCATGTTTCATAAAGTTCTTGGTCAGACTAAGCAGATTATGTTTTTCATTCTATTTATCTTTATCTAGAGAAATAGTTATAAAGAAGTCTTATTGCGTTAGAGATCCCGCAAACTAGCTTGGGGCGTGGCCTGGGCAGAAAACGGTTTTTATGTTTTGCCATGCAAATTCGTTGTAAGTAATGTAGGATGCCCTATTTTAGTCTTTCATATTCTGCTGATGGCCACAAGTAGTATATGTGGTGGGCTCTTTCACCCCACGAACCATAATTTCACCCATTATTCCCAATGTTAATAGTGGATGGAAGTACGGTTTGGGGACCTCTTCACTCGGCCATTCTCCAGGCCACTGCTGCAAAACAAAAATTATGACAATAAAATTTTATCCAATTATAACCCAGAAATCGTAATTCCATCCATAACCAAAAAGGCACGAAAAGGTTTCCTAACTATTATTGTTTTGACCTTAAACCTGTACCATTAACTTATTTTCAAACAAAAAATTCTTGATGTTAATTATTAGTGTTTTATTAATATTGACGTTAGGATTACAATATTCAGAAAGTTCTTTTTGAAATAGATGCATAATTTTCTTTGACTCTTTCAGTGTGCCCGAATTTTTGTCCAGTTTAATAACTACTAAATCTAAGACTCAGATGTAACGATTTGTGGAACGGTTTCCGAGTTCTCTTCCGCGTTGATTATTTTGATCCAATAACAAAATGAAAAAACGAATCTGAACCTATTACCATAGAAATGCAGCGGTTGTGAACGTGTAATGAATACAACTACAATGTGAAGATAGAGATACACCTACCATTAGTAGCAATAAAAAATTTCTAGTAATGCAATCAAAAGGTGATCAAGATAATAAATTTGAATCCGATGTAACAGCAGAGGAATGTATTAACAGACGTTTATGATTTAAGTGCGAGGTATAAAAATAGAGACCTTGCAAAACTATTCTATTGAAATATAACTACTAGTGCACTCCGACGGCGAGTTTTTGTACTAATAAATATTAGCGCATGGATTCCTATTTCCTGCCAGAGCGGTCGCAAGAGCTTAATCTCGGATAAAAAAGAAAAAATAAATAAATTATTCTGTACGCGCCATTATCTATCTTTAGCAGTTTTCGAAAATACAATAATTAGTAATAAAATAATCTAATCGAATAATTTTTCAAAAATTCACGCGTAGCTTGAAACTAAAGAAAAGAAAACTACTAAAGATAATGGACATGTGTGTTACTTTTTTGAAATCGGGAGATTGGCTACTTTTCAATTATTTCATAATATACAGGTTGTCGTCAAAATTTTGTAGGGTATTGACTATTTCCGGCCAAACCGGAAGTTAGATGTATGAATGTCATATGCCATTATAAACCCAATAATATACCATTCGATTTCCGCGATAATGTACAGGGTGAAAAAAATTTGGGAAATCAGTTTTTTGACAATACCTCGTATATTAAAGGTTCTATCGCTTATTCGACCTTAAAATCGGATTCCTCATAAAACAAATACATGAGAATAGATTTTGGTTTTTCATTTTAGTCCAATAATAAAGTCAGGAGATCGAGTGAGCCTCTTACGTGGGACACCCTGTACATTTTCTGGAAATCACATTATTGGTAATAACAGAAAAATATTACAGTAACTGGTCTAGAAATTTAAAATGTTGCATAATAAATAAATTGCTAGCACTACATAAAAACTTTGCTAGAATTTTTTATTTCTAATAATTAACCGCAATAAAATTCAAAATAAAAATGGACGAGTATTGAAATTTTTTTAATATATGGGTAATGGATAAGGCCGCTTTAAAATCCTTTAAGTTTAAAGCTCTGGAGAGAATATTTTTTTAGGGCTGTAAAAAGGAAAAAGCCAAAGAAATGCATATTTTTGCATTTTCAATTGGAAAAAATCGAAAAGGCAATTTTTCTAATGGACATTTACAAATATATTTCTCTAGAAGTAGTCTTTGATTTATGGTTATGGAATTACAATATTCTAATGATTTACTTATGGATGACGAATACAAAACTTTGGGCCATAGAGTGACTCATTTAGTTACAGTTACAAAATTGGCCATATAACGCTGTCTTATTAGTTAGGTGAAAAATGTTTTAAATTAAGTTAATGATAAATAGTTATACTTAACCAAAAAAAAATAAGTTAACGATTTTAGTGATTTTTCGATTCATGCATGGTCTGTTATAATATCCTCTTTGGTTAATATTTTAATCATAATTTTTGTTTTGTAATAATTGTCTTTGTGAGAATGACTGAGGAGATTCCCAAAATGATAATTTCATCCATTACTTACAACAAAGAAGATCATTAATGAAATTATCTTTTGTGGGGTGAAACAGCCTACACACTATACTACCACAGTCACTCTCTGCCTTTGCACGTTTCTCTTTTCGCGTTGCATTTTAGTATAGTTTTAGTCCGTATATATGCCCACCATTTTTAAGTTTACCGGATCTCTTATTAATTAAAAGAATTCCAAAAATAAACAATTGAACCATATACCGATCATGTCATATCTAACATTGATTCATACCTACACATTTTGGTTTTTAACCTTTTCTATCTTACACCATTTGAAAATCTCAGTAAATAGTTCATGGTGGTTTTGTCTCCAGTTAGGCAATCTTCCTCTTCTTCTTCATTGATACCGATACCTCAAACTTTTATTTCCGTATAAAAATTTTTATGTCTTATTGTAATTGTATCGTTTCATAGCTAGCGATTCACGCATATATTTTCTTACTGCACTTGCACTTCCTTTCACATTTACGTTGACTTCCAACATATGTATTAGAAAATTTTATCAAATTACTTTACTGTGCCGACATCTCTTGTCCTGAATTGAAACTTGGAGTACTTATTGTAACCCAATACAGCGCTTTCATAATATGAAATTATGTGCCATTTTTCTTCTTCATTTTATATAACTATAATTTCTATATGTATCGATAACTGTAAACTGGAAGTCAACGTGTTGTATATGCTTAAGAAGATTTATTCAGCCTATGGAATGTTTTTAGAGTAAATGTAGGTACTATTACAGATAAACAATTGAGAGAAGATGAGCGGAGGAGAAAATTTCTTGCAAATTTGACACCCTCATAACTCCTTTCACAACTATTCTTCTAATAATGATCTAAAAGTAACCCTCTTAGATCTCAACCTTTTCCGATTTCAAAGGCAGTTCACCAAATGCTCCAAATTATAAATAAATCTTAAATTATACAGCCCTTCCGTTTTCGAACGTGATTTGATAACCATAGGTTTTATCCAAAGAACCACCATAAGAGTTGATTTTTGAAGGTAATAAACATAATTCAAAAAAATCTCTTCCGACATAAGTGGCCTCAACTTTTCCATTTTAAATACCACCCTGTATATTAAAGTCACGAATTTTTTTTATTATTTTGTAATTTCCCTTTGCAACAGTTTTTCTCAATTTAATATCTTATCATAAGTGACGTTAATAGCATTAATTTGTTATTTCTAATAGGCTATGAAATTCAAGATCTAATTTAAAAATGATTAAAGTAGACTTTGCCATTATAAATAATGTTTTTGAACCTTTAATCTGAAATTAACTTCTGTTTATTTTTAAGTCATTCCTAAAATTGCACCGTTACAGTTTATTTATTTTTGTAAATAGTAAATTTTCTTTATACTATTTTTTCCCAATTAAAAATTGAGTATAAATAATCTGGAATATTCAACTTTTTATAAAAGTGTTGTGAACAGAGCTGTAATAATATTTTTGGATTTTTGAAAAAATTAGAGTACTTTTGTGATTATTTACACTTTTTGTATTCTAATATACATGTTATAATTTGTTATTTTGCTTCAGCTGAGGAAGGAAGCATCGTTGAAGTACAGCCAACGCTTTCCCTCCGCTCACTTTCTCTCTATTTTATTATACAAATGTGATATCTAATGTCGATTATTTTGTTGCAGCGTCACAGCAAAGGTTTATGTTAGAAACAGCCAGCATAGCGGGTGGAGCAACGATAGCTGTTTTTTCAGTAGTGATATTATGTGTGGTAGTGTATCTGCATTACAAACGTCGCGCCAAAGCGACAAGGACTGGTACAGATTGTGTAGATGGTCGAACGTCCACCGTCAACACTCCAACGTTTGGCACCCGGTGGCGAACGAATCCACCCATCGATCTTCTCATGCCGGTCCAGGACAGGGGGGATATGAAACAGACTAGTAAAGTGGAGCTTCACCAAGTGACCACGCTACTGCCCACATCCAACGAACCATGATGTGCGTAGTGCATAGCTAGCAATCTCAAAAACTGCTATTTAAATTGATAGTGATGTCGGCTTTAATTGTGTAAAACTGTATTTAGTGAATTAACAGTGAGAACTAAATTTATACTTTGTATAAAACTATATTAAATGAAGTGGATAGCACTTTGTTATATGCAGCTTCGCTATTAACTTATTTTATTTTTTATATACACTAGTGCAGCTTTATATTCTGCAACCTATTAATGTCAATATTTTGGCAGCAAATTTATATGAATAAAAATAATGTTAAATAATGTAACATTAACAAATTTTATTTATTTTTTAGTATCTGTTTTAGTTGATCTAATCAGTTACTATTGATTTTTAATCAATCTCTGCAAAGGCAAATTTTGCAATACCAATTCGTCACTCCATGCTAGCTATGACAATTTGTATTCTCGTAGTGAGCAAAAACTGTAGTCAAAACAGTGTTATTTGTACAGCAAGTCTGATATATGTAAGTCTGAACTAAGTTATATAAGTTATTTAACATTTGTAAATATGTACCTCCCTGGAGGTATTTTAATAAATGCAATTGTAAAGTATTAGGGCTGGCCATTTTCGATGCTACTGCAAGGCTTCTCGTTTACTGACGAGGTAGGAAGGAATTGGCCAAGGTGGGAAGGGCAGCTCTCAATTTTTAACTTTAATAGCTAAGACCTCAACAAGGAAGAGCTGCGTAGTTTTTAGGAATGACGTAGAATAAAGCTCGATCATCTCGCTTTGATTTCGGATATATGTAAAATACTGTTTTACTGTTGCTCGTTTTACTTTAGTTACTTTTTTTCCACGAAATGAATTAAGCTGATGATTATGAGAGAATGAAACAACGTAAGCATTGATAGAAATGCAGAACGCAAAAATTGTGAGAAGAGCTAATTAAAGGGGCAGCAGTAAAACGTGAAGTCATGTTCTAACAAACCATGCAGCTGTTCTTATTTAATTGAGATCGTAGCTCATAAAATAAGTGATAGAAAATTTAAAGCAGAATTGGTTTGACATTTTTATATAATTTTTTTGTTATCAAAACATTTCTCGATTCCATTTTTTTTATACCTATTTTATATATTGCAATAAGACAAAATTAAGATTTTTTTTTTGTACTTTTCCCTCCTTGGCCTTTAAAAATATTTTCACGTACAATAGAATTGTTTGATTTTGAGTTAATGTCCATAAAAGGAAAGGAAATATATTTTCCTAATTCTGATGAATGTTATGTTTTCAAAGTTATAAAAAGTAGTTAATGCATTTTTTCATGCAAAAAGTATGCAGTAAATAAAGGCTTTTTTAGACTTTTTGGGTGGTTTCAACTTATAGTAATTTTGGAGACACTAAAATTGAACAGATTAATAAGCAATGTACAATCAAAACGCCCAACACTGAAATCGACGTGCATTTCATTAACCAAGATGACACTTTTGGGAGAAGACTGAAATTGTTTTAATTGTCTTCCAATAATGCCAGTTTGGTTGATGAAGTGTGCACAGAGTGTATGCGCTGTTTTGAAGTCCAGTGGACTTAACATCAGAGTAAAACTTTACTTGGTCAGTTTTTATGAATTTGCAACTTAATTTTTTGAAATGCTGTTCTTAATGGATAGCAATTTTATGTTAATTTATTGTTGTGTCTTGTGTCGTGTGTTTGTTTTGTATATGTGTGTATTTCGAATTAAATAAAGTTTTGTTGGTTATAAACTTAATCTAAAAATTATAAATTGTTCCCATTTGAAATTAAAATTAGATTTTTTGAAATAATTTAAAGTTGACTAAATTCATAAAAACTGATAAGTTGCGTCATCGCATACACATAATCTATTCCACCACCATATTCGTAGCGATAAAAACTGTAAAATGCAACCCAGTACTCGCCCTTTGTTTCTCCTGTTGTTTAATTCGAGATTAAGCACAAAATTTGCATTTCCTATATTCCTAGTTACAAAATTGACGGCAGTTGTACTTTTAATATTAACATTGCTTACTGGGCCGTTCACTAGTTCAGACGCAGTTTTCTGTTGTATAGGCATTGAATCCATCAGTTGCACTCGAAGTAAACTTATTTGTCGAAAATCTGTGGTATTACTATATTATCACAATTTTTCAACCGTCAAATGATTTTTTTGGCGATATTCCAAATTAAATAATTTTTTTGCTTACTTGCAAAAATGCGGTTAGACGAAATGGACCTATAAATTCCTTGTTTTAGGATATCCTCCCGCAAGGTCAACATTTATGGGTTAATAAGCAGCTACAGTTTAAATTTTAGTAAACATCAATATGTCTATTATTCATTTGAAACAAATATAGGTTTTGCTTAGAAAATTGTAGTGTAACGTCAAAAATATAAAGGAATTTTCACATAGTAATATCGCAGGTGCGTTAGTAATTATTGATCACAAACTTTGTCACGGAATGCAGTAAGAGAGATTAGGTTAGCAATATCTTAGTACTGAAGCAATGGACCCAAGCCAATACTTTACGACATGAATAAAATGAAAATGAAAATGGTGAATTTTGAATGAAAAAATGCATTAAAACTTGAACTTTTTGAACGAATCGTTTAGAATTTCGTACACATCAAATGTGAGCTTAAAAGATATTTCACAAACATGAAAGTATTTTTTACCTATCTTTGAAGCAACAAGGCCATTGCAGTACGATCGATAATGGTCCTCCCTGTACAGTTATGTATGTTCTGAACTTTTGTGCAGATTGAATGGTTTTTAAATTATCATTTTTACTTTGTGTTAAAAATATTACATTCCCGGATGTATTCGTTGTTCAGAGCCTCGCTAACATTTTGTTATTGTTAACTTGTTATTTCTTTCTTGATTGTGTTTATCGGTGTGTGGTCTTAAAACCATTGCAAAAGCCCTAATCACCAAAATTTGGTTTTTTCTTGGTTTTAAGTACTGGTCGATAGCTGTCAACTTTATATTCTGTTGTATAAATGTAGATATTCAGTAATTTTATTCCAATAATGGATGTTTCGCCATTCTTTATTATTGGCAATAATGTAATATGTAATTTAGTAATTTAAATATTTATAAGCACTTGGTTCCTAATTTATTAAAGTAACATTTTGTATTATTTTAGAAAACCATGTTCTACGTACCAAAGTTGCAAATGTCTTTTACCTTTACTTAATATATTTTAAATTATTCGAGTATTCTAACATAGTCTATTTATTTTTTCCCCCTCTTCTTTGATATTTGTTACTTTGGTATTTGCGCAATATCTGTTTGCCAGTTATAAAATGTAAAGTTATTTACGCTCCAAACCAAAGCCCAAGTATTTTTTATGCAACACAAAAAATTTATCACGTCAATTGTTTAAGAGAATAACTTTTGTTCCGTAACCTCACAAAAAGCCACATTATTTTCAGTTATTTTTGCTAGGTATAAAACGTTTGAGAAGTATACTTACACTCGTTGCTCTTTTAAGATCCTAAAATTGTTTATATTCTAATAAGTTTATGTTGTGTTTATATACGCCATCTATTCATATTTTTTGACAGATTATTTGAATTCGTTAACATTAAATAATGTAGAGTAATTGGAGGGCCATAGTTATGGATTTGTTGTGATGAAGTTTTAATCGTTAAAATCTAAAATTGATAATGGAAAACTTAAATAAAGTAATTTTGAGGTTATGATACCAAGTTCCTTATTGTTAATGTAAAAAGTCGTACGTGCTGCATAAATTATACGTTATCAGACTTCAAGTATTAATATTATTAATATATTAATAGTTATTTTTTTCTAAGCGTTTATTCCTACACTGCTGCTGCGGTGTAGATTTTTATTTGGCGTCATTTTTTTTTAAATTATTTTTGTCTAAATACTTGTATATAATTTTGATAAACAAATGTTAGAATACTTATTTGTTTATTATTTTCACATATGTAATAAATTAAAATAAAAACAATAATAAAATATTACGCTAAATCACCTCTTAATTATGGACCATTTCTTCAAAATCCCAGTAAAACCCCAGTGAGCCAGTCTACAAGATGAAACTATGGAGTTCAAGAGACAACTTGAGACAGAATTTTCTCCATTAAATATTGAATGTTAGTTTTGTGGGCAAGTCAGGAAAAATTATTCAGATACTATCAACTTAAAAAATTCTTAATTTTTTTAAACTAAATAACATGCAATTTTCTTGTCCAAGGTGTGAAAATGTATAAATTTTTTTTAGCGGGATTGGGTGTTTTTACTTACCTTTAGGATAGCTATATTTTAACTTCTATTATTATAAAGAGGCGAGTAAAAATTACACAGAATTTAATAAAGAACAAAAATTTATAGAACTACCTTGAGCGTAATTCAGAATGATTCAAAATACAATTTTACGAAAACAATCTCGTCTCTTCTTTCCCCCGTTAAACGTCATTATTTTACTCTACAGAATGACTGATAAATAATAACGAAAACAGTTTAACTTCAATATTTATTTAATAATAAAATTAAGTATAAAATCAACTAGCTAAGCATTATTATAGATCTTTTTAATCTCTCCCTCTGTTTCCTCTTCTTATCACCTCTAGTTTTTTCTCTAGTTGCGTCTCTAAAAAGTTGTATACCTTCGGCCGTTTCAATTTCCTTCTGCAAAAATTGCATTCCGTAATAGTTGTAACCTACCAAATCCTAGAAAAAGAAATTATATTCAGTAATTTATTCTTACGTTCGGGCCAAGTATTAATGAAATATTTAATTTTCAAAATTTCTAATGCAAATTATATAAACTGTAAAAAATAGCCTAAAATGTATAAAAAGTGAATATTTTAAATTTTTAAACAGATACTATAAAAAATACTTACCCTTAATTCCTGCACTTTCACTGTTGCTAGTTTCTGTAATCTTTGGAGTGTTGACAATAAGGCGTGATTCGCAACAATTGGGGCGTGATGCAATTTTAACAAAAACATGGAAATTTTGCAGACCAATTCTGTGTGATCTCCTCTTGCTATTAACGCTGGCAAAGTCTGTAATACCTCATGCACAGAAGAGAAAGGTAAAATGAGCAGTGCTTCCTCTAGATCGCTAAAACATGTAGGTATAACAATTAGGAAGGAGCTAGTGAAAAATTGTCTTGATAGAAAAAGGAAAGTGATGGAAGCGTGGAAGACAAAGCACGGATGGGGGAAAAAATTACGCATTTTCAGGCTCGTCGACTTTTACTTATCGCAATTTGAGTGACTCATCGATGCTTTCTGCATCAATCATTAAAGACTTACATATAAATTATCTTCATGTACAATGCTACAAATAAATAACAAAGTGATAACCTTGATAGCATACTCAGGTAAAGTAGAACCATCAAGGAAAAACTACAAAATTTGAAAATAAATAAATTAGAGAAAATAACCACTCAAGGTATTTTAGGTCAAATTGGGAAGAACAAATTTTTGTTATAAAAATCCCATCAACTTTTTATTAGTTGAAAGTTCACATCGACAACT
This sequence comes from Rhagium mordax, assembly GCA_963680705.1. NCBI lineage: Eukaryota > Metazoa > Arthropoda > Insecta > Coleoptera > Cerambycidae > Rhagium > Rhagium mordax. The sequence goes on along the minus strand of OY796656.1, from coordinate 125,668,896 downwards.
GTCAGTGTAATTTGACCCGTTATTAAGCACATCAAGAAATATTTTAATGAGCTGAAATATTTCTTGATGTTTGCAACTTTCAATCTAATTAAAAGATTCAAATAAAGAATTTTTTGCAAACGATGTATTTTTTATTTACCTTGCTCTTATCCTTTTAATTGTTTCCAAAATGAAATCATCAGGGGTAGAAACATTTAAGGCAAGCATTAATGGAGCGGGAAGTGGCAGCGGCAAAGATTGGGAAGACGCGGCTTGCAAGGCCTCATGCTCTGCAAGTTGCTCTCTGTATTTTTCGCATATTTCCAGACATTCTAGAATACTTTCAGCCTGCAAAATAAAAAAGGTTGTGAATTTTTTTTGTGAAAATTGCTGGTTAAATAAATGGCTAAAATACAATTTGTCAAATGTAACTTAACATCTATTTTGTTTGAAAGAAAAAGGTTCAGAGTTTTCTTCCGTATTAATTATTTTGAATGTTTAATGTTTCCACTATCTTATCGTGATCTTCAACGACAACAACATGGTCGAAAAGTCAAGAAAACAAAATACTCAAAATACCCAATGGGGAAGAAAATTCGGATATTCCTCTACTAATCAACAGCAATTAATGTATTTTATATTTTTCCTATGATAAATTTTTAAGATAATTGGAAACATATCTTACCGCTTTTTCGCTACCAATTGTTTTTTTAGATGGTAGATTTAGTCCTGGTTGTCCCGGTATCACAGTCTGCTCTCCAGTAGCCAATGCCTCTTGTTGTTCCCTTTCTTCTTCTTGCTCATCTTCCAACACTAAAGGTTGATCTGATTTCTCATATAGCCTTAAGACACGATCAGCACCACACGACACAACATACTGACCATTCGGACTCACTGCTAATGACCAGGCTTCGCCAGTATGACCCTGAATAAATAAATAACACAACTTTAAATATGCCAGACAGAATAATGAGATATTTTTTATGAAACGATAATTTATATTATCCAAGAAATATATTCGTAGGTTCAGAAAATCATTAACTATGATTGGTGCAATCTTACAGTTTTCTGCTTATAACTTCAAAACAACCAGAATTACAATTACTTAAAACAGTTCTATACATTTTTTTTACTATAATAAATTCTATGTAACATTCATCACCTTGCCACATCTAATAGAAGCTAAGATATAACCTGTTAAATACAAATAAAAAACATTTCCGAGGCCTTCTATGATAGGAGGCATACTTTTACTTGACTACATATATTGAAAAGGAATTATCGAGATTATTGTAAGGACGAATTTTATTTAATCAAAAAGAGTCCAATCTCTCAGTTGTGCTTGGAAAATAAATAATAAAATAGCATATATACCTGCAGTGTAATAATTTTGTCATATGAGTCGGCATCCCATTCCTTCACTTTACCGTCCTTCCCGCAGGTGAAGAAATAATGTGTCCTATGTACAAACTGTAGTCCAGTAACGGAATCGTCATGTGCAAAAATGCTTTTATGGCAATCACCAAAGTCCATACCCCATATTTTTACATTCCGGTCAGCTGATCCGGTTGCTATTAGAGTAGAATCTGAAGAAATGTCCATACACAACACTGGCAGTTTGTGACCATAGAGCGAGAGATAAAACTAAAAAATATATTAATTAATATATTTTAATAATAATTATTGTCTTTTATTCACGTCTTGTACAAAATATTTCAAAAGTACAAATAGGCAATTAGTAATTAGTTTTAAAAATTATAGTTTAACCCCCCTAAAAAAAAATACCTTACATTTAATTTCAATAGGACAACTACTAATAATGGTTAATCTTACCTTAAATGTATCAACAAAGAATATTTTTACTGTGGAGTCCAACAGGGCAACTGCAATAAATTTACTATTTGGTGAGAGCCTCACGCAAAGGACGCTGTCTTCCAATTTTAAGGTTTTTGTATGGATCAAAGATAAAACCTTGGCCTTTGATTCACTATTTTCATCAACGACTAATTCGAATTGCCAAAATTTTACAGTTTTGTCCCCTCCACCTGTCACACAGCCCCTCTAAAAAAAATGTATCGATTAAAATTCATACACTTACCAATAGAAAAAGAAGACAATTTAGTCTACCTATTAATATTTTGAAATGGATATTTATATCCTTAGACTGTGTTAGTAGGCTTTACCAATGACACACAAAAAACACAAGCGAAAATAGTAAAAAACTGTAGTTTTGAAGATTTTGTGCGACTACCGATGAGTAAATTTTATATTATTTTAAATAATATAAAAAATATTTACCAAGTTAGGTTGCAGGCAAATGGACCAAAGTTCATTTGCATGAGCAGGAATTTCCTCTAATATGTCTCCAGCTGCTATATCAATAATTAATAGTCTGCCATCTTTCAAGCCAGCTAGTACGTGACGATCGCCAGGTACAAAAATTGTTGACAAAATATATCTAAAATAAAATTTCGAACAAACAGTCAGGTCATAATAGTACGTCGCTCTTCTACTTTCCACTAAATCAACTAGAATTACTAAATAAACTTTTGCCATAGGGCAATATATATAATCTACAGTAATAGAAATAAATACATAGACAAACTACTTACTCAGTACTAACTGTCCTCAAACACGCCTGCGAGGGCCTATTCCACATTTTGATGGATTCTGCACTCCCAGACACAATAGCCAAGCTATCACTACTAAAGCCGACAGCTCGAACCTCGCTATGATGACCTTGGCTTATTATTGATCTTAAACATTTTGGTTCGGCATCCTTTATGAAAGACTGAATAGTATATAACTCAACAGTGTTATTTGACAGATTGGTAACAATACGTAATTCACCTCCATTGCCAAGAACCAAATCTAAACATTTTGGTTTATAGGGTAGTTTAATGGACGGAAGCCGTTTAATTTCGTCACGTAAGCTTAATTGAACGTTTGTGTCGTTAGTCTCTTCTGGTTGGTCAGTTTCCATGTTTCCATCTTTTCTGAAATAAAATAGTATCACATTGAGTGACCTAGAGCATCCCTTAGGTGTACCACTGCTGTAGCGAGTAATACTCACTTCTCCCTTTTTCTTTCCTTCTTCAACCTTTTTTTCAGTCTAACACGTGCCTCATCTTCGGACAAGAACTGAAAGAGTTCAATTTGCATATCTGTACCGTGACAACCAATAACCTGCCCACTTGCGTCACTAAACATGGATACTACTCGACCTCTTCCTCCTCTCAACAGAGAACCAGCTTTGTTGCATTGTAGCGGATGCTAAAAAGCGGGTAAAACTAGAGAACAAAATTACTTCATTTATTAGGAACTTACTGTTGGATCATCAGAGTCGTCTAACATAGCGAGTTCTAATGTAAGTGCCAAATGCTCCACAGGATTCTTATTTTCACTATCGTTGTCCCTTTGAGAGAGTTTCCATACCCTTAACTCAGCATCTCCGCATCCAGTTACTAGATACTGATCGTCTTTCATTAATGATAAAGCCCAAACCTAAAAAGTTTATGTCTTTAAAAAAATCTTAGCTAAAAGTTTTTTATTTAAGCTATTATCACATTAGTAACACTACAATTACAATAAAATATGTGATACAAACGTTATTATTTACTACCTCTAATAACAATAATAAATATGAATAAGTATGTTACCTCAGTTTGATGTCCTGTTAAGGTTTTAAAACAATGCTGCGTGTCTAAATCCCAGAACTTGACGAAACAATCTTTAGATCCAGATATAAGTACAGGTTGTTCAGCCATAAATGTAATTTGTGTAATGGCACCGCGATGACCTGAAAGTCTGCATAATCCTACCTCCGCCACTGTATCCCAGACAATTATATCAGTATCCTAAATAAAAAGAATATATTTCATAGTAGATTTTCATCGAAGCTTCACTTTATCAATTGATTTATAAATAGCAAAATAATGGAGCAATATAAAATGATATTTAAAATATATTTTACTTTAAAAGCCTAGTAAAAACAATTTAGGTGCCTTACCTTCGATCCGGACGCTAATTTGTGACCAAAACTATCATAAGCTAATGTAGTTACTTCAGAACGGTGCCCAGCAAATATACTAATAATTTCTGCAGATTTTAAATCGTAGACTTGTACATTTCCATCAGAATAACCTGCAGCTAGATGTCGTTTATTAGGACTGGCACAAATCGCTGTGACCACTGCTTTTTCACCAGGTAAAACTTGTGCCTTAAAGAACAAATTGTAACCCTGTAAAAATAATATTTCAAAGATCGTTTACCTTTTCTCCCAATCGTAAATCCCATATAATAATGTGTTCACAGGCACCAACAGCAACGAAACGACCTTCCTGGCTTTCCAACGTTACAAAAGCTACATTACAATTTTGGCTTGCAATTATATTGAAATTACCCGCAGGAATATAGCGCAAATATTGCTTTGTTAAACCCATTCTTTTATTATTACAGTATACGTATGAAAAGATGCACTTGAATTAATTCATGTTTTCAATATTCGCACGTGTAGGAGGTACCAATAATATAACCTAACTTTAACTAGCGTGACAGCGTGACAGACGACAGTGACGTCACATTGACACGTGACACGTGAGTGACAAATGGAACACAGAACACCATCATCAATCACACCACAGAACATCTAAAAGAAATCACACAGACCGAGGGACTAAAGTATGCCTTAAATCCTGAGCGTGAAGTTTGTGACTCCATTACTATTTAGTCCCTAAAATCGGGGACTAAAGTACTAGTTTTAGTCCCTGTGGTGCAAAAACTGTATCATTAACCAGTGACAATTAAAATCTAAATAGGCGTGGAATAACTGTTGTACTTGAAGTTAGAAACCAACTAGAATATGCGTGGTAAATGTAATTACGAGTTGGTGATACCAACACCTCTTAAACACAGGACCAGCGCGTATTATTATGCGTCATTATATACATCTATAATATAGGCTGAAGATTCGTTTACTTTAAAGGATAACGCGAAATGAAATCTACTAGAATAGGGTGGTATTTTCGATTTAAATAATAATGCAGCATTGAATGCATAAACGTTTGTTGAACTACGCTCTTTGGCTACCCAAAATCCTTCCAGCCTAGATTATATGACGTTACGCGATAAGCCAGTCTTGATTAGTTGGGGTGAACCAAAATTATTAGTATCGTTGTTCTGTGTTTTCTATATTTAAATATTCTGTGGTGCAACCGGCAACTGTTTTAGATGTTCTGTGTTCTGTGATGGCAATTGGCAACACTGATTATTTTTAATATTTTGGGACTTTGGGTTGGTTAAGTTGGTTTGCTTGTTGCGTTCAGAGCCTTGCGCCTGCGTGTAGCAACTTTGCTTAATTAATAGCTAATAATAAATATAGTGTAGTAATTATTGGATGTAATTGATAATAATATTTAAAAACTATATTATTGATAAAAAGAAAACTTACAACAAATCAGGTGAGGTTATGTCTGTAAATTGTAGGAATAAAAAAACGGTGATGGCAATTGTAACCATAACCTAACAATAGTGACGTAATTTTCAGATGGCCATAGGAATTGGCCGTTTAATTAAAAGGTACTCGTTAGTAATATTGGTTCCTGCTTTTGTAGTGAGCACCATCTTCGCCGATTATTCACGCACTCAGCTTTACAAAGCCAAATTAAAAAGAGATAGTCAAAAAGATGTATCCAATTTTACCTAAAAGATTTTTATGGTCAATCTTTCCTGCCATTGGATTTGGTATAGGTTGGTATTTGGATAGATTGGAAACTGAACGTTTAACTTTATTTAGAGACAAAAGTGCTCTTTACGGAAGGGTGTTGAAAGAAGGAGAGGCACCTTCTTGGCCATGAGAGCAAACTATGGTAATGTAGTTTAACTGTAAATATACAAATGTGTACAATTAAAGGTTGTTTTATTTTTTGTCGTTACTCATTTATTTGCTTATTTTATTTAAACGTTATGTAATTTGTATCGCTGAATGAACAGGGTAGAAGTTTCGTGTTTTTAAGAAGGAATACGTGACTTGTACCTTCCGTTCTTTGCTGAGAATTACAAAATACCGGGGCCTGACAGTACTTTTAAATTAAACTGTCTGTCGTTCCAATAAAGTTTACTATTACATGGTTTGACAGTATACTAATTATTGTAGACACTAATTTTTATTTTTCAAAGCTTAGTGGTGTAGTTATGACATAATGAGGAAGGCATACATTCAGTGTGCAGTTACGTATTGTAAACCTAGATAATTTAAGAATCAATTTAACGTTTATAATTTATTACCCAAATTTCTCAACTTTTCCACATTTAATCTTTATCTAGGGAAGAAATTTTCTTCGAAGGTACTTTATATAAACATTTTTTTATAGGCAAACAAAATTTAACTAATACAAATAAAATTTATTAATATACGTATTTTAATATTAATTATCAAAACTATTTTGACAACAGGATGGATTAAGTACATTACAAAAAGTTAACAAAACTTCAAAAAAACATTAATTTTAATTTAATACCTTAATTACAATTTTCTTAGTATGGGTATTTTATTATGGACTAGTATTTAAAAAAATCTCTGCTTGTACCTTCAGAGAAAAAGTTGAGATAAGTCCAATAATTGGGAGAATAGTGCCTTAAAATTAAAAGGAAACACGAAAATAACTCTCGTAAAAACTATATATTATAATTTCTTCTAATATTAATAATACACTTTTACTTTTTAACTACATATACAGGTATTCTCTTTATAAATAAGTGTGTTTAACACACTGATTTTCCTTATCAGTATTCATAACTTTCAATAATTCAAACGCATATTTTTTATTTTCTTGTGTCCAAGTTATGGGTTTACACTGAATGTCGCTGTTTAAATTGCCATTTTCGTAGATATTCTTTGCAGGAAATAGCCGCTTTGAATTTCCTGCAGGTCCTTTTATGCTACCTTCCATACTTGACTTGTCCGTCTCTTCTGAACACGTCAACCATTCACAGTTTTTCTTAACTGTATGTTCTCTTTGTAGTTTTGGCAATCGTACACTTTTACGTTTATTAAAATCGACATCTTTTAATGGACTATGGCCTTTAAAGCGTATTCTTCTCTCTGATAAAGTCCTTGTAAAAGGAGCAGGTTTAATAATCTTATTTACGTTGAGTTTTTTACTTGTCGGCAGCAAAATAGAATCACCACAGCTAACGTACGTCGAATCTAGATTTTCGTGTGAAAGCTTTTTCTCACCCTGAGCTGGTATGCTGGACTCGGTACTTCCGCTGCTGACGGATTTGAATTCTCGACTACGTTTTAAGTACAGCTCTGCTTGTTGCAACTTTTCTTTGGCCGATCTCTCCATTAAAGCAATTTTCTTCTCTCTGGTTGCTAATTTGCGCTCCTTCTCATTAAGTTGTTGTTCCCGAACTTGCAAACTGATTTCTTTGTTCCTTAGTTTTTCCAACTTTGCGGCATAATCGACTTTTTCATCTTGGTTTTCGTTTTGTGAGGTTTTGGTGGCAGCTTTTAAGAAACTTTTTTCCTTACACCACTGCGTTGATTTCAATAGAACGGTAGGGTGACATAACACTTTATTTATGTTTTTCTTAAGCTCGGTACCGTCTTTAATCATACATATTATTAGAGATAACAGATTTCTGGAAAACGCATCACTTACTTCTTTGATTGGATATTCGTAGCTGTTTTTGTCGAATTTTGTTAAGGTGCACACTTCATATAGTACTATTCCCAAATAAGACATTCTCGGCTCCTTCCAACTTTTGTTTCTGAAATCAATCTTAAAGTTGAACAGCTTGACGTTCAAATCTTCGTCTAAAAATATTTCATCTGGAGTAAGCTTACCAGCGTAATTGTCAATTGTTTTAAACGTAAATGCTATTTGATACAAAATCTTGCATACAAGTTCTTCACTAAAATATGTATTATTTGCTAAACATGACTCAATTATATTACTTAGAGTGCCATTCTCGCAGTATTCTGTCGTTATATATAAAACCTTGGGGTCTTTTTGTTCAATTAAGTCGTACATTTTTAGAATGTTTGGGTGGTGCATGTCGCATCTCTTTTTAATTTTATGTGTCAGTTTTTCAATATTGGCTTCTTCTATTTTGTCGCAGTCTACGGCTTGCCATAAGTATATTTTTTTTGTTTCCTTATGTCTCACTTTGTAGGTGGTAGAGTTGATGTTGTCGCCTTGAATGTTTAATATCTCGTAATCGTCCAGAGACATCTGAAAATATTAGAAAATAATAAAATATAATACTCAAACCGTCTACGCTCAAATAATACTTATGTAAATAAATAAATAGCAAATCGCCACTGGCTGATGGCCGTTTGGTATTTTCTTGTACCTATTTTATCAATTAAAGAGCTATTATTATTATTATTATGGGATTACATATGATAGCTGTCACGTTGAAATATTATGCCTATATATGCTCTCGAAAATTCACTTGAATGAACTTCATATCAAACGTAAAAATTGATTAAAACTATAAATCGACTTAGGTGTAAAATATTCTTGGCCCCATTAGCTAAAATTTTACACTTAAGTCGCTTTTGTAGTTTTTATCGATTTTTGTTTTTGATATAAAATTCATTCGAGTGAATTTTCAAAACTGCACGTCAATTTCATAAAAAATATTTTTCTTATATTGGTTAACCCATATACCCTAATACCAATAAGTGACAACAATTAAGGTAATCTATGCCCCCTAAAATCTTTATTAAATAAATTAAAAAAATGGTGCACAGATGGAAATTCTAAAAAGTACATTTTATCTTAGGGTCCACTGCGGTAATAGTAGGCTACAGAATAGGTAGGTACAGGAAGAATCTGAAAACGATCGTAGTTATAGGTGAAAAAAACTCTAGGTTTAAAGGCTTTTGAGAACAGCTAGTTTCTGAATTTTCAACGCAATAAATGCTCTGCGCAAAATAAAGAAAAGAAAAATATGTTTATACACACTAGGTATAGGTACCTCTACACATTAACAAAAATAATAAAACGTTACCTTTCTATTTTGCTGTTAAATGGCAAACATTCACTTTCAATCACGATTGTTTTGTTTACTGTTTACAATCGAGTTCGTGTAGAAACCGTTTAAATTTAATTTCACCACATTCCAGTATATCTCAGCAGGTGTATTTTGTACCTGATTGGTGGACCATACTCATGAACCGATGGCAGAGTAACGTCTGGTAATGTAGGAGGGAGATTTCAGATTAAGATTTTAATCTCTCAACATCCCAGAGGCGGCGCGGCGGTTTGTGTTTTACGTGATTTTCAGTTACATTCTAAATATTTAAGTTGCAAGTAATAAAAGTAATTTAGAAGAAGGTACTACTGTATCTTAAACACTAGAAAGGCTTCCGAGAGAGATAAAATTGACCCCGAAACGGCCGAAACCGAGTAGTCATAATTTTCAAATGGTTTTAAATAATGGCCAAATATGCTTCCCAAATAGCAGGTAGTAGTGGGCGGTTACTTTTGTTAATATTTCACTCCACTGATTTAAATACATCTCATTCAAAACAGGAACAAAATGTTAATGTTGATACGTACTGTAGTAGAAAATATAATATAATTATTATTTTTATAAGTGACCTGTCCATTTTGATAAAATTGTTCCATTTAATTTTGCTCGATTTTAATCTTTCAGATGAATCTTATTGTTTTTATTGGATCAGTACATAATACTTTTGGTTAATAAAAAACGTGGTAACTGGATGAAAATGTGCGTGTTTTAAGTTTTATAAACAAAATTAAATGCTGCAATTAAGTTTATAGAAATATATTCGTGATTTAGCAATCACGGTAATAAAAGGAATGTACCTATCAAGTGCCTATTTGTATAATAATAATAATATCTAACTAATATATCAATAACTAAATCAAATATTTTTAGTCATCCCTTATTTTTTCTTACTGATATATAAAGTATTCCAAAAAAAACGATTGTAAATTTATAATAACTGAGGCGACCGCGCGTGTCTTGTACGATTCCTAAACTGTGTGTTGTTGCCAAACTTCACGATTCAAATAATATACGGGGAATTTAATAGTAAAACAAATAGTGTGAAAAAAGTTCTCAAAAGAAAAGCTGCCCAACCAAAGTTTTTACGAAGATAATTTGCAAAAAAACAAAGGCAATTTTTTCAATACATACCACAAAAATATACTTAGTTGACCGATAAATTCATAATTTAATTAAAAAATACATATTTGTAAAATTACACCTATATACAGGGTACAGGGTGAGTCATGTTGTATGGTAAAAAATTAATATGTGAATAGAGCATGAAAATACAGTATTGACGTATCTTAGGATTTTGCTATATAACCCTTAATTTTTTTTTATACAATGTGTTAAGTTGAAAATGTTTCGTTGAATTTTTTAAATATCTTTTTGGTTAAAAACGGTCATATTTGATATTTGGTTGGTTTATATTTTTCATAGGGCGTTATCAACTGGTGATATCAGTTTTTCAAAATTAATGTACTGGCGTGCGTTAACGCTTTTTTTTGACAAGAATGCCGATATAATTGTGCTCCGCTGCTTTTCATACAATTTAGGAGTTGAAAACCTAATGTAATAATAATAAAATACCTAAGGAAACAGCAAAATCTTTAATAAAAAAAATTTAAAAACAACTGCGAATTAATTACTACTTTTTACAATAAATTTTCAAAATGAGGTACTTTAATCTGAATGCACTCTAAAAATTATCATTTAACAACACAACCAACAAATACTATAGTTGACTCATTAGTACATTTTTCACGTCGACTAAAGGTAGATGTGCATAAAACTCAGAAAATATACCTACAAAAACTCGCTGTTGTTATTAAATTTTCGTTAATGAAGACTTTTTCTCCATAGCGTATTTTATTATTACATTTGGTTTAGGTTTTATTATGAAAAAATCCAATGGCGGACACTTTATCGGTATTCTTATCAGAAAAAATGTGTAAACGTACGCCACTGGATTAGTTTTGAAAAACTAATATCGCCAGTTGATAGCACCCTATGAAAAATATAAACCAACCAAATATCATTTATATGACCGTTTTTAACCTAGAGATATTTAAAAAATTCAATGAAACATTTTCAATTTTAACACATATTGTATATTGTATAAAAAAGTGTGCCAAAAAAGCAAATGTTAAGAAAAGATGAAGCTACAATTGGGTCTAAATTGGAGTTTAATTTTACTGCTGACGATGACCACAGGGCGTTTTGAAATTTTGAAAAAAAAAAACAGTTATTTTGTTACGTCCTATATTACTTAAAATCGGCAAGGTTATGTATTTCAGAAAAGTTAACCTATAAAACGAATAAAAACATATTAAGAGTCTTATATACCCACTTAAATCGTAGTTTTCGAATATCTCGTTTAAAACTTGCACGATTTGAATGCAATTTTTAGCAGATTAATCTAAAATATGTATAAAATGTCGGAAAGTTACTTTTTTCTTCAAAAGAAAAAAATTTTTTTTGCATGCATTTTATATTTTTTCTGGCCAAATTTACCAACTCTCCGACATTATTCATTGCTTCTAACTTTTAAATTCATTTTCCCCAACTCTTTTGGTGTGAGCTGTAAATGAATTAATTCGAGAAATAAAAAGTGCAAATTTATGCCTTAAAAGTGCTGCCAAGAATTTGCAAAAACACATATGCACCTGCTGACCTGTGCGGGGTGTGGTAGAATCGAGACTTGTATCTGATAGTCAGACAAACGGTTTAGAGAAAATTCAAATTCAAAGTCATAGTATTCAACGAAAATTTTTCAACTTTAACACCTTGTATAAAAGAAATTAAGGGTTATACATATAGCAAAATCCTAAGACACGTCAGTACAATTTTTTCAAGCTCTATTCACATTAATTTTTTACCATACAACCTGGCTCACCCTGTAGGTATATTAGATACCTACCTATTTAAAATTCTATAAAACAAAAATTAGTTCTCAAAAAGGCGTGACTTTCAATAAAATTTAATAGCAATTTGTCTCACGCTGAAGAAATAAGTTGTTAGGGGGCGATTGGTGGGAAAATATTGACGTGTGACACATCATCGGAAAGGAATTTTACGCTTAGTAAAGATTTCGAAAAAATGTATAGGGTGCTATTTAAAAAAATGACAATGAATTAAGTCACTTCCAGTAAAACCGGAAGTAGTACCTCCATGTTTTATATGCTGAAAAGAGCGTTTCGTGGTCCAATATATATTCCCCAATAAAAAAAATTAATAAAATAAATTTTCACTGAGTTATATGGCTTTGGCCGTTTGTTAGAAGACAGCCTGTATACCTATATTTTATTTATATGTATTAATAAGTAGTTTTGGTCACAGGTAATAAAAAATAGCAAAATTTATTCGAATCTAATTTGTTTCCTGAACTCCTCTAAACCCTTCGCTAGCCATGCCACTGGCAAATTCATTAATCATTTTGAAATCTTATTTAAAAACCTCTAGCATCCTGGTCATTTAAATACTAACAGAAATTCCAGTATAATAAGATATAATTATATCTGGTTAGGTATCTGTGTTGAATTAAATTATTTATAAAAATACGGGATGAAGCATTTTGCTTTTGAATCGACATTAAAAAAATAACTGCGCAGGTGAATTTAATTTATTGCCAAGATTCAAAACCGGAATAGGTAGGTATAAATTATTGCCGATGTTTTTCCTGATATTTATTTAATCATATTAAAAGTCAATGTATGTTACAATTTATTAAGAGCGCGCCGCCGTAGAATAGAGAATGAATTTGGGTTGTGGTATAAAACGTTAGTATCCCTACTGCACACTAGAGGGTCATACATATGAGTATATTTGGTGAAAACTTCAGACTCGAATAAACTTCTCAGCAGCAAATAGTTGAAGGTCATCGTCCATCGAGCACGCAGCAGGTGTCTTTTATTATTGCAACTAGTCAAGAATCTAAAGCTCCGAATTCGATCATGGGGTATGCACTCGCGAGGTATATGATTTTAAAAATATGGATATTATCCAGAATTTTATGCCGAATCCGATTCCAGAGGGCGCGATGTCGGCCAAGATTGCGAAATTGCAAAAAAAGTAATATTTCCAAAAAAAAATTGGAACTTAAATATTGCATTATCTGTCGTTTACATTGCATTTACGAGCTTATTTATAAAGATTTTTTAATAATTTTTATATCAATCGAAAGCCTAATGTTTGTAGTTTCATATAAGTTGAATAGAGAGACATTATTTTTATTATAAACAACACTATAAATTGTTTAAACAATATGTGCTCGGAAAGTGTAGTGTAATTTTCGGCATTGAGGTACTTTTGTTATTATTGCTGATAGATATGTAGTTATGTGAGACGAAATACGTAGAAAAGACCAACGAACGTTTTTTATTAAAATAATTTTTTAATTCGCTGAATAATTTAGGAGATATGATTTTTTTTAAATGAAGCGCATTGTCTGGTCTAACGCGCGCGCGGTTTTGTTTCTGTAGGCAGGCCATTTACACATGATTTCAACTAAAACCGTAAAACGATATTTTGTATTATAATATTTAATGCAAATTAATTTAAAAAAAATATAATAGCAATATGTCGCAGAACTATGGAAACTAATATGTTTGACAACAAACATTTTTCACTGACGTTTTCGATATTGTGAGTGTTGAATATTGTGGGTTTTTTAAAGTAAAATAATACATAAGATAATAATGGAAAGTCTCGAAAGTCATAGACTGTTTTTAAAATAATTTAAAAATTTCTACTTTCAGTTAATTTATTTCATAAAACAATAAATCTTTTTGAACTAGATGTTTGCTTAATTCTTGTGTATACATTAAAAATTATAAAAAACAGGCAATAATTAAATTTATAATCGGCATGTGATGTGCAAAATATTTTGCGCACGGGGTCATGGTAACGCAAAAAAAATAATGTCAATGAAAAAATGTCTCATTTTAGACACTGACGTTAATGCGCAAACAACCTTTTTTTGACAGTTGTAGAAAAAAGTATTTACTCGTATTATTACGTGCATTATTTTACAATTTTTTTTTTTGTAAGGTAAGCAACATTTTTGTAACATCTTGTATGAAAGTTCGTACAGATCATAAATAATGCTCACAAACAGAACAAATTAGTGCTCTATCCTATCGGTATTTAATTTAAAAAAACTACAATGATATTAAAATAATTTTCGTCTTGATAAAATGATGGTTGTATTGTAAATTCTTTGTACATATTATGATATAACTAAAATTGGAGTATTATAGGTAAGTAGCTATAGATATGATAATAATGATAATTAATAGTCATTAAACTTATTTCTGGGAATCCCGCCAAATTCTAAAAAAATAAATAGAAATAAGAAAATGGTCAAAATATGTCAAGATAAAAGTGTAGTATCAAAGGCAAACCTCAACAGTTTGCCCCAGAAAACCACTGTATTTGGAACTATACCGGGTGACCACGGATCATGGTAAACCCCCGCCATTTCCACAATTCTTGAGCTATCCAAATGAAATTTTGCAGCATTAATTAAATGTACGTCCAAAAAAACTCATTCCCCTGTCAAAGTTACGTCTTTTAATTGTTTCTTTCATGGCTAGTCTGATAAATAGTGTAAAATGACGTGTTGTGGTGATTTTTTCCCTTTTTTATTACTTGCACATTGCAATTATTTTAAAAACAGTCTAAGAATGACTTTCGAGACTTTCCATTATTATCTTAGGTATTATTTTACTTTAAAAAACCCACAATATTCAACACTCACAATATCGAAAACGTCAGTGAAAAATGTTTGTTGTCAAACATATTAGTTTCCATAGTTCGGAGACATATCTGCTATTATATTTTTTTTAAATTAATTTGCATTAAATATTATAATAGAAGATATCGTTTTACGGTTTTAGTTTAATCAAATTAAAGTCGTTGTAGAAAAAATATTGTTTGCAACTCGTGTGCGAAATTCTTTGATCATCTCGAGTGCCTCGAAAATCGAAATCATGTGTAAATGGCCTGCCTACAGAAACAAGACCGCGCGCGCGGTAGACCAGACAATGCGCTTCATTTTAAAAAAATCATATCTCCTAAATTATCCAGCGAATTAAAAAATTATTTTAATAAAAAATGTTCGTTGGTCTATTCTACGTATTTCGTCTCACATAACTACATATCTATCTGCAATAATAACAAAAGTACCTCAATGCCGAAAATTACACTACACTTTCCGAGCACATATTGTTTAAACAATTTATAGTGCTGTTTATAATGAAAATAATGTATCTCTATTCAACTTGTATGAAACTACAAACATTAGGCTTTCGATTGATATAAAAATTATTAAAAAATCTTTATAAATAAGCTCGTAAATGCAATGTAAACGACAGATAATGCAATATTTAAGTTCCAATTTTTTTTTGGAAATATTACTTTTTTTGCAATTTCGCAATCTTGGCCGACATCGCGCCCTCTGGAATCGGACTCGGCATAAAATTCTGGATAATATCCATATTTTTAAAATCATATACCTCGCGAGTGCAGGGTTCGGCATTTTAGAAGCGTCTTTTTGGATGCTAGATTCCTTACTAGACTGTACCTAATTCCGATATTTTGAAAGCTGTTTTGAGGAAAATATTTTATTTTATTTTTGAGTTAGGTACTTGTTTATTTAATAGGTTTTTAAACAAGTGAGAGATTTTAGTTGAAATTTATTTTAGAGATAGATACATTTTTTATTTTATAAATTATGGCGCGAACTTACTCTAGATCTCGCAAACGCAATAAAATATCAAATTGCACTAAAAAATTGTGGCTGAAACGGCGGTAAGTATTACATAATTGCTTTCATGTTTATGTGTATTATTTTTCTGAATTACCCTAAAATAGTCTAAAATGTTTATTATGTAGGTACAGGGTGTTTTAAATTTGAAGCTTACTATTAGTAGCATTAAGCTTTATTAGAATTAAAGGCTAGGTGAAAATATTTATCTGCAAAGAAAATTTGAAATCATTTTTGAGAAAATCGTGAAAAAAGGGAAAAAAATTTGCGACTAATTTTATAGTAGGAGAGCCCTCGACCAGGATTTTCGACCTCATCGCGACACGAGAATTATTTTTTTTTTTTAATAGTTCCGTCAATATAAAAAAAAATTCTATTGCGACTGACGTCTATCTCGTTGCTAAAGGGGTGAAAAAAATTATCGACATATATAAGTTAAAATCTGCCAACTATTTGGTCGATTTTCTAATAGTACGCCTTGATTACGAATATCCTATTTATTCTCGTGTGTTCTTTATAATTTTTTTTTTTTTTAGGGCAGTAGATATTGATATCCATAATTTAGAAATTCCTGGTACTGATGAGACAGTAAAAGATAGGTGTGTATTTATTACTTTTTTCGTAAATTAAATAGGGTGCCACACTACGCAGCACCATCCTTAAACTTTTTTATTTTTAGTGAGCTAGCTTTTACTCATTGTACAAGTGACAATGAAGCAGGATGGATATCAGAAGACTGCCTAAGTGTCGAGATTTTGACAGATAGGTTTGAATTTTCTAGTATTTTTTGTGGGACCCCTTTACTACTTTTTGTAAATGACCCACCATTTATTTTGGATGCTATAAAAGCGTATATAAAAAAAAGTAAGACCAGAAGCGTATATAGCTAGTGTAACTTAAATAAAGTTTTATGAGATAAAGGCCGTTAATCTTTTGAAAACCTCAAAATTATAAATATATATTATATATATATTCCATCCTCCTTCCTTATACACGGTGTCTCACCGGGGACTGAAACAATAATATGAAAAAGTATGTAACAAAAAATTTTGAAAATTTTAGGAATTACTAGTCAGTGTGGCCAATCCAGCAAAAATAATTACAATCATTTGGTATTATCGGCTATACCGGAAGTCGATACCAACTTGCTCATTTTAAATGGAACACATTGTATATTTTCAAACGTATACCGATTTTGGGTACGCCAGTGGTCACCATGAAATTAAAGTACAAACAATGTACTTATAAGAGCGCCCTTCATAGGTATATAATCACATACAACGAACAACATAATTAGGCTTAACGGCAAAAAAAAGAGAACAATGACGGAGGTTTTTAGATAAAAAACATAATAACATAAGAGAGAAATTAAAAATTTCTGAAATTGATTTTTCCCCATAAATCAGTGACTGAAAATACGCATCAAAAAATATATATTCTCTGTACTTAGTTTATGACTATATTTTATTAAAAAACATACTTTTCTTTCACACTGTTGACATGATTCAAATTAGAAAAATCGGACCAAACCCGCGTTTTCACGAATAAATTATAAAATCGCATACATTCATATCTATTATCCTTCTCAAATTATTTCACTATCACTACAGATACATCCTAAAAGTTCACTTGGATTCAATTGGTCAACAGTTTATTTAGCAATTATTATTATTTAAATACTGTATGTATAGTTTATAATAATAATAATAATAAGAATAATAATAATAATAAAGGTCTTTATTAGATACAATAATTCGAGATTTTTGGTATTATATTCGAAATTGAAAATACCAATGACCTGAAAATTTCCAGATATAAAATTTGTTCTATTAAACGGAAAATATCAATTTTCGATATTTTTTCCCGTGACCACCGCAAAAAAAAAAAGAAATTACCACGTGATTCGAACTTCCGACCCCTGCGCTGTGAAGCAGACGTCTTATCCATTGCACCATCACATTCTTTGTCTCAAGGATATTACTACCCGGCTTTTACCTAGTGAATGTTAGTAATTGTGGTTAAAAACTTGAAATTATTTTTTTAACTTCCAAAGTTAATGATAATTTATAAATATTAATAACACAATAACAACCTAAACCTCCGAGTGGCAATAATTCAATTAATTCGATCGCTAACGCGTAGCCCTCTCTTAGAGAGTGGCTAAACCCGTCTAACGGAGTGGATGTGTGTTTCCTGTAAAACATTAAATGTATAGTATTGTCATCAACATTTCGGTCACCGCATACTTTCTTGCCAGGAATTTCACAAAATATGAAAAAAATTGCTGTCAAAACAATATTAATGTGTGTAAAATACTTTAAAGAAGATCGTGATGTGGCGCATAATGACCTAAAATTGCTAGAAAAGAATTAAATGGGTTTTTATGTTTTTAACAAATTATTAAATTACAAGCTAATCTTAAATGTTAAAAAAATTCTTTTCATATTACGATCATCTCAGAACGGTTGTCTATTCATCGATTGCAAGTAAATAAAAAAAAAAAATTGTATTTTTCATAAAAGCTACCAGAAACTTTAACTACATAACCTCCATCTAGCGGCATTTTTGAAGACGGCGCCCTCTTAAAAACATCATCACAAATTTAAATACATCCTTCAATTTATGTTTCCCTGCACTACTTCCTTGTCGCATTTCTTGTTGTATATTCAATTTCCGTTGTCAGAATCCTTCTAGACCGATTTCTTCAAGTAGAAATTGTTTTCACACTTCGTCCAACGTCTCAAAGAGGGCACTGCTATAAAGTTTGTTCGCCTAATTAAACAGCTGATTGACCATCAACGTCGATCCTTGGATTTTAAACGAATAAAGAGGTTATGTAAAAACAAGGACAGCTTACACGCGGATTGCGTGCATCGAACAAAGATGAAGACAGTAGTGTAGAAAATGGCAGGAGTAGGTACAACAAATTTTGATTGTTTAGAGATTAAAACTCGTAGTGTAGAACAAACTTTGCTTCCCCTTATTAAACAGGTAAATTTCACTTTAGTTGCTTATTAGAATTTAGTTCTCATTTAAGGTTTTCGCCTAGCATATTTCTAATTAGATATATTTCCGGAAATGGGTGTGCACTTTGACATTTGCAAGTTATACTTATTAAAAATAGTTTAATTGGCTGTAAATAATGATTTATAGTAACGTAACTGAGTTTATGGGGCAAAATATAATGAGAGTTGTATACTTTATGCTTGTGTAGGAATAGGTATTAGAAATAGATTTTGTAAATAGTGTGTTAGTTAAGGTTATGTTTTTGTTTATTTATTTAAATAAAACGTGTGTTTATTTATACGAGAGCGAAGTGTTTAAAAATAAATAAAACGTCTGTTGATCTATAGTTAAATGGAAAACATTAAATTAACATATACCATACCGAAATAAACAAAACCGGGCTTATCCAGTTCGGTTTACTTATTTTTATAGCATAGGTAAATCACATTAATACAAAAACAATAATACCTACATATACCTATATAAAAATTAAAAATAAATTGAATTTGTCACAGCCTATAAACAATTACGTTTCGTAAAATTTACAGCCCGAGGTTAATTTACATATCAAATTTCTTTAATTTTTTTTACTCCTTCCTATTATTGTTTATGGGACGTAAATAACCTGTTATAAAAATATAGGTAGTAGGTAATCTATTATCTATACTTTGGGAGATATGAAAGATGAAAGGCAGTGTGGTATTGCCAGAGGGGGTGGGCCATGATCCACTTGAAAACAGCCTGGTATGATGGTATTACTCCAAACCTTTAATATGACCCATGGGCCATGATATAATAAATAAGAGATAAGATATCGTGCAGCTCGTGACGTCACCCTGTGAGTTAGAACGCCTAACTGCCCGGCTGTCAGAAGTGTCAGGCAGAATTGGTAAGCACGGATATTTTTGTGTCATTGTGATGATAATCAATCAAGAGATTCTACGCACGACACATTTCCGGCCTCCGCGTTGCTTGCGCCTCGACAAGCAATCTTCGCGGTCGTCCGGGAATGTTAAGCTTTTCCTACTAGGCACACAATGTACTATTTAGCGTCAATTCTCTCAGTAACTAGAAAATCTTTAGAGAAAGTTAAATTTTTTACCTTAATTATTAACATTTTTATATTTTTTCAACTTTCTGCATATTAAAAGTAAAATTTGACGTCAAAACTAAAACATATTATTAAGGTTTTCGGGCTGTTGATTACGAATCTGAAGCCGAAAATGAATTTTGACATAATGACAGCTGTCAACACGCTGTCAATTTTATAGAAATATGTAAAAAGTCAATATTTGGAGCATATTATTATTAAGTTTTTTGGGCACTTGATCATGAATCAGAAGTCACAAATAATTAACTTTGACATAACGAGACAATTTGTCAATAAAGCTAAAAATATTAAAAGTCCATATTTAAAGCATATTATAAAGTTTTTGGGCTGTTAATCACAAATCTAAAGTGGAAATGAATTTTGACATTATGACAACTGTCAACGAGCTGTCAAATTTCACTTAAAATCTAAAGTCAATATTTGGAGCATATTATTGTTAAGTTTTTTATGCTGCTGATCATAAATCAGAAGTTAAAAACTGAACTTACATAACGACAGCAGTCAACAAGCAAAAAATGTTAAAAGCCGATATTTATAGCATATATTATTATGTTTCTTGGGCTGTTGATTACAAATCGGAAGTCAAAAATGAATTTTAACATAATGACAGATGATGGCGGTCAACATGCTATCATTTTTCTTAAATAATCTGTAAAGCTGCTCCAAATATTAACTTTTTACATTTTTCATGAAAATTGATAGCTCGTTGACAGCTGTCATATGTCAAAATTAATTTTTGACATCAGATTCGTGATCATTGACCCAAAAAACCCTTTTGAACATTATACAAAATTATTTCAAGCATTTTTTTACAAAATTTCCCCCTTAGAGGATTATCGAGAAAAAAATTGACCCGCCAAAAACTTTTTTCTTGATAAAATTGGTTCCAACGCGTCAAAATACATGGGAAAAGTTGGGTTAGATCTCTAGGACAGAACATTTGTTTGTTGTTGTAGGCCTGTGTAATCAGTGTAATCTTTGGGCTTTAATAAATTTCATCTAATATGCAGAGTGACCCATTTGAAAGCGGGCCACCCCTGTAAAGTGGCTATTTTTGGTCCGATTTTGATCAACTTTTTTTTAGATTGTTGCTCATGGAAAACTGCATTTTGTGGCAAATTGATAGATGTGTATCACCAAAATCAAGGCCTACTATGCAATTTTTTTGGAGCGAAAATTCGAGAAATCATATTAGCGATTTTTTTACGTGAAAACTAAGTACGCCACTGTGTTCAGCGTCCCCTAAAACGGGTCTGTACCAAATTTCATAAAAAAATAACGCATGTTAAAAATTGATATTTTTACTTTTAAAAATTAATTTATACCCGGAAATGCATTGTGAACATCAAGTAACTCATGAAATAAGTGAATAAAAGCAACTTATAAACAAATTATTTTATTGAGACGATTATTTGAACATTTCTGGGTATAAATTAATTTTTAAAAGTAAAAATATCAATTTTTAACATGCGATATTTTTGGATGAAATTTGGTACAGACCCGTTTTAGGGGACGCTGAACACAGTGGCGTACTTAGTTTTCACGTAAAAAAATCGCTAATATGATTTCTCGAATTTTCGCTCCAAAAAAATTGCATAGTAGGCCTTGATTTTGGTGATACACATCTATCAATTTGCCACAAAATGCAGTTTTCCATGAGCAACAATCTAAAAAAAAGTTGATCAAAATCGGACCAAAAATAGCCACTTTACAGGGGTGGCCCGCTTTCAAATGGGTCACTCTGTATAATAATTTAAATAGCTGTCATTAACTTAGTATTATAATATAAGCAGTGAACCCATATTATCAATAAAAGCCATAAAAACAGGGTTCCTAACTAACAAGGTTTGATATTAAATTCGAAAACGCTCCATAGATTTAAAAACGAGTTTAAAAAGTTACTCACAGGGTGACGTCATGCGCAACCGCACGAAATTTGAACGCCTTGATATCTTGTGTTGTTGTATCATGAATATGACCAGTGTTACAAATTGTATTGGTAGCAAATATCGTTAAAAATACAGTTATATAAGTAGGGATGGATTTGCACCGGGTATAATGAAATATTTTTTCCTCTTGTGCAATATATCTTTTTTTCTATTCCCATACTTTAATTGATTTATTAGTCATTTACTACCTGTGCTTTAATGATACTCATTAAGATACAGGTTTATAACCAATAAAAATGCCACATCACAGCAATATTCAGTTAATATCAAATTTTGACAGTTCTTTGACAGTTCATAGTTACTGTTTAATAAACTGAAAATAAAGTGCTTATTTTTCATTATTATGACTGGTCGTAGAAATAATAGTGCGCCAAAGTTCGTATCCTAATTCTCATACTCGTATCTTAATATGCTGCATTAAATGCTCGTCGCATAATATACTATTTTATACTCGCATACTTTAATTGATTTATTAGACATTTGCACCTGTACTTTAATTAAACTTATGAAGAATTTCGTAATTCCGACATTACTATAATAAATATCTCTTGACTTTTTAAATCTATAACTTAGTAACTTGCAATATTGGGACTTTCATTTAATAATATTAATTGCTTGAATTGGTTGGTGTTCTTGCTAGATTTTATTTCTACGATAATAATTTATTTTATTTTGACCGAGTGTTATTTATGAGTTTCTACATGACATTAACTCCATATTGATTGTATTTAAAAAACCGTGACAAGTTTCATACCGTTGATTTAATAATAATTTTGTAAAAAAAAATTATCATTGTAAACAAATTCTTTTAAGAAATTTTGATCTGGAATTTGCCAACCCAAATAAGTAAGAAGCAAGGATTCTGCGGAGAAAATTAAATTAACAAAAATAGTAGATTATAATCCATTACAGTATAAAAAATACATACTTAAAATAGGAATTTCTATTTAACAAAAATAGTACATTATAAATTTTTTATAAATGACTTTGTTTAGGCTTTATACAAGCATAATAATAACAAACATATCCAAACTGATATACTTATATTGATGTTTCATCTCTAAACATGCTATTATTAAATTCATTGGACTTTCTTTAATACATTATGAATATTGGATTAAAAATTATAAAATTCAAAACGTCTAAAAACAAATTATTAAAAAAAATTTTTTTTTAACTCGCCACAGAATTCATTCATTATGGTCACCAATTAAAAAACGAAGTCCACAAGAAGATGTACATATTCTTTCGCTATCAGTAGCTCATCAGGTGGACGATTAATCTCGCAAAACAAAGTTATTTACTTGAATTTTTTTGGTATAATAAATATCCTACTTAATTCTGGTGATCTTCTATTTTGATTCTATTCTATTGCGGAGTTATTCATTTGTAGAAATTTTGAGTTCTCTTCTATGTTGAATATTATACATATTTTGGTCTTCCTCTAAAGCGAGTGTGATGATGAAGGCCGTCTTTTTTAGACCCCTCTGGAAAAAGAATTTTTACTACACCAATAAACTCCGGAAGTTAATTTTAGAATTATTTCAACCCCTCTGGAAAAAATACCACTACGCCAATGAACTTTAGTGGCCAACCTACGGTCCATTTGAACTAATTTCGAGGAACATTTGAGCATTTGCCAATTCGGTTTTGAAATTCTCAAAGGGAAAAATATTGAATTTTCAAAAACACCGGACACACTTGAATATTGATAAAAGCATAAAGTGACTTGTCTTTTCCTTTCTTCTCTACGTCGTTTCCTTTCTTCAAAGGTTCGGTTCTTTTAACTTGTTGCAAAATATTTAAAAAAATTCTTGAAAGTACGTGTCGAAAGAGATTTTTATTATTGCCAATTTTTAAAAATCGGTGTGAAAGAGAAGAAAACTAATGTCAAATTTCTAAATTTTCTCTTCTTTCCGAATATCAGAATAGGTTCTAGTTCGGACCGGACTCAACATGGTGTGTAAAGTCTTTCCCACTGATGTCAATGTTCGCATATGTTTCGTAACTATATTTAAGAGTATTATATTATATTATACTACGAAATGAAATAGATGCACATAAACAAAAGAGGAATCTGGACCCCAAAAACGATGCGCTCGAGCAATAAATCCATGATTGTCTGTATTTTAAGACTTTTATATTCGAATCATAAAGTCGTACAATTTTGAGCAGTGCTAAAGATATTAATTTTACAGTTAAACCTCGCTAAAGTTAACAATCTCCCTTTCATCGATCTATTTTTAAATAGACACCCACCCACAATTATATTCTTTGTTCTGTTTAGCTTTTTCTTCCATCCTTTCGTTCCTAATTGCCCAATTATTCGTCCGTATTAACTGTATCTGCCGCTGGTGAGGGAATTAAGACTTAAAAAGAGGGATTTTAAGAATCCTCGGGTAAAAATGCTATTGTTTCAAGTGGCGGCGATTATTTGGAATCTGCTGGAGAACTTTTCCGGTAAAGGCAGGGATACAAAATGCATAAATTGAATTATGGCTTTGTTTATTTTTTTAGCAATTACTTCATTAACATAATCTTCATTTCCATTAGAATGCGATTCAATTCGTTTTGTGGACCTTCTCCAACTAGTTGAACTGGCGTTATATTGGGCCTCTGTTTAATGCTTCATAACTGAGGTGTGCATTTTTGGATCAAAACTATAATTGACCAAAACGAGTTCCAGAAATGCTTCCCCGAAGAGTTATAGCACTTCAAAGTTGCAGAAGGGAATCGAAGAATGCGGAAAGATAAAGGAATCAAAGGTGGTATTGTTCATTTATTTTTGATCACTCCCAAAAAACACTTTCCGTATAGTTCAATTTTTTAGAATCCTCAAAATGATCCAATGATATCCAATCCAATAGTTTTAAGGAAATTATTTCCTCTTTACCATATTGGTTTCCTTAAAGAAACCTTCCAATCCTGGCCTAGATCTAAACATATCTACCAAGTTTAGCTGTTCAAGCAGCTTTTGGGGAACCATTTTTGTACATTAATATTTTCAGTCGTTCATCTTCATTCTAACTCAAAAACGTAGTTATTTGGGGGCATTCAAAAGTTATTCCGATGTTTGCTCTGGCCACGTATCGTTATCCTGCATCGGATGGTAGATATTTTCAGCCAATCTCCTCTGGTCCTCTAGCACAGTCATAGTCAAATAAATGTTTCCAACTTAAAATGTTTAAACCTACCCGTAAGGTAAAATCGAAGCAACTTCACGAATTTGTTTTAGATTTACGTTAGGGCTATACAGGGTGATTCACGAGGAAAGGGACAAAATGTTATGGTAGATAGAGTTCACTTAGGTGAATTAGAAATGACTATTGAAAAAAGCCTGAGCCTTTTTTTATTGATCTACAGGGTGATTTATGAGTTTTGCCCAATATTTCTTAAGGTAATATCTTTTAAACTAATCACTAGAATCAGCTCGTATTGTGGGTATATAGTCAATTTACATGCATAATCGCAGACAGAAAATTCCAGGGCCGGCTCAACTAATTTTTATTTTTAGGGCTCCTATGAAAAAATTCACCCTGTGTACGTGATTTTTAAATTCTAATACTGAATTATGAAACTACATACAAAAGTAATCGAAAACATGTACTTTGTTGTTTTGCCACACTTTGGGCGAATTTTAAATAAACGATCAATTTTCGCCAAAATCGAAGGTCTGCACAAAATAAATTTATAAAATTACATTTTCCTCTCTTATTCAAACTAAAATATTTGTTATACAAAATTGTGTAATTTCATGCATGATTAATATGAAATAAATAATCAAAAATAAATAATTTCAACATCAGATTAAGTAATTTTTATTTCAGAGGTTTCTGTGAAAAATCAGTCTGTATACATTTTTCTCAAATTCTGATGTGGAACTACATTTAAAAATTAACGAAATTATTTATTTTCTATCGCAAGACATCAATAAACAGAACATTATAAGCAACAAATTCACAGAACATAAAACCTTATAACTTATTTTCAAAATGAAAGCCTTCTACCTCCCTACATTTTCTTTGTCGTAAAATTAAATTTCCTACGGGTTTCCTAATAACGGCAGGATTATTAATGTTCTGTTTATTGATGTACCTACTGTGATAAAAAAAAATAAAACAATTTCGTTAATTACTTCCTCACCAAAAGTGAGGAAGATATGTATTCGTGAAAAAAATTTTGAAAATTTTTATTGCATTTCTGGACGATTCTCGACGAATTATGCCGATACACAAAAATTTTCTTTTTTTGAAATAAAGCTTTCAAATTTGGTACACACGTTTTAGAGGTCAAGGAAAAGATTGAGTTCGTTGATGAGCAAAATCGGTCCACTGGAATGGGGTCTACCGGACCCCTACATTTCTACTTCTAACTTTGCAAAACAATTTATTCGTGATGAGAGATTATAATTAGGATCTGATATACAACTCATTATAATATTGTGTCCAAATGTTGAAATACACAAAATACGCCAAAAAAACAAAATACGAACAAAAAAACAAAATGCGTCAAAAAATAAAATATGTCAAAAATTACTTTCGTTATAAACTCCACCACACGGCGAGGAAGTTTTGATCCCATAATTAGCAGCAGTTTTTTTAAATGTAGTTCCATAATTTATTATCAGAATTTGAGAAAAATGTATACACACTGGTTTTTTTCACAGAAACCTCAGAAATAAAAATTACTTAATCTGATGTTGAAATTATTTATTTTTGATTATTTATTTCATATTAATCAACCATGAAATCATAAAATTTTGTATAACAAATATTTTAGTTTGAAGAGAGGAAAATGAAATTTTATAAATTTATTTTGTGCAGACCTTCGATTTTGGCGAAAATTGATCGTTTATTTAAAATTCGCCCAAAGTGTGGCAAAATAACAAAATACATGTTTTCGATCATTTTTGTATGTAGTTTCATAATTCAGTATTGGAATTTAAAAATCACGTACACAGGGTGAATTTTTTCATAGGAGCCCTAAAAATAAAAATTAGTTCAGCCGGCCCTGGAATTTTCTGTTGTGAACTTTATCTACCATAACATTTTGTCCCTTTCCTCGTGAATCACCCTGTATAAAAGTCAAATTCTGTACAATATTGTTGTTCAGCGTCCTACAAACCGGACAAACTTAGACGCAGTTATATCATATCGCAGAGGCGGCATTGTACATTTTAGGCAGCATCCAAACTAATACGAACTTTTTGAATGGAAAGTCTCGTAAAGTATTCCAATTTATTTGAGGATTTGCGAGAAATAGATATCGCGTTCTATGCAGACATCCAGGGTAGGTTAAAGGTCCTGCGGGTACGGCCTTTCTGTAAGCAGACGCTATTTATATAAAATGAGATATGCTAAATAACGAAGTCGAAATATGAGTTGTGTGTCACGTGGTGGTAACCCAATTCTCCTATTTTTGCCTACAATTCCATTACAAGTTAACCTACAATATTTTAGAATTATATCTGCGAGTCGCACACTTGCCTAACATGTAATAGACAACGAACCGACTGCTTTACATCCCATCCAAGGGATGGTATATAACCTACACAACCCTCGCTTAAGGTTGCACTTATATTATTTATTACAGCTTAGGCTGGCTAAGCAAACTTATTTTTAGGCCCACTTTAGCCTCAAGTCTCTATAAGTTTAATTTAGCGAAACATCCCTTGTGCCTCATTTCTCACCTAAATTTCCCTAAAGATGCTTGGTAATTTTTATTTGTTGGCGTTATGCAAGGTAATCTATAATATTTAAAGAAGTTTGGTCTCCAACATATGAACTTAAGACGTCCTAAATTCTGCACCAAGTTGCCTGCTCAAATTATGGTTTTCCCTAGTCACCGGTGTCTCTCCGGTTTACAGTTTACACGAAGTAATTTGGAGTAACAATTATTATTTAACGAACCGTGATTCTTGTTGCAAAATGTTACATATTATTCCAGTAAAAACTTTGCCCTAAGGGACAATTTATATCGCTTCTCATCAGGCACAGGCTGTTGGAATTTTCAACTTGTAATAATTACAAAAGTTTTCGCATTTGCCATGTTGTGTTGGTATTTATGCTCAGGGGTAATTTTTTTGAATGACGATCTCGGTTTGATTGTCAGGAATGTCAGGAACCTGAAAGATTTAAAAACTAACTGGATGTTAATTATTATTATTAATAAATTTGATTGTTGATGGGAAAAACTTTTTTTCTGCTTTCAATAAGCTATACCCGGCGAGTTAGGAAAAGTGCCCGTCCTGGGGTTTATTTTAAAAATAACTAAAATGATAAATTGAAACTGAAGGGCTCCTTATAGAAGGCGAATGGAATTTTTTAAACAAAAAAAATAAAAAAAATAATTGGTTCTGAGTGTTGATTTTCATAGAGGGCGATGCAATTTTAAACTCGAATTTTATAAATCTAATCCCGAGGCTATTTCTCACGGAATTTAATAAGAAATTGTTGGTGTAATTTTTTATTCTGTCTTCTGTAGAATTATTTTATTAGAAGCTTTGCAGCTTCTGTGGTTGATATTTAAACATAAAATAAAATGTATAGAAATCGAAAATAAATTTTTTTTTTGAAAAAAAATTTTAAAACTTGGTGACAGCTGTCAAAACAATGTCAAAGTGACACTTGGGAACGGTCGTGACCCCTTCGGACCCGTCCGCGGTCGAATTCTACGATTTTTCGTCGATTTTCCGAAAAACTGTCATAAGTGACGTTTAAATGTCAAAGTGAAGGTAGGTGCTATTGAGAAACCGAAAACGGTTTCGGGGTCCTGCGGTCGCCCCGAGTCCGAAAATGTTATCGGTTCCCAGGGGTGGGATCGAAATTTTATGGCGCGTAACGCAAGCGTACACCGCGGTTGGACGGGTAGTGTAAACCGCGGAAGGACGGCGTTTAGACTTTTGAAAATTTCGTCGCGTCTCGGTCGTGTGAAAGTTTCACAGCCGCGGATGGATATTAAGCGACGTAATTTTCAGGGAATCGGGAGGAAGGTCGGTTCTAGATCTCCGGAAAGTCCTGTAGAAAAAATCCTCCGGGGAAGGGAGCGAGGTCACCCGGAAAGTACCGTTTTTCGGCAAAATCGACCTTAAAAAAATTCGTATCTCGGCTAATATCGTAGATGTGCGCAAAAAAAGAGTTCTTCATTTATCCTTCTTCTTGCCCGCCGTCCGGGTCGCATATTCCTAAATAACCGTCAATTCATCCATTCGGCCGCAGCCGAAGGGAGAATGCTAAACAACATACTATCCATCCTCGGCTGATTCTGAAACGTCGGTTATATAGACAAGACGTGCACAATAAAAAATTCACTTTGTTATGTTATAACCCATGCATATATTAATTTATTGTCGTAATGTAAATAAACTACGTATTACTAAACAACTTTATTTTCTTCATTAACGACATTAACTACTAATAAAAATAAAAAAGGCATGTAGCACTATCTCTTTTGTTTTGGGGTTCGGTGAAGTTTAAGTACGGCCGATTTTTGATATTTTCTAAAAAGCAGTAGATGGTAAAAGGCTTATAGAACAGTAAAAAAATCATTGAATGAACCATAATATACAGGGGTGAAAAAAATTAAAAGGTAATTATTTGCAAAGCTAGAAGATGCTTAAAATTCGCTGAAATTTTGGCTACTCCTTAAATTGGGTCTTCTTCTGAACGCGAATATTTTTTTTCTTCGGAAACCTATGGTTTTTCAAAAAAAAAATATTTTTACTTCCATTTCTATCACTTTATACACTTTAAATACGACTTTTTACACAAATTATAAATCCGCGTAAAGACGTTGTAATTTAATCATTTTAATATATCATGATATAACATAACCATGTTGGCACACCTAACCTAACCTCACGAAATCCGTATAAAGACGTTGTAATTTAATAATTTTATATATTATACAACATAACTATGTTGGCACAATAAAACTAACACGAAATCTACTCGTTCCATATTTAAATGTAGTTTAGAACTTTATCAATGTAAGTGAATGCATTAATTATACCACATTCTAAAGTACACCTATATTTTTAACGAAAAAAAATTAAAATGTCTTTACCGATGATACGTCTGGTCACTCGTGATGTGAAAGTAATATAAAACGGGGCTTGAATTATAGAAAAATTATGCTCTTTAATATTAAAAATGCGTAAAAAAACACTGCAAATCAAATCAACAGGTACTTGCCACGTCACGTTTTACGAAGAAAATAATATTAAATTGAGATTTTTTTGATCCGCGAAACTTCGATTAACAGAAAACTACCTCGTATCCTATCGAACCCCCTTAATACTGTGTTATACCTTAAATTTGTTAAAACACACACACACACACACACAAATTATGAATAATTATAGATTAATATTTACCTCAGCTTCTTCCTTTGTATAAATTTTCAATTTATACGATTTTTCGGTTAATTGGATATATTCTACACGTTTTTGGTAAATGTATTTTTAATTTATTATAGCTAATTATTTAATAAATATATCTACAAACTATGACTTATCATCTACTGTCAGAATAAAATAACTGACATACCATAAAATAGCGTCGATTGGTGGATTAGTTGCAAATTTGATTGACTAAACAACCGACTTTTCGGAACGCGAAAGTGACCCAAAAATATGTTGTTTAGCACTCACCGTTCGGCCCAGTTCGATTGCGGCCCAACAGACGGATTGACGGTTATTTAGCAATATGCGTCCGGGTCCGGATCCTCCAAATCCAAAGGGAAAGGCTGTGGCGCGTTTCTAAAGGGTGCATGTCTGAAAAATCATTAAAAATCGCCCGTTTTCAAACAATCGTAACTTTTTTAGGAAGCAAAATCGAGAAAAACGATTCGCGTCGGCATTTTATAAATTTCATCTAGTTTTCAGAAAAAAATACCCCGCCGGTCCCGGTCAAAGGAGGCGCGAGTTATTAAGCTCGGACTGGACGCGTGTTTGGGGTGACTTGAAAAATTAAAAAAATTATGAAAACACGAAAACTTCAAACGCCATTTTCAAACAAAAATTAACCGCCAGGCCGTCGTTCTGGGTAGAGAGAGAAAGAAAATTTAAGGTGTCAACGAAAAAAATGAAGAAATCCAGGAAATAAAAGTGACAGGGGCTGCTGGGCTATCTTCTCCGATTAGTTAATTTTGATGAAAATTTGAAAAAAAAATTTTGGCAGGGGGCAAAGTAATTTTATGTTGGTTGCGGAATTTTAACAGTTAAATACAAGAAATCTTAGAATGATACAGGGTGTTCTGAAAATAGGCACAAATATTTTTGGTAGGTTCGTTGACAAAAATTAAGGAGAATTTTTTTACATTTTTTTTTTAATTTGTCCCTTTTGAGGAGATGCATTAATATCTCATTTTAATTGTTTCTTCGAATTTAAACAAATTTAAAACAATGTATTTTGGTGAAGCGTTTACGCATAAAATTTATATAAATTCAAGTGTTTTGATTTAAAAAATTAAATATAGTGCAATGCGCAGAAAGTTGCTAAAAATACTTTTCATACGTTTAAATGCTGAATAGTTCTCTAATTTTATTCATATTACAAAAAATAAGCATTTAGATTAACAAAATAACAAATTAAATAATGAACAATTTTAAAATATTAATAAAGCAGTTTTTTTAAACAGTTTTTTTACTTGATATATTTTTATTCTTTCATATCAATGGAAATGTAATTTGTAATTCATTTGTAATTGGAAAAGAGGCTCACTGTGCATTTATAAATTATACAGGGTGTTCCAAAGTTTAAGGTTCAAACTTTAGGAGGTGATGGTAGGCTGAAAAATAATTCGCAAAGTTCATATAAACTTATAACGGAAAATGCTGCGTTTTTCAGATACAGAGTGTTAAGGATGACCTTCTGAAGATGGTTTTTTCTAAATATTTCCGGGACGGGAAAAGATAATTTAGTGAAATTTTCTGCGAATATTAGGTAATCTTTTAACGCCCTTTCAGACTGGCTGAAAATTAATTGGGCAACTACGAATAATTATTTTAGGGACTTTGGATACGAAGTAATTTTTTTTAACTTATTTTACTCGAAAACGATCCTATCAAAAAATAACAAGAGGCACTTTTTTATTTAAAAAATCCAAGTTTTCTAATTCTGGTCTCAGATTGGCAACAAAATCTGGGTACCAAACAATGGGGCAAAAACCAGTCTGAAATGGTGTTAAAACATTTATATTCGCGCAAAATTTCGTTAACCTATCTTTTCCCGTTTCAGAATTTCTGAGAATAAAAGTCCAGAAGGTCATTTTTAACACTCTGTATCTGGAAAACGAAGCATTTTCTGTTACTTTTATATGAACTTTTCAATTATTATTCTCCAGCCTACTAAAGTTTGAACTCTAAACTTTGGACCACCCTGTATAGTGATATATTTTCCAAGATAAGGAATATGAGGATTTCGTAAGAGATACAAATTTGGTTAAATAGGAAAAATATTGCGTAATTAAAGGGATAACAAAATGACACCTAGAAAGAAATCCTTTATATGATTGTTCGTTTTTGAGTGTTTTGAAAAATTTTCTTAAATAGGAGACAGAATGGGCGGTAGGACTTTTGTTTTGAGTTATTCAAAGAAAACTGGATTATCAAATGTTTTTGTTTAATTTTCTTCTGGCGTTAATAGTAAAGTTGGAGCGGATCTGACTAAGCTTCTTTATAACTGCTTTTAAAGTTTACGTTACCAATTTTTTAATTTGACGTTTTGTCTTATAGCATCCATCATTAGGTATCTTAAATTTTTTTAATTCGGCCCTGATTTTCTGATATTTTATTTTTATTCGGAATGCAACAATGGACTACACATTATGTTTTAATTACGTTTCGAGCCTTCGTTGACCATTATCAAGAAATTTTTGAGATACAGGCCTGTGTCCTAGAGCATTTCATTCTTTCTGTTTAAAGAGTACCTTTCAGGTAGATTTGCAGAAAAAGTTATAAGCGCATATTCTGAAACGCCCTGGCCAGCACGTTTACCCGATGTGACCCCGTCAGATTTTTTTCCATATGGGGATATATCAAGAATCATGTTTATAAGCTTGCATAGTTCTCCTGCCAGTGTACAGATTTTCTTCAATTGTTGTGTGTACACCAACTGTATTTCGTGATTAGCTGATATCTGAAATGGTCAAAAGCTTCGTACACATTGTTCTATTTATAGCACAATATAACGTATAACTCAATGAAAATTATCCAAGGTGTATATCTACTAACGTTTGAAATTTAACCCAGCTATCTTGTGCTGTAATTTACCATTCAATGAACACAAAAAATGAAAATCCTTTCGTTTCATTATGCTGAATATGTTCGTGCCTGTGCGTAGTTAAATTTACTTGAAATGTATATTGGAAGCTGATGAAATGAGCAACTTTTAGCAACTCTTGCTATTCCATATATCTTCTGAAATCATTATTATGTCCCAACCACCTGTTTTAATCCCCTTATTTAGAAAAGCGAGAATGCCTACGGGCGACGTAAATGAAAAAGTATATCAGAACTTGAGGACCTCGCCACAATAAAATACGAAGGAAATAAAAAAGACAACCAAAACAAAAGTATTCAATGAGATACGTCCAATTACCATTACACCCAGCGAGAAATGTATTCAGTCTCCTTGATGAATGGAGTTTTATTTTCCATTTCGTTTTCCGTTTCGCTTTTTTTACATCGAGTTTCATTTACATTTTATATCTTGAAATCGTCGACTGGTGCCATCGTTTACAGATAATATATATTCAGCTCCTGCCTGTTAGCTTTTTTGCTGGCATCAGTGGAAGATGTAAGCAGTTTTATTTTGGGACTAAATTATATCATTTGTAGTAGGCCTATTTTCACGACATATCCGCCAAATCATAAGAATATTTGACAATAAAATGGATATCAAACGGCAGCCTATTGTGCAGTTTAACCCATGTCTAGCCTTGGTCATTCTTAAAAAAGAAAACGTTGGAAAACTATACCGTGACGGATTTTATCTTGAGTTTTTTCACTGTCACTCTGCTTGTGTCGGGTTTTCATTTCTAGAAATTAATGTTTCCTGAGAAACGCACGTAAATAAGTAGTAAACGCCAGCCGAAATGATTAATGTTGATTGATCGTCCTATTTAATAATTGGTGTGTGCGTATATTGTGTTTCTTATTCTGAGTGCGACCGAATTAAAATGTAAGGCTTTCATTAACTCAGTTCTGCAGCTTTCGTTTTGCTTTCGGTAAGCCTATGTCGCATCAATCACTGTTCACTCAAATTCGGAAATTAGAAGTGCTACGAGACAGGAGGATATTCCATTCTAGACGTTGTTGAATTAGTGTAGGTTGTGCAAAATGATAGTTATCGTGTTCAAGCATTCTCGAATGATGACAGAAATATTTAGATATATTTTTTAGCCAAATTATTTTGTTTGATGTCTTGGTTAGTTATGCGATGGATGTGTGGCCTTAAGCACACCAGAAAACATCCAAAAGAAGAAACCTGAAATGGGTGGAACGTGGGAGATTTAAAAAGGAAAGCACCCTGCTATTGACTGGTTTTTCATGTACCTACTACTAAATTTGTTTAGCAAATAAATTTCATGAAAATTATTGTTTTAGAAGTGCGACTCCATTTCACTCACCGCTAAGGCATTCGGTGAAAACTCTTAATTCGTACGAAACTCTGTCAGGGTATTTTCAATATAATTTAAGAAGACACGTATTTTTTCTTTTGGCTTAAAAGTTAAATCTATTTGATTTTTCGAAAAAAAATGTTTTGACGAAAAAATGTGTTCTCTTTATGCGCTGTTAAAAAATTTTTTTTTCTTCTACCGTGCGTAAAGTGTTTTTACTGTACGCACTAGTGCGTAAAGTGAAAACACCTCACTTCACTTTACACACTAGTGCGTAAAGTGAAAAAGTAAACAATTTCATATTAGATAATCATTTTATTTTAAAAACGTTAAATATGGTTATTTAATTTTATGTAGTCCATTTACTTATTTACATGGTATATTATTATAAAATATACCCTATAGCAATATTATGATTTTTAAATGACATTAAGTTTGTCATTTTGAAATTTTCACATTATTATTAGATAATTTAATTCCAGTTCGGTAGTAGAAAAAATATTGTATGCAATTCGTGCGTAAAGTGAGCTTTCTTCACTCATAGGATTGAAGCACTCGCCTACGGCTCGTGCGACAAAATTCCCATTCGTGAAAAGGCCCACCTTACGCGCTTGTTGCATAAATAACTATTTTGTGTCGCCACATCCTAAAACATCATTTGACAGTTTCAGTGTCATTATTGACAAGGATTAAAAAAAGCGTGAAAAATTTTTTTTTATGTTACTGTGAAAAACATTTTTTTTTTCACAGTATGAAATAAAAACTTGGTTTTAATATATTGTCACTATTTGATAATTTGTTTATATGGAAACAACAATAGAATTTAGTATCACGACGCGATAATTATTGTATATCAATTTATCGGTTTCAGGATATTAATCCTTTGTTTACATATGCAAAAGTAGGCTGGTAAATAAGTAATAACTATAGTTGTACAGTTATATTTATTGCTTGTACGGTAATATTACAATACAGATCTG
This sequence comes from Rhagium mordax, assembly GCA_963680705.1. Classification (NCBI taxonomy): domain Eukaryota; kingdom Metazoa; phylum Arthropoda; class Insecta; order Coleoptera; family Cerambycidae; genus Rhagium; species Rhagium mordax. The sequence continues at coordinate 125,633,457 of OY796656.1, read as the reverse complement.
TCAATAACTGTCAACAGATGAAATAATAAATAATGAAACTATAGGGCTATTTATTAATACAAACAGACAGAAAACTCCAAACAATAATAATTAAGTACTGAAATCCAACTGAAATGTATTTTCAGGCAATCCAAGGTCCATTTTTATGTAGCCGTTGTGACATTAAAAATCAACCCATACAGACTTGACCAACTAATGAAATGAAAACGTTATTAATAAGAGAATATCAAAAGGTACCGAATATCTATTAATAATGTCTTTATTTATTTTCTGAAACCGATAAACTATTGAACAAATCACGGATGTTATGAATCATAACAGCCTTAGATGTCAAAATCCTCGCTCTACGAGCTCGGATTTCAAACCGACATCTGCGGCAGTTATGATAGTCATAACATTCCTAGATATGTTAATAGCTATTATCGTATTTTAAAAAATTATAAAACTGAATTTCTGTAATTTCGAATGGCGATACAAAATATTTTGTATATAACACGTAACTTAAAGGTGTTTTTTTTTACTAGTGTGGATTAGTGCACTCGCCTTCGGCTCGTACTATTACTGTACGAGCCGAAGGCGAGTGCACTAAACCACCCTAGTAAAAAACTTAAGGAAAATAATTTAACTGCATGTTATTTTTTATATAAATTATTTGAATATCTGCAGAATAAAAAACTAGTTAAAAATCCTAAAAATTATTGTATTTGCTTGAGAACCACTTATATCCTTTTTGTGTATTGCTAGCTGCCAACAAATTCTGTCTAACTTCGCCATAAATTAATATCATGTCGAAAATTTCAGAATTCGAATAAACATGAGGACAGCCATGACCTTCTTCGTTGTCATGATGTCATCCATAACACAAATCTTGACACATACACTTAAAATAGGGTACAACAATGGAAATAGCGAATCGAAACGATACAAAAAATAGCACTGCAACGGTTGACATGCTTCTCTCAATGCTGAAATTAGGTTAGTAGGTTATTAGCATAGCAGCTGGGTTATTAGTCTGCTTACCTTTTACGTATGTTACTTGAGTTGTCACAAGGTGTCGCTGCATTACGCTACGTTCCTCAGTCATTGCTCTATTAATTCCAGTGACTATCAAACGTTTTATTGTAATTTTTTTTAAAGAAACGAAATGAATCTCTTTAAATAATCCCATCTGATTAGAATAAATTCGTCATTAGATGTATTTGATTGTGAACTTTTATCTGTTAATTTCCTTAACTTTAGTAACAACCTGTATAAAATACTATTTCTAAACGCGATAAGATCCACAAATTTTTTTTTCTTTAAAAATGGACAGCTTTTAAGGATATATGGGCGAAATAATGACAGTTAAACCATAATTAGTTATTGCAAAAATAGTGGAAAATTTAAAAAAATTTCAAGCCCAAATACCATGTTTTCAATTTTTTTCTTCCCAGTTTTTGCAAAACATCCTAAATTTGACTAAATTGAGTGCAATGAACATGGCGTATAGGTCTTTCGTGACATCCTTATACTCATCACTATCCCGTATTTGCTCTAGGTCTTTATTATGATTTATGGAAGTCACCCTTCATAAACTTTTAAAAACATCTGGGGTAACTTTACAATAAGCTATATTTCCAGTCAAGACACCCGTCTGCTCCCCATCATGACAGTGATATATAAATCTTCGTTATCCTAAATGGTATCATTCTATCATGTTCCCGTGCAAAATGGTATATATACGTAAAATTACGAGCATCCGCAACTGAGAAGTCATAAATGCAAACTACGCTAGCTACAGAGATATATGAATGTTATTTAGAATAATAATAAGCGGTTAGCTCAGTTAAACTCGAGATTTAGTGTTTTTGCTAGCTTATAAGCGTAAATAATAAACCCCCTTTTTGTTCTGTTGCTGCGTGGTGTCGGAAAAGATTTATAGATCAAGTTTTATGTCGCGCTTTTACTTTCGCGTTTTTTGAATATTTTTTGAGCTAATTGATTACGTTCCCTCTCTAGTTCATTAACTTTTAATTAACTGAGCTCGTAAATATTTTTAGGTCACTCGAGGCATTTTAAATAAAACGGTGCGAAAGTGGATCGCAATTTTCTTAAACGAGATAAATATTTTGAGCAAAAATTATAGTGGGATAATAAACTCGAAAGTTAAAGTTAGACTCTTGTCTTTTTGCCAAGTTAAAACAACAATTAGCAGACGTTAAATATACTTAACTCTATGTCAATTTTATAATTGAAATGTCAATGAATTAATTTCTATGTGCAGTTCGTCATGAAACACCCTGTATAATTGTGTACCATACTGTATTATTACACCCACGTTTCTTAAGCTACCATTAGTACACTTGTAGTGAGCTCGTTTTTAACAAATTTTCCGCATTGTTTCTTTCCGTGCTCCCGAAATTGAATTTATTATTAAAGCGATCCACTCCCCCCCGTCTCATCTCTACACTTTCTTGTTCGCTTTATTCTTTTCTGAGGTCGATTAATAAGTCTTTTTTGCACTCGACTTTAATGAGTTCTGTGTAGCAATTTTTTTACGTAGAGCCTCAAGAAGGGGCTCATTCATTTTAATAATGTTGTATCTAGTGGGGAAATTTAAAGCCGCGTACAAGGAAATCAATCACGAGGGTCTCCTGTAATGTGCCTTTCTTTTTATAAATTGGCCCGTATCGTCAATTTGTTTTTTAGTCTTATCGGTCAACTAAAAAAATTTTACGTAGTACTTATTTTCTATAATCGCTGAAGAGGTATATACAGGGTGTTCCAGTTTTTTGTAGCAGGACTTTAACAGTCGATAGACATTTGAAAATTATTAAAAAAAGTTCATATAAACATAGGTTGAGAAATGCTTAGTTTTCGAGATACAGGGTGTTAAAGTTTGAAAACAAATATGGATTTATATTTCTATTTCCAGAATGCTAAGAAGTATCGAATCCAAACTTACCAATTCTTTACATGCAATTTAGGGGTCTATTTTAGAATAACAAACTACTACTTTACTTAACCGTGAGCGTAGATATATGGATTTACTAAGGCTCTTTTTTACAAAAAAGTAGTACGCCACTGATATTTTCCCATGTTTCAAGTTTAATTCAATAAAGCAAGAAAAAACAAAAATTTAATGTCTCTTGGCACTTTTTGATATGACAAGCCGTTGTCAGAAAATTTACATTTAATCTTTTGATGCACGCATCTGGACGAATTTTAGACAAACTTGAAGTCGCTCAGAATTTCACCAAATTTGATGGTACGAAAAGTCTTTTAAAAAGAAAGAATGAAACATCGCTAATGATGCTTGTAATGAAATAAGACACTTTTACATGTTGCTAGCTTTTGTGTTTGTGTTTCTAATAATTTATTTTAGTTCGACCGTTGCGTTTTAATACACTTGTGTTATAAAAATTTCGATTTACATGATAATAAACTTTTACAATAAATATTTTAAATGTTTCATTCTTTCTTTTTAAGAGACTTTTCGCACCATCAAATTTGGTGAAATTCTGAGCGACTTCAAATTTGTCTAAAATTCGTCCAGATGCGTGCATCAAAATATTAAATGTAAATTTTCTGAACAACGGCTTGTCAAAAGTGCCAAGAGACATTAAATTTTTGTTTTTTCTTGCTTTATTGAATTAAACTGGAAACGTGGGAAAATATCAGTGGCGTACTACTTTTTTGTAAAAAAGAGCCTTAGTAAATCCATATATCTACGCCCATGGTTAAGTAAAGTAGTAGTTTGTTATTCTAAAATAGGCCTCTAAATTGTATGTAAAGAATTGGTAAGTTTGGATTCGATACTTCTTAGCATTCTGGAAATATAAATATAAATCCATATTTATTTTCAAACTTTAACCCTGTATCTCGAAAACTAAGCATTTCTCAACCTATGTTTATATGAACTTTTTTTAATAATTTTCAAATGTCTATCGACTGTTAAAGTCCTGCTACAAAAAATTGGAACACCCTGTATACATACAATTCAACCTTTTCTCTTCCTTCTTTTAGACATGGATCTCTAAACAGGTCAATATCTAAATATTGAGTGAGGCAACTTTTGGATATTTTTTTCTTAGAATGGTAGTTTTGGAATATCCCAATCTGCATTGGCAGAAGAGAATTTTGGTGGGTTCAAAAATTGTTGAATCTGAACGGTAAAAGTTTGAGGTTTTTCATCGATAACTTCAAAACAACCGAAATTTCTGTATTAGACTAAATTTTCCGAAAAAACGTAAAATACCCTATTATATTCAATTCAAATCTAATTAAAAACTAGTCATTTTTGTTACTTATCGTACCTAATGCATTTGTAAGAAATACCATGCAAACGAATTTTATTGCTTTTTAGAGTTAGGAGCAAAATGCCTGGTTGTGCAGCAGCAAATTGCAGTAACACTGCAAAAAAGGGCTTTTTAATGAAACGCTTCCTCAGTAAGGAGAAAAGAATGATTTATTAAAATGAGAAGAGATAATTCGAAACCAACAAATTATTCTTGTTTATGTGATGTAGATATATTTTATGTACCTACAGTTTATTTTTATAATTAAGTGAATATTTAAACTTTGCTCTTAGTAAGGGAAATGGCGTACAAATTCGACGATAAAAGGTTCCCGTCTGACGGCCGGTAAATCGAAGAGACCATATAAATACAAAAGTTTTAACATTGGAATAGTATATAACAATACTAGTGAAGAAAGTAAGAATTCGTTTCTTCACCAGTGTTTTGTTTAATCCTGCCATTAAAATGTTAAAGAATTATTAAATTTTGTGAAAGCTACTTTAGTTTATAGTTATGAAGTGCAAATCAACGTAGATGGCAGGTTGCTTTGCTATGGTTCGTGACGGAGTAAGAATGTCCCAAAATCTCCTGAACCATTTTACTTCTTCACGGATAATCACATTTTCACGCATCGTGCAGGAAAAGTGCATACAAGTGTGTTGAAAGTAAACTGAACCTCGATTTAAGTTTATGGCAAATGGTTTCGAGGATACGAACCATCAAATTTGGGTTCCCAAATACATTTGTGCGTTTGAGCACCTTTTATAGTTAATAATTTCGGATCCTTCCAACTTTTTTTTTGACAAATCAGGTTATGGTTTCTTACCTTCAAAATTACTATTCCACGAAAAGATCTTGTCCAAAAGTTTTTCCTGGATAAAAACAAAAAAACAAGAAATACTATATTGTGATTTTTGCATTAGATTAGGCAGTTTAAGATCTTTGAAATATATTTCGTTGGTATACGTACTAAAACTAGAACTACAGAAACGGAATTGAACAGGAAACAATTGTCAGCAGATATACCCAGCCGCCTAAGTCGCGCATCTCTGCTCCGGAATCTTCTGTCTGTTCTGCCTTCTTCGCACGAAGTTCATACGCCACATCATACGCAGCCTCGCTCCCACATAATCCTGGGTACTCTACAGTACAAGCCGTACCATCTGGACACTCCGAACAGGGCTCGCCCACTTTGTACACCCTTTGCCTCGGAATGTTCCCCGAAGGACCATAGTTGCATATAAAGTGCTCCCTGTACTTTACATCGGAACCATTTGCCCTCTGGAACGCCACCCGTGCGCATCCTATTTGGTAGGTCTCTGCCCAAACCAGCTGGGCGTATTGGGATGGCGACGGATACTTTTTCTCGTACCTTAAAAGAGGAATAGGTTACAGTTGTTTTCGTTAGATTAGTCCCAACTTCTATGCCAAGCTCTCATGGCAAATGTGTCTTTGTATTAAAAAGTTTAAACATAAATTTGTTTCCAATTACGGACTAAGACCTAAGCCGAGCTTATGGCAGTTTTTTCAAGGCCATCATTGTGTACATTTTTGCCGAAATTTTGAAGCATTTCCGACGCCAGTGCCCTTGAAATTAACCTTTTTTGACAGAATTGGAAAGCTTTCCTGATGGCCATACATGAAAAAAAAAATGATAGCCTTTGGTTGCCTTTTCATCAACTTTGAATCTAAAAATTTTGAGGATATTTTCTAAGATAATGAAATTCTCACACTTTTGCACGTTCACTCTATTTTTTATGACACCATAACCAACAAGATCATCTCTTCAGAGCCTGGTCCGGTCGCATGATTTGATTCTTTTTAATTTCGATCGAAATGTGTAATGAAAAACACGAGGAAAAACACGTTCCTGTTAAGTTTCAAGACCTTCACGTGATCTTATTTTCAGGAATTCTTATATCTATTTATTCTACTTTTGGGCCACCCAACATAATTCGCGCACTAATTATACTTACATTATTCCATAGCTTGACACCTCGTTGTTATCAAACATGTCCACGTTGTCGTACCAATCAACAATAAACGAGAGGTCATTGTTCAAAGCGAAATTTCCGACCGCGATGCTCTGGCCTACGGGGAATCTGGCGAGATCTCTGCATGGATCATGAGCGAATACGCACTGCGCGGCCCATCGATTTGCCAAAAGTGCCAATTCTGCGTCCCATTCAACCACTCTCATATTAGAGGCTCTGGGTTGGGGACCGGGATTACCCCTTTGCTCCCATCCCATTGCCACCGTGTTTCTGATGGTGTTATGGATATCCACGATTGCTGTTATTTCATCTCCGGTGAAGTGTATTGAAATGAATCCCCTGCACGATGGACCGGGCTTGTCGGTGTTATAAATACACATTGTGTGCCTTCCACAATTTTTTCCGATGCTGTTCATCGTTATGTTCATGCAGCATATTGAACAATACGGGTTTGTGGGTTGTGAGTTTTCCGTCTGATTCTTCAGCCATTGTTGGGACCTGTTTTGTGTTAGATATTGTGATAAATCCGTGGAACACTCACATTCTAGAAGAAAAATTGGGAAAATTATTGTATAAATTGCGTATAAATACATTTGTAAACGTTTACTGTCATTTTGACGTAATATACCTGAATGTATTCCCGTTGAGATAATCAACGTCAAATATTTATACAGTCGCAGTAATAATAAAAAAAACAAAAAAGGGTTTCATTGTATTTTCATTTTCGGAAAGAATTTTTTGCATGTGAAGACAGGAATTTTCCAACATAGCGATTTAGCTTAGGCTATATTTCGTTGCGATATTTTGAGTATTAAAAAAGTTATCGGATACAGCACCTCAAGTTCACCCTAAATTGGTTTTGTTAGAAACCAGAAAAGCAGGTAGCCGCCTTTTTCCTTTAAAACTGCTCTATTTCGTTCGCTTCTGCCAACTTCAAAGCTCTTTGGGGATGCCGCAAATCACGATGCGGACTCAAATTTGATCCGTTCATCTTTTCTTCTCGTCTTTGTGTCACGATAATTAATCCGTCTTCTGAATGATTTCCATATAAGCTTGATTCAGTAATTCTGTCATTAGATTTATTATTTTCTTTACCAAACCGTGAAAGTAACATTTTCAATTAATCATTATTAAATTTTTAAATCGTCAAAAACTGTCGAAATTGACTTTTGCATGCTTGTGTAGAAATGGGCGAATTTTATAAAAAAATTACCTTCTATATAAGCAAGATCTTCTCTAGTGACAACTGATAGTTTTGGATCTAAAGTAATGAATAATATCAATATTACAAATCAAATAAAAACTAGAGAAAGGTAAGTTTCTCCGATTAATGAGATCCCTGGAACGCCCTGAAATAAGAAAAATTCGGGTTTATAGCTAACCCAAGTAATTTTAAGTCCTTCGGCTTGGTAAATACACGGTGTCGTTTTTAAATAGTAGTAACTGCATGCCTGGGATACCAGGTATGAATAGATTTGTATGTAATGTGGGTAATTAAATTAAAGCATGAGATAATTTCCCTCTAAGTTATCCGATTGGATCAAATTTGACCTCGAAACTAGCATCAAGGGCATCATGACCTCGTATCTGAACGTGAAATTTCCCCCTCTTTTCAAATCCAGAGTCAAAAATAGACGTTCCCATTCGAAAATTCAAAGGTGACTTCCAAATGACCTTGAACCTGAACCTCAAGGTCAACTTCAAGGTCATGGCCTAATCCGCATGGGCGGTTCGACAATTTTCGTTTGAACTATTTTTCACAAAAATCCGGCCTCTCGCAAGTTATTCAGAGTATCCTTACTTTTTCCTAACCCGGTATAAATGCAAACATACAGGGTTCTCCAAAAGTCTGAAAACGATCGATTTTCTCGAAAATTGCACGTTTCAGAAAAAAATGGTTCGTAGACAAGTGTCCCAGTTTTTGGAAATCTACTAGATGATAGAAAATTTTCGATATGCGAAGAATTTCGAGATCATTTGAAATTCAATCAACCCGTTTAAATTTGCCTAAAGCTTTCTCCGTAACTATTCTCTTCATAAATTTAATGTTCAAATTATTTATACGCAAATTTTGATGACATTTCAGATGCCGGAATAAAAAAGATGACCTTCAAATGACCTTGAAATGGAACACCTATTGAAAATTTGATATTATCGTCTAGTAGATGTCCAAAAACTGGGAAACTCTTATACGAACCACTTTTTTCTGAAACGTATAGTTTTCGAGAAAATTGGCCTTTTCCAAACTTTTGGATAATAGTGTCATGTATTTTAAACGATTAAAATAAAAATGAATTCTTTTAAAATGAAATAAATCAAAATTATGCCAATATGAATAAAATCCGACCAAATGTGTTAAAACATAAAAGGCTTTAAAGGATAACTTGAAAACAAATTTTTCTCTGGTAAACATCTGCAACGAAACAACAATAAGGTAATGTAGATGGGGCTCGTCCAACCTAAAAAACCACAAAACTTGTTAGAAAATTACTTTAAACATAAGCAAAAGTAAAGTAGTAGTAATTTTACAGTAGTGAATGAGATTCTAAGTTTCTCTAGCGAAAATTAAAGCATAGTGTAATCTATTCTCGATACACCTGTTTAAATTTAAGAATTAGTGCAAAATAATTGATGTAAAATCGATAATCTATGTCAAAATAGCTAGATATGTTGTAAATTTAGACTATAAGTAGTGACAGTGTAGTGAATTTTAAAAACACATTGTTCGTACCTTCATAAGAACGGTGGACTTAAATCAGTTTCAACGTAATATAACATAATGGACATCCACAGATGGGTTATCTGACAAGGATGCTGAAAACAAGATTAATTCTGCAAAATAACTTGAAATAAAGCAGATAATTGGGAAATTACTTACCGAAAATGACATATTTCCTTCTGAGTATGCTGTGACAAGTGCAATTTTCTTGGCAATGTCTTGGAAACATCAACAAAAACAATTGAGGAGAACGAGTTTGGAGAGATATACGAAAAAACATATCCACGTTGCTCCTAAAAAAAGTATGAAAATTTTGAAGTAATCCGTTTAAAAGAAAAAACAGTTATATTACAAAGGTATATTCATCCATGGTATACAGACCAAGTTATTATGCTGAAGTCAACAAGGAGCTGGGTAGTTTCACAACTTTTAATGGGATAGCCCTGAACATTCCAGCACGAGCCGCCATTAAATTATACATCACTAAACTGTTTAGGTAGAGTAGATTACTCAACACGCGTCACCTCAGTGTATATTACCATAAACTATAATTGATAGAAAGAATTTCATATTATGATAAATAGTTAAGACCATTTCGAATTAATTTAAATAACTTTACCATTTTTGTCCATTAAGTCTAAGCGGATTTTAAGTTGTCTCAGGTTACAATAATTTTACCATTTCTTTTTTATCGATGTATTTGTTCAATAAAAAATCGCTCACCATAATAGAGACACCCTCGTTTTATAATAAGCTCAAATCTATATCCCATTCATTGCTCTCGTGTCAGAGAAAGAGGTATGAAAACTCATAACATTGACATCTGTACTTAGTTTATATTAGTTTCTACACTCAAAGATAATCAATTAAAGGTCACTACATCTTGGTATGGCCCAGATTTGAAAGTGCCTACTCTTGAATAAAACCAGTAAACTAAGGTTAGTTAAATAACTATTTATTAATATTACAATTCAAATAAAAACTAGAGAAAGGTAAGTTTCTCCGATTAATGGGATCCCTGGAACGCCCTGAAATAAGAAAAATACGGGTTCGTCGTTTATAAATAGTAGTAACTGCAGTGTATCCCAGGCATGAATAAATTTGTATGTAATGTGGGTAATTAAATTAAAGCAATAAGATAATTTCAAATTAAAACAAATCCTAAGACAACTTAGTAATTATATACAAAATTCAAATCAAACATTTTACAAAAAAAAACTAATTAAAATAATTAAATATCAAACCCCCTTTACATTACAATACATATAATATATGTATAAATAAAAATAAACATATGTAAGAATAAATATTAATTATAAGGAGAAGTATGTATCCTTGTGTCTTAGATGGGACAGAATTAATTTATCATTATTAACCTTAACCTCAATCCCATTCGCGCAAAGTTATAAGGGGAAAAAAATTGCCGTTGTCGCTTAATGGCTTAAAACCAGCACCTTCTAAAAACTCAAATTTTATTAATCTACCATTATCGAATTTTCTTATTATCTCCGTTATCATCTCGACGTATTTGGCCGGGTCTATGTTATATGATCCTGTTTCAAGAAAAAAATTAATTCGCCTCTAAACAATCGAATTCTTTATGTGGGAGTAGGAGTATGGTTCCATTACAGGCTAGACGAGACTGTAAAAAAAAAGACAGACATATTCGTTTTGTCAAGAATAGTTACGCCAAAGACCTACCCTTTGTTTAAGGTACATTTACCAGACCCGATTAAAAAGTCTTCAATAGGCAAAAAATCGACAACAGAAGTAACAGAACTTTTTTTTCTCCGCTGTCTGCCGACTTTGCGAGAGCTTTAGAAATTAAATTTATGTGAAAGTAAAATAGATGGTCAATAGGAATATGTCAATGCTAGCGTAGTTAGAGATGGGTAAACCACCGAAAGTACTATAGGGTAAATAGGTAAATAACTTTTTTCAGGTTTTATACAAGCATAATAATAACAAAAATATCCAATTTGATATACTTATACAGGGTGATTTACGAGGAAAGGGACGAAATGTTATGGTAGATAGAGTTCACTTAGATGAATTAGAAATGACTATTGAAAAAAGCCTGAGCCTTTTTTTGATTGATCTACAGGGTGATTTATGAGTTTTGCCCAATACTTCTTAAGGTAATATCTTTGAAACTAATCACTAGAATCAGCTCGTATTGTGGGTATATAATATACTATTAATTGTCAATTTACATGCATAATTAAAGACAGAAAATTCCAGGGCCGGCTCAAGTAATTTTTATTTTTAGGGCTCCTATGAAAAAATTCACCCTGTGTACGTGATTTTTAAATTCTAATACTGAATTATGAAACTACATACAAAAGTGATTGAAAACATGTATTTTGTTGTTTTGCTACACTTTGGGCGAATTTTAAATAAACGATCAATTTCCGTCAAAATCGAAGGTCTGCACAAAATAAATTTATAAAATTACATTTTCCTCTCTTATTCAAACTAAAATATTTGTTATGATTAATATAAAATAAATAATCAAAAATAAATAATTTCAACATCAGATTAAGCAATTTTTATTTCTGAGGTTTCTATAAAAAATCAGTCTGTATACATTTTTCTCAAATTCTGATAATAAATTGTGGAACTACATTTAAAAATTAACGAAATTATTTATTTTTTATCACAATACATTAATAAACAGAACATTATAAACAACAAATTCACAGAACATAAAACCTTATAACTTATTTTCAAAATGAAAGCCTTCTGCCTCCCTACATTTTTTTTGTCGTAAAATTAAATTTCTTACGGCTTTCCTAATAACGACAGGATTATTAATGTTCTGTTTATTGATGTACTGTGATAAAAAAAATTAACAATTTCGTTAATTACTTCCTCACCAAAACTGAAAAAATTTTGAAAATTTTTATTGCATTTCTGGACGATTCTCGACGAATTATGACGATACACAAAAATTTTCTTTTTTTGAAATAAAGCTTTCAAATTTGGTACACACGTTCTAGAGGTCAAGGAAAAGATTGAGTTCGTTGATCAGCAAAATCGGTCCACTGGAATGGGGTCTACCGGACCCCAACATTTCTATTTCTAACTTTACAAAAAAATTTATTCGTGATGAAAGATTATAAATAGGATCTGATATACAACTCATTATAATATTGTGTCCAAATGTTAAAATACACAAAATACGCCACAAAAATAAAATACGTACCAAAAAAAACAAAATGCGTCAAAAAACAAAATATGTCAAAAATTACTTTTGTTATAAACACGGTGAGGAAGTTTTGATCCCATAATTTTCAGCGGTTTTTTTAATGTAGTTATCAGAATTTGAGAAAAATGTATACAGACTAATTTTTTTCACAGAAACCTCAGAAATAAAAATTACTTAATCTGATGTTGAAATTAAGTATTTATTTTTGATTATTTATTTCATATTAATCAACCATGAAATCACAAAATTTTGTATAACAAATATTTTAGTTTAAATAAGAGAGGAAAATGTAATTTTATAAATTTATTTTGTGCAGACTTCGATTTTGGCAAAAATTGATCGTTTATTTAAATTTCGTCCAAAGTGTGGCAAAACAACAAAATACATGTTTTCGATCATTTTTGTATGTAGTTTCATAATTCAGTATTAGAATTTAAAAATCACGTTCACAGGGTGAATTTTTTCTTAGGAGCCCTAAAAATAAAAATTAGTTGAGCCGGCCCTGGAATTTTCTGTCTTTGGTTATGCATGTAAATTGACAATTAATATTATATTATATACCCACAATACGAGCTGATTCTAGTGATTAGTTTAAAAGATATTACCTTAAGAAGTAATGGGCAAAACTCATAAATCACCCTGTAGATCAATCAAAAAAAGGCTCAGGCTATTTTCAATAGTCATTTCTAATTCACCTAAGTGAACTCTATCTACCATAATATTTTGTCCCTTTCCTCGTGAATCACCCTGTATTGATACTCTTCTTCTGAATAATTTTTACGTCCAATTAGCAATATGTTCAGTAAATGAGGTTTGTATAAAAAATTTGGTCTATATGGATTGTAGTTTATCCAGTTTTACCCCTTCATGCAGCCTGCGTTGTTCGTTCCACCCAGCGTGTGTTCACGGAAATGTCGAAATGATTTCGTCTGGCCGTGGGAGCAGACGGAAAATAGCCTATAAATTCGTCAAATTTATATGCACATCTGACGTAACCGGAGATATAGGTAATTTATGGCAATATCAATGTTTTCCGGGTGTCCAACTTCCAATCAGTTAAAGTTGCCGTAAAATGAGGAGCCAAGATCTTAAAGCAGTAAATTTCAGTAAAATCACGGTGGTTTGTTTTGTAACGCTGTTACATTTAATCCGCTTTTAAGTGGGAAATTGGCTTTTCTAGTAATTTAGAACGCTGCAAAATGCAGCTCCGTTATTCAATTAAAATCGATTTCGTTCCTCGTGAGTTAATACAACATAGCCGGTGTAGTTTATGCCTTTTAGTTGGTGCATTTTAACTTTGAAAACATCCATGTAGGTATTTTGCTGTTTAAAATTGCCCCCCCCCCAAAAAAAAATACGTGAACAAAAAATTGTTTCGTGACGAATTAGCAAATTTGCAATTAGCTAATTTGTGCATTCGTCCATCCTCGTTATCATAAAACTCAATGAACCGATTTTTGGGCATCCCAAAGCAACTTGCGACAGTTTTTGATTATCACGAACTGAGCTAATCCACGAATTATCGATCAAAATGAACCTTGCACTTTGCCGCAGACATTTTCATTAACTTTTCGTACATATCCGTTATTTAATCATTCCCCAACTAATCTGATTTTTCCTGACCTTTCCGTGTAGATATAACCGCTACCTAAAATTTGCGTGTCTTGATTTACTTTGACGGCGAACTCTAATAATTACGAACGTTATGTTGTCTACTTTCTACGATTTATACCGTTATAATTCAACCAAATGGGATAGATTTATACTGAAAACGTGATCACAAATGCCTCTCCGCCTAAATTTATCAAAGTTCCCTTAGAAAACGAATGTAAGATCTACTTATTACTTAGAGCGGCCCGTTTCGACGAAGAAGATAAATTTACGATTTAATTAACGTGCTGTTTGGAAAAGGCAATTCGTTAGGGCTGGCAATTTTTCATTAATTGTCTCACATATAGAAGAAAGAGCACATTATGCAAGGTCTATTCAAGGACAGTAATAATGTCAATAATTGTATATAACGGCACTCCCCCTTAAGCACCCACAATTGTTAACTATTATTTGATAATATCTGTCCTTAACTGTTTACTTAAAATTACCTACCCGCTATGCAGCAATTATAATAAATTTCACAACTTCGCAACTTCTGAATAAGGTTTGCAACCAAAATATTCCTCCCCAATTTCATTTCATCTTCCTATTTTTGCCGAAGAAGCAAAAACCCCCGTAGTGTCTTAATTCCTCCGTTCTATACCCATAGCCCCCCTACCATGTGACGTACAAGCTCCTTCATTTATTAGATGATTCTCTACCTCGAAACCATACCCGCCTTCCTGATTGGCTAAGCCTGGTTGCGCACGGTTTGTAAATCCGTCTAGTCACCCGCTTACTTACTTGGTTTCTCCATAAAGGTCGCTATCTACCCCAAAACTTGTATTAACTTAGTTACTAGAGATGCGCGTTTAAATTTACATAGTCAGCGAAAACGCGATGGACAGTTTCCAATTCGTTTCTCGCCAACCCAACCAATTTTCGATAAGATATCTTTCCTTTTCGACATGACATTCTTTCTTTGGAATTCAATAACTTCCTCTGCCGTAGTCAAGTAGTAGTAATAATCCAGAGACACTGTTTTATTAAAATCTGTGATTCCTATGCTTGTTTAATTTGATGGTTAAAATACAGGGTGGTCAAAACAATGTACTAATAATAATTATTATTTTTTATTTTTCTACGAAACCTGCCCCCTACTTGTTATAATCTGCTGGCCAATTGGAACGTACCAAACGAATTTTTAAGTTAAATTTATAGTCAAATATTTTGAGAACGGATAAAGATATCGATGCGCGGTTTTCAGGATTTAAGAGATAATTTGTTTGTGAAAACGTGGGTTTGGCCAAATTTCTTTAGTTTCAATCATGGTACTGTCTACAGAGTATGAAAGAGAAGCAGGTTTTCTTAACCAAACTTTATGTATTCCGAGAATCCACAAAAAAATTTTTATATTTTTTTGATGCTCATTTTTAAATCACTGGTTTATGGGGAAAAACAAATTTCTCAATTTTTTTATATCTCTCTTATTTTAAGAGATACCGTTTTTCTTCAAAAACCTGTAATTTTTCTTCTTTTGGCATTAGGCTTTGCAAAAACCGACCGTTGTAGGTGATTATAATAACCCATTTTAAGTACATTTCTTTTACGTTTATTTCAGCAAAATCTCATTTGCTATCCTCAGGTGATGTTCTCTCGTTCCAAAGGACTGATAAAGGCATAGGTTACCCCCATATTTACCTTGAAGAGAATTTTAATCTCTAGCAATGTAAATAATGAAAGAATTAGGATGCTATTTAAGAAAAATGATTTTTTGATGTCTGAAATTTGTTCATTTTAAACTGCTTTCTGAGACACACTGTATAATTTTAGGGCTTCATTTTGATTCTGTAAAAATGTTCGAGGGGACAGTAAGTCAAAACCAAAACAGTGCTTTTCTAACTCAAATAAATGCTGATGTACGATTATTTTTTGAGGTGCTGGATTTTGATAATTATTTTAATTAAACCTGAAGAATTTACAGATAAGGTTATGACACCTCAAAATGATGGAAATTTTATTTGAAATTTAAAAATTATACAGATTTCGACACACGCTATACACATCAAAATATTATCCAACCGTGCCCCTACTCACCCCTACATGTATTCACTTTAAAACTTTTTTAAGATAATTAACAAATAGCCAATATCTTACTTCCTCAGAAAGCTGGGACACACGGTATATTTTTAATTTAATAAAAATTAAATTGGTTCGTTTATTTTTGTTGATTAAGACAAGCTTTCTTATTCCTGTAAATCCGCTAAGCCACCCGCTTACTTCCTTGGGTTTTCCATGGAGATTGCTATTTACCTCAAAACTTGTATTAACTTAGTTACTAGAGCCGCGTGTTTAAACTCAGTGAAAACGTAATAGACAGTTTCCAAATCGTTTCTCGCCAACCCAACCAATTCTCGATAAGCTATCTTTCCTTTTCGACATGACATTCTTTCTTTGGAATTCAGTAACTTCCTCTGCCGTAGTCATAATAATCCAGAGACAGTGTTTTATTAAAATCTATGGTTCCTATGCTTGTTCAATTTGATGGTTAAAATACAGGGTGGTCAAAACAAAACAAAATAATTATTTTTCATTTTCCTACAAAACTTGCCCCCTACTTGTTACAGTATGAACTATATTAGGTTTGTAAAACAGGATTCTCGAGTATTGATCCTTGTTGCGTTGAGGTCCTGATAAGGACCGTTTTGACAACGTTTCTGCAAAATCTCGTTTGCCATCTTCAGGTGATGTCCTCTCGTTCCAAAGGATTGATGAAGGCATAGGGTACCCCCAAATTTATCTTGAAGAGAATTTGACTCTCTAGCAATCTAAATAATAAAAGAAGTAGGATGCTATTAAAAAAAAATGATTCTTTGATGTCTGAAATTTGTTCATTTTAAACTGCTTTCTGAGACACACTATAATGCTAATATACGGATTATTCTTTGAGGTGCTGGATTTTGATAATTTTTTTAATTAACCCTGAATAACTTAGAGACTACTGAAGACAGATAAGGTTATGATACGTCAAAATGATGGAAATTGTATTTGGAATTTAAAAATAAAAAAATATATAGTGTGTCCATTTAAAAAACGCATATTTTGTCTGTCACTTTTTTTCGACACTCCTATACATTTCAAAATATTTTCGAACCGTGCCCCTATTCACTTTAAAACTGTTTTAAGACCTTTGTTTAAATGTTAATTGTGGCATTTCATAAATTATTTCTCTTCCTTTTCTTTTTTGGGATTTATTACCACATTCCTTGAGATTTTAAGACCATTAACAAATAGCCAATATCTTACTTTCTCAGAAAGCTGGGACACACTGTATATTTTTAATTTAATAAAAATTAAATTTGTACGTTTATTTTTGTTGATTTAAGACAACTTTTCTTATTCCTGTTCTTCATTGTCGTCAGTTACATTTTTCCGATTTGATAATTCTGATGTTCAAAAAAGTTGGTACGCATTTGCATTTAATTGTTTTCCACGAACATCAATTTTTAAATCGGCAGGACGTATAAAAATAATATTCTCCCCGGCTTCAGCATCGCTGAAAATAATGGCCCATATATAACCGAAAACAACCGAAAAATTGAAGTCATAAAATGTAAAGTGGGAATAAAAACAAAACCTCGCGCTGTCTCGTAAATTTGCCAGAAGATCGATGAGGTGGCGAAAGAAAAAAAAGAGTTCAAACATTAGGTAGAAGAAAAAGTAAATCCTTTTAGTTAAATTAGAAATAAAAGGACGAAGTATTTCAGCGCTTTTCATCGAAAGAACGTGAAAGGACTGTAATGTTCCTCACTTTGGGAATGAAACGGATTAACGGGCAAATGTAATAAAACTACAACAAAAAAACGTCCTAGACTGTTTGCATTTCTCTATGCAGTAGCAGAATGTAAAGTTAAATTACTGCACAACTACTTAATTGAAGTAAGCAAAATGAGTCCAACCCAATGTTAATTATTCCAGGTTGGATTTTCTCGCAGAAAAACTTACTTTTATTGAAAAGCCTTGTTAGCTTGTATAGATCTAAAAGTCTCGCGCACAAATTTACAACTGATTAAATATACAGGGTTAGTCAGAAGTAGCGCATGGCTGCTTTATTTCTTAAAATATGACTTTTAGATAATATTTTAAGCAACAATTTAGAAGATTAAGAGAGGCACACTTTAAAATGTTTTCCCATATTAAGGGTATTTCATATAAATGTGACCTATTAAACAATTTTTTTAATGAAACACCCTGTATGTTTTTACAAATATTGCCGTGTTTTGATTTTGAAATTCCGTTACGACGTTGCCATAATTGAATTTTTTTTCGAAAAGAGGCAGTTAATTTGTTTAATTTAAAAAAAAACAGGAAAATAAAAGAACTATCGCATTAGAAATTAGAACACATTTGCCTTCTTAATTTGACCAAAATATGAATTTTGATATTGTTTAGATGCACAAATTTTGCAATTAAATGTATATTTAGAAAATCCATCTTATTATCTTGTTTGCTTTATTTATCTGTGCTTTTGCGATGATTTAATTCCTTGCACTTAATTCTGCCAGAATGCATATCAAAAAATAAAAAACCGCCTACGATTTACGAGGACATTATTTTCCTAATTTTCCTTCAAAGTGCTGACGCGACAGCGATTAGCGCGGATTATAAAGGCAAGGCATTCATGGTTTTATTTAAACTGAGCCTTGCTTGACTCGATGTTGGATTTGTTTTTCTCCTACGAAACGTGAACGTAGTATTCGTTCCAGTTATTTCTTATGAATGACAATATTTTCATTGTTATATGTAATACTGGCATTTGACATTTTACTTCCGTAGTAGATTTGTATATTAATATTAATTGTCCAAAAATGTATAGAATTAAATAAATTTTCGTGGAAATAAATATTTGGAAACGTTGGCTTGAACGACAATAAAGTAAAGGGGGAAGTTTTATGTGGTAAAAATTTATAGACAGTCATTTTTTAAAATCCAGATTTGAACTTTGGCACAATTGTAGTCCTATATAAGACGTACATTTCCAGTCGAGCAACTTAAATTTGAGTAACAAATTGAGACAACGGTAGCCTCACAAATTTTTTTATTTTTTTATTTTATTTATATTTTATTTATCTTAGCATTGCTATTTGAACACACAAAATGTAAGACTAATATTAGAAAAGTAGCAGCATAGCAGCAAATGGGGCCCATTTTCGATATTTTGCTTTGCGTTGAAGATATCTAAAAAAGTTATTAGAAAAAGTTATTCAGAATCTAATTTTAAGTCACAATACCAATTACTTAAATTGCGAAATTCGCATTTTTCCGAGGTTTTTTCAATGTTTTTCCACACGGTTACAATTTTGGTTTGCAATTTAATAGGATGCCATTGAAAATGGAAAGCATTATTGAACGGTCGATTTGACAAAAAATACATTTTAAGAAGAAAGAAAACAAATAAATGAATTTTGGTAATTAAAATAAGTAAAAAACAACACTTTAAAGTAATAATCAGTTTTAGAGGCCATTACTGTAATTATTTCTTAGAAAGAGTGTCTGGAATTGAAGTTCTTCGTGAGAAGGATGCAATAATTCCGAATAAGACACTTCGGCCATATTTATTTTTTTGGGAAAAAATCCCTTCAAAAAGAGGTAAACAATTATTTATTAAAGAAATGAAATCCAAAGAAGTCAGAAATCCATAGAGGTAAACTTTAATAGAATAAAATAGCAAAATAAATTTTACTATTCAGCCTAAATCCTCTAATGTCTTAAAAAGACATAAATACTCTTTTCAGAGCTTATTTGCAAACTATCTACATTTAACTGATAAAAATTTGGTCAGTACTACGAATGTAGAAAGCAAATAATTTAATAATTGCAATAAGCCCCACCAGACGGATTAATCCAAATAAGGACTCCCTCTGTTACCAGGCAGTGCAAGTCACCAACCCATGGACCGGTTTCTGGCTTATTAGCCTTCATCAGCATGGTATAGGCAACTCACACTGCACGATAACAAAGGGACTCCAGATCTTGTCAACATCGATCGACATGAAGTCGGTAAGATGCGAATGTGGACCGTGGGGCCCTCTGGTGAAACTTATTGCAATGTGGATTTTGCCCAGACTAGGCTCGTATGAAAGAAATGAAATCCAAAGAAGTCAGAAATCCATAGAGGTAAACTTTAATAGAATAAAATAGCAAAATAAATTTTACTATTCAGCCTAAATCCTCTAATGTCTTAAAAAGACATAAATACTCTTTTCAGAGCTTATTTGCAAACTATCTACATTTAACTGATAAAAATTTGGTCAGTACTACGAATGTAGAAAGCAAATAATTTAATAATTGCAATAAGCCCCACCAGACGGATTAATCCAAATAAGGATGAAGGCTAATAAGCCAGAAACCGGTCCATGGGTTGGTGACTTGCACTGCCTGGTAACAGAGGGAGTCCTTATTTGGATTAATCCGTCTGGTGGGGCTTATTGCAATTATTAAATTATTTGCTTTCTACATTCGTAGTACTGACCAAATTTTTATCAGTTAAATGTAGATAGTTTGCAAATAAGCTCTGAAAAGAGTATTTATGTCTTTTTAAGACATTAGAGGATTTAGGCTGAATAGTAAAATTTATTTTGCTATTTTATTCTATTAAAGTTTACCTCTATGGATTTCTGACTTCTTTGGATTTCATTTCTTTCATACGAGCCTAGTCTGGGCAAAATCCACATTGCAATAAGTTTCACCAGAGGGCCCCACGGTCCACATTCGCATCTTACCGACTTCATGTCGATCGATGTTGACAAGATCTGGAGTCCCTTTGTTATCGTGCAGTGTGAGTTGCCTATACCATGCTGATGAAGGCTAATAAGCCAGAAACCGGTCCATGGGTTGGTGACTTGCACTGCCTGGTAACAGAGGGAGTCCTTATTTGGATTAATCCGTCTGGTGGGGCTTATTGCAATTATTAAATTATTTGCTTTCTACATTCGTAGTACTGACCAAATTTTTATCAGTTAAATGTAGATAGTTTGCAAATAAGCTCTGAAAAGAGTATTTATGTCTTTTTAAGACATTAGAGGATTTAGGCTGAATAGTAAAATTTATTTTGCTATTTTATTCTATTAATTATTTATTAATATCTGTTAATATTGAACTTAATTCATTTGTTATTTGTTTTGTTTTTCCTCCTACATTTTCTTTACGACTAGAATGTGTATTAGTGAAGTATTTTCATCGCTAACATGTTTGGAAAATTCTCGGATAATGGTTTGAGAGATACATTGGGGAGCTGTCGAATTTGAACCATTAGACATTCCTTACTACAAAAACAGCATTCATGTAAGTGTTAGAGAGATGTTGAGAGAAACACACAAGTTTTCAAGTTTTTCTTTACTTTAACATTTTTTTTATATGATAGCTTTAGTAACTATCTTAATTATTTTTTTTACTATTTCTGTCTACGAAATTTTTGTTGTTATTGAATTTGAAAATTTGACATTTTGGACACATAAATTAGACAAACGTGCTACTTTTAGGCTAACAGGAACGAAAATATGATATCACCTTTTTTTCTTAAATAGAACGACTATATTCTTTTATGGCTTTTTATTAATTTTTAATTAAATTTTAAGTGCAACAGTGTTTTTCGATTTAAAAATATACCAAAAGTAAGAGCGATACGACCAATTCTGTACTTTTGATACTGATAGGTGCAGAGCGTCCCACGTAAGAGGCTTACTCGATTTCCTGGCTTTTTTATTAGGCTAAAATGAAAAACCAAAATCTATTCTCCTTTATTTTTTTATGAAGAATCCGATTGTGAGGTCGAATAAGCGATAGAACCTCAAATAGACGAGATATTGTCAAAAAACTGATTTTCCGATTTTTTTTTTACCCTGTAAGTACCTATAGATATATTATTATGGAAATCGATAAGGTTTATTTTTGTGGTTGTAAAGGCATATGCCGATCATACATCTAACTTCCGGTTTAGCCGAAAATAGCTAACATCCGACAAAATTTTGGCGACAACCTGTATATGTATTATGAAATATGTAATTGAAAAATAGGCAATCTTCTGATGTCAAAAATACATAACGCATACGTATTATCTGTAGCAGATTTCTTTTTCTTCAGTTTCAAGCTCTTAGCATGAATTTTTAGAATAGTATTAGAATTAGCTTATTTTATTACTTGACCGCAGTTTTTTGCCAATTTCTCGAAAACTACTAGAGATAATGGTCACATGTTATAATATGTTTTATCCTCTACTAAATAATGTATGCATTATGTGTCAAGCATAATGCTGTCCATTATTCCCTGCAGTGAATAATAATTTCATTATTCACTGCAGTGAATAATGAATGCAGTTTCTATGACATCGTGTCGGATATTTGTTAAAAATTTCATTAAATTGGCCATGACGTGAGTCAAAGCACGAAAGTAATTGTAAACAACGTTGACATTTAAATTTAATTTATGACAGGTCGCTCTTTTGCCTACTCATAAAAAATGCTAAAATAAATAGTATGTACTTATAAATTTCTTCAGTAAAGGATCTAGGCAAAAATATTTAATAGTCATGAATAAAATAGCCGTAAACTTTCGCCCTCGTGAATAATATAGGCCATTATGCGCTTGTGAAATAAACTACTATTATTCACGACTATTTTATATACCAATTATACTTGTGTTTCTTTAAGTATAATTATATCCATTATTCACTACCTAACAGTGAATAATCCGGAATAATCATTATTCACTGCCTGCGCGCGCAGATTTCGCTTCATCGATTTCGTTTTTAAATTTTATTTAGTAATAGTAAATTTGAACAACCTACCCCACTAATTATTATGAGGATTTACATTATGATGTAATACATTATTATTTTCACTGTCATTATCCATTTACTTAATTAAGTATATTCTTTTTGAGGATATGAAACTGAACCACTTTCAGAAATATGTAAAACTGTAAACAAAATTGACGTTTAAAATTAAAATTTATTGAATAGGTCATGTTATGTGTCAAAAGAACGGTTTGACATAAGGTGAATTTAAACGATGCATTGTTATATGCCCATAGAATAAAATACCATTTGAAATCAGGCGATTGGCTACTTTTCAATTATTTCATAATACCGGGTGACCACGAGATGAGGTTACACTCTATAATTTCTTTGTTATTAAACCGATTAATTTGAAATTTACAGGTGAGGCGTAACATCTAAATGCGCAACTTTTGACACTTGGTGGCTTTATTTCTTACTTCCGATTTAGCCGGAAGTGATATTAACTTTCTTATTTTAAATACAACTCTACCTGTTTTTGTAATGTATCTTATTCGTTATAAAATTGTCAATACAATGATATGTCACACAATGACATTTCATTTCAAAATGGCCGAAAAATTAAATGTTTTCAAAAATATTAAAATGTCAATTAAAAGATATTGAAAAATAATTTTTTTCCAAAGTTGGCCGTGAAATCAAAAGAGTAATGAATTTGACATGTTTGATTTTTAATTTGTACAAAAATTTCGTTTTGGCAGAAAGATATTAGGAAAATAAGATAAATATTTTTCTGCAATTTTTAAATACTCAAAACTATTTTTTTTTTTAATACACCTACCTGACTTTTTTTTTAATTTTGCAATTGCTTGTTTCTTCTCTTTGATTTAATGCCATTAACGTACCGAATTATTCACAAAATATAAAAATTAAATAAAAATTTCTCCTAATATTAATTTTATTTTTCTAATATCTTGCCGCCAAAACGAAATTTTGATGCAAATTAAAAATTGAACATGTCAAATTCATTACTCTTTTGATTTCACGGCCAACTTTGGAAAAAAATTATTTTTCAATATCTTTTAATTGACATTTTAATATTTTTGAAAAAATTTAATTTTTCGGCCATTTTGAAATGAAATGTCATTGTGTGACATATCATTGTATTGTAAATTTTATAACGAATAAGATACATTACAAAAACAGGTAGAGTTGTTATTAAAATAAGAAAGTTGACATTACTTCCGGCTAAATCGGAAGTAAAAAATAAGGCTACCAAGTATCAAAAGTTGCGCATTTAGATGTTATGCCTCACCTATAAATTTAAAATTAATCGGTTTAATATCAAATAAGTTACAGAGTGTAACCTCATCTCGTGGTCACCCGGTATACCGGTTGTCGCCAAAATCTTGTAGGATATTAGCTATTTCCGGCTAAACCGGAATTTAGATGTATAAATGTCATATGCCGTTATAACCACAATAATATACTTACTTTAACGATTTCTGTAATAATATACAGGGTGAAAAAAAAATTGACAAAAATCAAAAACTTTACAGATTGGCTGCGAGGTGAAACTTTTACTTGGTTGGTTTTACTTTTATCTTGGTTTAAGAGCCGTTACCTGACAAATTTCCACAAAATCCCCTTTGTTACCTCGTCTCTCCGCTATTTTTCCTGATGCGCCCAGACTAATTTTATCTTCCAGTAATAAAGTTTCCACAAAATATAGTAACTAAGAAACTCCGCTTGACAAATCGTCACATTGTGAGTACGATACATAGTATATCATATAAATTGACCACAAGCACATCTCAACTGAAATAAACGGAAAAGCGTCAAAAGGAAAGAAAAGAGAATAGGTCATTTATTTTCTATTATGCCTTAACTTTTACTATTAAGTTGAATTGAAAAACTTTCACGTATCCTTCAGAAATGAAATACATAAATTTTATCAAACACCATATTTATATTGCTTAATATTTATTAAGCAATTTAATTGAAAATGGTTTTATTATGTTTTATTATGTATTTTTCCTCAGTTAAGATATCACTTTTTTCGAAAGTTGCCAACAGCAATTAGTTATTTTAAATTATTAAAAAAATTAAAATTAAGATCGTACACAAAATTGACGAACTATTTAATGCCTTGAAAAAAATTTTTTTGTAACTCATCACAAAATTCAATCATTATGTTCACCAATTAAAAAACGTTTTTTAATTGGTGCCCATAATTTTGTGGTGAGTTAAAAAAAATTGTTTTTCAATAATTTATTTTTAGACGTTTAGAATTTTGTAATTTTTAATTCAATTTTTATCATGCATTAAAGAAAGGCCAATAAACTTAATAATTGTATGTTTAGAGATGAAACATCAATATAAATACATATAAGTATATCAAATTGCATATGTTTGTTATTATTATGCTTGTAAAGATGCCTGGAGGAAGGACGATAAGCATTTTCCAACATTTTCCGATCCCATCACTCCTGTCCAGGCATTACAGCACTTTCATATCGGCGTACACCACACTAAGTAGCTAATAAATTACATAGCTGTATTCCGCTAGAGAAAGATACAGGGATAACAGTAAATAACCATTGTGGCGGATTAAATTTTAGATTAAGGATGACTGGCATCGGCATCGGCATCGGCGCCGGTGCCTATAGATAAATAATATATTTGAAACGTTGCATAACACAGGCGAAGGAGAGTGATAGTAAATTTTTTCCGTAGTTGAAAGCTGCTTTGCCTTTTCGTTGGAAGGATGCCAGCGAGGCGCTTACACGTGTAAAGCATTACATATCAACGTTGTGGTTCCGAGTGAACGAGCTGTGGAACGTGGAAATTGTGACATTTCTGAGTTGAGACTTTAATGTATGAATATTGCTGGCGCTAATGCTTTCTTTATTTGATAATGGCGGAAACATTTATCTAAATATATCGAGTAACAAAACAGGGGGATATTTTATTTGAAATTCGGCAGAAATGCTTTTAACCGCAGAAATGAATAAATAAAATTTAGAGAGAGGGGGACCATATAAAAACTTGTTAAAAACCGGAGTATATAATATAAAAAGCAGTGTAAACATTTTATACCTACCACAATGTAAAAAAAATCCATCTGCCGCATCGGTTTAAAAAAATATTAACCTAATATTCCGCTACCAGACGAATTCGATTAGCTTAATTACTCCCCATTTCGGCGATTAATAACAGTTGTATAATTGTGGAGGGTGCAGCTGTATATATGTAGACTTTCTCATTCCGTTACCAGCTAGCGCCACAAAGCACTGCTTTAATTATAAAAGTAAAATAGCAGAATCAAATTCTAATTGAAAAAAATATCTGTTTCTTTTTGCTTCGTTAAAATTGTACGTTCAATGAAAATATATTTTCTATTTGAAAGATATTTGTTGGCACAATTCTGACGCAAATTTTTTAGATTTATTTCTAGGTATTTATAGTGCGTAATAGGTGTAGATAATATATGCAATAAATACACAAGTAAATTTGGGTATTCCTCACGGTTCAACATTTGACCCGCATGTTTTCTGATTTTCGTCTATGATCTCGGTGTCAATACTGACGGCATTGTCTACGCTACGTAAACGTAGCACCTACCACATCTAATCATCTTAATATTAAGAAAATATATCAATCGTCCCTTTTTGGAGTTGCACCACTTTTTTAAGTGACGAATGAAGAAGTAGGAGCATGAATTAATGTAAAACAGTGATTAAAGAATTGAGGCAAACAGTTGAATCATAAATAAAGCAGTTGCTTTAATGATGGTTGCTAATTTCAATAGAAAATGTAACAGAATGCGAGATATTAAAATGAGTAGATCCAGTCTGAAATGCACAAATTTCTCAGAGAATGCAGGGCGATCACATCATAGGATTTTCTGAGGATTTTCGCATTTAAATAACCTAGTTCTAGAAAAAACAATTATTTTTTCAGAAAAACGGTGGCCGTTAATTTTATAGCTTATTCTTCGATTTTTCAAAATAGTGAAGGTAATTAACATTTCCTTTTTGGTTCTACTAAGAGATTTCTTAAATTTTTCCAATTCGAAAAAAAAAACTGAAAAATTAACAAAAATTTAGGTATTATTCGAAAAATACGCGAGAAACGAGAACAGTTGTTTCCCTTGAAAGTTCTATAAAAATCCCTTTGGCATTTTTCAATATTTTGAAACATTTCAGGATATTCAAACATGTAATGCATTTTTTTCTCAAACAGTTGTTTCTTCTCTGCCCCCTAATAATAATTCACTTGTATGAACATCAATAAAAAAAATATTGGCGATTTAGATTTTTTTTGGTAATGTTAAAAATCCTAATTTTTATTTCAGAAAAACCATGGCCTTGTTAATTTTTTAGTTTTTTCAGCATTCTTATTTTCCAAAATAATGAACATAATTATTAATAATTAACTAAATTAACATTTTCTTCTTGATTTTTTGAATTCGCAAAATTTTAAAAAAATTCAAAGATTAACAACAGCAGTTGTTTTTTCTAAAAAACAAAAATTTGAGTTTTATGCGAAAACGAAAACGGAACGAAAACGAGAAAAGTTTTTCCCGTTGACGAGTTCTACAAAAATTTCTTTGGCATTTTTCAATATTTCGAAACGTTTTTTGAATATTTTCAAATGTGTAATTATTTCTCAAAATAACTCCCTTCCTTTCTGTCCCCTAATAATAAATCGCTTACTTATGAATCTCAAATAAAAAAAGAGTTTGCTACCTACTTAGATTTATTTGTTTAGAATATGTTTGTTTTAAAAATTTTCAAAAATAACACTTCTTTCAGTTTTAACCCTTGAAATTTGTGTGGAACGCTATTTTCATGGGAGTTCTACCCGACAGGAATGTTATGGTGATGTTTATTTTCTTTAAAATTCAGAATATCCATATCTAACCTATTTTTAGAAAAAATGCCATTGTTTTTTTTTTCAGAAAAACGGTGGCTATTTTGTTAATTTTTTAGCTTTTTCTTTGATTTTCCAATTTTTCAAAATAATGAAGAATTTCCTTATTGGTTCTTATATGGGATTTCTTAAATTTTTCAAATTCGAAAAAAACTCAAAAATTAACAAAATGGCAGCCGATTTTTTCTGAAAAACAAAAAATTGGGTTTTATTTGAAAACTACGCGAGAAGCGGAAAATTCTTTCTATAGAGAGTTCCATAAAAATTCCTTTGGCATTTTTTTAATATTTTGAATCATTTGCATTTCCAAATATGTAATATTTTTTCGATTTTTTCTCCCAAAATAGTTATTTTGCTTCTGCCCCCTAATAATAATTCACTTGCGTATCAATATCACTAAAAAAAAACATTGGCGACTTGGATTTTTTTGGCATTGTTTAAAAATTTTTTTGCTTTGAATATTTTCAAAATTACGTTTTCAGTTAACCCTTAAACTTTGTGTGGAGCATAAATTCATCGTGAATTTGATCAGATAGAAACGTTAAAGACATTTATTTTCTCCAAAATTCAAAATTTTGACTTTTCCCATAAGTACCTCGAATATTTTTGAAAAAACAGCACATTCTTTAGTTTTTTTAAATTTCTTTGAGATTTTGGAAAATATAAAACATCTCACAAGAATCAAGAAGAAAAGCTTAATTATATATCTGCATTATTTTGAAAAATACCAGATTAAACAAAAATTGATGCATTTTTGTGTAAGAAAAAATCCAAAAATTTTTTGGTGTTGACCTTAAAATTTTCTCTAAGCCATAAAGAAGCAAGTTTCATGCTTTTCCGATGAAGGTGTATATTTTCGACAAAATGTTTGATAATTCATGTCTAAATAAGTTATTTCATCCTAAGGGTTTCGTGGAGTTGATGTTCTGTAGAGGACTTCCCGGGTTGTCTTCCCTGTTGATTATTTCAAATTTTTGTCGTTTCGACAATATCGTCATGGTCTTCGCTTTAGAATAAAACCAAGATGATCAACAATAACCAAGAGAGACTCCAGAAAGTCTTCCATTGCTTCTTGAAGATATTAGATTAGACTGTTTTTTGTTCCTGTTTGGTTTTATTCATAATAATTATTAGTGAACAGATTATTGGATTTAAGTTTTTCAGCGTGTCAAAAATTGAAATACCTTTCAAAAAATGAGCACCAATCTTTTATTTCAAAAACAATTAATTTATTAAGAAATTGTGCATTCAATATTATTCAACCTCAAGTTTGTCTCGGCTCTTTCGCTCAAACGCTCAAAGGAAGCGAGGGAGTAGCTTTAGATGGGCACCGTACAATATACAATAATAATATTCATTTGGAATTTTGAAGGCGTATTCGACATCTGCTGCTCTGGCCGCTTGCGATGTTTAATAATTTCTGAAATATTTCCCTTTGCCTTATTATATTATTGGGTTATAGTAAACAAATTATTGCCACATTGTATCACCCGAATATTGACTGGATATTACTTGCAGCTAATGAACCATTGAGCGGCGAGTATAATATTAGGTGCCCAATTGTTCAGATGTAAATTAACTGCGAATGTGAGTAATCTACGTATTGCTGATACTGTACTTATTATTGATTGATATACCAATGCTTTATTACATATTATGTTGATTTGCCTATTGTGATCATTGGCAAATTGCCACAACCATGGATATAACATAAACAAGAGGTATGTAGCAATGTAGCATTGATATCGCTTTCTACCGAATGTTGTGAGGCTACTCGTCTGTGAGTTCAGAGAAAGTTTGGTTATGTTTCTGTCAAAGCTTCCCCCAACAACATAGATGCAGGCAGGCAATAGTAAAATAATGTGAAATGTTTGCGTAAAACTTAAGAAGCAAAAATATGATTTCTAAATAAATCATATATATATGAATACAATCATATACTAAACATGTTAAGATTATTCAATATACAGCGACATGTACTTTGCATTAAATATTTACTGTTTAAATATTAAATGAATATCATAACAAACCATGAGTAGTTCGGCAGTAGTTGTTATTATTTTATTACTTACTGACAACAGTATACGTGTGTTTATTTATTAAAAAAGCTGTGATTCTTTACTGACAGTAAAACAAAGTAAGTATATAATACTTTATCCTCTTTTATTATAAATCCATGGCTACTACTTCCAAAGTAATCTTGACCAAAAGGACGTGCACGTTGGAGAGTTGGAAAAATATATAAAATGTGTAACAAAAATAATGGGGTGACGTAGTGAAGGGTAGCTTAAGACTCTGAACCACTAAGGGATTTTGGACAGTTGACAATGACAACAAGCACCCCACTATGGGACGAAGTCGTAATTCTCGTGCCAGAATATTTCTAGCTCGATTGCTGTACTCGTGAAATATGAAGCAGTTGTAAGATATTATATGACTGAAATAAAACAACCATATTTGGTAATAAACGTTTAGTTCTAAATTGTTTCTATAGAAGATATTTTAGTGGAGGGAAATTAGTCAAAATAATGATGGGAAGTTGAATTTTTTTTGTTGTTTTTTTTATACATGCAAATGAGTCGAAACCCGAAAAAATACAGAATCGGGCTGGGGCTTCGCGAGAAAATCGGATAAAAGTGCATTTTTGATGCATTTCGAGTGCATCGTTGCATTATTTTTTAAATATCCTTCTCTATTGATCGTAGAAAAATTAAAGTACATCCTAACCTTAAAAATTCCAAATTTCTCAATTTTTTTTTTTACAATAATGCAATAAGTGGATATAAAAATCTTCAGATCATCACGAAAATTGGAGAAAATATGTATTTTCATGCTATAAATACGTGTTTAAATTTAAAAAAAAAATCATTTTTACGGCCAGAATTGAAAATTTTCGATAAAAATTAAAACGCTAGCTATTTAATGAGAAATGGTCGTAGGCTAAAGTTTTTTTAAGTGTAGGTGTTTTTATGTACTTTTTTGTCAACATACGCCAGAATTTGTTTATCAAGTTAAAATGTCGCTTTTTTAATAAAAAAAAAAAATTAATACATTTTATTTTTTTCGTATATTCTTTTATTCCAGAATTTTATAAAAATTTTATTTCAATGCAATTCTTAATTAAATGAAGAATTGCTCATAAATGAATTATAATTCATATCTATGTTTAAATGTTTTAAATGAGCGACGTCGTTGTCTAGATCCGCTAACTTTTTATAAACCAGATGCCACAAAGGCAGCATTACGAAGTGCAGGGGAAGCATGTGTTAGGGCAGTTTATGGATTGAACCCATTAACACATATTGATGTAAACGTTATGAGGTTCATGTTATTTCAAAAAACGGTTGAAGCCAAAAGAACTGTTGCATGTAATTTGTCTTTGCTGATCTGATGCTCTATATCAACACTCGTTATGAACTTTACTTGCAAATTCAAACATATATAGCTTGGAAGGGACGATAAAAATCCATTGGATTTTGGTTGGAGAAAATCTGAATATGGCTTGAGATCAATCACAAGTAATCAGTCAGCCATACCGGAGAGTCTGATAGAAAAAATTAAATGTTCTTGCAGAAAAGGTTGCATAACAAATACTGTCATGTATTTTAATAAATAAAAATTAAATTCAATACTTTAAAAAAGAAAGATAAAAATTCAAAATTGTTCATATAGAACTTCACCCTGAATAAAAGCAGCAAATAACTTACTTTAAATAAATAAAAAAAAGGTTTAAACACATAGTTAAAGGATATCACTCCGAGGAAACTTATCCTGGTTGCAGAAACACCTGTTACGGGATAGCAGTGAGACGGTCCACCAGATGTGGCTCGTACCACCTAAAACAGTAAATTAAAACCACAAAAATGATAAATAAAATAACATTAACCATCAGAAAGGTAATATTAAACAAGTTAATCAATCTCTAGTGTCAAATAAGCAACAATTATTAAAGAATGAGCAAGGTTGTAGTTTTATCTAGCGAAAAGACTAACGGAGAAAACCGTAATATTAATATTTGATGTTAATTAAGATTTAATTTTATGTAAAACTGATCGTCTATACCACCAGGATAGACACATTGTAACTTAAAATTGTAGAAAGGTATAGTGAAATGAAACCTTAAAATGTAGTGCTTCATCGTAGCCAAGAACGGCAAGTGAAATTGTGTTTTAACGAAATGTGACATATTGGATATGTATAGATCGGTCATGAGACCCAGAGTTAAAAAATTACATATAAGAAAAATATTTCCAAAAATACAAACCCAAAATGACAGTGTGGCATCTAGTATCCTCAAAGAAAAAAGAATTCAGGATCACCATGGATACAGGAACAAAAATTAAAGTTGTGAAAAACCAGCTCCAGAGAGGCGTCACGTATTTGAAGTCGTTTCTGAAAATAGATTAGAAAATTGTGTTAAAAACGAGCAAAAGTAGAGGTAAATCACTACTTACCAGCTAAAAATAAATAATTTAATAAAAGTTGAACGAGATAATACCCTGGCTACATCAGAATTCAATGAACAGAAGAAAGAAAGATCAGGTACTTACATAGTATGTAGTTGACGACTTAATCACATAAAATAGTTTTGATTAATTGTGGAAAAGCACATAATATCGAATAAGATTTTACCACGGTCAATGAACTTTAGTGAATGCCGTAGGTTCATAAATTCGTTAAAATCCATAGAATATAAAATCAAATAGACTGCTCATCCCTGATAAGACAAGTAAAGGGAGACATTTTCTTTTGAACCATAAAATTTAAGAATTTCTTTTGTTAATAGTTTTAATATAGAGATAAGTTATCGTAGGCTTCTAGTTTAAGTATTTTTCACCAAATTTGTTGATATCAATGAATAAATGTTGTTATATTGATATCTACATACGTCTAGTTTGATAAAACGGCATATTCTGCTCATTCTAACATTATATACAGTATCCGTGCTTTAGTGAGGGCGCCATCTGCGAGTCTTGCTAAAGAACTGCACGATTGAGGCACAACCAATTCAAATTCAATAATTACAGGTCCCTGCACTTCATGCAATACCAACTTTTAATTAGAATCACTTTAAAATAATACCAAACATATAAAAAACTTAATTTTCATTTATTAATAAAATTTACATAAGCTAAAGAATTCGAAAGGTAAATTTCTTCCTAAGAAAGATCCCAAGGAGACCCTGAAAAAAAAACAGGAATTAGAGAAACCTGAAAGTAAGTTATTCGCTACGCGCAGTACACACGGTCGTTTATCAACGCAGTAGACTGGTCGCTGTGTATAGGGCCCAGGTATTAGTATTTTGCATCCGTAGTACGGGTGGACCAAATAAAAAAAGATCACAATTCTAATAAACTAGTAAAGAAATTCTAAAATTAAATTAAATCGCTATATTTCTTAAAAAAAATTAATACTAAAGACATGCTATTAAAAATATTCTTAAAATTAACATGCAATAAATATTAAATTAATAAATACCACAATATTGTAAAAAAAATCAAATCAGCAAACAAATAATAAATAAAACAAATAAATAAAATAAAATAAAAATGTAATTAATTTCCCCTACCATAACAAATAATTTGGCGCCCAACGTGGGGCAAAGAAAGAAAGAAATAAAACCATCAATAAAATAAAAGAAAATAAAACTATAATTACTTTTCTCTTACCATAACAATAGGTTTACTGAACTAAGAGTAGAGACGTGCTGTAATTTAACAATGACAATTTTGTTACAAAACACTAATATGTGTTCTGTCAGGTGCCACTGGTTTTCAATAACGTAGCTGGTGCTGGCATCCAAAATCACGTATAAAAATATTTCTCTCTGGCAGCTGGACAGAATAGAATCACATTTTTTTCTGTCTATCTGAATCAACGACTCACTAAACTCACTTGAGTCTTGGCTATATGATGATCATTGAAATTATATTTTGTTAAGTAAATTATTATTATTGTAAAATCAGTAAATGGCTAATTAACGTGAATATAGATTTTCCAACTTCAGGTGTTTTCATTTTAATATCAAATTCTGTTTCCTTGCCATTGCTCCTGGACATCGATAGGGTAAATATTATTACACGAAATATCGGGCTTGGGTTTTAAAACGATCGAGTTTCAAATTAAACAGCGCAAGTTTAGCAATAGCAAGCTTGTTAATTTGAATAAATCTGCATAGAAACTATAAAATCCAATTTAACTAGAATTAAGGTTATCTCAGTAATTTATATTTCATAGTTTACACAGACCTATTATATTCAGTACCTATTATACCTGTATGATTGCTTGGCTTTTCTGGCCATATGGTGCATGAACGATTATAAAAGCCAAATGATTTAATAAATTCAATCGGTATAATAGAAGTAGGCAATTATTTATTGGTCGCAATAAATACAATATTGTTATACCTATATGAGTAAATTAGATGGGATCCATATAAATATAATTAATAAAAAAAAGCACGAGTAAAACCACGTGCAAACCTGCGTTTTTATGGAATTGATATGAATTTTGAAATTTCTCTAATTCACATTTTAAAAATTTGAGTAATTTTTATCATATTGTCAACCTAGGTTTCAGGAAAACCATTGCTTCTTTAAAACTTTTATTTATAAAATTTTTCAGGAAACCTTTGCATATTGAGATATAAACCTTGGAACAGACACAGACTAAATATTCTATTGACTAATCCCACCGACACTGAGCCGGTCGGCATAGAAATAGACAAACCAAGTAATTGGAATCAAATGAAGCCCAGTTGGAGTTACCGTGCAGGGGTGTTTACCGAGTGTACCTAATAGACATTACGACGGTAATGTGTTGCGAGAAAGTACGTGTAAACCTGTTTGATTTAAAGGCGCGTTTATTGCGTTTTACCCAATATCGATTCCAACGCCGGCTCATTCTCTATTCCCATTCGTTTCAATAACATGAAGGAAACTGAGATTTCATTTTTTCTTACTTACTTCCCTCGATTCAGTGTATCGTATTCGTGGAAAACCACTGTTTCACTTAATATAGATTGGAAGCTCTTTGAAGTAGTACCACTGTCTGTGACAGCCATTTTGATTGACACACATTTATAAGGGCTTTTGGAATGAGGTTTCTGCCGTTTTTAAAATTGATGGTGTGATACTTCTAAAAAAGACAAGATAGATATCTTTTGTTTTTTGTTGCTGTTTTGTTATTTTAAATATTGTTTGTGAGATGTCTTTTACAAAATAAAGCATAAAATTATTATTTACAACCCTTTCAAATTTATTTTAAAAGGAATTCAGTTTGGAATCCAAAAGAGTGTTTTCTATTTTTTTCTTTAAAACCAAAAAAATTTCGAACATGACGTAATACCATAAGTAAATCGAAGCTAATTAAAACTTTTATAAGAACACTTTAACGCAGTTCTTGTGCAGGGTGAGGCAAAAAAGCATACTAGGCAATTAAGTTTTTGTAACAATAAAAAAAAATTATATCACTCGGTACGCATGTTTAAAACCTTAAAAATATCTACAATTTGATGTGCCCAACATGATCGGTGCTTAAAAAATAAGAGAGTTACGAGCGCACGCCCTGTATAGTGTACTAATGTCGAAATGGAAGTGACGCCATTGAAATTCTCTCAAAAAAAAGAGATGTCTTTCGCTTCAGTTGTTTCAGAAATAGACAAAATTCCTGCCACTGGCGCCTCCGGCATAAACTACACTTTAACGTCGAGACAATTATTGTAATGAATAATAGTAAATAAATTTTAATGGGGTAAGAAAGAGATACATTTTGATTTTATTTGTACACTAAAAATAAATTTCGTATTATCCATCAAAACATGCAATGTGTAAAGTCAAAAATTGACGACTTAAATAAATATCAGAGCAAAATTAAATAAAGAATGCTGATGCATTGTACTGAAATGTTGAATTTGACTTTTGAGTGTAGCAGTATTGAAATACTTAGCAAATCGCTAATTACTACAAATATATATATAGGTTATCAAATGGTCATAAAATATTGAGAATTTCTTCATAATCTTGAAAGAAACATTACATGTTCATGTTAAGTAAAGAAAGAAAACAATTATTTCAAGTGGAGATTTTAATATTAACCTACTCGATATCGAAAACAGCAATGACATGGAATTTACTAATATATTAAAATCTTTTAATCTATTTCCTACAATAAGAACTTGTGTAACAAAGATACTGCCTTTTTAATAGATATTATTTATCGACATTATAGTATAATGGCTCTATCCAAAATATATCATTATTCATAACAAATATCTTTCTTCACAGATATCGTAAATTTTATGAGAAAAATTACATAAAATTTGCAGAATATCACAAGATAAATGATGAAAATCTAAAACTTATGAACCAATTGCTCCGAAACATACAGATATCAACATTAAACTAAAAAAAATTATGGCATCGATATAGACTATACCGAGGACTATACCTACTATAGAGGAATGAAGATGTCACAGTACGACTAGGGTAAAGGGAGGAGAGTTGAACCACCTTATGAAAAATGAAATATACCTAAATTCTTTATTCAATGCAACAAAATTATAAAAAAATTGCACAACGTGAATGAAGTAGGTCCTCTGTCCTTTGGCATAATTAAAATATACAAGAAGGTATTCAGAAAAATATAAAAAATAAAAAACGTATTTTTGAAAATATGGTCCGTCTCTCCTATAAATAGGAGAGATGGACCTTAGCAATTCCTCGTCTTCTTCAGTGTTAGGTTGTTGCCACAGCATATACTCTGCATTGAAGTGCAACCTTCATGCAACCGTTGGTTGCATGTCACATACTGTCATTTTTTTTTTTGGTAATGCGATAGTCTTCATTACAGCCTACGTATTCGTTCTCGAAGTCATTGTTCGGATGATGAATTATTTAGTAATATCTCGCCAGAGTCTAATGACCCTGATGAGGATTCCATGCGAAGTTTCATTTGATGCATTTTTGGTTGTTTTTTAGTATTTCTTTTTTTGTTAATTTTCTTCAACTTGTTTTCTGTTTTCTATGTATACGGGAGTTGTTAGCACCCCTTCTACCTTTTTTTCACTGCTGGTATAAGGGCGGGAACCGGGAAAATCTCATCTAAAGCCTTTCCAGGTGTAATGTCTTCAACTGAAATGATTTTTGATGGTGTGGCGACGTTCAATTGAAACCCAGATGGCCCTGGTTGTGGACTGTTTTTTGGCTGGGATGAAATCATTGCACTAATGTCTTCAATTGAAGCTGTTTTTGATAATGTAAAGATATTCAATTGAAGTCCAGATAGCCCTGCCTGTGGACTTATGTCTCTTGGCTGGGATGAAACCGTTTGCATTGTTGTCGGGTGATGAGGTTGATTTAGATTTCCATTAATTGACTGAGTGTGAATCCTCCTCTCTTTGCTGAACATGATGTTCTCTTTGGTTAGTTGATTGTTCTTGAGTTTACGTTTTAGAGTAGTTTTTGGAATATCAAAATAGTTTTCAGCCTCATTCACACTAAATAAAAAGAGGAACACTGGACTGTACGCTGGGCTCTTATTTTTTTTTTTACTATGTAAGTAGTTATGTAGTGCGGGTTCTGGAGCAATTCAAGGTCATCCGTATGGGTGGATGGGGAGACCACGTGGGCGGTCCACATCTCCCCACGCCCCCCGCCTAGGTCCTCACCCTTAGATCTAAAATCTTAACGAAGAGCCATTGGTCCACATCTGCCCCGCCCCTAGGTTCTCGGTCCACATATCTAGGACCGCCCACGTGGTCTCTCCATCCAGCCATACGGATGTTTTTCAATTTGTTTAGAACCCGCACTATATAGATACTTATATAGTGTGTCGCACTTAAGAGTGAAACACCCTTATAACTTTTTTCGTTTTTATCCGATTTGAACCAAATTTTACTTAATAAAAATTTTGATAAAAAAATGCCTAATATGTTTTTTTTTTGATTTTCACTGTTTATTTTGATATCGTAGGTGGCTTTGCATTAGTAAGGGGCAAATGGCTTTTGGGCCATAAGTTGATCCTAATGTACTCTATCTTTGAGTGAAATTTGGTTTAAATCGGATAAAAATGAAAAAAGTTATAAGGGTGTTTCACTCTTAAGTGCGACACACTGTATAAACGATCCACCAGTAATATTTGTCGATGACAATACACTATCTATTCAAGGTAATAATTTAATAGTGTTGCGACAAGAAATAATACATGGTGTGTCTATCATAAAGACATATTTCCATAATAATTTAAAACTAATCGTCAGTAAGACAAAAACTACTTAGCGGGCAAATACACTGACTGACGAGAATATAATAAGTTCGAAACCGGTCTATGTCTGGTGAGGAAAAGAGTATTGGTTACCAATTAGGATTTACAGGTGCAATTTATTGCAGGCCGGGGTATTTGCCCGTTGCGTAGTTGTTTCCTGTAATCCTATTCAGCATGCAGTATTTTAAAATTAAAATATATTTAAATTACCACAAAACTCATTCATTATGGCTACCAATCAAAAACGATATCCCCAAAAAGATGTACAGGGTGATCAGTTATAGTTTTACACCCCCCTTAACTTTGTTATTTTTGTAAAAAGAAAAAAAGTGTAAAGATAAAAGTTTTAGTTATTTTTACGTAGATTTTAAATACGATATCAGAAAAACAATTGAGTAACGCCAAGAAAAGTTATACTTAATACAAACTTGTGCTTTTTGTTTGATAACATGCTGTATGTTTTTGCGGAATATGAAAGAGTATGAAAATAGCTTTTCAAAAATATATACCACTGTATATTTATCTTTTGCGGTTTTTGAACTATTTATCTTTTCATACAGCGTGTTACTATACAAAAATCACAAGTTTGCATTATAAGTGTTTTTAGCGTTACTCAATTGTTTTTTAAAATCTACGGAAAATAACTAAAACGTCTGTCTTTAAATATTGTTTTATTTTGGACGCTATGAATTTTGTAATATAATGTAATATTTTATGGCATATAATTTAAAAAGTAGTTGTTTTTGGAGGATTAGGCAAGCGTTCTAAAGAGATTTCAATAATTTTTACGTCCAACAGATTTTAGATTTGTATATTCAGAAGTAGAACATCAATATAAATGTATCAAATTGGATATTTTTGTTATTATGCTTTTATGGAACTCGATAAAATTATTTATGAAAAAATATTGACGATAGTACATTAAAATTTATTTCCTTATAACTTATGTTTACTTTCCAACGTGTTCGTGTCCGATCTTTACTCGCTCCAACATATAATCGCCCCCTCGTCCGTGTGTTATCCTTGCGCGACTTGAATGAGACACGCCAGAGACGAATAAATCGAACAAGTGGTATAGGCTCGGTAATTAGCAGGGTCTTGTGCTAGGTAAGTGTGGGATCCTGCAGAATATAACGCTACAGGCAGGATAATAACAGGATGACGAGTTTGCGCGAATTCTTGGCGCGAACTACCCTTGATCAATAGGACTCTGATGTCCCGGTCTCGAGTACCACTGCAGTGAACAGTCTTCCCGGAGCCACCGTGCACAGCGGTCTACTCCACGCCGTTCTTCCATTCAATCACTTTCAATATTTATAATAACAAACACAATAATCAAAATAAACAAGTCGCAATAAAACCACATACAGCAACTTACTGACCGACCGTGTTAACGTTGTTAAGCAGTTTCCTATTAAAATATATAACCAGTTACTAATTCAGCTGAAGCGTGTCATTCGCAACGATGCCGTACACCTGTTAAACATGTTTTCTTGTTCGTCGCGTTACCGAGGCTATCTAACGGATAATTATTACAATAGTACAATAATCTTTGACTATAAAATATAAATATTACCTATATATTATTAATCCGACGTGTTAAAGCTGTTCAAAGTTTATCCGGCTAGAATGAAATCAAAATATAATTTGTTGCACGTTTCCATATAAATATTTAACTAATAATAATAATAAGAATAGACGCAAACATATTTGCAGTAATACACTGTTCTAGGATAAATAATGGTTGTTATCAAATTAGACTAAAACATAGAGTGAGCTTACGACATAAAAATAAAACATAATCATTAATAGAGGTCAAATAAGTTAAAAATACGTACCTAAACCGTGTGATATAATTTAAAATAGTAGGTTGTAATTTTCTACCCCGACAACCCCTAGACGACATTACCGTAGACATATCATATTAGAGCTTCTACATAGCATTAGATTAGTTGATCCCTTTCTATTAAAAATACAAAGAATGATAATAAATAGATCTAGTTGACTGTTTGTTGTACATACAAGTTTGTTCATTTGTTACCGATAGTAATCGTTGTTAAGTGATCGGTGTTTCAATTTCGAGGGAACTTTATTATTCGTGACTTTGGACTAAGTGAAATAACAAAAGTGCAACGATGAGCTTGTCTAGATCATGTTTGTCTAACCGAGCAATGAATGGAAAGGTAATTATGAATGAAACTCCATGTTTATTGACGTTTTATAGCTTAGTTTACTACTAGCGTGTAAGTTGCCATTAACATATTTTTTTATTACTGCATGTATATTTGAATTTCCATTAAGTGAGTGCACTGGAGCATATAATGGTCTGATGCGGTTTCTTTACATGAATGAGATGTATTTGAAGCTAGTACACTCACTTTCTATGGCATAAAATAAATCAAATTAATTTCTTGTTTAAATGAGCGACGCTAATATTTTATCGAAAATTCTTCGATTTTCACGGAACAGTAATTTTAAAAAGATTTTTATGGAAAGAAATTTTCATTTAGGTATAATCTGATGAGCAGAGTCCGGAAGCCCTAGATTGAGAACTCTTATCTTTTATTGACTGTGAACGAACATTTTATTGAGCAGAAATTTTAGAAATGAAACTTTGGAGTGAACATCCTCAAGGTGATTGGTGATGAGAGGTCAAGTCGTAAGGTGTATTTTATTGACCCATTAAGTGTTATACAAATGAAAAATAATAATAATAATAGAGTGAAAAAGAAATAGGTATTTAACCTATTTCTTTTAATAAAGGAACTGAACATTTGCGGTATTAATAGATTTTTTCTGACATTGACGTTGAAAAGTGAGGTCAATTTTTACAAAATAATATCGTTTAGAATTATGTATTATAGCTATTAATTGCAAGTACTGCATATAATGATTGTGTGGAAATTCAAATTGTTTTCTTCAAATTGAATATCTGCGATGAAATGGTAGAACTACCACTTATTTTCATTAGGTCCTGATCTCCTTTCTAAACTTTATAAGATAATCAGTCAGATGTAAAGTTGTTTTGTTTTGTTAGCTGCTTATATCTACATGAAGCTGATCATCTCAAAAGTGGGAATTTCCACACTATGAGAAATTATTTTAAGATATAAATGGAAATAAATTATAGAAATATTTCTTGCAATTTATTACCTACCTAAATATTTTTTGCAATAAATTTTCTCTGGTAAAATAATCTCCGAAGATGGTTAATAAATAAACCGAAACATCAGAAAAAAAATATTTTGTTATTCGATTATAGGAATCACGCTTATCAAATTAAAAGATATTTTATAAAAATTAATTTAATAATGGAGACATATCGGCGAAGTCATTATTTTAAAGATACTTTGAGTATCATAAGACACACGAATCTTTTTTTTTTCATTTGACGACCTATGGAACCCAATTTTTTACGATTAATAAAAATTCTTTTTTTTTTTTGTACATTTTAGTGAACATCTTTTATTCATGGGATTAAGAAATAAAAGAGAAAGATTTTCTTCGTTAATAAATTCTCATCAAAAGTTAACCTTACGATTAAGTTTATTACTATTATTATTATTATTTATTACATAACCTAAAAAAAAACAAAACTATTTTTTTAAGTTTTTTTGTCATAACTACAAATAATTGATGAGTTTTAATAAAACTTTGGAAAAACATACTTTTTACAAGATTATTTAAGTGGTCTAATTACTCTAATTGTCAATAATTAAAAATTTCTATTTAAACCGTTGCAAAACACGTTAAAAAAAGAAATTCACTTACTAGTCAATTTTTGGTGTATAAATAGGTATGGAAGGCGAATATTTTTTTCAATTTGTATGTTTTTTATATACTTTAGTAGATTTTTTAATTTGTAATTTGAAATAAATTTTTTTGAAATTTTCGTCCAATTTTTATTTGTATAAAATATTAGATTCTTGTGGATAACATATAAGTATGTGAAAATAAAATAATGCAGATATATTTTGAAAACTAGTGAAAAACAAAAAAAAATTAAAAAGTTAATTTTGCATATTAGAACTGTAAATATAAATTTTTTAACTGTCTTATTATTCAAACAGAAATAAAATGATATTTTTACTTCATACAATATACATCGTCTTTTTTAATCCGAGACGTATAAATCGTTTTTTTAATTCTTTGGTTTTTAAGTGCCCTTTAAATATTGTAACTTTTTATTTTTATAAATTTTTATCATCAAAAATCAAGAACATTAGGAGAAAGTAAAATTGGAGAAAATTGCAAATAACAAGAAAATAACTTTAAAAATTAAATAATAAAGAAATTTTTACTACCATCCTAAAGTACATTTTTAGAATTTTATTTACAAATTGGAAAAAAATGTTGATCAAAAATTACGGGCAACATTTTTCAAAATGCGTTTCAGTCGTTCTAATAGGAATTTTTTATTGACATTTGACCCCCAAATATAATCGTAATAAGTATAACTTTTCTTAATTTTATTAAAATCCATCAATCATTTGTAAAGTTACCTAAAAAATAGTATTTTTTTTTTAATTATGTAAAAACTGATAGAATTTAACGTACCAATTTTTTAGTGATATTGTAACGAAGAGAACCATTTTCTTTTATTTTTTCAATCTATTAGAACCCGAGATAAATATAGTAAACGAATTTTATTAACTTCAAAGAAGGGTTGAACTTCTGTAAATGGAAAAAAGTAGCTGTATTTGTGATGATACCCCACCCAGCGCATGTTAAAATCGCTGCTTCCTTCCATTTCCTTATTTCCACCACCATGACTCCAGTATTTAAAGAAATTTTAAAGAATTCTTATGGGTCTAATTCCTTTGTCATTTTTCTTTCTCTCCGTGTTTGGGATTTATTATCACATATTTTGACATTCACATAATCGAAAAAGTATCTGTATTTAAAAAAAAAACTTAAATATGTGTCGATGATGCCAACATAGAAACATAGTGAAGAAACTGTTTTGTTTGAAGGAGTTAAGACTCTTCCAAGACGTAAACTACTGAAAGATACAGTGAGATGCATGAAAAAAGGCTAGAGCTGTAGAATTGTTATTCTTTATCCAATTGACAAAATTCAAAAATAAAAATAAATGGTTCCAAGACTTCTATAACCTGACAGTAAAATTGTTTTTTTGATTGTAGTAATGCATTTGAGCATTAATAGTCAACATTATATTTTCTAATGGCAACCATGTTTTTTTCATTTTATTTCGGATTCCGCTTAATTTTCTAAATACAGTGATATATATCAATATCATAGTTCATTTCATCCGTAACGTTTAGAAAAAAATAAAAATTAAGAAATTTTTACACATTAAATCACGGAATCAAGTAGGCTTAGCGTCTGGGTACAGAATGATGGGTATCTTTTTGGCTTGGTGAACGCACCATATTTTCATAAGTTAACTTCCAAATCTTCTAAATTTGAAACATTTGAACTTAATTTGAATCATATCAGTTAACTCGTCAATATTTTTCAACTATTAACTTAATTAACACCGCAAACACGTGGAGTACCTACAAAATTAAACTTTAAAATCATAACCTCAAAAATATTATGTCTCACGGGTTTGGCATTTACCTACCAGACGTCATTTGCATCTAGCCTATTTGATTGCGTGCATATTATGGGTGATTTGATGCTACTGCAATATCTAAAAATTTCTTAATTTTTATTTGTTTCTATCTGTTACGGATGAAGCGAACTATAATATTGATACATCATTTTATTTAGAAAATTATGCGGAATCCGAAATAAAATGAAAAAATACAATTGTCGTTTGAAAAAAAAAGTTGACTATCAATGCTCAAATGCATTAGAATAAAAAAAATATTTCTTACTGTCAGGTTATAGAAGGCTTGGAACCATTTATTGTGATTTTTGAATTTTGAAGACAAGCACCGATACATATAATGCTAAAAATGTAAAAATCGAAAGAACAGGAGGTCAAGTAAAAAGAAAAGGTATATTTAAAAAAAAAAATGAACGGAAGCTTTTTGACCAATACCGTCAAAATGTTCAGATCAGAAAATCAGATATAGGTATTGGTTATCTTTTATTGCTGGTTCATTTTATTAGTATCAAT
Organism: Rhagium mordax; assembly: GCA_963680705.1. Classification (NCBI taxonomy): domain Eukaryota; kingdom Metazoa; phylum Arthropoda; class Insecta; order Coleoptera; family Cerambycidae; genus Rhagium; species Rhagium mordax. Next base: position 125,589,589 of record OY796656.1, on the reverse strand, counting down.
AAATGAGAATTTTAGCAAATCATCTGCAGGTAGTGATCCATTCCAATATGGAACTTCTAATTTTTTTAATTAAACCAAGAATATAATCATAACTAATCTATGGGCACGGTGAGTAAATGCTTTGATACATATTTGGTTATGCAAATCAAAGAGTTCGAATCCATTCTGAAGTAAACTAAAAATTTATTTGTGTTTTGCTTCGGAGATGGATAGAAAACTGTCAATGGCCTAATAATCAGGTTAAAACTAATTTTTGTATAAATTACCTTCCCTGCCTTTTTGCGTTCCTCACTTCTGTTTTCGAGGAAATGGGTTTGTGGGTTATTCTGTCAATAAATAGGTTTACCTAAGTTGTTGATTTTTTCTTGAGTCAAGCAAACGTTGGGTAGATTCCCTTCTAAGGCAAACAAATCCATATGAGGCGATTTATGGAAGAGTTTCGAGTTCTTTTCCGCGCTGATTATTTCGAATGTTTAACGTTTGGATGGTGTTGCGGTTTTCTTCTGAAACGTATTAGAATATCTCGGTAAGATGGTAGACAATTATTTTTGAAATTCTGTCCTTGAATCTACCATGTCCTTGATTGTAAAAGACAATAGATATCCTGGCTGTGATTTTCCTTAACTGATCTCTGTGATCGGATTTTTTACCTGCCTTTTTTCTTTGGTCTAATCGATAACTCAATTTATTGATATATTTATTTTCTTTATTCATCATTTTGTTCCAAAACTAATGCACCCCTAATGTGCGTTAATAGTTTAGCTGCGCAAGGAAATCCTAACGATTTATGACCCCTTGGTAGTCATTAAAATGTGAGCTGCAATATCTTGTGGATTTCCTTTGAAGATATTGAATATAGCCATATTAGTTCATAGTTTTGCTCATCCGAAAGTATAATCCTTGCATATATTTACTGACATTTTGTTACTGGACTTAAGGGGGATTGGTAAGTTCAAATTTATTTCTTTAGAAACTCAGTCCTAAGTTCTGCTTCTATTGATTTTCTTAACAGATCTGTGACTAATTTTTGTACCTACATTTATTTTCCTAGCTCTAGTGTTCAGTTTCAGTTCAATTTCCTTAATATATTAATTTCCTTTATTCCCTTAAGACTCGACTAGCTATTTAAGGACGACGTCCGAAAAGGGTGCTCAATTAATTTTTCATCACTAATCCTCTATCAAGTGCGACCAAATTTTTATGAAAAATTCATAGCTTTATTCGGTTGCAGAAACAGTAAGTAAAACAAAAGAGGGCATCACTCTGACCGCCAGTTAAATAAGAGTAGAGATATAAGAAATACATTTTCTTTATTAAAATAAAACAATACAAGCTATAAAATAAGTAAAAGTCTCAAGTTCTCCAATTCAGTAATTCCATTAACGCCCTGAAACGTAAAAATACGGGGTTTAAAGCTAACCCCAGTAAATATTTTATCTGGACCAGTACACTATGTTTTGTCACCTAAAAGACAGCTAACCATGGTATGTAGGTAATCACTTAGTTTGAACGTAATCAGATGTTTTGTGTAGTGGTAGAAGTAACAAAATTTTAATAACAAAATAAAATATATTCCATATTGAGGAACTGTTTTTAATATCATACTTGATTACGCTAGGCGTGAATGATATCCTGCTCAATTTATTATTAATCACGCGTTCTTAAAACGATGTTATTAAAATAGTTCCATAAATTTCGGTTTAATTGATTATAGATTGCGGTACACGCTTCCAGTTTCGGGGCATTCATTAAAATCTCAAGCGCCAGATGCAGACTGAAAAACATCGTGCAAAAAGTGAAGAGTTCATTTTACAATTTATCACAATGATTAATGTGCAAATTGAATTTTGAAGCACAAAGAGCGTTATAAATAGTTTAGATGGTAATTGTGAGAAAATGCAAAACGAGCTATAAATTATGTCTATCACGGTCTATATTCGATTCGTCAGAATTGAAACTTCGCCATGGCGTCATAGTTTCTGGTATTATGTATGTTTAGCAAATTATGTATAAATTAAATTGCTACGTTCAATTTTATTGACCTTAGTAATGTGAACGAGGTAGAACATTTGCTAAAACAACTCTTTTTAATTGACTTATATTCTAAGGATTCTTGCATATTATATAATCCATAGTGTTTCTGTGGCCAGTCATATTAAACATGATTTCAGGACTAATCCGCACAAATTAGTCAGGTCTCTGGTACCTATTATCGCCGTGATTTATTTTGCGTTGAATATAGTTAAACAAACTATGAGTTATAAAACGTGAAAATAATGTAATTAAAGCCAGAAGGTGGGAACTACGAAAAGGCGACAATAAATTTTCCTTTTTGCTTCCTTAACGTTAATAAATAATATTAATATTTTTATTGTCTTTTAGACCATTTTATAGTGTTAAAAATATGAATATAAAAATATACAGGCCTATAGCTATGAAATTTCTTATACATAGGTTTTCCATGGTTCTCTAACGAAAATATTATCATTTTTCTACCACTTCCGGTTTATACTGGAAGGAGCAACCAACTTCGTTATTGTAAATAGAATATCCTCTATGTTTTTGCATTTTTAGATTCTACACTAAATTATAGTGCCATTATGTGTAACATTATAACAAAAATTTACGGTTTAGACCAAGGTTTAGACTTATTTTTTAATTTTTTTGACAGATGCAGACCTTTCAAAAAACGAATAATAAATATTAGACGGAATTTAATCAGTCAAACTGCAAAGAGATGCCTTTTGCTAGAATGTTGTAGATTAATGTAAATATAAATAATATAAACAAAAATAATTATACGGGGTGTTAGAAAAATACCACTAAACTTATGTTTAAAAAATATGATAAAACTCTTCTCTTTTAAATGGCAACCCCCAAATTTTATTTGAAATCATGATTCTTCATTAAAAATTAAAAAATAATTCTTCATTAATGCTAAACTGTAGCGCTTTATTAGGAAGCGATTAAGAATACATACCGGGTGTAAATGAAATTAGGCTCACCCCTATAACTTTTTTGTTTCTTCAGATATCATTTTGAAATTTTGGCAGTTGCAATAACAAGTAAATTTGAATTAATCCATGTTAATAAAATGATTCTAGCACTTCCGGTTTCACCGGAAATGACCGTAGCATCTATTTTTTAAATGGAGCATTCTGTATATTTTTACATTTTTGGATTCAGGAATTCATTCTGCATACGATGGTATCAACTTCGAGGAAGAAACATAACCTCAAACATTTTTTTAAGATAATTTAAATTTGCATCTATGGAGCCATGACTGCTGAAAAATGAATATTGGAAAAATAAAATCAGGATATTAAGTGAGCTAACTTTGCTTTTATAGCCATTTAAACATCTCGGAAATGGTTTTTTCGATATAAGTATTTTTTTTTAAATGGCACATTATACCTCATTATGCTATTTTTATAGAGATTTTCTTTACCTACATTTCGATACCAAACACTTCACCATTAGTTCATAAATAACTTACAAAAGATACTTTATGACCTTAGTTCAAATTTATTTTAGTAAGCTCTGACCAAGTTAAACATTTGATATGAAATTAATCGGGAATGCCTTGACAAAAAAAACAAATTTATTAAACTAAAATAAATTTGAACCAAGGTAAAGTATCTTTTGTAAGTTATTTATGAACTAATGGTGAAGTGTTTCTTATCGAAATGTAGGTAAAGAATATCTCTATTAAAATAGCATAATGAGGTATAATGGGTTCAATTTAAAAAAAAAATTCTTAAATCGAAGAAACCATTTTCGAGATGTTTAAATGGCTATAAAAGCAAAGTTAGCTCACTTAATATTACGATTTTATTTTTCCAATACTCAACGGCTCAGAAAGAAAAGTTTTTCAGCAGTCATGGCTCCCTAGATGCCAACTTAAATTATCCTAAAAAAATGTGTGAGGTTATGTTTCTTCCTTCACGTTGATACCATCGTATGCAGAATAAATCCCTGAATCCAAAAATGTAAAAATATACAGGGTGTTCCATTTTAAAAACAGATGTTACGGTCATTTCCGGTAAATCCGGAAGTGCTAGAATTATTTTATTAACATGCATTAATTCAAATTTACTTGTTATTGCAACTACCAAAATTTCAAAATGATATCTGAAAAACAAAAAAGTTATATGAGTGAGCCTAATTTCATTTACACCCGGTATATTTACTAGAAATATTCCTTTTAATATCATGCTTATTTGTGAAAAAGCTCCAAATTAATTTTTTTATATAATTTTCTTTTCTTCTTCTTAAATATCTTTACAAAAATGATCTCGACAACTTTAACCGCCCAAAAAAGACGCGAATTCGACGGTTTTCTGATTAAGTTTTTTCCTGCTAATTTTTAAACTAAAAATCCACAAAAAATCACACTTTATATTATAGGTTACTTTATAGTGCAACCGATTTTTTAGACTATTTTTGGTTAATCTTATAAACAAAGAATTTTAACTTTTTTGAGTTTTATTTAAATTTTGTGTGTGACAAGATCGATTTTTTTTATTGAACCATTTAAACCACACTATTATCAAATCTTGGTACATGGCGGGCAACGTTTGTTTTACGTTAAAAATATCGAAATATAGTTTCAGGGGAAATTTTTATAAAAGAAGAATGGATTTTTTGCCATGTACTCCTAAAATACACAATGCTACGGACACCTGTTTTGAAATATTATTTCTCATCGTGCGGGGACTGGAAAGGATAGGTGAGCTGCTTGGGTGTTTATTTTAGGAGTATATGGTAAAAATTGGATTCTAGTATTAAAAATATTATTTTTCAGTAAAATTTACGCAATTTTTTGCATCGTGAGTTATTATTCATACGTCTTTTCCGAGGTCTTTTCTTATTACTTTGTTGATAAATTGTCTAAAAAAACGTTAAAACAGTATTATATTCGTTGTATTTCTGAGCTTATGGGGAGAAGAGATCAACTTCGGAAAAGTTTAAAAAAAAAATCATACCTATCGTCATTTTTGGATATCGAAACTGACTAAACTAAAGGTATTTTTTTATTGCGAATTTTCTCTCTAGAAAGTTGTTTTCAATATGATTTATTTTAAGTAAATACTCAGATCTTAAAAAGGTGAAAATCTAAGACAACTCTAAAAAGTATTTCTTTTGTTTTCATAGCTATAGCAAATTAAATAATAGCTATTTATATTATAAGTGCCATATGAGGTAGTTTATAGCACGCGTCTGAGGTTTACAAAACGAACGGAAGGTGAGTTTTGTAAACAGACGAGTGCAATAAATTACAGGTATGGCACGTATAATAAAATTTTTTTACAGAAAAAAAACTAAGTACTAATTAATTAATATTATTTATTGTCAACATCACACAGTATCTACATAAGTAATGACTAAGATAAAAACAATAGCTGTTTGTTGATATCTCCTTAGCAATCGCCAATCGGTGGTTTGCGTGATTTTTTTATGAAATGCGTGAGATAAATATATATCGCACTTGTGCTATAAACAACGTCATTATGACATTGGAATGAGTGTCATATTTCTGTGATTATATAACGAGCGTAGATAAAAGAATTTTAAAAAATTTGTTGCACCATGAAAAGTATTCCTAGAGATGCGTAGATGATAATGAATTTTTATCTCTGTTGTAAATGACCGAAAAAAAAAACGGCAGAAAAACTGTCAAAATCAAACGAATAGTTTTACCTTGCTTAATTTTCGAGTCAAGTCACATTTTTTGTTTATAATTTTCTATATTTGTTTAAATTTTGATTGCAAAGCCAATCCTAGTTATAAGATCCCAGAATTTGTTTATGGTGGTTGCAGCTTGTATGAATTAATTAGGAACTTACGCCTTTAAATTGATCTAATAAAAATTGAAAAAATTAAAAAAATATAGCCTGTCCTTTTCGATTACTGGTGTGAATCGCGGGTTTTTTGGAAATTTTTTTTTCTAGATATCGGGCAGAAAGTCCGACATAGTTTCGGGGTAGAGAGAGATAAAGAAAATTTAGGGTTTCTTCTTTAAAATTGTATAAATTCAAAAAAATAAAGCGGGGCTGTTACGTCTTTTTCGATTAGTTACGTGAATCGCGAGAAAATCTGAATTTTTTTTTTATCTGCTTGTACGCTTGTATATATTATCTATCAAAATTTATTTTTCTAAAGAATTGTAAATGTCAAAAATTTTTATAACAGGAGACGGTTTGAAACTCCCAAATTTAATCATAATTTGGTATTACGGTTTTCCCATGACTACATGAATTAATTTTTTTTATATCTAATATAACTAAAATCCGACATGCCCTGAGTTCGAGAAAATTCGATAACCAAAGTTCAAAGTAAATTAGGTTGTTGCATCAAATGTGGTTGTAAGTTGGCAAAGTTCCTACATATAAGTATAAGTTATCCACTTGCACCATGGAGTCTCGTTTCTCGTATATCTTAAAATATTTGGATTCATTTTCAAAGCTTTAGTATATCGTTATATGGAATTTTTTTTTTACAATTCTCTTTCTTTGCTTGATATGCATTGTTTATAAATGACTTTATGGAAATATTGGTTGTAAAAAAATAAAAACATAATATCCCATTTTCTTCCAGCGGCCCCGGAGATGAAATTCGCTAGCTCGTTATAACCAAATAATACGTGACATTACCAGCAAATGCAGAAATGTGTGTAAACGTAGACTTTTAGAGATAATGAAACTTTACACAGTAGAACAATTGTTAAAATAAAAATGAAGAGAGCCAATGTGTTCCGTGAGATCTCTTGTACTTTGTAATTATACCCAGAGGTTGGTTCTCTTATAGCTTTAACAACGCTTCATATCTTTAAACGCAGCGGTTAAAGCTTGCAGAGGGCGTATAAACACTTCGTGATGATAATCTTACACATTTTAAAGGTGTGGGGAAGCCTCGCGTAATAAATAATGCTTAATAGTAAACTACGTGTTGTGCGTTATTTTGTATCTTCCATTTTCAATTAAGTAAACGTAATAATAATGAATAGTGCGGGGTGTCAAAAACTCCCGAACCTTTTTTCTAAAAACGTTTTTTTTTGTTGATTTTTTTTTCTTTACCAACTTCTCTAAGTTCTGAGAAAACCTTTAATCTTAAGAATTTTTAAGTTATAAGCTGATCTCAAATTTTATCTTACAATTTATCAAAAATGGAAAACGGTGGCTAAAATATGGTGGAGACAAATAAAACCTGAAAAACCCGATACCGAGTCACAACTAAAGTGGAAACAATTTCTTTTCAACTTCAGATAAAAATTTTAAATTTGAGGGACGTGAATTAGACATTTTTTAGGATACCTACTTTTGAAGTACTTCCGGTTTGACCGGAATTGACCAGAACTTATAATTTTCGAATGGAACATCCTGTTTTTTTGACATTTTTTAAACTAGCGGATCATTATACGTTTAATAGTGTCTTTTTTGAATTTTTTTTTGGAAATAGCTGCTTTTTATTTAATTTTTAAAAATGGAATTAAGTAGCTGTGAATCACATAAATCCATTCTATTTTAGTTTTTTTCTTCAATTTTAGTTTTAATGACAAATTCGTAATCGGCGACCCCAAAACTCCCAGATATTTGATAAATATAATAAGAAAAATAAAAAAAAAATTGACATTCGACGCCATTTTGTAGACCCCATTTTGTTTTTGGGCAGATTTTGAGGCCATATTCGTAATCTGTCACCCCAAAAACATTATGTAGTCAAATTTCAAGCAATTGTTTAAATAAATAAAGGAGTTATAAATTTTTTACTTAAGAGTGTATTAAAAAACACTTATTTGTTAATAACAATTGAAAAAATAAAAATCCCACCTTCTCACCTATCCCACCTTCTCACCTATGGGGAACTTTTCTATCAACTTTTGCAAAAAATCCAAAAAAAAATCAAAATCGGTTTTGAGTCAACGAAGTTAGGACTTTGGCGAATTTTTTGCATTTAGAAAATGGACGGAATGTTTTTTTATCACGGTCATTTGTTCTAAATTATTTTTCGGTTTATAATGGATATATTTTATGCTATATAGCAATCGATTTTTTTTAACATGGTAATGTTCCTAGGTGTTTTAGTTAGTAGAAATTAGTTTCGTTATAGTGTTTTCGTGGCTGAATGGAAGCATCCAGAGCCAAAAAATAAGTAAAAAAAATAAATTAAGTTTACCATAATATCCGTCCATAATCTTATGTATTTTTTACGAACTTTCCAGACCGTGACCGTGTTCTCAGATGAGCAAAATCAATACAAGAAGCCTCCTAGGAGATGTTTGTATAAAAAATTGCTCTGTAACGTTCTATTGACGATTATTATTGGGAAATACTCGTTAGTTTAATTAAGATTAATGGTAATAATCGAAAATGCAGAAGGCCCTAATCCACGAGGGATATAAATATGTTTCAACCCATATCGGGTTGTTTTTATTTCACAAGCAATTAAATATCGTATCAAACAAATTAAGCTTTTTACTTTTACTCAAACTGATTTATTGTGATTTCCTGCTGCGAATCTTTTACATGCGTCGAATACAATACGCCATTTTAGGTCTTGTTGCCTCAGAACTGTGTTTAAGCAAAATGGTGTTCTTTATCTCACTCACGTTTTTTTGCAATAAACCGCCATGGAGCGCAGCAGAGATGAAGCCGAATCGTGTATCAAGGAAGGATAATAATAATGATTCTTAAATGACAATTTTCTTCTGCGACTCTGCCGCTCCCTATTCTATTGAAAAATGTATAGCTCGGAGACAATACGGTTAAAATTGATACAAAGAACAAAAGCTGATCCTTGCGACCTTCTTATCCCTTACTTGAGAAATAATTTCCAATTTTACTCCACTACTACTTTTTTGACAGTGATTCATTAGGGATATTACCTTTCCCCTATTCTTTTCATGCCGTTTTGCTACACAAGCTCTTTTTATGAGTGGACACGCATTCCGTTTTGTCGCCCGGTCAAATCGATTACTTTGGCGTAAAATATGTGGATGTGGATGTGTATCCGATTTTATGGAACATGCGAGAAATGAAAATAAGCATTTTTACTGCCGCATATATTAAAATCATACTGAGTGGGCCGTTGAAAATGAAATAGACGAATGGTTCAAATTCATGTTTATAAAAGCACGTCAACTTCATTTTCGAGGATAATGTGAAGGTTCGTTAACTTTAGTAACTTTTCCCACAGGAATTATGACTGTTTTCAGTATTAGAGGAAATTTTCCATTATTCAGTGACCAATGATAACCAAATACTTTAAATGTGTTTTGATTAATTTAAACTCGATTTCGTCCTCTGAAAAATTATTCTGTTACATGTATCTGACTGCAAGACCCTGCTCTGAAATAAAACATCTCTATTAACGCAAAAAGCATTATTTTCTAATCCAACCACAATTAAATTAATAATACGAATAAAATGATGATTATTCTTCCAAGTATAGAGTTTTTGCCACCCCTCCTATTATAAGAGATATTATGATTGATTTTCGGTTTTATTATATTCTTTAATGTTCGTTACATTAATCTTGGATTATGCCTTGCATTATCTATTTTGTTTCCATAATATTTTTGCCTTTCTTTTCTCATGACTTTTACAACCTCATTACAATTATTGGTATAGGTTGTGATAACTCAATTTAGATTGATCATTTATCTAACTTCTTAGACTTCTGTCTATTTTTGTTTCTTCAATATTTTCATTCTTATTTCGTTGTTTTTCCCTGTCACTACCTCTTTAAATGTTTTCATCCTTCGTTTTTCTTCTTCTGCTCATTGTATTCGTGTTTATAATTATGATTACTGTGGTCATTCACTAGATCATAACTCAATCAAAATTAATCATTTATATGCTTGTTAGAGTTCTTCTGTCTACTTTTCTTTCTTCAATATTTTTATTTTGATTTCGTTGTTGATTAACTGTTGATTTTTTCCCTCTCGCTACCTCTTCTAATTGTTTTCTTTTTTCATTTTTGTTCCTCTGCATGCTCATTCGGTTTTATATTATTCTTATTTATAATTATCTTTACTGTGATCATTTCCTAGATCATAACTCAGTCTAATTTGATCATTTATTTGGCTTAGAACCATTCTGTCTACTTTTTTTCTTTATTATTTTTATTCTCATTTCGTTGTTGATTGACTGTTCTGCATTATTCTTGTTTAAACTGTCCTTACTGTGATCATTTACAGACCAAAACTCTATTTAGATTGATCATTTATCTGACGTCTTATGTTCTTATGTCTGCTATTGTTTCTTCAATATTTCTATTCTTATTCATTGTTGATTTTTCCCTATCTCTACTTCTTTAAATGTTTTTTTTTTCATTTTCCTTCTGCTCATTCGGTTCTGTATTATTCTTATTTATAATTATCTTTACTGTGATCATATACTAGATCATAATTCAGTCTAGTTTGATCATTTATTTAATTTCTTAGAGTTCTACTGTCTACTTTACCTTCTTCAATATTTTTATTCTGATTTCGTTGTTGATTCTTTCTTTGTTTTCCTTATTCTGCTTATTAAATTCTGGATTATTCTTGTTACTGTGATCATTTACCAAATCATAACTCAATCTATATTGATCTTTTATTTGACTTATTAGAATTCTTCTATCTATTTTTCTTTCTTCAATATTTTTTTTCTGATTTCGTTGTTTATTAACTGTAGATTTTTTCTCTGCCACTTCCTCTTTAAATGTATACATTCTTCTTTTTTCTTCTTCTATTGGGTTCTGTATTATTCTTGTTGATAATTATCAACACTGTGATCATTTACTAGATCGTAACTCAATCCAGATTGATCATTTGTTTGGCTTCTTAGAGTTATTCTGTCTACTTTTGTTTCTTCAATTTCATTATTCCGATTTTCTTTTTAATTAACTGTTGATTTTTCCCTGTCCACTATATCTTTAAACGTTTTTTTCTTTGTTTTCCTTCTTTTGTCCATTTGGTTCTATATTATTTTTGTTTCACTGTGATCATTTACTAGATCATAACTCAATCTAGATTGATCATTTATTTAACTTATTAGAATTCTTCTGACCATTTTTCTTTCTTTAATATTTTTATTCTCATTTCGTTGTTGATTAACTGTTGATTTTTCCCTACCACTTCCTCTTTAAATGTATTCTTTCTTCGTTTTCCAATCTAGATTGATCATTTATTTGGCTTCTTTGAGTTATTCTGTCTACTTTTGTTTCTTCAATATCTTTATTCTGATTTCGTTGTTGATTAACTGTTGATTTTCCCTGTCACTACCTCTTTAATTTTTTCCTTCGTTTTCTTTCTTCTGCTTATTCGTTTCTGTATTTTTCATATTTATAATTATCTTTACTGTGATCATATACTAGATCATAACTCAGTCTAGATTGATCATTTATTTGTCTTCTTAGAGTTCTACTGTCTATTTTCCTTCTTCAATATATTTATTCTGATTTCGTTGTTGATTCTTTCTTCGTTTTCCTTATTCTGCTCATTAAATTCTAGATTCTTATTGTTACTGTGATCATTTACTAGATCATAACTTAATCTAGATTGATCATTTATTTTACTTCTTAGCATTCTTTTGCCTACTTTTCTTCCGTAAATATTTTTATTCTCATTTCGTTGTTGATTAAATGTTGATTTTTTGCCTGTCACCACTTGTTTTTTTTCTTTGTTTTCCTTCTGCTCATTCGTTTCTGTATTTCTTGTTTATACTACTATGATCATTTACTAAATCATAACTTAATCTAAATTCATCGTTTATTTGACTTATTAGAGTTACTATACTTTTGTTCGTTCAATATCTTTATTCTGATTTCGTTGTTAATTAATTGTTGACTATTTCCTTGTCAGTACCTCTTTAGATGTCTTCTTTAATCGTTTTCTTTCTTCTGCTCATTCAGTTTTGCATTAATCTTCTTTCTGTGTTTCTTTCTTTAATATTTTTTATTTCGATTTCGTTGTTGATTAACAGTTGATTTTCCCTGTCACTGCCTTTTTAAATGTATTTTTCTTCGTTCTTTTTCTTCTGCTCATTCCGTTCTGCATTAATCTTGTTTAAATCGTCATTGCGGCGATCATTTTTCTATGAGTTATTGTGTTTCTTCGATAATCAATATTCTTGATAAATTATTGATTTTTTTCCCTGTCACTACCTCTAATTTTTTTCTTTGTTTTCCTTCTACTCATTGGGTTCTGTATTTTTCTTGTTTATCATTATCATTAATGTGATCATTTACTAGATTATAATGCAGTCTAGATTGATCATTTATTTGACTTCTTAGAGTTCTTCTGTCTGCTCTTCTCTCTCCAATATTAATTTTTTCCCTGTCATTATCTTTTTAAATGTTTTCTCCTCGTTTTCCTTCTTCTGCGCATTCGGTTCTGTTTCTTGTTTATAATTATCACTACTGTGATCATTTACTAGACTAGAACTCAATCTAGATTGATCATCTTTTTGGTTTCTAAGAGTTATTCTGTTTATTTTTGTTTTCCAATATTTTTATTCTGATTTTGTTGTTGATTAACTGTTGATTTTTCCCTGTCACTACCTCTTTAAATGTGTTTTTCTTCATTTTCCTTCTTCTGCTCATTCGATTATGCATTATTCTTGTTTAAATCGTTATTACGGCGATCATTTACTAGATTGCGATCATTGATTTTTTTGGCTTCTAAGAGTTATTCTGTATATTTTTGATTGTTTAGTATTACTTCCTCACCAAAAGTGAGGAAGGTATGTATTCATGAAAAAATTTTTGGAAATTTTTATTGCATTTCTGGACGATTCTCGACGAATTATGACGATACACAAAATTTCAGACATAAAAAAATTTTCTGTCTGTGTGGGTGTCTGTGTGTGTGTGTGTGTGTGTGTGTATCGCGATAGCAGCTACAGTTTTTGAGATAAAGCTTTCAAATTTGGTATACACGTTCTAGAGGTCAAGGAAAAGATTGAGTTCGTTGATGAGCAAAATCGGTCCACTGGAATGGGGTCTACCGGACCCCAACATTCCTATTTCTAACTTTACAAAAAAAATTATTTGTGATGAAAGATTAGAAATAGGATCTAATATACAAATCCACTATAAGATTGTGTCCAAATGTTGAAATAAACAAAATACGCCAAAAAACAAGATACGTCAAAAAAATCAAAATACGTCAAAAACAAAATACGTCAAAAATTACTTTTATTATAAACACCACCACACGGTGAGGAAGTTTTGATCCCATAATTGGCAGCGGTTTTTTTATTCTGATTTCGTTCTTGATTGACAGTTGATTTTTTCTCTGTCATTACCTCATTAAATGTGTTTTTCTTCGTTCTCCTTCTTCTGCTCATTCAGTGCTACGTTATTCTTGTTTAAATCTTACGACGATCAGTTACTAGATTAGAACTCAGTCTAGATTGATTATTTATTCGACTTAGAGTTCTTCTGTCTACTTTTCTCTCTTCAATATTTTTATCCTGAATTCTTTGTTGATTAACTGTTAATTTCTTCCCTGTCATTAACTCTTCAAATATTTTTTCTTCGTTCTCCTTCTTCTGCGCATTCGGTTCTGTTTCTTGTTTATAATTATCATTACGGTGATCATTTACTAGATCATAACTCAATCTAGATTGTTATCTTTCTTTTCTAAGAGTTATTCTGTTTATTTTTGTTTTTCAATATTTTTATTCTGATATCGTTATTGATTAATTGTTGATTTTTTTCTGTCACTACCTCTTTTCTTTCTTGTACTCATTGGTATCTGACTAGACCATAACTCAATCTAAATTGATATTCGGCTTCGAGTTCTTTTGTTTACTATTGTTTCTCCAATATTTTTATTCTTACTTCGTTGTTGATTAACTGTTCTGTTTTTCTTTGTTTTCCTTCTTCTGCTCATTCGATTCTGCATTATTCTTGTTTAAATCGTTATTACGGCGATCATTTACTAGATTGATGATTGACTTTTTTTTCTGATTTCGTTGTTGATCAACTCTTGATTATTTCTCTATCATTACGTCTTTAAATGGTCAGAATTCTTCATTTTCCTTCTTCTACTCGTTCTGTAGTATTCTTGTTTGTAATTATCATTACTGTGATCATTTAGTACTACATCAACTCAATCTATATTGATTATTTATTTGACTTCTTAGAGAGTTCTTTTGCCTACTTTTCCTTCATAGATATTTTTATTCTGATTTCGTTGTTGATCAATTGTTGATTTTTTCCCTGTCACTACCTTTCTAAGTATTTTCTCCTTGCTACCACTTGAGATCCCACTATTTTGAGTTCCCCCTGGATACTCAATATTCTTATTCATTTGAAATTAACAAACCAATTAATTCGACGTTATTCTCCCTTAATTGTATCGCTTCATTTTCCAATTTTGGAAGAAACGGTAATTTTTTTCGTTTAGATCTTGAGTTGGACATTTTAAAACTCATTAAAAATGCGCGTTTGCTAAGATAGCAGTCTATGTATCTGCCCAACCATTTCTTTGTTCAATTCGTTGTCCAGGAAGCATCCTCCAAAGAAGTCAGCCCTTGCATAATGTCTGTGTCTTGTTTGAACATCAATTGTCTTCCAGGTAATGATCATCGTTTCCGTAAATCAACGAGCAGTGGATGATCTGAATCCTCCAGAAAATTCCTATCAGCAGCTATTCGAGCAGTCATAACTTCGCAAAACTTCTGTCGTCGATCAAGTTTATCCTAATAATATAATAATAATAATACTTAGAGCTGCCAAATGCAAAAATAATCCTTTTAGGTTCCTTCCGCCTACTCGTGGCACACGGCTCTGGAATCTAGTCACTAACCCTGCGAAATGTGGGAATAATTTTTTGGTGCGTTCCTCCTGAGGTATTGGCGGCCATGGGAGTCTGTCTGGGAAAACAATAATAATATTTTTTTTTGTAAAATATACAAGGCATAGAACATGTATACTATAGTATATAATGATTTCATGGTGTTACATATGTAAAAATGTTATTCTTCAAATGACAATATGAAAAATAAGAATGCCAAAAAAAAATTGTTGAAGTTGTAACTTTTACAAAAAATATTTTTGATATTTCTTATACATTAAATAAATGTATTATAGACGAACTATATCTTTAATTTGGGCCATTCAACTAATAAACAATTGCTATTCCTAATCAAAGCCATACTAGACCTGAAGTTAAAATTGATTCCTTTATTTGTCTTTTTTTTTATGAATAAATGTCTCGGTTCATCATATAATCGTACGTTTTTGGAAACTTTGTACATATTACTGCTCTATACTGTCCTATGAAATAGATTTAACCGCCCCCTCCACTCCGAGGAAAAATCTCTCTATGTCACTGCTTGCTATTAATTATCGCCATAGAAGCGGACGGTCCGAATTTGCGAACCTTTCAACGAACGGCATTGTGCGAAATAAATTGTCGTTTCCCCGGCCATAGAGGATTCCATAGAGAAGTGTTAACTGAAATTCTTGCAGGAACGTGGCATTTACAAATCATGGAGTGTAACGAAAATAGAATTTTCTGAAATGAAAATCATTGTCACAAAAGATTACATGCTATGTAACGTGTATGGCATGAGTTATTGGGCAAACCTGCGGTAATATTTATTTAACGTGACTCTGAATTCTATTTGGAATTGATAAAATATCGTGCTTTATGTATTGTTATGTACGAAATATGCAAATTAATCGTGTCCATTGTTTACGAATTTCGCATTGTTTGGTATTGTTTGTTTTATTACTTTATGTCATACCTTTATTGACTGGTGTACTATTTCTGACTGTGTGCTGTATGTATCCAACGCATTTGTAAATTAATCTGGAAATCTGCTTTCATACCTAATGTAAATATTGTTTATAGTCCCCTTGCGACGTGCAGTAAATAGTAAATTCGTTTACTTTACCAAAAGTAGTGTGTTCAGTTGGGTGATTTGAAATATTGTTACAGTTCCGAATAATATCAACTTTAACCTTAAATAGGGAATTAAATTTAAATTCTGTAAACAAGATCGATTTAACCATTGATTAAGAAATGAAAAAGATAAGCAATGCAAATGGTAAAATGCGAAGCTAATTCTGGTTGCGAGATTTTTAGTCAGTTGCAGGCATTCCTGTGAGTCACGTAGTATGCTTTTAATAAACCTGTGTCGTGTCTGGTTTTGTATCATTGATAAATGTAAACTTCCCTTTCCGAATATATATTTAAACATATTGTCATGTATTTTAAACTATAAAAGAAATTAAAACCGGATTATTAAATCAATAAAATTAAAAATAAACTCAGGTAGAACAAGGATAATGAAATAATCCTCTTAATAAAACAAATAACGAGAAACTTACGTATGGTATACTCAATAAATAAATACAAGTTAAAAAAAGGGATATCATGTCGGAGAACCATCTTCCTAAATCAGCTGTAGAACACCTGTTGATGCAAAAGAGGTCAACGAGCCACACGTAAACAAAGAGTCAGCTACGCTAAACAAACCAAACGTAAACAAATTAAAAACGTAAATAAAGTAAATGCATTGTATTATGTTTCTTTAAAATAATCAATAACAGAACAGCTGTTAGTTATAGGCTTGAAACAAAGTTTGAACGACTTTCAACACATCAGTTAAACAAAGATGCATTTTATTTCTGAAAATTTCTTTTAAAATGTAAATAAATAGTGTAAGACTTACCTGTAAAACCTCCAGTCTAGTCAAATGACTAGACACAAGGTAAATTAGATCTTAAGAAGTGTTGTGTAGTGATATTCGAAAGGTTCAGTGATGTTTCGTCGAAGTGAACGGCAGGTCAAAATTTCATCTCACGTAATATAAACAAATGGGTATCCACAGATTCGTCATGAAATAAGGATGCTGAAAATAACATAATTTCATAGGAAAATAAAGTTAATAAAGGCAAAAATACAAACCATAATGACAGATGGGAATCAAGAAATCCTTGGTTTGGCAAATTTTCTGCATGTTTCTTAGAAACGAAAACTAAATTGAGTTGTTATTGGGCTGTGAAAAAAGCAAACCCTTGTCCAGATCAGATCGCTCTTGAAATATATTGATAAAACTATAATTTAAATTGAAAATTTATATACCCAGAACTTCCCAAGAGCGAGTCAAGGGAAAATTCGAAAAAGTAACTTACTCCGAACTGAATTTTTAAAACTTTAAGTTTATTTGATTTTGTTAACATTCAACAGGACACAGTCCTTAATTTGTCATAGTTTAAATTAACTTTAATTATCGCAGGAACTTGGATATGAGAAACGTTAATTCTTTTTGATCAATTGATATTTGCAATAAAACCTTATATTTTGAGTGCCATCTATGTTTAATTGTGATAACCAAAGCATTTAAATTGATCTCAGCTGGATATCCAAAATACAGCAGACTCAGAGACATCTAGCTGTCAAATAGTAAAGTGACATTCATTCTTATAAAGATCTCTATATTTCCAAGTCCATAGAAATCCGATAAATAAACTAGCACGAATTTCAAATGACTTTTATTTAAAAATAACATAACAGCAGATTTACAGGTAAGATATTTCTTCGATCGTAGAAGGGAACCCCCAAAGATCCTGAAAAGTAAAAGAGTAATTTTAGCAAACCTACAGTAAGTTTCACGTTAAATTATCATAAAATCATGCGCACTGTCGCTTATTAATAAAACATTGAAATAATTCTGCCCAGTGGCGGACTGATCGCATGCCATAAGCTCGATAATTCAAAAACCATACATATACAAGAATTAAAAAATACTTGTTTTGAACAAACTATTTACAACTACTATAGAAAATAATATTAAACTAAATATCTAAAATACTACAGCATGCATTAAAATATAACAATTAATAACTAAACGTGCAATTAAAAAAAAATTAATATTTAAACTTACCTCAAATTATAAAAATTAAAAAAAAAAAAATTAAAAAATCAATGATAACAAAAATCCCTAAAAGTCTCCTAACATAACAATATTTATTATCTAATAGTTTTCGACGTATGAATCATTTTGGTTAATAAACTTATTATTATCAAAGGGAAGTTCAAAAGAAGTATCCTCGTGTAGTGTGTTTGTTTCTGGACTTCGTAGACGTTTATGGACTCCACTATTTCTCTACTTCGTATTTATTAGACACACTAACAGTTGCATTAGTGTAGTTACTACTCGTCGTAGATTTGGACAGTTCCTCGTAAGCGGAATTGTAGAGATAAGTTGTCGAGATAAGCTTGAAATAACGTTTAAGCGGGCGATTTTGTGACGTATCCATTAGTTGCTCACATTCCGGAATCTTAGCTTTTACTACAACTGAATGCCAGGAGTCAAATCAATTGGAAATAACCATTTTAGATCATTAGTCGAGCGTCTAAAAATAGAAATGCCTGAAATTGGTGATTTGTAATAGCGGAGACTATGAGTGCTAGAACAAAAATGTTAATTACGTTAGAAGTTTATTTATCGTGAGTCCGGCGCATTCGCCAAAATGGTGCAAGGCAATCATATTTGTTCATCGCTTTTAAAGCCTACATGGGATGAGTCCAAAAATGTTCAAAATATTGATTTGTGTTTATTTAGTAATATGTAACTTCTAATTATATGACTATATATTTTGATAGTCAAATTTCTGATGTAGAACTGACTAACATTAACACCCTAAAGTAATAAATAAATACTAGAATGTGCGCTCCGTGTTTTATTTTCTCAAATCTTAACTTCAACAATAGGTGATCTCTTGCGGCAAGCAATAACGAACAGAACGGTTATAAATATTCTAATGTCCGTATCCCCAAGTTTTTAACGTTTTGCATTTTAACGCACGAAACATTGCGGTATTAACGCCAGTAATACCACAAATATTACAATTTTATCCCTCAAACTCCCCCTGACACGAAAGCTTGTTGCTCTACGATTGACTAATAATAGCAGTAAACTTGAGCTTTGATAACAAAGTTTGTATACACGAGTTGGATTTGAATAAATAATTTCACCAGTTTATGCATGCTGAATTATTTCCCACTTTTTAATGCCATTCTATTAAGTATACATGTTTATGCAGTAAGTGTAATGAATTATTTAAAGTTGCATAGATTGGTCTCATTTCGTTTTTACTGTCAATTACTGGACGTCTTGAGCAATTCTTCTCGCCTCATCTACAAGGACGGTAATACATTATAACGGAAGCGTTTCATTGCAACGTGCTTCAACCGATATTAGAAACGACGTGCATTCTCATGCGTTAGCAGCAGCCATTTATGCGGGGTGTCCGGAAATTCGATTGCCATACTTTAACGAGCGATTGATACAAATTACCTAAGAGCGCTGGTCACTTAGAAGATGACACCCAAAAAGTAGATTTTATTTAATGTCCTCAAAACCACTTTGAGTCCAGCTATATTTTGGTATGTAAATTACCACTAATAAGCTATCTTAAGTAATCAGCGGCTACCGGCTTCAATGTACCGACAGGCAGGACACACCATTTATTTATCCATTTTTTTAATTATGCCATTTTCTGATATTTTGCATTAATATAATGATTCATTGATAGTTTTAACGTGAAAAAGATATATTCTTGTAAAAAGTAACATTAACCATTTTTTGAGAAGAACGGATCTGAAGCAATTATTATATCGATGATTACTCAAAATATGCCAAGAAAATAGAAAAACGTGAAATTTACCCAAGTGCGCACGAAGTACCCTTAATTCCAGATTTGCTGTAAAATGTCATTTAAAAAATCGTTTATAATTATTACATGGGGTTAGATTTTGCAAATTGAGCTGAAAATTTTGAATTACAGAAATGTCAAGATTTTTATTCTTTAAAAATCTTAAGAAACCTAAACATAGTTATTCTAAATTTTAAATTTTTACCTGAAAATCCAGAATCTGAAATAATGTTGTAACTAACCACTTTTTTGTTTGATATCGTGCTGTAAAACTCGAAGTAAGGGTATTTTGCGTTTACGTTTTTCTATTTTCTTTGCTCTCTGTACATCTGATTCAAGTTGACTTTCGAAAGAAGCAAACGATTTAATGGCTTTTTTCCGTGAATTCAGAAATAAAAAAAGTTTATTTTTGTTTTTTAATCCGCTGTATATTATAATTAAAAAAATATATCTACAATGTTGATGTTTTATTTGTGAGGATTTTTTTTTACATTCCTACATCAGCCTATAACAAATTAAATCGGAAATAAAATATACATTGAAGTCGAAAAGTAAGGAACAAATTCAATATCTTCAAAACGCCTTAGTTTTGGAAAAATCCCTCTGACAGGTCGATTTTGATTTTATATTAGGCCTATTTTAAAAATATGTTTTATTTTACAAGGCGTCCCAAAAAGCTGGGCTGTGATCAACTTTGATTTTTCAAATTGCAACCCCCAATTTTTTTTGCAATTTCGAATTCCTTGTAAAACTCTAAACATTTTCTATGTATTACACCCTATACCGAAAATCAGTCGTTTCTGGGTTATTGATATTTAATAGTATATTATTCAACGACCGTATAATGATGGGTATTAATCACGAGGTGAAGTTTACGGCCACGAGCCGCAGGCGAGTGGCCTAAATCACCGAGTGGATAATAGCCATTATACGCAAGTAGAATACTATACTTTATCCACGACTACTAAATATTTTTGTTGTTTGTAGCAGAATAATATAATATTATAGCTAAATCAAGGAAGCATCTGACAGTAGTGATTAATGACTCATTAATCACTGCCGTGATTAATGGGTACTATTAAGGTCGAGCAAACAGACGTATAATGGGTACATTATACAATAGTCGTGGATAAAATTAATTTTTTTGAAAAAGAAAATACAATTTTTAATATTACATGTATTTTATTTTTAGGTTAGCAACAAATTAAAATTATTTCAACATGTGTTCAAAATGCCTCCCATTGGTTACTTGACAATAACATAAACGATTGATAAATTCTCCTTGGTTTTTTCCGAGGTTTTTTCGAATAATTTCTGGTGTTAATTAGCTTGTTCTATGCGAATAAATGTTAATAACTCAGAAATAATTGGTTTTGGGTATAGGCATTGAAAATGTTTAGAATTCAAAATTGCAAGAAAACTTGGGGGTTGCGATTTGAAAAATCAAAGTGGATCACTGCCCAGATTTTTTGGGACACCTTGTAGAATAAACAATATTTTTAAAATAGGCCTAATATAAAATCAAAATCGACCTGTCCGAGCGATTTTTCAAAACTTAGGCGTTTTGAAAATATTGAATTCGTTTTCTACAATTGTGTAAAAAAAATGTATCATAAGCTAAATATTCAATTTACAACATCGGAACTTCTAATACGGTTAAATTACATCGATTTATATATATTTAGGCCTCTTTGAAATCTCCAATAAATACTATAGATGAAATATTTGACTGATAATTGCTGCTAGTAAATCATAGGCGAATGTTCAAGAACCCCATAAAACCCCGCAATTAAATCGACCAGATTTCACGTAAGAAATATTAATAAAATTTTAGCTATTGCAACCCTCATTCGTTCCGCGGATATTCTTAGGAGATTACTTTGACGCTTGAGAGGCGACGGTACTATCAGGTCGGTATTTCTCGGGCGCCAGTTTCTGTTTTAAAATGTAGAAACACCACTTTTCTCTATTAGCAGGATTATGGAGGCTCAGGTAGCTGCAGTAAAGAAACGGTTAAGCCAGAGGGGTCTGTATTAACCTAGAAAATAACTCAGGAAATTCGTATTAAAAATATAAACAGGTTTTATTCAGCTTATTTAATAACACAGTAATGGCTTCGGCTAGATAAATCACAGGTGTATATACAGGAAAAACTTACAGCAGCAGGCTAAGTTAAGTCTAATAACAAGGCAACTACGATTAAAAAAAAATTTCTGGAGTTAGGTCATGAATTGAAAAGAAAACTAGTTTATTAACTTCCCGACGTTTCGATATCTTTTAATTCCATCCTCAGGGCAATTAAATATTAGTTTTTCGCTTACACCATAACATAAATAAAAATTTCAGGCACATATTATAGTTTCATTCATTAGTGTCACTACCATCCTAGTGAAAACACGAATTCTAATAATTATATTATACTTGAAAACCACCCAATATCTATATGCTTCTGAAATGTTTATTTATGTTATGGTGTACGCGGAAATCTAATATTTAATCGTCCTGAGGATGATATTAAAAGATGTCGAAACGTCGGCATGTTAATAAACTAGTTTTCAATTCAACAGGGCCTAATTCTAAGAATTCTTTAAAAAATAATAATTTTAAACTATAATTAATATCCAAATGGTTACCAGTAAAAGCTCGGACGGAATTACACGTCAATCTATCTTTTGACTGTGCCCAGACAGTAGAAATGGCATGCAATGACGTTTCTGTTAGGCGATTACACACGCCCAGTCAGCAGGCCACCAAACGTCAATATGTGAAAGGCGTCCTGATAACGTTGCTGTTATGCGTTTACACACGTCTAGTCAGCAGGCTACCAAATCGTTATACGCGGGAGCCCGTGACGTTTTCCTAACTTAACGTCAAACTCGAGTCGAATAAAATGATTGAAAGATTCAATGGTCAAGTATTAGATTAACTTTGCCCTGGTCTCTTCTCTCCCTATTGCTAGATTCCTATATGATACAAAGTGGGAGAAATGTGCAGTAGATCGACGCGGTAAATTTATGAACTTGTAAAATTTCTGTCTATACTGGTACCCTAACAGAAACTATTCTGTCGGTTTTACTTACTCTAGAGTTCTGGTAATTGCATTCTGGTCGAGTGTAGAGCGTAGAGCGGATTCTAAACTTGCAATCTCGCGGTCTAGCTATCTTCATCGACGATTTGTTCAACGTGGTGGGGGTAACTTACTCTGATGCGCGCGATACACTGACCGCGAGGGGTTACTTGTTATTTGCTAGAGATGAAGCCTATTATTAATATTAGGGCGGATAACATTCTGTAAAGTATATCTATAAATTTATCTGAGTAGTAGGTACGTAAGACTATAACGAAAATAAAAATAATAAAATGTAAGACTCAATTTTATGTAGCTACAGTGTAAGTCAATTTCATAAGATAGTAGCACTAAAAATCCTTTTTCTTTTCCTTTCGAAGTCCTTAGAGAATCGTTAAAGAAAGAAAGAAATAGCAGACTCCTACGCTGGAGGTTTTCTATTACTGATAATACTGTTAAGGAGTTTTATAAGAGACAATTATTTCTACTGGGCGTTGTAAAATACAGATTAGTAATAAATAAAAAACAACTGAAAGAAAGAAAAACTGAAAGAAAAAATAAATTTAACAAAGAAAATGTGAAAAATATTTCATTTGCTTGATTTTATGAATGAGTATATTGAGTGGCCCGAACAAGATTGTGAAAACTCAAAATTTATATTTATTACTTAATCGTTCTAAAAAGTTTCACTCGTTTTGGAAATAAGAAATGTATTCCATACCTTTACAAAGCGCTGTGTATCCCGCGGGAGACTCCGTGAATACTCCTATTGTTCGACAGACCTCCATTGTCGTCGACTTTGCTACTAAATCTAAACATGCTGCGCTCAACCTCTACGCGAAGAATCTCTAATTATTTCTGTTACTTACCAGATGAGTGTAAAGTGCCTGCAGTGCATCAATACAAAATGTGCATCTGAATCCGCGACCTAGCAACAAGAGAATTCAAATGCCACGAACACTGCGAAACCTTTTCCCTAATTTCAAGCACCGCTATTTCTTTGTTATTCTGTGTAGTCGAACGCCTGATCTTTGCCATTCTTTTTTAGTTCTCTAGTGTCGTAGCTGAAATGCTTTTATTCTCTCTGTGGCTTTGTTCTTTGTGTACGATGTGGTGTAAAGTATAAGTTTGCCGTTTAGTAAGACTGTAGGTCGGTACCTATCATGCCTTTTAATTAAAAGAATGTTGCATTTCTACTAAAAATTTATATAATTACGTAATCTATTAAAAGTATGCGTAGATTTTAAATTCATCATTTGTTTTCGACCTTCCCATGTACGTTATTTTTTTAAATAATATCATAAATTTTTAAATAATAAGCTGAGCAATATGATACTACCTTATACGTTGGGGATAGAAGTGGCGGCGAAAAGTAATTAATGATGCTTTCTCGATTGGATGTAACATAAACATTGGAACCTCTCAGCGGAGTAACCGTTAATTTTTCTCTTGTATATTGTCGATTATCATGATGGAATCTTTACGTAGTACAGATGGCGAATTATGCTTTCAGACATTCCGAAATACAGAAAACAAATCTTTATGATATAATTCAGCGATTGCTCTGGAAAAAAATTTTTACATGTTTGATACCCTTGTAAACTGAATAAACCACTTTAATATTGACTCTCCTTATAGAACATCGTCTTATCTAAGTCCTGCTTGTCTTGGTACAACCTAATATTCATCTAGACTCTTCTTTAATAGACAAAAACTTGCAGGAAGCTGCGAAACCTCTATTGGTACATGGGAACCAACTTATCTACTAAATTTAATCTTTCGACACTCCTACTAACAGATACCGCAGCACGCGAATTTACTTGCAGAACATGGCTCGAATGAAACAGGCGGAGAACCAACCAGGAACTGGAAATATTCCCAACTTTTTCGAATATCCTCACTTACCTAACGAGCTTTGTACAACTTTAAATATTATTCGCAAACGAAAGAGTTTTGTACATTTTTTCATGATCAGGAAGTTTCATAATGACTATTTTTACTTTTTTACTTTAGGAAACTAAGAAAAATGAGAAAAACGTTTGTCATCCCCTCCATTATTACCGTTCTCTCGATCTAAATCATAAATTGTTAAACCTAGTTCCATTACCTTATCGTGTAGCACATAACTTCCTGAGCAAACAATGGCTATTTTAGTTTGGGTTCTGGACCAATAAATTTTCTTTTCTTATGGTGATAACTGGTTTCCAAGATCATCGCCGACTGTGGAAAAATGCAAGGAAGACACTGAGTAACTTAAAGATGAGGACTTTATTAGTGTGTCAAGGAAGAAATCTGTAACAATCAACCACAGGAAAATTTTGAATCTTTTCACCTATCTCACGAGCTTTGTACAACTTTAATTATTAATTACAAGCGAAAAAGTTTAATATGAACTTTGTTAACTATTGAGACACCCCAGCTCTGGGCTGCCTCATTACGCGCATTTTTTCTAAATGTATATTATTTTCAGTAAATGTTATGAGATTTCGGTGAATTACAATACGTTATATTTTAAATAACTCGGTTCATCCTAATTTTAAAAAGTCCAAAAGTCGATAATCGATCTTACAAACGCAAAGGAATGCAGAAATTGATCTTGCTAAATAAACAGAACCTACCTATCTTCACGGGAAATTAGTCACTATGCAACCCTTAGTCTCGGTTAGTAATCCAATGCCCGGCCACACATCTGGCACCAGTAGAACGAGGTCCTAAGCTCTGTTATGTAAACAAAACCTAACTCCACGGGAAACTAGCCACTATACAGCCGGAGACTCAAGTCATAATCTAATTCCGGGACCCCTATACCTTCTTTGTTGGCTGCACGCGAAATGGGTAATACGTCACAGGGAAAAATCGTATAAATACTGAACCCAAAACCGCATTCGAGGAGACTTCTCAAGACTCCATAGTGACTAGTTGAGTCGTGAATCGACACCTGTCACGCTTCTTCATAAAATTCCTATCGAGGGACGGACTTAAAACCCCGTTGTGACTAGCTGGTATCGTGAATCGACACCGCACCCACTTTTCCCTCGATACTACGCATCGTATTTAAGTAAAACCGAATTTACCGTACGCGACGACGTTTTCATATGCATCTTAGAAGTGGTGTCCGCGAGGCGCCACCAGACGTCACGACGCCGTTATCAAATATGAGTTCCAGCGAAGAACCGGTTGGGGAATCAGGGGGAGAGGTTATCTCTAACTTCACCGTAGTTCCGAGACTAGGTGAGACATACCCATTTACGTATTCAATATTAACTGCACGAAGTAAAAATAACAAATTACGACTCTATCCATTTATCGGCGCTGTGGTACTATTTCACTATTTTACTAGATATGTCTGCTCATTTAAATCATATTTAAGGGAATTTTATTACCTACTTAACCATCTGGTATCTGGGCATTTATGCTAAATGTTGCATAGTTTTAAACCCCAGTCATTTCTTGTAACTTCACTTCATGTACGAGTGCCCATGGTCGATCTGTCGAGTTTTACAAGCCTCCAACACGCTTTTGAAATATTCCATCTGGATTATTGCCGACCGACCCTTTGGGGTTAACCACGAGCGTCCCTTAGCGGTAATCTCGGTGGTACTTCGTCTAATGTATTTATGGCTACAGTATCTGTGGTTTCCTACTGATGGGGGGTACTCACAACGTCAATAAACGAGAGAGACAGTTGTCTTTCACAATAAATACAGAAACAGTTGTTTCGTATTTGCGACGAGTTATGTAACATAAAGAATCATGGTGAGACTGTCAGTGACAAAGGCTCGGTAATTAAAAAGCGAGGCTTGTTTTATTTATCAGTCGATTGTGTCACTGGTCACCCAATGAAATCTTACGAGAGGGGTTCCTTTCCGCCTATGACGAAGTTTTGTCATTGGCACATCTGCCCAGATCTGATGTAAATCATTTGTGACAGTTGTCTCTAAATGCAAATAAATTTGTTTAACTATTTCAAGAGTATTCATTCACTAAGTAATCTAAGTAAAAGCTACAAACACAACGTATTTTGGGTCCTACCATTTTAAAACTAGACGATCACATTAAAAGGCCAAATTCGTATGTCCTCTTTCTAAGGAAAGAGATTAATAAACATACGAGGGGGGTATGGGGTGTCACACTATTTTTACTACAAGAAAAATGAAAAGAACATTTTCACCTCCCTTTTTATCTTTCTCTCTTTTTAGATCATAAAATGTTAATCCCTGATATTATGTTGCACGTAACCTCTTTTTCCTGAGGAAACAGTGGCCTCAAAATATTTTAGTTTGAGACTGTTCGACGCGAGGTTCGACGCTTTTGGAAAGTTTTCGCAAAATATTAATTAGCTATGCGGGTTCTAGACCAATAAATTTTCTTATGGAGGTAACTATACCTACCAAGCCTAGTGACATCATCTGCAGCTAACTTTTTCCTTTTCCTCCCATTAGAAAATACATGAAATTTTGTCGTAGAACCCTCATAGCTTATCTACTATTATTGAATAAAAATCAGATTTTGTTTATACTCCAACATTTGTCTCGTTTGACAAGAAGCGAGATGTTTTAAAAAAAGACGAAAAAACGAAACGCAACCTGTTTTTCAAGATAATTCCAGATTGACATTTTTGTATGTTTCTTCTGAATGAAAATGTTGGTGGCAATGACAAATACAAACTACATATTGAAGGGACTTAATTGTTTAACAGCTATTTGTAGGATTTTGTTAATAGTACGAAAGAAATTGCAATTTTTTGCAGGTATTTCCCATACATATCTTTTTCACTCTTGTATTCAACACATTTTCATAATGTCTTTCCACGTCCTTGTTATTTATAGTTGTCATCAATGTCATCGATAACAGTAATAACTCATAGTTTGTTAAGTAATAAATTAATAAACAACGCAAAGGTCCTGGAAGATATGCTTATCGCGAAACTTCATGGATTATTCGCGTTGTGGTTACAACGTCCAGTGACAAGGGAAATTGACGTCTTGAGCGTGAAACGGCTGTTGCCTGAAAGCTCGGAAAACTTAATTTACTTCACCAGCCGGTCCCCACGTAGCTGGTGGTGGTTAGTTTCCTCCCAGTTATGAAAAAGTTTGTCACGCGTTCACAGCCACAGCATCCTGCAGTATATTTTAAGTATAAAGTCCCGGTACTTTATGTTCTGAAATGTTCATTACATTTTTTGCATGGGAACTATCACTTGCCGTTTATTTAAAACCAACTGTTGGCAGTGAGATATTCAAGTAAAGTCGTAATTCATACACACGCGTAAGAAAGCGGAGTATATTTCAGCTTTTCCAAATTATCCTTCATTTTGATTTCAAGTTCTTGTAAGAAAATATTTCCGCTTATTGTATTCAACGACGTAGACTCATTGACGAATTTTTTCAAAAGTTGAGAGTGATTTTCATTAAGGCTGTTTAAATCAATAAATGTACTTCGACAGCTCGACCTTCATCGTTACCAGACAGTATTTTTTTATAGACGTTGGAGCATAAATACTTGGCAATTCGGTCAAACTACTTTCCGCCACTGTATATTTAATTCAGCCCAAAAACGACATCAAATGATGGAATCCGCCACAATATTAGATTAAATTGAATATTCGGAAGAGGTTGCAACTATGTCGCGTGCTTTTATGTAAAGATGTTGGTCGAAAGTGCCAAAACAAATTTGCTGATTAATTTTGTGACATTATTCAATAGCAAAATTGAGCATGGTGTGCATTGTGTTCTAGTCGCTCCACTTTGGTACGAAATCTCAGATCGGTGACTGAAACATTAAAAAACGTTCCTATAAAGGGAATTTTAACCTTTGGGTCAGGTAGATTGGCGGTTCTGATGTCCCTTCATCAGCTCTTGAAATTCATTCTTGAAGTGACGCTCATAATAATCTAAAGATTTTTCAATAAATTTGTCCACCATTTTGATTTTTCATTATTTTAGTTCAGATTCCTAATCAGCGTCCTCGAAAATTAAATGAAACTCAATTTCATAATAATTTAACCGTTTTTTAATACGCTTGTCCGCCATTTTGAATCCGCCATTTTGTTCCTTCAAAATTTGACTTCAAATTCGTAGTCAGCGTCCTTGAACATTAAAGGAAACTCAATTTCATAATAATCTAACCATTTTTCAATAATTTAGTCCCCGATTTTGGATCCGCCATTCTGTTCCTTCAAAATTTGACTTCAAATTCGTAATCAGCATCCTCGAACATTAAAAGAAACTCAATTTCATAATAATGTAACCGTTTTTTAATAATTTAGTCCGCCATTTTGGATCCGCCATTTTGTTCCTTTAAAATTTGCCTTCAAATTCGTAATTAGCGTCCTCGAACATTAAAGGAAACTCAATTTCATAATAATCTAACCATTTTTCAATAATTTAGTCCCCGATTTTGGATCCGTCATTCTGTTCCTTCAAAATTTGACTTCAAATTCGTAATCAGCATCCTCGAACATTAAAGGAAACTCAATTTCCTAATAATCTAACCATTTTTCAACAATTTAGTCCGCCATTTTGGATCGGCCATTTTGTTATTTGAAAATTCTAGTTCATATTCGTAATCAGAGTCTTGGAAAATTAAAGGAAACGTAATTTCATAATAATCTAGCCGTTTTTCAATAATAATTTTGTCCGCCATTTTGAAACCTCCATTTGATTTTTCAAAATTTTAGTTCAGATTCGTAATCAGAGTCCTCGAAAATTAAATGAAACTCAATATCATAATAATTTAACCGTTTTTTTAATAAGTTTGTCCGCCATTTTGGATCCGCCATTTTGTTTTTTCATAATTTTAGGTCAGATTCCTAATCAGCGTCCTCGAAAATTAAATGAAACTCAATTTCATAATAATTTAACCGTTTTTTAAAACGCTTGTCCGCCATTTTGAATCCGCCATTTTGTTCCTTCAAAATTTGACTTCAAATTCGTAGTCAGCGTCCTTGAACATTAAAGGAAACTCAATTTCATAATAATCTAACCATTTTTCAATAATTTAGTCCCCGATTTTGGATCCGCCATTCTGTTCCTTCAAAATTTGACTTCAAATTCGTAATCAGCATCCTCGAACATTAAAAGAAACTCAATTTCATAATAATGTAACCGTTTTTTAATAATTTAGTCCGCCATTTTGGATCCGCCATTTTGTTCCTTTAAAATTTGGCTTCAAATTCGTAATTAGCGTCCTCAAACATTAAAGGAAACTCAATTTCATAATAATGTAACCGTTTTTTAATAATTTAGTCCGCCATTTTGGATCCGCCATTCTGTTCCTTCAAAATTTGAATTCAAATTCGTAATCAACGTCCTCGAACATTAAAGGAAACTCAATTTCATAATAATCTATCCGTTTTTTAATAAGTTAGTCCGCCATTTTGTTCCTTCAAAATTTGACTTCAAATTCGTAATTAGCGTCCTCGAACATTAAAGGAAACTCAATTTCATAATAATCTAACCATTTTTCAATAATTTAGTCCCCGATTTTGGATCCGCCATTCTGTTCCTTCAAAATTTGACTTCAAATTCGTAATCAGCATCCTCGAACATTAAAGGAAACTCAATTTCCTAATAATCTAACCATTTTTCAACAATTTAGTCCGCCATTTTGGATCGGCCATTTTGTTATTTGAAAATTCTAGTTCATATTCGTAATCAGAGTCTTGGAAAATTAAAGGAAACGTAATTTCATAATAATCTAGCCGTTTTTCAATAATAATTTTGTCCGCCATTTTGAAACCTCCATTTGATTTTTCAAAATTTTAGTTCAGATTCGTAATCAGAGTCCTCGAAAATTAAATGAAACTCAATATCATAATAATTTAACCGTTTTTTTAATAAGTTTGTCCGCCATTTTGGATCCGCCATTTTGTTTTTTCATAATTTTAGGTCAGATTCCTAATCAGCGTCCTCGAAAATTAATTGAAACTCAATTTCATAATAATTTCACCGTTTTTTAATAAGTTTGTCCGCCATTTCGAATCCGCCATTTTGTTCCTTCAAAATTTGACTTCTAATTCGTAACCAGCGTTCTCGAACATTAAAGGAAACTCAATTTCATAATAATCTAACCATTTTTCAATAATTTAGTCCGCCATTTTGGATCGTCCATTTTGTTATTTGAAAATTTTAGTTCATATTCGTAATCAGAGTCTTGGAAAATTAAAGGAAACGTAATTTCATAATAATCTAGCCGTTTTTCAATAATAATTTTGTCCGCCATTTTGAAACATCCATTTGATTTTTCAAAATTTTAGTTCAGATTCGTAATCAGAGTCCTCGAAAATTAAAAGAAACTCAATTTCATAATAATTTAACCATTTTTTTAATAAGTTTGTCCGCCATTTTGGATCCGCCATTTTGTTTTTTCATTATTTTAGTTCAGATTCCTAATCAGCGTCCTCGAAAATTAAATGAAACTCAATTTCATAATAATTTAACCGTTTTTTAATAAGTTTGTCCGCCATTTTGTTTTTTCATTATATTAGTTCAGATTCCTAATCAGCGTCCTCGAAAATTAATTGAAACTCAATTTCATAATAATTTCACCGTTTTTTAATAAGTTTGTCCGCCATTTCGAATCCGCCATTTTGTTCCTTCAAAATTTAACTCAAATTCGTAACCAGCGTCCTCGAACATTACAGGAAACTCAATTTCATAATAATCTAACCATTTTTCAATAATTTAGTCCGCCATTTTGGATCGGCCATTTTGTTATTTGAAAATTCTGGTTCATATTCGTAATCAGAATCTTGGAAAATTAAAGGAAACTTAGTTTCATAATAATCTAGCCGTTTTTCAATAATAATTTTGTCCGCCATTTTGAATCCTCCATTTGGTTTTTCAAAATTTTAGTTCAGATTCGTAAACAGAGTCTTCGAAAATTAAAGGAAACTCAATTTCATAATAATCTATCCGTTTTTTAATTAAGTTTAAATTTGTCCGCCATTTTGAATTCGCCATTTTGTTCCTTCAAAATTTGACTTCAAATTCGTAATTAGCGTCCTCGAACATTACAGGAAATATTTCATAATAATCTAACCATTTTTCAATAAGTTAATCTACCATTTTGTATCGGCCATTTTGTTTTTTGAAAATTTTAGTATCAGAGACCGCGAAAACTAAAGGAAACTGAGTTTCATAGTAATTAACCATTTTTCAATAAAATTGTCCGCCATTTTGGGTTTGCCATTTTGTTTCCTCAAAATTTGAGTTCAGATTCATAAACAGTGACTTCGGAAACTAAAGGAAACTCAATTTCATAATAATCTAACCTTTGTTATAAAATGCATGAAACCTTTTCATTGAGGAATTTGATGCTTTTCCAACCACGTTGTAGACATCCATAAAATGTCGACGATGATATTTCTTCTGCTAAAGGATTCATTTGACATAAATCTTAGATAGTACCCTTTTTCAGACTAATATTTCCGAGATGTTCAAACATTTGTAATAGAAGAACTACAAGGTTTTCACACCACACCGGGATCGTCAGCGATTAAACGTCACTCACAAGTCCGTGTGTTCGGTAGTAGAACTATAAGCTCGAGCTGAGTATTTATTTAGAATCAATTCTGATGTATTTCTAACATAGATCGCTTCATTTGTCAAAACGTTTAATTAGATTTGCTAAAAACAGATCCACCTCCACAATAATTGTTAATTAAAGCCTCTTTTTGTCTGGCGCCCAATTAGCTTCGTTATGCCGGATCACCACACAACACCTACAGTTTCCGTGCGCCTAGCAACTGATAGTATTTGCTAATTGAAATGAGTGATCCAACACGAAACACATGGCATAATAATTACGCTTGTTTTCTTATATAAAACCTGTTGATACCAACTCAGTGAGGTGCCAGTAAGCATTGTTATAAATAGGGTTGGCGTTTTTGTGGCACAATTTTCTAGGCACTAATTAGGCTTTAGAGTAATTTGAAAAAAATTAGATACGAACAATACGGTCTCCTTTATCCCCAATGAGATCTTGTTCACATGCATGTGACATATTTAGATACTACCTACATACACCCATTATCCGAGTATATTGGAATAAATTTTATGCTTATATTAGGAAAAAATCCAGTACCATAATTTGATTACTCATGAAAAAGAGAAATGATATAAAAATATAAATGGTCTAAACTGTTAACTGATTAGGAATATTACAGGCGCAGTTACATAATTTTATGATCTCGCAGAAGGTCTGAAGTCTGAAGAAAGAGAATATTATGTTTGTCAACAAAATAATTACAAAAGATTATCTTGATTCTTTCAATATTAGAAATAAAAATAAATTGTTTTTAATCAAATCTAATCCCTTTGATTTTGATAACAAAACAGTCACTATTCTGAAATATTGTAGTTCATTTTGTAGATCATTAATTATTCAATTGAAATGAATTATTTTTCTAATTTCTAACTCTCAAGACTTTAAATTAATATTTTACCTTGCATGTCTAAAATTCTTGGAACAATTTTGATTAATCAAACATATGAATTTATTAAGAGTATTTTACCATCTTTTCAGACAGGTTTTAAAAATATGTATAATAAGTTATGACCTTAGGATAAAAAATTGGTTACCGTGCCTGTATTACTTGACTTCTCGAAGGCTTTTCATACCATTAATCATGATCTTATTTGTTCGAAATTAAAATTTAATGGATTCTGCTAAACTTCAGTTTTACTTATGAAATCATATTTATTTTTTTGTTTAACAGGATACAAAAGATAAAAATTAACAATTTTTCTCCTTACTGCAATTTGAATTCAGGCGTTTCTTAATGGTCCATTCTTGGACCTCCTTTATTATATATTGCCGATATATTGAAGTCAATAAATAATTATAAATTTCAAACGTATGCGCGAGTTATATTATAGTTTCCCGGTTGATAATGTTTTGTATGATGAGCATCTCATTAACAATGATTTAAATTTATTATGGTTTGTATTTAAAAAATAATTAAAATTTAAATCAAATAAATTAGATATTATGATTTCTAGATCTCATAATATATCGAAGTTTCTTCCGGATAGTATTAATATTCGCGTTAATAATAATTCCTTACCAGTTTTGGATTAATTAATTATTGACGACAAACCTTCGTTTTAAACCTCATAAACAAGTTAATAAAAATTTAAAAGTGTTCCTTTCTGAATCTCTTATATCGCCCCTGTTTAATTATTGTGATTTTATTTGCTGTCTTTGACTGGATGTTATCTTCAAAAGTAGAATGCAAAAAGTACAAAACGTGTGTTGTAGATTTATATTTAATATTCGAAAGTTTGATGATGCTTATCATAAACTTAAAGGAACTGGGTGGCTTTGCCCATAATGTGTAAATATCAAAATTGAACTCTCCTTTGCTAAATTAATTAATTCCAAGATCTAACATTCACAGTCGGAATATTTGATTTATACAAGGGCTGACTTTGCCGGAGCACTCAAATGCCATGTTTCAAATGCTGTTCATTTTTTAAATAATATTCCTGAACAATTAAAAAGCAGCAGCTTTAAAACCAATTTAAAGGATTATTTAGTTTCTGGGCAGTGATCGCACATAAAGAGATCAAAATATGCGAAATAATATTAATAAGAATTTTCTTGGCTTATATTTTTATTACGTACAGGGTGATTCCTATAACGTTCACCCCAATTTTTTGGTTTGTTTTTAGACGGCAACTTATAGTATTTTTTCCAAGGATGCCGAAAATTTCAACAACAAAACAATTGAAAATCAAATAAAATTGGGAAAAATAAGTTTTTTTAAAATTTTTTAAAACATCTTGTATATTTTTACAATTTTGAAAAAAGATTCTTTCCAAAACATAACATATACATTTTCCTTCATATGCAATAAAATACTGATAATAATTGAAATAATTTAACACCAAGTTGGCTTTGAATGTTTTTTGAACTCAGTATTTTACTAAATATGAAGGTAAATGTATATATTATGTTATATTTTTGGAAAGAGAATTTAAATCTCTTTTCAAAATTTTAAAAAGATATTGCTTTGTTTTTTTACCATTTTTATTTGACTTTCAATTGCTTTTTGTTGAAATTTTCGGAATCCTTAGAAAAAATAAAATAAGTTACGTTACATATTTTTATTTCCAAAAAACAAACAAAAAAATTGGGGTAAAAACATTATAGGAATCACCCTGTACCTATTAAAATTAAAATAAAAATGTATTTGGTTAATATACCTACGGTGAGTTAAGTGTAAAAATAACCTTACCGCTAAATTCCGTCCTCGCATTAATTTAATGAATTTCATTATGCATATTTAGTTTCATGGTATTTTTTTTGTTTATGTGAAAAGAAGCGATTATTATTATATAATCGGGAATCTAAATCAAGAGTATGTCAAATATACTAGTTTGTTAACCATGCCATCGTACAGTACACATATTTTGTTTCTTCACCACTTCAGTGAGGGTATGTATGTGTGAATTTCTTTGCCAGTAGAAGTAGGTATGAAATGAGAGTTCTGCTTTCATAACACTACTTTTGTACCCCCACTCCAGCCCCGCCCATCCTTCCACTTCAGCTAAACCACGCCCTCAACCAATCGAAACGCGCCAGCTTTTAGCCCCGCCCTCACCTAACCAGAACGCGCCAGCTAAACCCCGCCCCCAGCCAATCAGAACGCGTCAGCTTCGAATCTAGTCTCAGTGCCCGTAATGCGATAGAGTTATAATTTTTGATATACTTATAAGTTTTAAATTTGATACATACGTTCTGGAGGCCAAGTAAAAGGTAGAGCTTTGTTGACAAGTAAAATAGATCTTCGGGTTAAGGCCCCAATTTTTATTTTACTTTACAAAATTTTATCCCTGATAAAATATTTTAAATCGGATCATTTATGTAAAACAAAATAATTAGCAGAAACGCACATATAGACATATTTCTTTTTCATTTTTTTTTTTGCATAATTCGTTGAAATTTGTTAAACAATGTAATAACAAATTAAAATTTTGGAATAAAATTGTTCTTGATTTATATTTATTTTTATTTTGTTATCGATTTAATATTTTCAAAAATTCACTACCTTAACTGATCCTATTCGGTAAGGAAGCTTTGATCTCCACATTGACGTTTTTTAAATTTTGTCAATATTTAAGAAATAACGTAGCCTTGAACTTTTCCCCTATAACCAAAGACGAAGATAATTGGCTTACTTCAAATAAAATACAGATTTGGCGATGGAAATTACAGGTAAAAGGTAAAACTGATATATGACCGCCATTTTGAATTTCAAAATAAGCTGCGAAACCCTTCACACCTATTATTAATGAGCTAAGTAATAAATGATTTACCGTCGAATACAAAAGTGGCACGTGCGTTAACAGGTACCTACGGATTAAATAATTTGAACTCTGTTACTCAAACCACTGAATTACAAGAAAACAATGAAAGTTAAGGTAATTCAATCGATAATTCTCATAACGTATGAAACAGAGCATATTGAAAATTTGTATAATACAGGGTGAACCCCAACTTATTTATTTAATTTTAACGGATGGTGGGTCCATTAATAGTAAATCCATATAAAATAATGAAAGAAATGCAGTTTTCGAGAAAAAAATAAATTGGATTAAAATACGTCAACATTTTGAAAACTTAGCAACTGACCTATCTCAATAAAAAATAAAATAAGATAGGTCGAGTCACTATCTTTTACTGCACCCCTATCAATTAATATTGCTCGGAAGTCTGTGGAACGCATATTTTTTATACCATTTGTTTACATAAGCATCAAACGTGCCGATGTCTCTGCCTTCAAATCCGCATCTGTCACCCACTAGCTTATTTATTAAATGTTTGCTTTAGCCTTGGAATATTTCCAGACATTTAAATTAGTCCTTGTCAAGTTCCCGTACAAAAAGCCAATCCTAATGACTATGGAAACTACAGATCAATTAGCTTGCTTTGCAGTTTTTCTAAACTTTCCGAACTAGCTGTCTTTTTTTATATATAAGAATAATTTAGTATCGGCCTGCCAACAACGTTCTCCTAAGAATAAGAGCGCAGGATCTGCTGTTTGTGAGTTTCGCAACTTAATTGTTAACGCCCTAAATGCCAAATAAAATGCATTAGGGTTAATTGGATTCTCCCGTGCTTTTGATGTAGTTGATTATAAAATTCTACTGGAAGTACTAGAGTGATATGGAGCCACAGGAGTTCCATTAAACCACTTTTCTTCATATTTTAATAATAGAACGCAATTGAAAGAGTAAATTGTGAAGCAACAATTATGTGGTGCGGTATTGCTTAAGGCGTTCCCCAAGGGTCTGTTTTGGGTCCTTTACTATTCAATGTATTGGAAAGTAAAATATAAATAGAAATTCTAATAAATTGACTAATTTGAACGAAATAAATGTTTAAATCAGACTGTTATAAAATTTCAAGTTACTAGATTTCTAAACGGTACAAAGTGGGAGAAAAGTGCAGTAGATTGACGCGGTAAATTTGTAAACTTGTAGAAACTAACAGAAATTCAATTTTACTGCTACTGAACGGTGTAAAAGCGGATTGCTACCTAAAATTTCAATCTCGCGGTCGAGGTATCTGGAGCCGATGATTTTACCAGCGGTTTTTGAGTGCGTTTATGAATTGAAATGGGCGATTCACTGACCGCGAGGACGTTATTCGGTTACTTATTATTTAATATTTGCTAGTTCGAGTGGTATTTCATGCAATCAATTCACTGGTTAAAAAACTATTGACGGTATCAGATTCGTTGTGATTTAACAATAGTGGCAAAAAATTCGGTTCTAAACCTTAAATAACTTTGCCTGCCTAGAAATAACTTCATTACAAGTCGATTTCTGGTATATTTCGTGTAGCAAATATGTTTATAAAGTATTTATAAGTTTTACTCTTTATCTATTCATTTATTTATTTAATAATTTGCGTCGATGTTGCCATTTGAATAAGTGTTTTGCCACAAGTAGAACATTAAGGACATTAGGACAATGCAGTATTGATTGTTCCCTATTTGTTTCAGATTTCATCCCTTGTAGAACAACATGGCAGCGCTGGGTCTCTGCGACCGTCGGCGGTGGCGCGAGTGGGACAGGCCGTCAATTTGGCTGTGGAACGATTTGTCACAGTCGGCGAAACTATTGCCGACGATTACCCAGAAGTTCGCCAGGGAATGTATGAGGCGTGCAAGGAAGCGCGTCAGGCCGGTATGTGGTTTATTGAAATTTCAGGTGGTATTATGGGGACCCTAAAGTTTCGGAGTTGTTTGATCAGTTTTCGGCTTTTATTTATTTTGTAGTAAATGAGTAAGTTTGGTTGTGAAAACATTTTACGTGTCGCAAACGTCAATTTGTGAGGTTATTTACTTTATTTTTAACACAGGATGGAATTGATCATATTAAACTTTTGGACACTAATGAAAGTTTCATAAAGCAAGTCATCTTATAAGAAACCTTCCAAGTGACGACTCATTACTTTTAAAACGCATACCAGTGGAGTGGAGTCGTGGCGTCAATGTCCAGTAGGTCTCGCTTCGTAGACGCATGCAATTATGCAAACCCAGGGACTTGGACCGCAAAAATGCGCAAAATTTTATTTTGCACAGAAAAGTAGACGTTAGCCATCCGCAAATTGCTTGTCATATTTTGACAATCAAAAAATGATCGACATACTCATCATAAGATGATGAAATAAGCTAAGACAGCAGTTTATAATTCCATCATCATCTTTGACCAAGATAATTTTGATAACCCGGTATTTTAAAAGATGTTTGACGTCTTCTATATGAAAGCTGAAACCAGGTTACATCACATTTTTAATGTTGCTGTCAAAGCTGTCAAAATTATTTTATCTTTCGTCTCAAATGAATCAAAGCCTCCCTTACACACTTCGCACTTCATACCACTACATTAGCTATAAAAAGTTATGAGTGCCTTTAACTGGCGTTATTTCGTTGAAACGATGACGCCACGCCAACTTCATCCAAACAAATAATCCCTGAGCACCGATCAAGTCATTACCGCTAACATTGCGTTCATTAAATCGTAATTGTTTGTACTAAACCAGTCAGAACTTACCAACGTTGTATTAAAGCTTTACCCTTTTTGAAAGGAACCTGACGGGAAAGCTAACAGGCAGTTAGTGATTTATATTAGAATCCTACATGCTCCTGACGCTGATTTACTGCTCAAGCCTCAAAACAATTTCCTGGTTCTTGTATCTGATGTTTAGTCGGGTTATCTGATGTGCTGTTACTTTCACTTGACATACACATGCAATTAGTAAAATGGCGGCGGTAATGTTTTTCATGGAATCTTATAATATTTGTACAGGGTTTTAGCGAATACGGGCCTCTCAAAATATGTCATTGTTTTTTATTTGAAAATCGCTGCAATATACCATTAAAGATATCTAAGAGGGCATACATTTATCAAAAGTTGCAAATCGTTGAGAAGATAATTTTATATAATGCGATTTTGAAAGACATTAGACTCAAGTGTACGTTGGCTTTTACCTTTTTTTGTAGTAAC
The DNA here is from genome assembly GCA_963680705.1 of Rhagium mordax. NCBI lineage: Eukaryota > Metazoa > Arthropoda > Insecta > Coleoptera > Cerambycidae > Rhagium > Rhagium mordax. The sequence goes on along the minus strand of OY796656.1, from coordinate 125,550,343 downwards.
TTAATAAATTCAATTTTTTGTTTCGTCCTCAATTCCAAATCAAATAGGAAAAGAAGAAGAAGGAAGAGTCTAGCCGAAGAAGAAGAGGAAGAAGAAGAAGAAGAAGAAGAAGAAGAAGAAGAAGAAGATGGCTGCGAAGATGAAGAAGGCGAAGAAGAAGAAGAACAGAATAGGAAGAAGAATGAATTAATTCCTTATAAAATTACCTTTCCAAGGATGCTGCCACACATGATGACCAGGTGCTAACTTTGCTCTAGATTCTAGGAACCATAACAAAATGGTCAAAACGTCATCTCTTTATGCAAACGAAATCATAATGACTAATGTTTGTTTTTACGTCATTCTTACATTTATTCTAAATTGTTTTTCATTTATCCAAATGAGCCATTTATAGGAAATTGTAAATACGGACATTCCTTAAACCTATTTGTTCGATAATCCCTCAACAATCAATTTTATTGCGGCAAATCGAACCACCCGCTGGGTTTATGGCCCGTGCTATTAGCAGGCAGATAGTTACTCTCTATAACAATGAATTTCATTGTGAGTCAATGTGAGTTAGTATCAGCAACTTTGGCAATAAAAGAGCTACACGTTTTTGTTAAGCAATTCAAACACTTGTTCCTAAGAGAAAATGATTTTTCGCATCAAACTTATACGGTAGGATACTTATTTGACCCATTGCTCATTTTTAGTGCCTGTCGCGTCGCCTCGTCTAGTTCAATTTCCTGCTGCCTGCATGGTCTAGGCTTCAGTTGCTACAGATTTACACGGATGCCAACTGATTCTGCATGCATATGTAACTATTTTCTTTATACGACGTTTTATATATGTGTCGTTATTTATTTTGGTTCGCAATGCTAACATTTAATTTTTCCTTGGCGCCACATTTTTATTACTCGATTTGCTCGATATCGGATTTGACATGGGACGCGAGCCAACTTTTAAGGAAATTATGTTGAACCAAATAAGAATTTAGGACGGAGACGTCTTTAGTTTAAGAGGGCGCCGTCTTCAAAAATGCCGCTAGATGGAGGTTATGTAGTTAAAGTTTCTGGTAGCTTTTATGAAAAATACAATTTTTTTTTTTTATTTACTTGCAATCGATGAATAGACAACCGTTCTGAGATGATCGTAATATGAAAAGAATTTTTTTAACATTTAAGATTAGCTTGTAATTTAATAATTTGTTAAAAACATAAAAACCCATTTAATTCTTTTCTAGCAATTTTAGGTCATTATGCGCCACATCACGATCTTCTTTAAAGTATTTTACACACATTAATATTGTTTTGACAGCAATTTTTTTCATATTTTGTGAAATTCCTGGCAAGAAAGTATGCGGTGACCGAAATGTTGATGACAATACTATACATTTAATGTTTTACAGGAAACACACATCCACTCCGTTAGACGGGTTTAGCCACTCTCTAAGAGAGGGCTACGCGTTAGCGATCGAATTAATTGAATTATTGCCACTCGGAGGTTTAGGTTGTTATTGTGTTATTAATATTTATAAATTATCATTAACTTTGGAAGTTAAAAAAATAATTTCAAGTTTTTAACCACAATTACTAACATTCACTAGGTAAAAGCCGGGTAGTAATATCCTTGAGACAAAGAATGTGATGGTGCAATGGATAAGACGTCTGCTTCACAGCGCAGGGGTCGGAAGTTCGAATCACGTGGTAATTTCTTTTTTTTTTTGCGGTGGTCACGGGAAAAAATATCGAAAATTGATATTTTCCGTTTAATAGAACAAATTTTATATCTGGAAATTTTCAGGTCATTGGTATTTTCAATTTCGAATATAATACCAAAAATCTCGAATTATTGTATCTAATAAAGACCTTTATTATTATTATTATTCTTATTATTATTATTATTATAAACTATACATACAGTATTTAAATAATAATAATTGCTAAATAAACTGTTGACCAATTGAATCCAAGTGAACTTTTAGGATGTATCTGTAGTGATAGTGAAATAATTTGAGAAGGATAATAGATATGAATGTATGCGATTTTATAATTTATTCGTGAAAACGCGGGTTTGGTCCGATTTTTCTAATTTGAATCATGTCAACAGTGTGAAAGAAAAGTATGTTTTTTAATAAAATATAGTCATAAACTAAGTACAGAGAATATATATTTTTTGATGCGTATTTTCAGTCACTGATTTATGGGGAAAAATCAATTTCAGAAATTTTTAATTTCTCTCTTATGTTATTATGTTTTTTATCTAAAAACCTCCGTCATTGTTCTCTTTTTTTTGCCGTTAAGCCTAATTATGTTGTTCGTTGTATGTGATTATATACCTATGAAGGGCGCTCTTATAAGTACATTGTTTGTACTTTAATTTCATGGTGACCACTGGCGTACCCAAAATCGGTATACGTTTGAAAATATACAATGTGTTCCATTTAAAATGAGCAAGTTGGTATCGACTTCCGGTATAGCCGATAATACCAAATGATTGTAATTATTTTTGCTGGATTGGCCACACTGACTAGTAATTCCTAAAATTTTCAAAATTTTTTGTTACATACTTTTTCATATTATTGTTTCAGTCCCCGGTGAGACACCGTGTATAAGGAAGGAGGATGGAATATATATATAATATATATTTATAATTTTGAGGTTTTCAAAAGATTAACGGCCTTTATCTCATAAAACTTTATTTAAGTTACACTAGCTATATACGCTTCTGGTCTTACTTTTTTTTATATACGCTTTTATAGCATCCAAAATAAATGGTGGGTCATTTACAAAAAGTAGTAAAGGGGTCCCACAAAAAATACTAGAAAATTCAAACCTATCTGTCAAAATCTCGACACTTAGGCAGTCTTCTGATATCCATCCTGCTTCATTGTCACTTGTACAATGAGTAAAAGCTAGCTCACTAAAAATAAAAAAGTTTAAGGATGGTGCTGCGTAGTGTGGCACCCTATTTAATTTACGAAAAAAGTAATAAATACACACCTATCTTTTACTGTCTCATCAGTACCAGGAATTTCTAAATTATGGATATCAATATCTACTGCCCTAAAAAAAAAAAAAATTATAAAGAACACACGAGAATAAATAGGATATTCGTAATCAAGGCGTACTATTAGAAAATCGACCAAATAGTTGGCAGATTTTAACTTATATATGTCGATAATTTTTTTCACCCCTTTAGCAACGAGATAGACGTCAGTCGCAATAGAATTTTTTTTTATATTGACGGAACTATTAAAAAAAAAAAATAATTCTCGTGTCGCGATGAGGTCGAAAATCCTGGTCGAGGGCTCTCCTACTATAAAATTAGTCGCAAATTTTTTTCCCTTTTTTCACGATTTTCTCAAAAATGATTTCAAATTTTCTTTGCAGATAAATATTTTCACCTAGCCTTTAATTCTAATAAAGCTTAATGCTACTAATAGTAAGCTTCAAATTTAAAACACCCTGTACCTACATAATAAACATTTTAGACTATTTTAGGGTAATTCAGAAAAATAATACACATAAACATGAAAGCAATTATGTAATACTTACCGCCGTTTCAGCCACAATTTTTTAGTGCAATTTGATATTTTATTGCGTTTGCGAGATCTAGAGTAAGTTCGCGCCATAATTTATAAAATAAAAAATGTATCTATCTCTAAAATAAATTTCAACTAAAATCTCTCACTTGTTTAAAAACCTATTAAATAAACAAGTACCTAACTCAAAAATAAAATAAAATATTTTCCTCAAAACAGCTTTCAAAATATCGGAATTAGGTACAGTCTAGTAAGGAATCTAGCATCCAAAAAGACGCTTCTAAAATGCCGAACCCTGCACTCGCGAGGTATATGATTTTAAAAATATGGATATTATCCAGAATTTTATGCCGAGTCCGATTCCAGAGGGCGCGATGTCGGCCAAGATTGCGAAATTGCAAAAAAAGTAATATTTCCAAAAAAAAATTGGAACTTAAATATTGCATTATCTGTCGTTTACATTGCATTTACGAGCTTATTTATAAAGATTTTTTAATAATTTTTATATCAATCGAAAGCCTAATGTTTGTAGTTTCATACAAGTTGAATAGAGATACATTATTTTCATTATAAACAGCACTATAAATTGTTTAAACAATATGTGCTCGGAAAGTGTAGTGTAATTTTCGGCATTGAGGTACTTTTGTTATTATTGCAGATAGATATGTAGTTATGTGAGACGAAATACGTAGAATAGACCAACGAACATTTTTTATTAAAATAATTTTTTAATTCGCTGGATAATTTAGGAGATATGATTTTTTTAAAATGAAGCGCATTGTCTGGTCTACCGCGCGCGCGGTCTTGTTTCTGTAGGCAGGCCATTTACACATGATTTCGATTTTCGAGGCACTCGAGATGATCAAAGAATTTCGCACACGAGTTGCAAACAATATTTTTTCTACAACGACTTTAATTTGATTAAACTAAAACCGTAAAACGATATCTTCTATTATAATATTTAATGCAAATTAATTTAAAAAAAATATAATAGCAGATATGTCTCCGAACTATGGAAACTAATATGTTTGACAACAAACATTTTTCACTGACGTTTTCGATATTGTGAGTGTTGAATATTGTGGGTTTTTTAAAGTAAAATAATACCTAAGATAATAATGGAAAGTCTCGAAAGTCATTCTTAGACTGTTTTTAAAATAATTGCAATGTGCAAGTAATAAAAAAGGGAAAAAATCACCACAACACGTCATTTTACACTATTTATCAGACTAGCCATGAAAGAAACAATTAAAAGACGTAACTTTGACAGGGGAATGAGTTTTTTTGGACGTACATTTAATTAATGCTGCAAAATTTCATTTGGATAGCTCAAGAATTGTGGAAATGGCGGGGGTTTACCATGATCCGTGGTCACCCGGTATAGTTCCAAATACAGTGGTTTTCTGGGGCAAACTGTTGAGGTTTGCCTTTGATACTACACTTTTATCTTGACATATTTTGACCATTTTCTTATTTCTATTTATTTTTTTAGAATTTGGCGGGATTCCCAGAAATAAGTTTAATGACTATTAATTATCATTATTATCATATCTATAGCTACTTACCTATAATACTCCAATTTTAGTTATATCATAATATGTACAAAGAATTTACAATACAACCATCATTTTATCAAGACGAAAATTATTTTAATATCATTGTAGTTTTTTTAAATTAAATACCGATAGGATAGAGCACTAATTTGTTCTGTTTGTGAGCATTATTTATGATCTGTACGAACTTTCATACAAGATGTTACAAAAATGTTGCTTACCTTACAAAAAAAAAAATTGTAAAATAATGCACGTAATAATACGAGTAAATACTTTTTTCTACAACTGTCAAAAAAAGGTTGTTTGCGCATTAACGTCAGTGTCTAAAATGAGACATTTTTTCATTGACATTATTTTTTTTGCGTTACCATGACCCCGTGCGCAAAATATTTTGCACATCACATGCCGATTATAAATTTAATTATTGCCTGTTTTTTATAATTTTTAATGTATACACAAGAATTAAGCAAACATCTAGTTCAAAAAGATTTATTGTTTTATGAAATAAATTAACTGAAAGTAGAAATTTTTAAATTATTTTAAAAACAGTCTATGACTTTCGAGACTTTCCATTATTATCTTATGTATTATTTTACTTTAAAAAACCCACAATATTCAACACTCACAATATCGAAAACGTCAGTGAAAAATGTTTGTTGTCAAACATATTAGTTTCCATAGTTCTGCGACATATTGCTATTATATTTTTTTTAAATTAATTTGCATTAAATATTATAATACAAAATATCGTTTTACGGTTTTAGTTGAAATCATGTGTAAATGGCCTGCCTACAGAAACAAAACCGCGCGCGCGTTAGACCAGACAATGCGCTTCATTTAAAAAAAATCATATCTCCTAAATTATTCAGCGAATTAAAAAATTATTTTAATAAAAAACGTTCGTTGGTCTTTTCTACGTATTTCGTCTCACATAACTACATATCTATCAGCAATAATAACAAAAGTACCTCAATGCCGAAAATTACACTACACTTTCCGAGCACATATTGTTTAAACAATTTATAGTGTTGTTTATAATAAAAATAATGTCTCTCTATTCAACTTATATGAAACTACAAACATTAGGCTTTCGATTGATATAAAAATTATTAAAAAATCTTTATAAATAAGCTCGTAAATGCAATGTAAACGACAGATAATGCAATATTTAAGTTCCAATTTTTTTTTGGAAATATTACTTTTTTTGCAATTTCGCAATCTTGGCCGACATCGCGCCCTCTGGAATCGGATTCGGCATAAAATTCTGGATAATATCCATATTTTTAAAATCATATACCTCGCGAGTGCATACCCCATGATCGAATTCGGAGCTTTAGATTCTTGACTAGTTGCAATAATAAAAGACACCTGCTGCGTGCTCGATGGACGATGACCTTCAACTATTTGCTGCTGAGAAGTTTATTCGAGTCTGAAGTTTTCACCAAATATACTCATATGTATGACCCTCTAGTGTGCAGTAGGGATACTAACGTTTTATACCACAACCCAAATTCATTCTCTATTCTACGGCGGCGCGCTCTTAATTTAATGTGGATCGCTTCAAGGACTAGGTCGCGTCAACTTGTCTGGAGCGGCGCCCACGTTACGTTTTTGTAGCGATTGTCCTTTTTCTAAGACCGAACGCGATACTCAAAGATAGAGTAAGAAATTTTGTATGAAGGCATTATTATTCAACGTGAACACTCATAATGTACCTTTGAGTAATTGAGGAGTGCGTTTTGCCATTTTTGATAACAGCAGGAATGTCATCAGATCAGTAACTAGCAATCTTTTATTATTCGGCAGTTTTTTGGAGATATTTTATTTTTTATTTAATAAAATTCTTGAAGGTTCAATAACATCCACTGAACTTATGTATCGGAAGGCTTCCTCCCTTCCTGCTCTTTAGAGATTAATATCGGACAAGAGGAAAATATCACACAAAATTAGTATTGTTTCTTTCCTTTTTAAGAAACGGAAATAATCTAATTGTGAAATTGACTAATAGTTTTTGCTTACATTTGAAGATGAAGTCTTTGCAAAAGAATTTACCAAATGCCGAAAACAACTTTTCACTATCCTCAGTTACTATTTAAAGTCTTAAGATCACTAATTTTTTTGTTATTCGAACCTATGTTTATATGAGCTTTTTTTTAAAAAATTTCAGTTTATAAATGATTTTGTTGTTATATTCTTAAAAGCATTCATTGTAACACACAGCCCCGCTGTCAGCTTCGATTTTTGCCCCTCCTAACAAAAAAAAAAACAATCGGAGCGGACGGCCCCGCTGTCAGCTTTATTTTTTTAATTTTTTCAATTCAAAAGAAGAAACCCTAAATTTCTTCTTTCAAAAAAGACAACCTCGCCGCATTATTTTTTTAAAGTTTTTCAATTTTAAACAAGATGCCCTATATTTCGTCCGCTTTATTTTTAAAATTTTTTCAATTTTAAAGAAGAAACCAACCCTAAATATCTTTTTTCTTCCGCTTTATTTCTTTTATTTTTTCAATTTTAAGGCCCTATATTTCTTCTTTCGAAAAAGACATCTACTTTATTTTTTCAATTTTAAAGAAGAAATCCTAAAATTCTTCTATCAAAGAAAACAACGTCCGCTCAATTTATTTTAATTTTTTCAATTTTAAAGAAGAAACCCTAAATTTCTTCCTTCGTCCGCTTTATTTTTTTATTTTTTCAGTTTTAAGGTCCTATATTTCTTCTTTCGAATAAGACAACCCCGCAGGGACAGGAGCTGTCCGTTTTATTATTTTTAATTTCTTCAATTTTAAGGAAGAAACCCAGAAATTAGGGATCGACCGATATGATTTTTTGTGGCCGATACCGATATACGCATGGCCGATATCGGCCGATACCGATATATCGGCCATAAATTTTTATCATTAATATTTTGCTATAAAAATTAGGTAAAATTGACTGATTAAAAAAATCAAAAATAAATAAAGATATACCGTTACCATTTAACACGGTTTAACCATAGAAACACTGCTAAAAAGTAAAAAGAACACAGAACAAACTCCCATGTCCTATAAACCGCCTTAATCGAATACAATTCCATGCGGTATATCCCCGAATTTGGCAATTTGGTTTAATTTTGTTACACTATAACTTACCAAAACTTAACTTTAAATATTAATTTTTTTTAACATAGGTATATATAATTACCATTTATTACAACACAATTATTGCCACAAGCAATGAAAAATTTATGTTTACGTTTTTCTCTCGGTTTTTCTGTCATCTCTGCCAACTACAAAAATCATACGCTAATGGATTACTTTAATGACTGTTTCTATCACTTTAATGACGATTTCGAGGTACTTTAATGTCGATTTAAAAAAAAACAATTTTATTGCTTTTTAGAGTTAGGGGCGAAATGCCTGGTTGTGCAGCAGTAAATTGCAGAAACTATGCAAAATAGGGCTTTTTAATGAAACGCTTCTCCAGAGACCCTGCAAGGAGAAAAGAATGGTTTATCAAAATGAAAATAGATAATTGGAAACCAACAAATTATTCTTGTTATGTTCTACTTCGTCATTTTCAATGTCTCCTCCGGTTGCATCTTTGCGAAGGGCTGTGTTTGTTTTTTATTTAGTATTTGTGTTTTAACTTCTTTAAAAAAATCCTTAGCAATTGAAATACTTAATAATTGATATTTGTATTAGGCCGATACCGATATAGGCCGATATCGCACTTACATATCGGCCGATACCGATACCGATATCGGTATCGGTCGATCCCTACCAGAAATTCTTCTGTCAAAAAGACAGCGTCCTCTCAATTATCTAAAATTTTTTAATTTTAAAGAAGAAACCCTAAATTAATCCTTTCGTTCGCTTTATTTCTTTAATTTTCTTCAATTTTAAGGCCCTATATTTCTTCTTTCAAAATAGATAGCCCCTTAGGAGCTGTTCTCTTTAATTTTTTTATTTTTTCAATTTTATAGAAGAAACCCTAAAATTCGTCGATCAAAAAATACAGCGTCCGCTTAATTTTTTTTTAAATTTTTTCAATTTTAACGAAGAAACCCTAAATTTCTACTTTTAAAAAGGACAGCACTGCCGCTTTATTTTATGAAAGTTTTTCAATTCAATATAAGGCTTCTTGTTTATTTCTTCTTTCATCTGTCCGCTTTTTTATTTTCTCAATTTTAAAAAGAAACCCTAAAATTCTTCTACCCCGCTCAATTTTTTAAAAATTTTTCAATTTTAAAGAAGAAACCCTAAATTAATCCTTTCGTTCACTTTATTTTTTTAATTTTCTTCTATTTTAAGGCCTTATATTTCTTCTTTCGAAAATCACAGCCCCTCAGGAGCTGTTCTCTTTATTTTTTTATTTTTTCAATTTTAAAGAGGGAACCCTAACATTCGTCTATCAAAAAAGACGGCGTCCACTTAATTTTTTTTTAATTTTTTCAATTTTAAAGAAGAAACCCTAAATTTCTACTTTTAAAAATGACAGCACTGCCGCTTTATTTTTTTTCAATTCAATATAGGGCTTTTTGTTTATTTCTTCTTTCGAAAAATACAGCCTGTCCGCGTTTTTTATATTTTCAATTTTAAAGAGAAACCCTAAAATTATTCTACCCCCGCCGGGGGTGTCCGCTCAATTTTTTAAAAATGTTTCAATTTTAAAGAAGAAACCCTAAATTTCTTCTTTTGTCTGCTTAATTTTTTATATTTTTTCAATTTAATGGCCCTATTTTTACTTTCTAAAAAGACGTCCGCTTTATGTTTGTTAATTTTTTCAATTTTAACGAAGTAACCCTAAAATTCTTCTATCAAAAAAGACAGCATCCGCTCAGTTTTTTTAATTTTTTCAACTTTAAAGAAGAAACCCTATATTTCTTCTTTCGAATAAGACAGCCCCGCAGGGGCAGGGGCTGTCCGTTTTATTGTTTTTTATTTTTTCAATTTTAAAGAAGAAACCCTGAAATTCTTCTATCAAAAAGGACAGCGTCCTCTCAATTATCTAAAATTTTTTAATTTTAAAGAAGAAACCCTAAATTAATCCTTTCGTTCGCTTTATTTCTTTAATTTTCTTCAATTTTAAGGCCCTATATTTCTTCTTTCAAAATAGATAGCCCCTTAGGAGCTGTTCTCTTTAATTTTTTTATTTTTTCAATTTTATAGAAGAAACCCTAAAATTCGTCGATCAAAAAATACAGCGTCCGCTTAATTTTTTTTTAAATTTTTTCAATTTTAACGAAGAAACCCTAAATTTCTACTTTTAAAAAGGACAGCACTGCCGCTTTATTTTATGAAAGTTTTTCAATTCAATATAAGGCTTAATCTTGTTTATTTCTTCTTTCATCTGTCCGCTTTTTTATTTTCTCAATTTTAAAAAGAAACCCTAAAATTCTTCTACCCCCGCCGGGGTTGTCCGCTCAATTTTTTAAAAATTTTTCAATTTTAAAGAAGAAACTCTAAATTTCTTCTTTTGTCTGCTTAATTTTTTTAATTTTTTAAATTTTAAACAAGAAGTCCTATATTTCTCCTTTCGAAAAATACAGCCCCGCGGGGGCTGTCCTCTTTATTTTTTAAATTTTTTCTATTCTATAGAAGAAACCTTAAATTTTTTTTCACTTAATTTTTTTTAAATTTTTTCAATTTTTAAAGAAACCCTAAATTTATTCTTTCGTCTGCCTTATTTTTTTAATTTTCTTTAATTTTAAGGTTTTATATTTTTATTTCGATAAAAGACAGGGGCTGTCCGTTTTATTTTTTTTTATCTTTTCAATTTTAAAGAAGAAGCCCTAAATTTCAATTTTCAAAAAAGACAGCATTGCCGCTTTATTTTTTAAAAGTTTTTTAATATAGGGCTTCTTGTTCATTTCTTCTTTCGAAAAATACAGCCTGTTCGCTTTTTTATTTTTTCAGTTTTAAAGAGAAACCCTAAATTTCTTCTTTGATCTGCTTAATTTTTTTAATTTTTACAATTTTAAACAAGAAGCCCTATATTTCTTCTTTGGAAAAATACAGCCCTGCAGGGGCTGCCCGCTTTATTTTTTTAAATTTTTTTCTATTTTAAAGAAGAAACCTTAATTTTTTTTCACTTTCTCTACCCCGAAGTAAATAGAGCTAGGCAGGTTGGGCAAGCCATACGCTGCACAGTGGGACGAAAGTGACTTTTTGTTCAAATCAGCCTGCAGATCTTAATACTTAAGCAATCGGAAAGTTTTTTTTTTCGAAATCTTCGTTTTTTTAGATTTTTGATTTTTGCCACTAATTTTTTAAAATTTTCCAAAGAAGTTTGAATTTTCATCAAAAAACGTCTTTTTTGTATAAATATTAGTTTCTATTTCTATTTCTAAAGTAATCACGACAAATTTTTATTTGAAATCTTCAATAACTTTTCAAAAATTTTCAAATTTCTTTTAATATTTTTGAAAAATTACTGGCAAAACTCGAAAATCTACCTCGACAGATCGATTAGGCAATTAAAAAACGAAGATTTAAAAAAAAACTTTCCAATTGTTTAAATATTTAAGACCTGATTTCAACAACAAAAGTCACTTTTGCCCCACTGTGCGCTGCCCAACCTAGTAATAATATAATTTGGGAGAAACCTGTTACCAAAAATCTCACTTGCATGCCTTCGACGGCGTTTATCTACCGAGTTGTTGTCATAAACTTGCATATTCCATTAGACATGTTCCATTCAGATTAAAATAGTCAGCTGATAGTGAACTCTATTTCGTCTGATTGTGACTGTGTTGTTAGTTAGTTTCCAAAACACAAAACGTGGTCCTCAGCCTTCGAGTTGGGAAGCTATGTGTGAAATTTATTACGAAAGTTTCTGGTGTCTGCTGACGCGAACGTGTTTCAATATTTACTTTACTTTCTGCACGAGTTGGTTTGGATGAGGTTTCTCTGTCAGTCCATTTGTTTTTATATTCGCGACCTAGTCGGAGGAGGAGATTTTATGCAGAAACATTGTCGGTTTTTATCGATTCACTTGTAATCTAAAAGTTGTCCTTTCAACTAAAAAATGCCATGCCAGGTCAATCAATATAAGTTGAGAGAGACATCCACTGAAGCCTCACTAATTTTTGGAAACGAAAATCTGCTAATAAAGTTAATAGTCTGACCACATTTAAATTATTCTGCTTATTCTTATTCGTTAGATGGTCCAATAAAAGTAAGTAGATAGATATCAAATCAGGATACCTAGCTGGCCATTAGATTGACATTTTTTACCTGTTATTCCTGGAAATACTTAATCCAGAACTACCTATTACATCTGTTCATGATATCTTCGCAAAATTTAAGTCTCCTCTTATAACTGTCTTCACACAGTTCTTGCAGTAGTTGAACTTTATAAGGGTGAATATTGTCTTTCTTGAAGTGATGATTGTTTTGAAGAGCAACAAAATTTCCACGATATTTTGATCAAAATAGTAGTTAAAAATTTCAAATTGATAGTAACTCTAGCGCCATATTTGACTGAATTTTTAAACACGAGTTTCTTGTAAAAAATGGCTTTTCTCATATAACGTAAACCCAGTTTTGTCCGATCTTTTTAACTTAATTTGCTCGAAAGCTGGGGAGGGTGACGAGGCTTTCAAAATAACATGCCACTCATAAATTATAAATAAACTTAAAGTTACATACGGTGATTTTCTGGGGAAAACTGTCAAAGTATCTTATCGTGCATTTTGGCCTTTTTCTTATTCTCCATATTTCCAGATTCGGCACATTCCCGAAACTAAGTATGACTAATGGCATTGCGTCGTACGTCTAAGAGTCCCTTTTAATAGTTGGAACAGGACCGAATATAAAAATACGGTGTTCAGTTTATCTCGGCTTTTTATCATTGAAAGCGAAAGCCTAATCGATATTCCCGCGTATTCAAATTCTACATTCAGAAAGGGCCCATTGAATGAGGGACTGCAGATTTCAATATATTCGGTTTAAATCGAAACGGTATTCACTGAGGGGTAAGCAGACTATAAGAGCAAATAAGTTTCTGAGACAGCAATTTCCGCTTTTCATGGGTCAGTGGATACAGTGTTGCTTATATTTCTGTAAAATTCATCTACAGGGTGAGACGCTGTTACAGCCTTTCCCGAAGGGAATCAGTGGAATGCTGAAAAATAGTGCCAATTTCCAAAAACTGTTTGATTTAAGCTTCAAATTGAATCATTAAAATTGGATAATTTATAAATAAATGGTTACACACGGTAAACAACATACTGTAGAAGTGGGCGTAAAGGTGGAGGTGTTATAGTATTCCATAAAGCCTCGTTTAATGTAAATATAGAATAAAATTGATGAAGTAAACTTGAGACTGAAATGAAAAAGACAGAAATAGCATGTATTGTAATAACTAAACAAATTTAAATAGTATCCAAATATAGGTCAGCTTCTGGGGATTAAATCACCTTTTTCAGCTTAATGAGAGAGTTGCTTAATGATTTATTAAACAAGTCCATGTTTGTTTTATGTGGAGATTTTATTGACAACAAAAGTGGAAACGAATTATCTATTGCTAAATGACAGACCAATATGAGAACATTTTATTTTTAGCGAGCATTTCAAAAGTATTATATTGAATAGAATGCTTCAATTTTGTATTAAAAATAACATATTTTGTAATGAATAACATGGGTTTCGAAAAAGCAGGGCAACTCAATCCGCAATAATGGGTTTTCTTAAGGGACTATATGACAGTTTGAGTAATAACAAAAAATGTAGACAGTTTCATGGACTTGGGTCATATATGTCAAATCCTCAAAAAGTTGTTGAAATAAATGGGCTCAAATCGGAAACATTTGTTAGATCTAGCGGTGTCCCTCAGGGTTCTGTTCTGGGGCTCCTACTTATATACTTTTTGTAAATGATCTTCCACGTATTGTTAACGAAAGCATTACTTAAGTTCACAGATGAGAATTCGATTTTAAATTCAAATACCCAAATACAGGATCTAATTCAGGATTTGCAAATTAAATTGGATTGTTTTGTGTCAAACTTTAAATGGAAATAAAACGGTTTTATCCATTTTACTCCCAGTGCTGAAATAGGAAGTGACAATGGAGTGAAAATGTTTAAAGAAAAAACACAAATAAAAGAAAATCAAAGAAAAATAATCGAAGATAAAATTAGAAGCTATGACCTTGAAAGAAAAAAACAGAGGAAGATATCAAGAGAATTGTTTTAAATATAAGGGAACAAGAACAACATGCCGATATATAGAAAAAAGTTGGAAACTAAATTTGCTAAGAGCAGCAATAGAAAGTTGTGGAGTGACAATAACAAAAAACAGCTTGGTGGACAATAGAAATAGAAAAATTAGTTAAAGAAAAGAAACAAATATGGGAAAAATATTTAACTACCAAAACACAAAAAAATTTGAAAAATACAAAGAAAAACAATTTGAAGTAAAAAAAGTGATAAAAGGAAGTAATAATAAATCATAGATAGAATTCGGTAACAAGCTAACAAAAGTATTTAATGAAAACCAGAAAATACGCTATAGAATACGAGAGAACCAAAACCAAACATATTGAAAAACATAAAAGATAGAAATGGAAACATACCTACAGAGGAAGAAAACATACGTGATAGATGGAGAGAATATTTTAAAGAGCCATTGAAAGAAGAGGAAAAAAGAAATACTTAATAAATAATGAACAAAATGAAGAAAAACCAGAGATCTATGAATAAACAGTAGAAATAACAAAAGCAGAACTAACAGAAGCCATACAAACAATAAAAACAGGTAAAGCACCAGGACATGACGAGGTGGCAACAACAATTATAAAATACAGAAGAAAGACTGCAAAAATTACACTATATTTTAAATCAGGCTAAAAGCGAAAAGGGCATCATTACGCCCTGATATAAAAATAGTGGCAGTAACAATGGTCGGATTTTAGAGAAATAACTTTAGGAAGCACGGTGGGGAAAATATATGCTAGAATATATAGAAAATAGATTAGGAAACAAACTAGTTATTACACTGGAGGAAAGTCAGAACGGATTTGGAAGAGAGGAACAAAAGACCAGATCCTTTGACAAATATTGAAAAGAGCAGTTAGAGTGGAAAACAGATTCATGAATGCTTCATTAATATGGAAAAGGCTTTTGATAGAATAAAAGAAGAAAATATAATAATATGGGAAATTCTGAAAGAGAAGTTAAATGTAGGTAATGCTTGAGAAACGAGAAGTCGCAAATACAAGTACAATAAAATTGGACTTAGAGGTGTATTTTAGGTCCTCTCCTCTTTAACTTGGTATTGAACAATGTGGTCAAAAAATGCAAACAAAGATTGAAATCGTCCAACATTGGATATTGGAAATTGAAATATATAGGATTAACGAAATTTTGGTTTGTTGATGATTTAGTTATACTCGGGGAAACAGAAAAACAACTACAAGACAATATACATATCTTCCATGAAGAACTGAAAATTAGAAATAATATGAAAATAAACATAGAAAACACCAAAACAATAGTTTTCGGAAAGCAGGATAAGAAACAATATAACGATAGAAGGTGAAAAAATAGAACAAATGGTTAAGTTTAAATACTTGGGAGTTAAAATAAACAAGAAGGGAACACTAGAAGATGAAATTAACGAAAGAAAAGCAAAAACTGGCAAACTGTATAATAAGTAGTATAAAAATCGCCTAGGAAATTGTTGGGCAAAAAAGAAATCTTTAAAACAGTTTAATCAAAAATAATAAAAAGAATAGTAAACCCACATCATGTGAATCATGGACAATGATACAGAAACAGAAAGCAGATTAAGAAGGACAGAAATGAGATTCTTAATGAAAATAGAAGGCACAAGAAGAGATAAGATTTGAAATCAGGTATTTCGAGACAATTTGAAAATAACACCTATCGAATCAACCACAGGACAAGGTCAACAAAGATGATTGGGTCATGTAATGAGAAGAGATACAAGTAGTGATAGTAGGGGAAGCTAAAGTAGTAGGCAAAAAGAAAAGAGGTAGACCGAAAAAGACTTGGACAGAGGAAGTGAGAGAAGCAATAGAGAAGAGAGGAACAAGATGGGAAGAAGTAAAAGTGCTGGCAAGAGACAGGAAGAAGTGTGGAAGATATTACCAAAAGCCAAGAGCCCAACTCCCATATACTTATCTCGACATCGAAAGGTACAGGAGCTTAGGATTATAGTAAATTAAAAATCTTTGGAAGAAGTTTCATGTATAAAATTCTTGGGTCTTTATTATATTATTATTATATTATTATTTATTCTCTAGTATGTATATACTTTTACAGAAATAGGTAAGATGTCCCTTTTTAAAGGATTTCGCGAAGCCGATGATTTGTAGAAGATTTCGGATTCGCTTCAGCATTGATTATTTTGAAATCTTTACAATATTAGTAATAACTAATTTTAGACCTTTAAATTTATTTCCGGAATTCCTTTCTTCTTTTTTGCTCTACAGACTGTAATAATAGAAAACTGGCATCGTTCCTCAATATTCTATTAATTCCATTCGAAAAGGGCTCTCCTTTGACTTACCTTGCATAGCAATATCGTCGTATTTATCTGACACTTACAAACGTGTCGCACTAGAACCGTTACATCATTTATTTATTAACAGTCCAGCACTTTGAAGTTGAATGCAATTCACAAACAATGAAAGCTCGCCGAGAGATCGTGCAAATTAGATTTACATTCCTATTTCTAAAAAGGTCAAAGGTAACAAGCGGTTTGATGGAATATAATCCGTACTTCTAACATGAGAAATTCAATACTTCTGTATTTGCACATAAAGTAAACATTCACCACTGCCTATTTCTTTTATCAAACGGGGATGTAATAACTGTAAAAAAATTTTTTGGTGGCGTTTTAAAAGAACGTTTTTTTAATGTTTTATAGAACGCTTGAACACTATTATCGAATAAAGTTTTACATACGTGGTATTTTTTATGCGTATTAAGCGCGGATTTTTTCTTATAAACAGAGCAATTTTTTGTCGAATACTGATTCTTAAAAACGGAGTATATGCATCAATGAATGTGAATATAGGTCATTTTTATTTCTAAGATCCTGAATTCGTAAAAACTGGTCACCACTAACATTGGATTTGCTGAGGAGCTAGAGTCGCTAGGAACAACCATCACCTTGTCAAGAGCTATATCACAGACTAGGAGAGATCAATATCGTTGTGGTTTCATATATCAATTTAGGTTTACTAAAACGTCATGAAAATGACCAAGCTGACGAAAGCAACTGGACCAGGAGGAATTTATTCGGAACTAATAAAATTTGAGCCACCGAAACTATTTGAGATATTAAGACGTTTTTTTGAATTATGTTTGAATGATGAAAACAATCCAAAAGAATGGCTAACGTCTCACATTACCCACTTTCATAAGAAAGGACCAAAGAACGGCTCCAAGAATTATCGAGGTATAACCATCAATTGGAAGAATATATTCTAGAATATTGAGAGATCTTACAGAAGAAGATATCGCAACGAATCAATCGGAAGAGTAAGTGGGATTTCGAGCAGGTCGGTCTTCAATCGACAATTTGTTCACCTAAAGGTAGCACTAGAGAAAAAAAAGTCCAACGAAATAGAGAAACCCACATAGCGCTGATAGATCTCGGAAAAGCTTATCACAGTGTCTCGATAAACCAACTTTGGAAAACAATGAAGGAATATACAACCCCCTCTTATCCGAGTGTTACCAACCCCTAACCCTTATGGTATTTTATGCGATTGGGGATTGCACATTCCGTCACTCGCCCAAGGATAGCTATTACGAAAAAACAAAATGATACGCTGCCACCAGGTTGTGAATTATTTGACTTCTGCACAACCACAGAAAAAAATGTTGAAATAAGATTAATAACTACCCCGGTCTGACGGCTGGGTAGCTACTGCTTCTCCTACACTCAGATGCTCTTCTTTGGCATTGGAATTCGACCACTGCGAGACGCACAGCCTGCTAGTGCTAGGTTTTCATGGCAGGAATAAAATAAACACTAGGACACGATTATACAGAGTATATTAAAATAAAAATAAAGAACCGATCAGACCATACAAATTGGCCTAAAAGTTTTGCACAAAATTAAAAAAAGAAATCCAATACTAAAAACAACCCAATCAAAGTGGCGTTTATGATTAAATATATGTACTGCAATAAAAACGCTAAATTTACTGTATTAACACAAAAATAAAAATCACCACAATTTTACCCGGCGATTATTTTTAGCTGATGGGTCATTTAGCTGACGGCTCTTCCAAAATAAACAATGAATAATTTAAAAAAATGAATCCAATAAAACTGACGATTATATTAAACTAAGATGCTACTCATTTTACTGGAGTAACCCTGTTAATTAAGTCCCCTCACTTACACTGGTACATTATTGTTTATTAAATTTTGGTGCTCGCTCCGCTTTCCAGACCTTATAGCTTGCAAAGTTTTCTATCGAAGCGATTCCCACCGATTCAGCATTTCCTAATCTAATCTCTCGACAGTTCAATTCTGGCGACGGATTGTTTTGTTTTCTTAGCCCCAAGTCCGGAAATTACATAGTCATAACAAACTGTACCGATTCTAAAATCCCAAGCTCGTTATCGTCACAGCATATTAGCAGCGAAATAATATTCTTTTAAATATATCGGGTGGCCCACATGTACTAAAAATAAAATCCTAATAACTAATATTAACGGTCGCAATTCTTATTGTTTATTCAAATTAGAATGGCGGCCGTTTGGTTACACGAGCAACCATGAAGATATAATATACAACACCAGAATTAAGAACGGTATGAAATTTACTGAAGTATTTGATACAACTAAACCTCTGCGACAAGGCTGTTAATATATCTTGACAGAGCTTTAAAAGGATGGAGAAATGAGGCCAAAAGAATGGGACTGACAGTGGAAGATGACAAGCTCTTTTCGCTTTACTTTGCCGACGATAAAATGGTCATCGCCGAGGACCAAAATGACAGGTACATAAATTGTGAGAAAATTGAAAGAACATTCTGAACGAGCAGGGTTGACAATCTCCTAGTAGGAAATGAAGAAATGGAGTATTTACCATTAAAAAGAGAATTAGAGTTAGATCATGCGGTTAGATCTCGGTGTAATATTAAACAAGCGTGGAAGCAGTGAAAATTAAATCATCCAAAGAACTAATAAAGGACAAACATAACAAAATGACTAAATTCAGTACTGAGGGATCGAGATATTAAAAGAGAAACAAAAAGGAAGATATGTCAAAGTACACACAGCAAAGACCGAGAAGGTTCGAACATGGGTATTAGTCTGCTCGATTTACTTGTGCTCATTGTAGGCGAGCGGACACAGTGGTGGGAATCGTGGATCTCCGCGCTGTAACCGATGGCTCTCGCGTCTACTGTTCCTTGTTTGGATTCTTTTATAATAATTTTTATTACCCCTGCAACACTCGAGGCGCAGCGACAATTTTATGTTGTAGAATTACATTTTTTCTGCTCTCTCGTTTATAAAGAAATTTCTCAAATTTTTTACATAAAATTTCGTATTTCCAGCGGCCGCAAAAGCAAAAGTAAGTGAAATTTCCATTATTTTCATCTGTTTCATTGAAGTCTGTTTTTGATGTCACACATCCACCGAGTTGTTCTACTGCGATTTCTCTCACTTTAACGTTTTTATTCTTACGGTGGAATAGTCCGTAAGTAGAAGTTTGAATGTTAAGCACTATAAACAGAAACTGTCGCCAGAGTTCAAGCACGCCAACATGTCGAGCTTCAAAGCGCCTGAAGTTTCTGTAAACTACTTTATTAACATAACTACATTACCATACTTCCAGGATAACTAGGCAACGGTCTTAAATGTAAATTCTTTTTATGCACCACGTTAAAGAAAGACCTAGAATTATGTAAGTAGTTACTAGTTAGGCAATTTAACGCCAGTCTACAGTATTTCATTATATACGTTATAAATTCTATAGCGCTCGCCAACACGTCCTTATGAAACAACTTTATATCAGATGAAATTCTTTCAGAAGCGACTCAGACGAGTTAAAGTAAACTTCTTGAAATATTATTTTCCTTGGCTTTAATAGTCGAGATGGTTCTTGTAACTTTGAATTTATCTGACATTAAAAGCGTTCACCCTCTGACATTCTTTTGAAACTACGCTGGAACTATATTATCACTTTTATTCTCTCATTAATTTTCCACGGAGAGTGCAGTAATTGTAGATTATTCGAAAGTTAAATGTTTTCGTTCCATGCAAATGAGAGGTTCTTTGTTGAAAATAAGGGTTTAGCAAAGTTAAGCCTCTCAGCGTGACCCATATTATACTTGATGATCCACTTAGAGTGACCCACTCAAATTTCCATTAATTCAAGCCCTACCAAAATACTGCGATGGAGTAAAAAGGCCGCCTGCAAAGAATAATGTGCGTAAATACGTCCTTTCGGAATTTATGTTTGGCACAGCGAATATGGGGTTCAGAAGAATTATAAATTGACTGCTTCAAATTGGCCCTTCAAAACCTCATATTGTATTCTAGACGAGTAGGAGCTTTCTCAATGTCTGCCATATCTATTGTAGAAATATATAGGCCTGACGTTGCGAGCACAGGGAATGACTTTCATTTTTTCCCTGAAGGAACATTTGAGATACATCGATGTAGCCTTTTAATGCTAGTTAAAACTATTTTTGAGACAAAATCTCTCCGGCGTTCCATTGGATTGATGAAGCCATACGTTATAATGGTTTCGTTGTCACATTAAATGACTGTCACTAGCACATTTATTTCTTAATGCACCAATTATAAAATTTGCCATAAAATGTCTGAGCTTTTAAGGAAGGCACATAAAGTAGGATTCTTTAATTTTCCCAAAAGAATGTCGGATGTAAGAAATGCTTCTGCGAGATCATAAAAGAAAATAGTTCCCAATATTAGATAAGATGTCACATATTCTCTAGGGCGCAGATGAATTTATAATTCTCTTAGAAACATCGCAGAATGGAATAACTAAGTCCGCAATTGAATAATGCTTTTTATTACTATTATGATAAGAAGAATGAATACTCACAAACTGATACAGCGAATTTACTGCTGGTTTCCGTTAAAAAGGCAGACTCAGTAAATCATTGATATGTTAGCTTTCAAGTTTTAGTATCTCATAAATTCCGTGTTGGCGTTGGAATATGGGATGACGTTAACGTTAAGGCTCATATGCTACTTCCTACAGGCTCATATGCTACTTCCTACTTTTTCATTCCGTTATTGTCTTCCGCTTAATTTTTTACCATTTTCACCTCGCAGCTTTTCGCCTTCACGTCGCCAAACAATTTAAGACTTCTCGGTTTGGAAGAGCTTGAACTTTTAAATCTCTGCCTGATACAGATTGATATGTTCAGTTTAATCTTGAGTTTAATCCTCTCGGTTTAGCTTGTCGAGTTTTAAATCTATTTCTGAATCCTCTTGAAATGGGACTGTTTAGCAGTGTTGTGGATTTTAGCTAGATAGATTTGAAAAGTGGGTGTTTTTATTAATTTTTAGATGCAGCAATGTCGGAAACTGCTCGAAATAGAAATATATAATACAAAAAGAGAGTTTCTTTACAATATCTGGCAAAGCAAATATTAAATCCTCTGAACGGAGCAGCTACAGGGTGAATACCAATAACTCATTTTAATTTTAAGGGATGGTAGGTCCCTTAACGGTAAGGCCATATACCAAAAATAAAAAATATATACCCTGTAGTTTTCGAGAAAGAAAATAAATTAAAATACGTCAACATTTTCAGAACTTCATAACTTACCTATCTCAACAGAAAATAAATCAGGATAGGTCTTTGCCTCTGGCATTCACCTTGTTTTTTGCAATCATAAATTCACTAGTTTTTGCTGTCACTGTCAATAAACTTGTCTCCGACCGCAAATTTATAACATTAGAACAGTGTCGGCCTGTGTTGCATTTGTGATTTTTTTCCCTGTGTAATGTTGCAGGTGGTCGAATATGAAAGACCGTCGAACAGCGGCTTAACTTTATTAGACGTTTTTTGTCACGTTTTTTACGTTAGAACTTGGAGTCTATGACCTGGATACTAGGCATGTTGTTCATCCCATAAGTGGGTCAGTAGAGCGACGAAGCGGTACTCAAAAGTTTACCAGAATTTTACGTAGGGTAGGTCAGAACATGGCAAACAAATTAACTTGAAGCTAGGTAAAATAGGGCGCATTCAATGGAGGGGAAATTAAAGAAATTTACCCCCAAATCTACGACTAATTACTTAAATAATTGGTCATTTAAACTATAACACTAATTACTACTTTTAACCACTAATTATTCACTACTTGCCACTGTACTAGTCACTGTTCCTTTTCACTTGTGTTCAGTTCACTTTTCA
Source organism: Rhagium mordax (assembly GCA_963680705.1). NCBI lineage: Eukaryota > Metazoa > Arthropoda > Insecta > Coleoptera > Cerambycidae > Rhagium > Rhagium mordax. The sequence goes on along the minus strand of OY796656.1, from coordinate 125,527,904 downwards.
ATATTCAACTGACTTGCAGTGGATCATCTTGGTCTTTATATACCCTCTAGAACAATCGAGGTGCTCTCTAGATGTTTCCACATTCCAAAATCCTCTTGCTTTTCCATTTGCTTTCGTCCTACCGGCGCCATCTCTTGGACGACTGCTGAACAACCACACTTCGGGACCTACTATAAAAAGGCATTCTGCAGGTCCCTGTAAAGCGGGTACTACCACCAACCTAGCAAGAAAAATTTATTTTATTTTAATTAATTAATTGTTCGTTTTTAATCATTTAAAAAATCCGCTCTGGATTCGCCACTGGTAAAATATCAATGGCAAACCTTTCTCGTATAATATGCCTATTCTGCGACAGTTTGGTGACATTCTCCGTTTACTCATAACATACAATATATCAACAATTTCATTATTATTATTATTATTAATATGCACTTATTACTGTACAAAGATTCACAACTATCACCAAAGCGTAAGAAATAGCCTTGGGTATTGTTATAACTTCCTACTGAACTGCTACACTCCTTGGTGGGTTAGTATGTTCGTGAAGAGGACCGGACTCAAAATTTAAAATATTTTCAAATGCGAATTATTTCCCTTATTATGGAATTTTCATTAAGGTGATTTTAGGCCAACTGTTTACTATGATAAATAAATGCCATACCGAAAGATATCGAAATACAGTTTTCACTTATCGACATTTGCTAGTTTTTCTCCACCTGGTTGAACGGTAGGAGAGACAGCCAAAATTAGGCACTTCAAGACATCTTGGACATGCAGATGCAGAAACATTTTTTGCTTGTATTCTAAAAAAAGATACAATTAACCTTTAATTAAAAGTATCGATTCCTTCATTATTAATCATTCAGGATAATATTCATTGTATCGCAATTAATCTATAAAATAAATTTCATCGGAGGGCCTAGAGACTTATTTTTACACACTCTTCAACGTGTTCTGTTGGGATTAGTTCTAGCGTTTTTGTTAATTTATTCACTTGTATTACAAGTTCTACAAAAAAATAATCGTCTGGTTTTAAACGCTAAATCTAAAAAATTAAAGTTAAATTTATAGCAATCTTCCAGCTCTCTTTCATTTGGAATATTTTGGATTCTTAAGGCGCGACTTCGTTTCGCTGACGTTCCGTGGTTGGCCACACGTGCTATCGAAAGGCACGTCGTTGGGCGTGGCTTGGTTCTGCCAAAGCCGCGTAGCCAGTCATACGCCATCAAGGCGTGGCGTGGCTCCGTTCCACCAACGTCGCGTGGCCAGTCATGCGCACCATTAAAACTTCCCGTTTGTGTGTTTATAGGTGGAGCTATTGAGCATATATGTGAGGAATCTGACGAAGAAGTTCTACCAGATAGAACTACCCTGGTACGAGCCGCTAGATGTCTTCTTGGTGCTATAACAAGAGTTTTACTTTTGGCAGATATTGTAGTAGTTAAGCAACTTCTCCTTGCCAAAGACAAGGTAAGCATTTATTAAAAATTTCTTCTGACAAATTTTCATTGTAAGCAGTTTTTATTTTTACTACAATTTTCAGTGTTTATTATTGCTATTAATTTAGTTTTAGTAAAACTTAAATCGTGTTATGTAGTGGAATTTGTTTACATTTATATGTGATATTATTTCATACTATTTTGTATTTTTATTTTGCTCAAATTATCCATATGGTTAAAACTGGGGATAATTGTCTAAAATATTGAATTAAAAATATTAATTTTGTCAATTGAGTTGTATCAACATATTTCTATCCCCATAAATAATTGCTTGAATTTGCGTCACGGTTTTCTAAAATAACTTTATACAATAAGAGAAACGACTTTCACGTTCTGGTCTTCCAGTTTCTGTTTGAATTCAGTAACTCTAAATTAATATGATTTCAAATCTTCCTCCAATTTCATTTGAGTAACATTTAATTCGCCTTAATATTTCCACAGGTATCCCATAGTTTAGATCGTTTAGAATCCGTAAACAACTTCACCGAATTCGTAAAAGCCTTTAGCCAGTTTGGCGCCGAAATGGTTGAATTGGCACATCTTACTGGTGACAGACAAAATGATTTGAAGGATGAAAGAAGAAGAGCGCAAATGGCTGCTGCCAGACAAGTTTTGGAGAGGTCTACAATGATGCTACTCACCTCGAGTAAAGTAAGTAATAACTCCTTGTTATTGTTACCGTTTAAAGTGTAATAGAAACCGGGGGAAACATGACTAAACAACGAAGATATTAGTTATGTAAAACTCAGTTGCGTTGGTTCTTGGAGAAAAATGACTAATAGCGCTGTAAGCTTCCCGATCAAAGGCTGTTTAACTATCACGTGTCGGAAATCGTCTTATTTCGACTCGATTTTTACCAAATAACGAAACTCAGCTGGTTCTTTGTTCTTATTTAGACGTACCAATCTGTATATTCATTTTATTCTTTTTAGACATGTTTGCGGCATCCAGATTGCACATCAGCAAGGGAAAATCGTGACACGGTGTTCTGCCAGATGAGAAGAGCCATGGACCTTATTCATTTTGTTGTCAAAGATGGTGTCTTAAATAGTACCGATTCAAGTGTTCAATCCGTTCATAGGGAAGAGCTGTGCGAAAGTGATCGGGGTACTGCTTATTCTTGTATGAGGCATTTGCAGCACCTTCTTGAACACAGCAAAATTTCTATGGGTAAGTTTATTATTCACAATCAATTATACCCCCTCCCCTCATTCTAATAGTAATATAATTAAATTGTAAATGAGGTATTGATTGTGATTATGAAAAAAACCATTGGAATTATGTCGCCATCTTAGTATTACAATTGCAATGGACTCTTCTTCGAAATTTTTCAATTTATACCAGATTTTTAGTACCTATTTTTTTAAATAGCTTTGACCTATTTTTTTTTCACTAGTATTTTTCATTTAGAGCCACAAAATATATTTAAAACATAGTTAATTTATTAAATTTTTGTGACGTCAATATCATTGGTATCTATGCTAGGTATATAACCTTAAATTTTTAGTTTTTGTCACTATTTTCAATTTTAATTTTAATTTTTGTAGTTTTAACTTGGATTTATTACAACATTTAGAAACTCTCGCAGACAGAAGATATTATATAAAATTTTAATATTGTTATAGATTATTAAAAATAGACGACTAATTATAGGTTGGATTTCCAACCAACAAAAAAACCTTATACTATTAGATCAAAGCAATTAAAACTTCATTAATAATGCCTTAAACAAGATTTTAGTTGATAGTACAGGAACCAAGTAAAAATTTTGATAAAATCGACATAATTTTCGAAAATCGTAAAGAAATGCATATTTTTGAGGTTAATTGTGACGTTACATGCACAAACGAATTTGTTTGGAGTTTAGCCAATAGCAAGATCCTCCGTTTTTGACGTCACTTACGAAAAATTGCAGGGTCTTTTGAAATTGATACAACTTATTAATTTAAAGCAACTGTAAGATAATGATATTATTGGAATTATTATATTTAACTTTGAGCTAGGTATATATTAAAAACTGTATATTCTCTTTATACATTCAATAATCAAACAGGTCGTTAAACTTAATTTAGATTAAAAACTTTTAATTTAATTAAGGTGTAGGAGCCTATTGCTATTTTTTATTATTTTGGCTGCTTTCTAGCAAAAAGAAAATTCTCAAAAAAAATTCTACATTACTATAAATTATAATTTTTTCTTTTCTCTCAAACTCACTTGAGACACGCTGTACCTAACGATCATTTGAAAACAAAATTAAATAATATTTACGTGTTTATATTTACTTATTTAAATACCTACTTTTTGCATAGATCCTTCCAGTCAAGAAACACTTCCGACTGCATTAGAGGCTGTCCTAGAAAGAACTCAGGATTTCACTGATAGTGCCTATACTAGTCATGAACATAGAGAAGCCATTCTAGAATGTAGTGAGAGATTAAAAGCTGAATTGGATCATCTTTTAGGGCTTTATGCAAATATCGTAAGTCTCCTTATTCTAAAGCGTATTAAGTGATGATGTAAGTTTAATATGAGGGAGTAATGAATTACAGTTAAGTTGTTAATTTGCTGCGAGTGCATGTAAAGCGATACTTTAGTTAGATTAACTTTGACGAGATATTTTATAGATTCAGTTCAGAGTTCAGTGAAGTATCAGTTTATTTGAATTGGTTCAAACCAGTAATGATACAAAATTTTATTAAATGAACAAAAATATTTGTAGAGCATATTTTTTATTTTTATAATTGATTTGTTTCAGAAATGTTCATTATTTGGGTGCCAATAATTTTTGCTTGCTTATATAATAAAACTATTAAACTATATAAACAAGTATAACAAGTAGGTATTGTAGAATCTTATATGTTTCAAGGGGTTGTTGTACCCGTAAAATAGGCTTGAATGAAATAAATTGCCTAAAAAATCATTACGACTAGTACAGCACAAATCGACCATTGTGATAGCTACAACGGTAGTTTTCTCCTTATTTATTTTCATTATCTTTACAGATAGGGTTTGAAAATGCATCGAATTGTCCCGAGCTGGATAATTCGGTACAAGCTTGTATAAATTCGGCGAGGGACTTGTCGAGACATTTAGCTAATGCTGCCATTCATCAAGCCCAGGATCTGAGTACAGCGACTAAGCAAGGACTGGAATTAGTGGCTGGAATCAGACAGCAGGCGATTATGTCAGAAATCGATAGACTTCATCACACCTCCAATGCCTTTCAAGATTCCATAGATCATATTTTGGAGGTAAGAAACTTAAGAAAATATGTGAATAACGGATGCCTAATTTAAGAGTAAGCGACAGTCTAAACTGGTTGTTTATTATTTTCCATTTTCAGGTTTGTAAACTGCTTAGACATGTGGCTGTGTCCGAAACATTGCAAGTATCTGCTAAATTCACTGAAATTAATTTAAGAGTTTATGGCCCCCAAGTTATAACAGCTGCAAAATCTTTAGCTTCTTATCCAGGTAGTAAAATTGCTCAAGAAAATTTAGAAGTCTTCGCAGAAATGTACCAGTGGCTTGTGTCAGATGTGACTACCATCGTTAAAGACGTTCTCGATGCAAGCCAGTCAAAACCTGAGAAGCAAGTTTATATGTCTCTCCCCAGGCCCGGGGTAAGACTTTTGAGTGTACTACAGTTATTATATTACCAGAGCAGAGTGTGTGGCGACGATAATAAATAATTTATAATTTTAGAAACATGGAACTACCTCAAAACCTTTGAAAGCGGTCAGGCTTGATACTGAAGAGCAGGAGAAGATTGCAAAATCTGGACTGGAAATGAAATTAATTACCAGCGAAATGGATGCAGAAACAGAGAAATGGCAAGAAAGTAATAGCAACACTCAGTTAGAGGTAAGTTCTTCCAATACTTTCTTCATTGAGTAAAAACCGTCCACCAATGGACGAGACTTCATCCTTTTGTACAACCTGTCTTTATATTATATCTATTTAGTAAAATGCTTACGACTGATTTTTCATTATTAATTTTTTAGGAAAATAACGATATTGTTAAACGAGCCAAGAACATGTCCGCTATGGCTTTCTCTATGTACCAGTTTACGAAGGGGGAAGGAGATTTGAAAACGACCCAAGATTTATTTACACAAGCAGAATATTTCGCTGAAGAAGCTAATAGATTATATAAAGTTATTAGACAATTTAGTTATCAGGTGGGAAACAATATTTTTTAAAGGAAAATTATTTGCGTAAAAGGCCGATGTTTTAATTTGGGTGATTATTTTATAACAAAGTTTATGATGTTGTTTTCATCTTCAATGTATTTCAATATACAAACTAAATCAGTTAGTACGTGACAGTCAAATTTAACAACGCCCTAATTTGAATCTTTAAAAATTAAAATTTTGTATATTATTAAACAAAATATAATATAAAATTGTATTTTCGTTTTGTGTTGTCAGTGATTAAAAAATTCAAGAATCATATGACGATAAATATAGGTTTAGACTTTTTTGAAAATACAAAATTTTGACCCTATTTGCAATAAAACGATGTCCTTCTTACCCGCACCTGCCAACAGTGAAACTTTAATCTTGATGCTTTTAGGTCCCAGGTGGCACGAATAAAAAAGAACTCCTTGCAAATTTAGACAAAGTGCCGACGTTTGTTCAGCGGCTGCAATTCACTGTTAAAGATCACACTGTTGGTAAAGCAGCCACCTTTACAAAGGTCGACAATGTAATACAAGAAACAAAAAATCTTATGAACGTTATTTCTAAAGTTGTAACGACTTGCTTTGAATGTGCAACAAAAGTAAGTATAACTGTTGTTTACTGTTTTATTTCCATTTCATTAATTTCTCTTCCTTTTTTAAAATTTTATATAGTACGATATAGTATTACCTCTAAGGGTTAGAATTCCATGTGCAACCTTGGACGGTAGGCATTTGCCAATGCAGTTAAGTCCGCAGGCTCTTCAAAGATTGATCCAAAGTAGCACTCTGCCGAGACTGCCGAGATAGCTGTGGTGATTTATTATTTTATTCAATTTACTAACTCACTCACAATAAAAGTTGTATTTACTACTTTAATAAAAGGGTACACTTATAAGGTGTTTTCTAAATACAGTTGAAAACGCAGGAAGTTATTTTTTGATTTATTTTAAGACAAAAAACAAGTGTCCAAAAATGTCTAATTTTCAAGATATATGCAAAAATTTTTCAAAAAATGCTTTTTTTAATGTTCTTTCACTAGATGAATTTTAAATTTTGCTTCACTATCTAGGACCCAAAGTTTTCTTATATTTTTATTTAATTAGAGCACTGTTTTAATATATTTTCCATTTTATTACTCAATGCACTGGTATCTGAGGTTTTTATTTTCTGTCTCGTAATTTATAATTGTAGTAAACCTCTTCGTAATTTTGTTTAACACGTTTGAAACTAAAAGTAAATCAAATATTACACAAACGAAACTTCACACCAAATTTAAGCTACTTGCAGAAAATCGTTTTTGTGGTATTTAAAGATAATTCATTTTTTTGGAAATGTTTGTATCTTGCAAAGAAAGCTTTTAATACACATGTTTATATATAGACTTTTTTGTTAAACTAAGTCTAGCGGTCACCTCCTGTATTTTTGACTCTCATTTAGAAAATACAGTTCGATCATAATAATTCGCATCATATGGGACGTTTTTGAATATTCTCATTGTGGGAGTAAATCTCTTATTTTTTTAAATATATTGAAAAACGTTACTTGGAAAGGTTATTTGGACTTAAAATTATACTAATACTAATGTGAAATCACAGCCTACAACTAGTCCATATTTGAATATATAATTTTTCCATGTAGTATTTTTCAATATTTTCAGAAATAGCGTACTTTACTCTTAAACCAAATTCATACATTTGTATACAAAAAAAATTTTTCAGATTTTCTTGATACATTTTTAGTTTTAGGGAAGCATTAACTTTTGTTTAAAATAAATTTTTCTGAGAAATAGACAGAGTATAAAAGTTTCCCATTTGATTGCGTACTATACCTACCGTATTTAAAATGAATTCTGTAGATGGTATATTGTGATCGCACTAAATAAGTAACTAATTATTAACAATTCTAAGATATTTTTATCTTTTGGGAAAGTTTTGTTTTATAAAATCACGTGTGCTTACGTTGGTTGCATATAATGGTTTTTTAACTTTTTAATGCATGAGAAACTAGTGTTTTTCTTATTCTATCACATGCACATTGCACATGGAATAAATAATATTTTACTATTTCTTTTTGTGTGTTTCTGGACTTGTTGATTTTCCAAAAGGAATAAAAAGCAAATGTGAATTAACTTGTTAAGTTACTTACTCCTTTTATTAAGCAGTAAACAAAATTGTTAAATTTTTAACTTTAATCAGTCATTTTTGGAATAATTAAGGTATTTAACCATTCTGTTCTGATCCTGATGAAGGAGTTTTCTAACCTTTTTTGAAATCCACTCAGAAATTTCAAATATAAAAATAGAAAAATATTACTAAAATAATAAAAACAGTGTATATTTGATGAGCTTATCGTTTTAAAACTTAAATTGTACAAAACCCAAAAATTCACGTTGTAAATTTATAAGTTTTGGAAATCATCGGTTTAATAAAGCAACATTCATTATACTAATATGTATTTATTTCGCTTATAGTATTTCTTAACAAATCCAGATGGCGACTTTCTAAAGGCATGATAATAACTTAGTTGGCTAGGTTAGAGTACTATGAACACTTATTAATAATAAACGAGGGGCTTTATATCTTAGGGATATCATAGTTTTGCAAGCTGCGTAATTTAGGAATCTGTTTAATCAACATTTTTGTAAAAACCTGATTCAATTGTTATCCATTTCTTAAAATAATGCAGGTTGCTTAGCTATGATATTTACAGCTCCTTTAGAAGCTTGTTCATAATAATCTCAATAAAAGTGACATGCTAAATAAAAATTCTAAACATATTTCGTACTGGTAGTTTCTTGACATCGTGGTTTCGTGTTTTAATTACATATGATTTACACACACATTAAAAAGTTTTATTTCATTAACTCTATGTCTAATACTGTCTAATGACAAGCAATCTTAAAGTTAGTTTTTGACCTCCCAGTTGATAAAAAGGCTTATTTTATATTATATGCTATACTTCAATTGTCAAAGAATGATAATTGTTACTCATGTTTGAATCGAAGGATAACATGCAACTTATTTTTGCATTGTAAATTATACCATGTTATCTCTATAGTTCGAATATCAGCAAGTCATAACGTCAAAAACAGGATCGGCGCAAGGGATTATCTGTTTATTACTTTTTGAACCAAATATTGTTTAAACTATTATCTAATGCAAACTAATATCTTTCCACTGCTTACCTCGTCTAAAAATGACTAGTGGAGGTCAAATTAGCGGTTTACATCATAATTTTTTTCCCGTTGCACTTCACACTTATTCACAGTTTTCGATAGATATCGTCCCTTACAAGCGAAGTGTATTATCAAAAGTTGTTCCATATGTTCTGCTGTTGAAAGCCTTCACCTGTCTACGAAAATCCATTTATATATTAAAAATGAACGTTCTACATCGACTGATGTTATTGGCGCATATTTAAAATTGGGAAACATTCGTAAAGTTTTCCATAAGAACTATTGTAAATCATGTTTTCATGTGGTAATAAATTTAGTAAATTCTTTGCTATTTTATCTTTATTAGTGATAGTTATTTCATATTTTCTAATGATTTTTGATATGTGACATCTCGTTTACCTTTTATTTGTGTAAGAATTATATTCCTTTATTGACTTTGTGTTCCAGGTAGATTTCTCGCTTTACACATTAAAATGGTTTTTCGAGTAGCTTTATAATTCGCGTGCTAAACCTTATTATAGATTTCATAAAGGAAATTGTAATTATAAAAACAAAAACCGACATATAATATACCTTTACTGACTTACAACTTCGTAGAATATTCATGTCAAGTTACTTAATTATTATAATTACATAATGTTTTACTCTTAAGAAACTGGGTGCGAGTTTTTTTATAAATTTAGCCAACGAGTTTAAAACTCAATCAGATTCTTAGTTTATAAGAACGTGTCTCATGATATAGTCTATTTTTTTATGTAAAAACTGCGATTGTTAAATTAATTGATAGACAGACATTTACAAATACAATACATAAACACGTACCTACATAAAACACGGTGACAGACAGTTCAATGTTGTGAATGGTTTTAGGACTTTCCAGGGTAGGCGGAGCATTTTTATAAATTTTTTTCGCAAATTGTTTTTTAATTTTTCTTTTTGCCAATATTCTCATTTTTATCCCAAGTGAAACTTTTTATAATTTGGTATAGGTCGTGTCTCTTAATTGAAATTTTGAATATCGAAAAGTCACCAGCCGCCGCTGTTGTTTTCTAAAGAAAAGGTATATACCTACCAACAATTTATTTGAAATATGTGGGTTGAATACACATTTTATTATAATTTGTCATAATTTCGGATTTCATACGGGAGTTCTTTCGGGGTCTGGGTCAGAAGTTCTTGGGCAGGGGAGAATTATGATGGGGAACTTTTCTACCAGGTTTAGATTTTAAGGTAACGGCATTGCGTTTTTGTGTTTTCAAGGAATATACCGAAATCGGTTCACCTTCAGTCTCTTAATATGTGGTTAATTTATGTTGACCTTGTGGTTAGAAATATACTCACTGTATTTCGAATAAAATCTTGGTAATAAGTTGTATCGATTCACCAAATGATTTTAACGCGTAATAGATTCTTCAGATATTGAGGAAACAAAGTCCATGTACAAGTTTGATTTGAAATGTCATGTGATATTTGGTTTTAAACACTTGCATGAGTTGTGTATTTTTGCGATTATCTAGCTGTTTATAAGTACTATATATAATATGTAATATGTTCATCCACTGTTTCGCACTTCATTTTTTTATTATTTATTATCCTAATATACTTGAACTCTACACAAATATAGTACACAATTCACTATTTTATCAGTAAGAAAAGTTAAGCAAAAATGCTGCTTGAATAAAATGAATTCTTGAGGCAAAGATTTATAACACCTCAAACATTTTCTAACAAACAATAAAACATTTTGCAGTTTTTTTAAATAAAAAAATGGACTCTAGTTGATTGTAATTTGTTATTCATTCCATTATTCACGGCTATCCATGTATATTGCTCAGTAATTTACTATAATAAATTTTTTATTACATCAGCATAATATCGGCCATCCTGCTCTGCAAAATCCTAAAAATAATGGACCAGAATACAATCAGGTTATTTTTTGATGGTGCTAGTTTGTACTGTGTTCGTTAATAGCTTGTGAGGTAGTTCAAGAAGTCATTGTAATAATGTTTGATATTTTCAGTTTAGTACATGCAACGTGCAACACGAAATCGACGTAACGACTTATTTTCTGCAGCTATGTATAATATGTTTAGGAAACAGGTATCATTGATTTACAAAAATTAGGTCAGTTGTTGATCCTATATGTAATATTGGTATTGATACTGATTATGACAGTTTACGAGGGATGTCTAGAATAACGAATGTTTCATTTAGTGAAAGTACCTTCTTATTTTTATTGTTCTTAATATTATTTATAGAAAAGGGGATTAAATGGTTCCATTGATTATAAAAAAAAAAAATAAAAAAAAACTTATAATTTTATTTCTTATTATTTTATATTTATATTTTTTATATGAAAATATTAAAGTTACTCGTTTTTATTTAAATGCCGCTAAACAACAAAGAAAGCTGTAATTGTTTAAAACATATATTTTCATGCAATCGATTGATTACCTGCAATCACACCTCTACCATTATACATGGCTTTTAAAATTTATACTATTTTTATGACAAATTAATTATGATATACCGAGTGCCACAGGATACTCGCTCACCCCTATATTTCCTTTATTTTTTAACTTATCCGTTTGAAATTTTGGGGGCATAAACTACCGTTTAAAATGTATTTCTGCACATTACAAACACTATGGTACCACTTCCGGTTTATCCGGAAATTACCTCAACTTTCGATTTTCAAATGGAACACTCTGTATATTTTTACATATTTGGATGCAGGGCAACATTCTCCATACACCATGTAAGTTTCGCGAATTTTTGAGCCGATCTTCAATTTTTTCAAGCATTTTAAGAAATCCGTGAAAGTGGACTTTATACTTTTAAACGAATGAAATAAAATTGAAAATAAATAGCACAGATATGAAATAGATATCAATGAAATCAGAAAGAAAATTATAATTTTTCAAACACAATGAGCCACCACCTTCCCATTTGATAAGAAAAAGTTTTTGATAAAAAAGTGATATGTTTAACTTTGGAGGCTTCGCAAACAGTTGTTAGTGAAACGAAAAGAAAAATTATATTTTTCCTTTGAAGTTTACCTACCGTATAACGAATTTTGGAATTCCAAAGCACTCTAGACGGATTTTTTAAGTTGCTTGAAAAAATTGAACATCGGCTCAAAAATTCGCGAAACTTACATGCTGTATGCAGAATGTTGCCCTGCATCCAAATATATAAAAATATACAGGGTGTTCCATTTGAAAATCGAAAGTTGAAATTGAAATATCCGGATAAACCGGAAGTGGTACCATAGTGTTTGTAATGTGCAGAAATACATTTTAAACGGTAGTTTATGCCCCCCAAATTTCAAATGGATAAGTTAAAAAATAAAGGAAATATAGGGGTGAGCCAGTATCCTGTGGCACCCGGTATAATAAATATGTCACAAGAAGATTTGCAAATCTCAACAAAAAGGCACCTATTAAAGCACCAAATACAGGTTTTGTCAACCAAATTCATACCATCTGGAAATGCAAACATTTTCAAGTATTTATAGATTACGCCAGATAAGTTGGTTTAATTAAAAGTGAAACTAAACATCCAATTCTAGACGTCTTTAGTTTACGTAAATATGAAAATGTGGTGATATTATTTATTAATAATAATGAAAACTCATTCTCAATTGAGAAATTTTTGTAATAACTAGGTTAAATATTAAATAATAATAAAAAATAATTAATTCAGCATATTTAAAACCGCTATTGCTACGCTCTCTATTTTCGCTAGAAAACAATCTTTGTGAATGTGCTCCTTGCATGTACTAATTTCTGCTAAATAGAATCAGTAGAAAGAGTAAATTATACTTATAATTTAAATATATCATTTTAATTTTTGTGTCAAACCATAGAATTTTTGTTTAGCTTTTAAAGTGTCTCGACTGCCATTAATTCTATTAACGTGATTTTTTCATTTTGTAGTATAAACTGGAATTTCGAGGAGCAGGGTCAGGCACTGGAAGAGGTCCTGGGGCTGACGGGGGCTCTTCAAGTGGTGGTAGCGCTGGTGGGGACAGCAAGGGAGGGGGAGCGACTGGATCGGATCAGAGTTTATGACAAATGGGGATGTCCCGGCGCAACAAGGGAGACTCGAGACGTACTCGGGTCTCCTTTTTGTTGTTCTAGGACATCAAATCAAATTTTTCTCTATATTATATATTACACTGTTATAACTATAGCTTCTGTTATTATGCGAAGTTTTAATTATGGCAGTAAGTTGTTTTTAAACTGACTCAGAAATAAGTATAATCTCTTGGAATCAATATTATTAGTTCTTCTTATATAGGATGTTTTACTTCAAGGGGCCGGCCTTCAGAAGGTGATAGAGCAAAATAACAGAACTTTTTTAAATAAATTGTGGCAGAAAGGTTTAAATTTGTCCAATTCAAAAATATAATTTTGGTAAATCTATAAATCGCGCATCATATTTTACTAATACATTATTTCTAGGAAGATTTATGCCATCACACTAAATAAGTTCATTAACTTATCCACTTGGGATTAACAAAAATGAAAACGATTAGAACTAAATTTTTTCATTCTACAATCAACATTTACTTTATTTAATCACGTCTCACGTCTGTTACTTTGTGCGATTCAATCATCTCTTGAAGTCATACTCTTAAAATGGAGCACTCTGTATAACTAATATCTAGAATATAGATCTGGGAAGAGACGTAAAAAATATTTTTCAGTCAGTTTATAATTATTAGAAATGTTCTTCCGTAGAAAAAACCGACGTGTTAATATAATAATTTGAATTGTTATAACTAGTACAATATTCCAGAATTTACTAACCACTGACTAACTATAACAGTTTGACAATTATTTTTAACCCATATTGATATTGGGAAGCCTTTAAAATGTTGAGCATTTATTTCTTTTAGATAGTCAAGAAGTTACCAAAGAGAAGTTTAATTTGTTAATTTTATTGTTAAATTTTTATTTTTTGTATACATAGTTTACGGTAGTAAAAAGGGAATATTAGTACACACAAGTATTGTTAATTTGATAATTCATTAAAATAAATGTACGCAGTAATTTAAATTTGTGACTACAATGATTTCGGATACAGGATAGATTTTCTGGGAAATTAAGCCACAGTTGAAGAATTTAGTACCGTAAAGTAATCAAAAATAAGTCTTGCCATCCTTTTTTTAAATATGTATACTTACATGCCAAATATGCAAACAAATTATTCAAGTCTGTATTTAAAAAAAATTAGTTTATGGTGGTTAGAGAAAGACGGAATGTTGTTTTAAGACTTTCTTAAATACTATTGAGGAAGTGACCTTGATTTTTTTTATATATCTTCTCAAACAATGTCATAAAAAAATAAAAAACAAAAACTTACATTTCTTAAAAAAGTTATTCTGATTTCATAGCGGTTTGTTACTGAGCCCTAACGTGTGTAACTAACTCTAATTTAATTGAAACTGTATTTCTAACCATTTACGAGACCCCTGTAGTAAGAAACAAATTTGAATTTCCTCGTATAGAAAGTTTTAAAAATTCGCCCTGCTGCTGATAACTTTCACATATTCGTCAAATTTACTACACACTACGTACCATGTAAAATGGAGGTTTTTATTATCAATTATTTAACGTGCAGCTATTTCCAGTGCTATCGCCAATTGCCGATGCTTATCAGTGCCAGTGTAAATATTTTATTAATTACACAAAGCACTAATATTTGTTTTTTAATTCACCTTCATTGACCGACCGACTTCATGAAAATTTATCAGTGGTGTGGACGGTTTTCAAAACGCTACGTGTTTAAACATTTATCTTAAGAGAATACCAAATGGCAATTATGACTAAAGCATTTAGTGCCAAATTTGTATTAAAAAATAATTAGGAAAATTCGTCTGGTTTCCATTTGTTATCTAAACGTATTTTTTTACATTTTCGAATTCATTTAAGGATCATTTGCTTTATTCTATTTTATAAAACTAAAAAGTATTCAAAATATTTTTGAGTGAGATGAATTTTAAATTGAAGAAATGGTGAATTTTAAAATGGAGAATGAACGGCATGGACGCAGGAGAGATGTGACTGAGTTTGAGTTTACCAGGCGAAATGAGATAGATAAAACTTTATTTTTCTTGGTGTAAATAAAATAACCAATTTTGTGTAGTCTTGATTAATGTCAATTAGAAACTGGTTATTTTATTTATTTAAAATGAGTGGGGTAATTCATAGGTAAAGATAAAATGTAAACAATCATTTTCGATGACTGTACTATTAAAAAATGCACCAATCATTTCTTAAAACTCCAATATTAATATATTACTATAACTTTATAGCATTTTTATAATTATGTTCATCTAGTGTTATTATAATGTGATCTCTGAAAGTACTCTATACATTTCTGATGATTTCTGTTTTTCTTTTATGACATATGGTGAAGTTATTTGTTAACAATTTCAACAGTTTATATTGATTAAAAAATTGTGGCTACCAGGTAATATAAATTTTATAATCTCCCATACCTCCTGCATACACCTATATAAAAGACCTCATTACGTACGGTGGTATACTTAGTTGTTTAAGTAAGTTGTTTTAAGTTGTCGGAAGCAATTCGTATTAAGCTCATGCAACATAGACGGTAGAGATTTACAGTCCCTGCATCAAATCTGGACATTTATGACATTAATGAAATTTATATTTGAGTACTTATTATGCGTGTGTCGCCAACAAAATGGTCAATATTTGTCTTCGTCCCATAATGATGCCAACTTGGTTGGCAATGCATACATAGATCAAAGTCTTTGGTGGTTTATTTCGAGCTTAAAATATGAAGCGTTAGAAAAAGTATAAAAAAGGAATTGTTAACTGAAAGTGATTTGATCTAGATTGATGCTATCATTTGATTATGAAGGTATAATTATGGAGGGCGATCAAAATAGTAAACAACATATTTATGGGAAATTGTGTTAATAGCTAAATAAATTCTGCCCAAAATCCAATGGAAAAGAAACATGAGAAACTTTTTCATTTTCCATTTTTCAGAAAAAATCTTGATAAAAGTGTGTATGCTTCCCCTAAAACTGAATTGCACCAAGAAGATTTCGAAAACTTTTACTCATGGGAAATGCAAAACTATGTATGAAGTTGGTTTAAAAATAATTAATAATTTATTATTTTTTAAGATTTTACTATTTAATTACATTAGTACCTACCATACATATAACCGGCAGCCAAGTAAGTACATAGCACCGGGTTTACATGCGAAATAAATGAGCCACTGACTTTTTGCAATGCATGCAGGTGTGATTTTGTAAACTGTAGACGGACGCCAACGCTCGAGCCCCCACCATTTAAATTACTGTATATGATTTGTTCATTGCCCTCTGAAGTGACAGTTGTTTTAAATAAGCTCTGATTTTAGAAGTTGAGGAGCATATACTGACTTTTTTTAAATGAAAATTTGGAACAAAACTGGATTGGAAAAAGAACCTATTTAAAAAAAAATCAACGAAAATGAAATTATGTCGACATGAGTTTTATCACAGAAAAAAAATAAAGTTTTCATGGATAAATTGACACAATTTAGAAAAAATGTGCAGAAACGCCTAGTCACTACATTCTTTGTAATTACCAAAACTAAAAACTAAATTAACACTAAATTTATAATCTTTTAATGTCAGTCTTTAGTAAATCAGCGGATTGACATTGATTAAAAATGGGGGATCGTCCAATAACACTATTGGTTGTGAAAGTTC
Organism: Rhagium mordax; assembly: GCA_963680705.1. Taxonomy (NCBI): domain Eukaryota; kingdom Metazoa; phylum Arthropoda; class Insecta; order Coleoptera; family Cerambycidae; genus Rhagium; species Rhagium mordax. Next base: position 125,511,307 of record OY796656.1, on the reverse strand, counting down.
GCTTTCTGGGTCTTGTTTTTAGGTCACTATAATTTATTGAACCAACTTTTGCTTCATTTTCATGAAGTATGTTGTTGTCAAGTCGTCATTATCACTGTTATTGGACTCATCATAGGAGGAAAATTTAAAGGAGAATGTTCTTGGGAATCGTCCCGGGAGTGTTGTTGAGAACATGCTATTCCCTGCTCTTCTCGTCTTGTTCTCGTACTAACAATTCTTATTACCATCTTAAAAACAGAGACAAGTTTTACATTCAAACCAATAAATACTACAATAACAATGTGTGTCTATGTCTGTTTTTCGAAACAGTGATATAAGATACAACATACAACTGATAAATAATACCACCCGACGGATATATTTCATTGGAATATAAAAAAATTTGCTCCAACCATCGATTAATTAGAAATTAGGAGCACTGGGAAGATATCTAAATATGTGAATTCTCTCATTTCCTGTAAAGAGTCCTCCAGCTGCACTTAGCAATGTAAACTACATGCAGATTTATGAATTAATTGGTATATTTAGTTTTCACACGTACAGCGAACGTTCCATTAGCGGTTAGCAGATTGAATGTGCAGATGGCTCACAATGTGTAAAGTCATACATGAAATAACCCTGTATTTCCTCACGTTATGTGACGATACCTGTCCGCTAAGCTGAATACATCTGAATCTGAAGCGCACTTGATTTTCATTCTGGGATCTTAGGTACAAAGAAGAAATTATTTCAAGCATGCTTGGATATTGGATGTGTGCCCGTTGCTTTTTAAATATGTAGCGCTTCCACAATATCAACTTCAGCGATAAAGTTTGGGCTTTATTAGCTAGTTTAATTTTAATACCTATGTAAACTAACTCATCTATTTAAAAGTTTATATTACCTGGATTAATCTACAATACATAATATAGTTTTTCCGTTTCTCGATACTGATGGTGTATAATCTACTATATTGTAACTTTAAATTCTTAAAAATTAACTGATATATACATGTTGTGCCTGTAAAGTAATTACAGTGAGCTAATTTGTAGTTTAATTTACCAAATAACTAAATGTATTTTATATGAAAGAAATGTTTTTGTTTAATGCATTGTTTTGGTTGTTAAAAAATTCCTCTATATACCAAAGGTGAAATTAGTTTTGTGAAGTAGATTATATAGTAAAGAGACCTAAAATGATATTTTCATGACCAGTAGTTTATAGATTTTGTACCTTTTAAATTGTATACCTAACTGTTATAATGAACACTGTGAGATAGATATTGTGGCTATGGAATGATACTGTTGGTGTTTATAAGAATTTATTTATCGGAGGGTTAACTAATATCTATAAAATAAAATTATATAATAAAATCAGTGAGTATTATTTTTATTTTAGTCCTCATAAAATTGAAATGCGTATTCCATGCTGCGCGACATTTGATGAATTTTGTAACAAAAAAACAAAAATTCTTATTGTTTGAGCATGTGCAATAAGCCGTAAATCACAAGACCGTTCATTAACGAATTTTTGTGACAAATAGACCTTTTTTCATTTTTATTAACAGTTATGTTATAATGTTTGTATAAAGATAATGGGTGTAATATAGGTTTTTCTGTAATAACTTTGGATTCTAATAGTGGAACAAAAACAGGTGTATACTTTGGTATAGATAAGCAATGTTTTTGAGAAACAGGTCTAAGGTTTGCAGTTTCAGATATTAGATTCCTCTTTTTATTTCTAACTTGTTCTGGTGTTAAATTAACTCAATAAATTTCCCTAAATAATTGAATTACCAAGTTACCGATATACTCTATGCAGAATAAGTTCATACCAAGCAAGTGTGTATTTACTAGCGGATCTGTGTTGGTTATTGATTTCTGAATGATTTTCAAAATATCTGTCTGTATGTTCCTCCATCACGTATCTTGGAGGCACGATAATTCAAGAATAGAAAGTAAGGTCTTATTATTTCATTATTATCTGAACTGTAAGTATATATTAGTTAGAGGAAGTACCTATATCCTGGAGAGGAGTGGCGATCTTTGAATTTTTTACAAACAGAAAAATCGTGCATAGTATAGTATGTATGTCTCTACAATCAAATTGACTTTATCGGGAGATGATGTAGCTCAGATCTGAAACAACACTGAACTTCCTTATAAGACTTAATGCTCCTCGCTTCTATAGAGGATAATTTAAAATGTAACTGAAGTTAAAATCTGATATCGTTTAAATTACTTATTAGTGCAGCTTATTGGTTATTGTTTTGTTTATTTTCATAATTTCTTGTACTTCTGAAGATGCTATTTATTAACTCCAGCAGTGCCACTGCAAGCTTAATATATGTGAAAATAGAATAATTATTTTTCAATCTGTTCGTAATAGTATTTTAAATAACTTAAGTTTTGAAAACTAATCTTTTCACACGAGTGAGACAGTTTGGCGGGACGAGCCGAAAGCGAGGCCCACAAGTCGAATGAGTGTGAAAAAATGTTTTGAAACGTGTTGTTTACAATATTTTTTCTACGATTGGAACAAACAATTTGATAGATATTTTTATTTAACAAAACCAATTACATTAAATTACATTAAAAATTAAAATTACAAGTTGGTTACTATGAAACTGAATAAGCATCTACGTAAAAAAATACAAATAACAGGTGTCCGTTCTGCTTTTGACAGGACTGTGTGAAAAACATGACACTGTGTTTTCGGATTTTTGCACACATCATGTGAAAAATTATAGTTTCCGGGTCGTGGTTGCTGTGGGTTTTTTGTAATTTTGGAGGGCACTCGTAAAAAAAATAATAGGTACGCTCCTGAAAAATGCAACAGAACTGATTCATTTATATACTTTATAAACAATGCTGATAGGGTGTAATTATGTTTTACAGCAGTTATATGGTTCACCTTACAGTGGAAATCGAATATTTAAAACACACATATACATACAAGAAATTGAAAAAAACTAGGTCACACTAGGTATACATATTTCCACAGATATTATACGTATTAAACTTCAGCTACCTATATTGCGTGATCCATTTGAAATCAATAGCAGTGTATTTAAAAATAACGATTATTTGAAAAATAAATTGTCAATAGCATCCATCGAATGTGCCACAATCAGATGAAAAATGCGATAAATCGATTGCGAATTATAAAACTCTCTATTAGTTTCATTTAATTTAATTCATTTATAATAGTTTTCCTTCTGCCGCAGTATGCAACCCACCTAACGTATATGTGTAAGAAGAAAAGAGTTTATTTTGTTAGGTGCCTTTATTTTGTAAGTTGGCGCTGAGCTGATTGCCGAATATAAAAGATTGCGGTTAAAATTTCACTTGTTTGATAACTTGATTTAATTTTTAGAAAACTGTCAAGTAGGTCTTTTTAAGTAGTGACTAAGACGAGTAATTTGTGTTAAATAGAGACTAGTCTTGTACAATTTTATTAGGGGATTATTTTAATCATTATTATTAAATAAGTTAATATATGGCTACAAGATAAAAGTGTACCAGTGCGTTTTCCTTTTTCTATCCTAATATTGTGCTGTTAATTATTTTCCTTGGAGTGACTGGCAAACTAAATCTTCATCCAGGAGTGTGCTATCCACAAATTGGTAAGTCTTTAATTCTCATATAGTTGTTGCATGTAGAATTTACAGTGCATAATAGCCCATATATATTCAAATATAGTGTTCTTATAAGCTATTTTAGCCATGTACCTACAAAGCAAATTATATGACGCATTTCCTTGAAATTCTATTGCTTATTCTAGAATATCTGCTGTTTATTTTGATCAAAGACTGCTAGAAAAAAGCAGAATATTAGATTTTCTATTGTGCGTTGTGCGTTTGTGCTTCTATTCTCCGTGATCATCAATAAATGTTGTTGAATTTTGAATTTCATACATGTTTTTGGTACAAATTTAACATTAACAATACTGGTATTAAAAAAATATTCTATAAAAGGTCACATATATATAATTGTTTTATTACGATTTATAAGAGTTCTTATTTAACCAATTAAAACGTACATTTTCAAAAAAATCGACGAAAAGGATTTTTTTAAAGTGAGAAAAATGGCTATCGATCAGTGGAAAAATCGAGAAAAATGTAAAAAATAATAATTCCTATAAACCTATTATATTATGTTTTGAATATACGTTGTTTCTATTTCTTCTTGAGAGTTCTTTATTTTTCTTAACTGGTGATGTAACGAACTTTTCCTCACCAGTTGGGAAAAGTTTAACTTTTCCTAACTGATGATGAAAAGTAAAACGTTTTGACACTTACGTCAGTTTTGAAAAGTGTAATTTTATATGTCAAAATTAGAAAAATTATTCTATTGAGACGATTATTTGAATATTTCGGGGTATAAGAATATTCTAAAAAGAATATTGTAAAAAAGAATATTCTAAAAAGAATATTCTTATTTATAGGTTAATTTAAGAATAATAAAATATTCTGCAGACTCATATTCTAAAAATAATTTAGGGATATGTTTGTGCTATCTGGAATAACCATTTGTCAAACCATAGTATAAGCATGTGTCAAACTAAAATTTAAATTATTAAAATCTGAATTTCGCGTGATAAAAAACATTAGAAAAAGCATTTTTTATTATAAATTTTTATTTTTAAACTTTAAATGAACAGTTATCTTGTTCTACTAATTATTTTAGATAATATTTTTTAATCATTATTATTAATCTTCTGTAAAGACTATGTGACACTTCACAAGTTATAGTACATTTTTTCATACAAAGTACAGGATTGCAACTTAAAACGGTGTGAAATTGGCAGATATTTTGGAAAATCTAGGGTTTTACGTTGCAATCCTTTACTTTGTATGAAAAAATGTACAAAAACATGTAAAGTGTCACACAGCCTAGGAAGTCAATTTTCTACTCTGGTAAATTTTTTTGAGTGACAAACCTGATGTTTTTCACGAAAATTTTGCTCGAATTAAGGGACATAGAAAGATCGATCACTCCACTTCGTGTCGCAATTTTTCATGCTCTTATAATTCTCGAATCATTTTCATGGGAAACCAGGTTTTTGTCCAAACCGATAAAAAGTCCTTGATTTTGCTTCTTCAGCTTTTAAATAAATAAGGTGATGTTATTAAATTAATAATTCTATTTTTACTTCCGATGACACAAAATAACGGTAGGTAGGTATAGTTTTTTGCGATATAAAAATGATATTATGTATGATTAAAATTATTTTTAACAGTAAACCTCAATGTGCAAGAAATGCAAGAATTCTATAAACAATTTGACAAATCCACTCAGAACTTAATTATAATTTTTTTTAGGAACAGGGTGATCATTTAAATTTTTACACCCCCCTTAACTTCGTTATTTTTGGAAAAAGAAAAAAAGTGTAAAGACAAATGTTTTAGTTATTTTTACGTAGATTTGAAATGCGATATCAGAAAAACAATTTAGTAACGCCAAAAAAAGTTATAATACAAACTTGTGCTTTTTGTTTGAAAATAGCTTTTCAAAAATATATAACACTGTATGTCTTTTGCGGTTTTTGAATTACTTATTTACTTTTTCATGCAGCGTTAAGTACACAAAAAACACAAGTTTGTATTGTAAGTGTTTTAGCGTTACTCAATTGTTTTTCTGATATCGTGTTTAAAATCTACGCAAAAATAACAAAAACCTCTGACTTTCCACTTTTTTCTTTTTCCAAAAATAACAAAGTTAAGGGAGGTGTAAAAATATAAATGATCACCCTGTACATAAGATATTTCCGAATTATTGAAACTCTTGGATCTTAAAGGTACGTATCACGTAATCACGTATCCTAGCATATATATAATTCTGCGTTTTTCAAATGTGCAACCCCCTTCTGAACAGCCTTATTGGCTTTGGATTTGGGGGTTGTCTAATTTCTGTGGTGTGTTATTTATTTATTATTCCCAAGTAGATTGACTAGTTATTGTTGGAGGTGACATACAGATTTTATTAATCGGAAACTTTTACCAATTTAAGCTAAAAGCATCACTTTGAAGGAGAGGACCTGTGTTGCAACTGGGTCGAGGATAGGGGTGAAAAATTAAAACGAAACTCCGTACAATATAAACATGGTTTATTAGTTTAGTATTATTTAATTTGTCAGTTCCTGTATGACATGCATCCTAATTCGGTACTATAGATGCAATGCCTTATTTTGTGTCTTCCAGTCCTTGCACTTTATGTCCAAGTAGCACTAGAATGTTTTAACCTTTCACGTTTTCTTAACACAGTTAAAATGGTACACTTAGTTCTCAATGAAGTCTAAGTATATATCTTTGATTTCCGAACAGGGGAGCCGAATAAATGTTGGTGATTTAAAATTCTAAGTGGGAGTGGGTCATTTAAAAAAAATGAAGCAGGAACTTCAGTTTGAATTATCTTTTAACTTAAGTTTAGTACTTATATTTATTTCATTCCAGCTGGTGTAACAAAAAATCACTTATTTCTGTATCAGTAAGTCTTTTAATTTTTTTTAAATTACCCAAATATGATTATCATATATCACGACAAATATAAGCTGCTTATCTTATACAATAATAAAAATAATCTTTTCTAGACATGGAGCCATACACTCATCATCTGCATCACATTTAAAGCTCGTTTGAAATTTCCTCTTAAATTCCAAAGTGAGCTCTCACTTATTTTAAATCTTGTTATTTTAAAATACACTTAATTATTTACAGTAATACTGTGTATATAGAATAAGTAGAAATATTTTAAAAGCTTCTATTTGCTATATATGTATTTACAAGTAAAATTAGCGTAGGTACGTATATATGGCAGGTTTACAATCAAGGGATGTTCAGTAAATAATTTGTATTTATTTTACTCTGGTGGTACAAAATGCTGGGGTAGCTTTAAAATAATAAAACGTGGTATTTAGGTATATACTGCTGATGCTAGTTGCATAAAATAAATACATGATAATTTGGAAGAGAAAACTCAGTAAGCCAGATTTATTTGATGCATTATTATTTATTATAATTAACGCGAGTTTTCTATGAAAATTAATATGTTTGGGATATTTAAATGCAGTTAGTTAAAAATTATTTTCCTACATCAGATTCTTGTATAAATTGATTATACAGGGTGATTCCCGAGGAGAGACACATGTTATTAGGTTAGCCAGAGTTGATCCAGAAATTTTACCCATATTCGATATCGGATATTTTCCCTGAAAATAATATGGAATTCGTATACGATTTTCTTTGCTAAAAAGGCATATTTATGGTACATAACAGGCCTAATTTTTCTTTTACTGGCTGATATTTCAACCCATTACAATTTCATAATTTTCAAACATCTGTCAAATGTATGAACAAATTTTTGGAATTATTTTGTATTTTTTCTTTGGATTTAGGTGGGGTTGAGGCCAATAATCGACACAACAAACTATTTTTAAATAAAGTCGACGTTTCGAAATAATTCATTTTATTATTCGGATACCGAAATAATACATAATAGTAATTATAAGAAAAAGATGAAAAATAAATATACAAGGTGTTTCGGGAGGAAAGGGAACTATATTTTAAGTACGTATTCTAGAGGTCAACATGAGAAAAAAAGATCCTATAAGTAAGAGTCTAAAAATGCTTTCTTTTTAGACACAGGATGTTAAAAAAAAGAATTAAGAAAACGTTTTCCTGCAAGCGTTTTCTGAAATAACTAAACTGGTGCAAAATTGAAGTGAATATTAGAGAACGTTGAATTTAACATAGAAAGGGCCTGGATATTTACTCTGTAGATAAGAGAAACACCCACAATTTAAAAATCTAATAACGGAATGATGAGATCCAAAAAACTGTATCAAAATTAATCATTTATATAATTCCAAAAATATTGAGGGTCAAATATTGCCCATATTTTTTGGAAACAAACGTCAATTTATTACTCAAAAACAGTTTATCCTACCAGAAAAATTCAAGAGGCCTCTTTATTTTAGGATTAGCTACCGATTAAGAAACAATTAAGTACCTATTTTAAAAAATCAGTGGCGTACTATTTTTCTCGTCGGATTTTTTAATTTTTTGCTGTGCCGCACGCCACTGGTGGACTTGTCATAACTGTTGAATCAACAAAGATTCTTTCCATGTCAGTATATTGCATACCAAAGCTCAATTACATGTCTTAAATCGTTTCAGGAATAGTAAAAAAAAAACTATTTTTAATTCTCTTTTTGACACCCTGTATCTCGAATAGGAAGCTTTTTCGGACTCTCATTTATAGGGACTTTTGTCTTATTTTGATCTCTAAAATATGTCCTTAAAATATTTACTTCCGAAACACCCTGTATACAGACAAGGTGGCCATTATCTATCTTCTTGCATGGGTGACTTTTTTGTTTTCTGATCTACAGAGTCGGTTTTTTTAATAAGTCTTCCTAAAATAAATCTATCTATCTGGTTTTCAGAATGGTAATTAAGGCACTTGTAATAAATCAATTTCTTTTTAAGCCCCTTGTTTTCTTTGATATTTATTAAAAAAAATAAAATATTTAATCATATCAATATAACTAAAAAAGACAGGCATACAAATGTTATAGCTTTGAATTAAGAAAAAATAAGCTTTTCTATGAGCCCAACCGTGGGTTCCATTAAAAAAAGCAAGTTTGTGTAGTATATATCTCGAAAATCGTGTTACTTACGGAAGTTACAACAGGTTTATTGAATTCTACGTAAACATTTCTATTTCTAACAATTTTCACATATTTTCTAGGGTTGAAGATGAGTTATTTAAAATTTAGGAAATCGGCCATTTTCAGTTTTTTAAGGATAATTCAGCAACCTGAAGACATACCACAATTCTCAAAATATCAATGAATTGCCTTCACAATTTTGCCCAATTTTGTCTTTAACCGACTCTGTAGCTCTGAAAATAAAAAAGTTACCTACTGACGCAAGAAAATAGAAATGGTCACTTTGTAGACATAAAAAGGCTGAAGATAATCAATTTTTTATTTTAAATACTTACGTAACCAATTTTTGTATCAAATTTATGATTGTTTTTCCAAAAATAATACTAATAATACCAAAAATAATTTAATGAATTTTATTAATTTTATTAGTCAAATTATCCTTTTATGATCAATAATAATTGCATTTTAATTAATCTTATAATATTCTGCGATAGATACCTTTAAAGCGTAAATTTCTCTTTTTCCTTTTTTTACATGTCTATACAGGATGTTCTACCACGGCAGTATACACCTTTCTTCATGAATGACACTGTACAGGGGTATCACACGAAAATTGACTCCCCCCCTATAACTATTTAATTTTTCATGTTAAAAAAAATATTTCAAACTAAAGTTGTATGGACTTTTATTAATTTTTTTATGGAGATCTCTTTGGAATATATAGGGTGTTCCATAAAAGCGGAACATAGCAAACTTGCATATATTTAAATAGAATGCATTATATATTTTCAGTTTTTTGAAATCTACATATTTTTCTGATTGCAACGATATACCGTGTGAAAACGAATAGTGGGCCACCCCTGTAACTTCCTCGTTTTTAAAGATATCTGGATAAAATTTCGTATGGTGAAATTAGGATTTCCAACTTTTTGATACTTATCCGCCATATTTGTCACTTCCGGTTTCACCGGAAATGGCCCCAATATTCTTTTCTAAATGGACCATTTGCTATTTTGAACAATTTATACATGGTATTGCTATTTTGAACAATTTATACATGGTGGTACGAATTTTAGTTGTCATTCTAGATGGCTGCGAATATGTTAAAATTATTTTTGTTTCAATGTAATTTCATATAAAAAATACGAAAACGTCAATATGTTCAATAATACATGATACAGGGTGCTCTAAACTCATTAATATCACATTTTTCAAAATAACTCTTCTTTTTTAAATATTACGATATGGGCCACCCGGATATCCAGAAATCTTTATTTAGTAGAGGTTTAACGGTAGCAAAAATTCCGTAATGTGTAATTGTTACCGGCAGGAATGACAATTTTTCTTAAGAAATTTATGATTTATTTCGAAGTTCAATTAAATTTTGATCAACCCTGTATATTTGTGTTAATCAGAATGGGCCTCTGGCTCATTCTTGTTGCATATCATAAAATATTAACAAAATATACAGGGTTGATCAAAATTTAATTGAAGTTAGGTATAAATCATAAATTTCTTAAGAAAAATTGTCATTCCTGCCGGTAACGATTACACATTACGGAGCTTTTGGTACCGTTTAACCCCTACTAAATAGAGCTTTCAGAGTATCCGGGTGGCCCATATCTCGGCCCATATCATAACATTAAAAAAAAGAGTTATTTTGAAAAATGTGATTTTAATGAGTTTAGAGCACCCTGTATAATGTATTATTGGACATATTGACGTTTTCGTATTTTTTATATGAATTACATTGGAACAAAAATAATTTTAACATATTCGCAGCCATCTAGATTGACAACTAAAATTCGAATTATTTTTCGTGTAACCCTGTATAGATTGTTCAAAATATGTAGTATAAATGTATCTAAAATGTGATCTTTATTTCAAAAATGTAAAAATATACAGGGTGCTCTATTTAGAAAAGACTATTGGGGCCATTTCCGGTAAAACCGGAAGCGACAAATATGGCGGATAGGTCTCAAATAGTTGGAAATCTTACCTAATTCCACCATACAAAATTTTATCCTGATGTCTTTAAAAATGAGGAAGTAACAGGGGTGGCCCACTATTCGTTTACACCCGGTATATATGTTGTATGTTTGCATCATTCGTTCGTAGAAGATACAGGGTGTTAAAATATCGAATTTTATAATTATTATAATACGACTATAAATGCTTCTTGAGCGTCTCTCTCAAGCTTTTCCTTATCATTCAAGAATATCGTAGATCATAGGAGGCCATGGAATAAAATAAAACCAAAACAATTGGAATGGCAACCTCGACTTATATTATATCGTTGTAATCAGAAAAATATGTAAATTTCAAAAAACTAAAAATATATAGGGTGTTCTATTTAAAAATATGCAAGTTTGCTATGTCCCGCTTTTATGGAACACCATATATATTCAAATAGATCTTCATAAAAAAATAATAAAATTAAATACAACTTTTATTTAAAAAATTTTTTTTAACTTAAAAAATTAAAAAGTTATAGGGGGGTCATTTCTCGTGTGATACCCCTCTGTATATACATTTATGTTTCATCTTTTTCTTAAAATTACCATTGCGTATTATTTTAATGTTCTGAAGGTGAAATAAATTATTTCGAAACGTCTATTAAAAAACAGTTTGTTGTTTTTGATTATTGGCTTCAATGCCAACTAAATTGAAAAAAAAATTATATAACAGGTTACTATATTCATTTATGATTATTTTGTATCCATTACTTGATTCCCTAATCAATTCTTCTGAGACATATTTAGAATTCTTGCTACAAAATTCACAATAAAGCAGATTGAAATCAGCAGAAATTGTCTTGTATTGCATTGAATATCACTTCAAATTACAAATGTGTAATATATTTATAAATCTTTGGGATCTTTTTGATTTATGTTAAAATTTTACTGTATTTATAAAATTTTTCAAATACTCTCTATTAGGTACCTACAAAAAAGTTGGCATTCATAAAAAATCCCCAGAGAAATCTGTCAAGCTCTACTTCCTGTTCTTACTTATAATATATGCGAAAAAATCAAATTTGGGTTAAACTTCTGGGTGGTTCTCTTCGTCTTCAACTGTCCAGTACTTTATTTTTTTGAGCCTAATCATCAAATTGTAACAAAATTTGTTTTCAATTATATCATTTTTAGTTACCTAAATATTTAATTTTCGGATAATGTTTCGTCCTTCTCCTTTGAATGTGTATTACATTAAAATTAAGGTTATTTATTCTATGCATACCAGCGTTCGGACTGGCAGTGTTTCACTTCTATAATTAATTTTGCTGTGATGCGACCTAATTAAACAGCTTCCAGCCAATTTTGTGCCACACACAAATTACAAATTAGAACTTACATAAAAAGCAGTAGGCTATTTGGACCCTTTCACAAAAAAATAATGTAAGAATTTCCGTTAAAACACCGTAGGAGATATTTACAAATAAAAATAGATAGTCTGCCGTCTATTATGTGTTAAGCGTACATTTCCCGAAAAAAGAAATAATTATTACAGCGTATAACGGTGTTTTAACAAGTATATATTGCAAAGTTATTAACAACAAAATAACATTCAATATATTCTGGTAAATATAATAACTGTGGATAATGAATCAGCAGTACATTTAACATTTACATTGCTTTTAATATTTATAATATGGCACTATGTTATATTAACACAGAGTTTTTAAGAAACTATTCAGCTAAATGTATAATAATTATAAGATAGTGAGGGTGTCCCTTACCGAATCGACAAATCCGAATATTTAGACACAGCGAGGTTTTTCTATACCTAAACTTGGCCGCAACTTGGGTTTTAATTGGAATGGAGTCATAGAAATCAAAATTATAATATTTAGGAACATGCCATAGTCCTGTTTTTAATCAGACCTCCATCTTTGTTGCATTATTTGAAGTCTCTATTAGTAATATGAGTTGGGCAAAAATTTAATTTATACCAGAACATTTTTATTAAATGTACCTTAAACTTCTCGACTTCCCTGACAATGGTGCATTATTTTTGCTTACGGCGCTTACCCGTGCCAACTGGAAAAATGTTCAAAGCCAATTTCACCTACTGCGCAGCCAAATACTCTCCTACGTTGTTTTCAGTTATTAAACAGCTATAAAACTAGCTACTCCTTAACCACTGCGCATACAAATTGGTGGAATTTAAAAACCAAATCTACTTACTGCGCACTATTCTCTGACAATGGTGCATTATTCTTGCTTACTGCGCATGTCCCCCTTCCAAGTTCAAATTTCGTAAATCCAATTCCACTGAAACTTTTCTTTAGACTTCCCTGAAACTTTTTGCGTGTACATTAAATTTCCCTCGCGGTTTACTCCTGGGTTTTTCAATTGCATGATATATTCAAGTGGTCCACATTAAATTCTCAAACTTTAAGAGATAGTAGAAAAAGTGATTTTACGTTAAGGGATCATTTTTGAGATACAGAGTCTTCAAATTTAATTTTTAAAACGGTCTGTTCTTACGTGTGTCTCATTCCATCCCATCTTTTTTTAAACGATCTTCTTCATTCATGAAATTTTACAAAGTGAAAATTTTGGCATTTTTCAATCAATTCTGAATTTCAATTCTTTTATCAATTGAACAGTTTTCAAGTTAATGAATAGATTTTGTTAATTAAAGTTATGGCATTTTTACTTCTGAATTTTCATTTACAAATAGGAAATGGAATAATTTAAAGGATAATAGTGGGTACAGACCAAGTAGGTACATATCTTGGGCTTGTGAGTTCAAATAATTTATAAAAACCAACGAATACAACTGGACATCCCGCATCCTTTTTGAAAGGAAGTATAATTATTTAACATTAAAGGTTTCCTTGCCACTTTGTATGAATCAACTCGAAATCTGACAATTTTAGAAGAAATTTAGAATTAAGCTTTTTATTCAGATTTGTCTTTCTAAAATTCCTATAATGTAGAAATTATCTTTAAAAAGGGAAAGTGAATTGCTCCTTGAATGCCACTGGTACTGTAATTTATATCGTCAAAATTCACACTAAATTTTAAGGCAGTGTCGTCCTTGTATTAAGGAAAAAACATTTAAAAAATATATTCTAACATACAAATTTCTTTGTAGAATCATTGCATCTCTCAAAGTTTACGGATTTAAATACGGATTTCCTTGTAATATGGTCGTATGTAGTACAGGGTAGTTTTATTAATGGAAACCCTCATTTTTGTTTTTATCTTTGACTGACTCAAGAAATAAGAAAACTGGGCTTTCACGTTATTTATGTAGACTCCACTCCTCCTAACGGATTGGCAGTAGCGTTTTAAATGTACAGGGTACGCAAAAATGTTAGGTTTTTTTAAACAGAACACCCTGTATATTTTGACATATTTCAATTTCTCCAATTGTTCTGATTACAAATACCGGGTGTAAACGAATAGTGGGCCACCCCTGTAACTTCCCCGTTTTTAAAGATATTGGGATAAAATTTTGCATGGTGAAATTAGGTAAGATTTCCAACTTTTTGAGACCTATCCGCCATATTTGTCACTTCCGGTTTTACCGGAAATGGCCCCAATAGTCTTTCTAAATGGACCATCCTGTATGTTTTTACATTTTTTAAATAAAGATCACATTTTGGATACATTTATACTATTTCAAACAATTTATACAGGGCTGCACGAAAAATAATTCGAATTTTAGTTGTCAATCTAGATGGCTGCGAATATGTTAAAATTATTTTTGTTCCAATGTAATTCATATAAAAAATACGAAAAAGTCAATATGTCCAATAATACATTATACAGGGAGCTCTAAACTCATTAATATCACATTTTTCACAATAACTCTTTTTCTAAAAATATTATGATATTGGGCCACCCGGATATTCAGAAAGCTCTATTTAGTAGGGGTAAACGGTACCAAAAGTTCCGTAATGTGTAATCGTTACCGGCAGGAATGACAATATTTCTTAAGAAATTTATGATTTATATCTAACTTCAATTACATTTTGATCAACCCTGTATATTTGTGTTAATATTTTATGATATGCAACAAGAATGAGCCAGAGGTCCATTCTGATTAATACAAATATACAGGGTTGATCAAAATTTAATTGAACTTGAACTTGAAAAATTGTCATTCCTGCCGGTAACGATTACACATTACGGAACTTTTGGTACCGTTTAACCCCTACTAAATAGAGCTTTCTGAATATCCGGGTGGCCCATATCATAATGTTTTTATAAAAAGTGTTATTTTGAAAAATGTGATTTTAGTGAGTTTAGAGCGCCCTGTATGATGTATATTTGTACATATTGACGTTTTCGTATTTTTTATATGAATTACATTGGAACACAAATAATTTTAACATATTCGCAGCCATCTAGATTGAAAACTAAAATTCGAATTATTTTTCGTGCAACCCTGTATAAATTGTTCAAAATAGCATAAATGTATCCAAAATGTGATCTTTATTTCAAAAATCTAAAAATATACAGGGTATATTTTTAGATTTTTAGAAAAAGACTATTGGGGCCATTTCCGGTGAAACCGGAAGTGACAAATATGGCGGATAGATCTCAAATAGTTGGAAATATTATCTAATTTCACCATACAAAATTTTATCCTGATATCTTTAAAAACGAGGAAGTTACAGGGGTGGCCCACTATTCGTTTACACCCGGTATATACAGATATTGTATAATTAGTTTACTGGTTTTTGAGTTATTTTAAATTAATAAACAAAACAAAATACCTACTTATATGAATTATTAAAATTACATAACATTTTCAACATAACCACCATTAACTTCGATACATTTCAAACAACTTCATACAATTCGAACAATTTTTTTCGAAAAAGTGCTGCATCCAAACTTAGCAAAATTATATTTTCTTCAATTCCATTTTTTTATTTTTCAAAATTTTCCACTGGTTCACTGTAATTTTTTTCTTTGAGCGTTCCTTAAAGAAAATAATTTAATAGATTCAGGTCTGGCCAGCGAATGGGACCATTTCTTCCTATCCAGGGGTGATATTTATCATTTAAAAAATCCATCACCGCCTGAACATTATTGCCAACAAACCCTTAATATAGGTATCTATACCGGGTGTAACGTTTTTTCGAAAAATTCGTTCCAATTTTATTAAACGTTGTTCACTTTTCTGTGACATCCTGTACCTATATAGCTTTGACCGAATACAGAAAAATCTCTATTAGACGCCTAAAATAACCAATGGAGTCGTTAATCTTCTGTCCACCACTATGATCGAAGTTGATCGACTCTGCTACACTATGCAGTACATCATCTAGATAGCAATAATTACTTTCCTGAATTTAGTACGTAAACTAAATAAAATATATAAACTAAAATTGAGTGACGAGTAGTTAATGTCTGATTCACTTGGGAGATTACTTGCATAACATTTCAGAGCGTGAGCTTTCTGCCTCGTTAAAAAACAACTGTGGCTGTCTCAATTCAGTTAATCGTTTCGATATGGGACGATGCAGTGAAGGAAAAATATTACGATTAAAATATGACATTAAGAATAGGCGTAAAATTAATTATGAAAATACAAAAGATTTTATATTACATTTACATAGGTAAAAAAGTGCACATTAATAGCAGAAAATTGCATAACAATATTATCAATTTTCATTTTGCTAATGTTGTTATGCATATTTTAACATAATATTTGGTGTGTGTCCTATCAGTGAATCTATAATAATATATATGGAAAATATATTTTTTAAAAGGTAACTAAGGACACGAATATAATTTAGGAGAGTATCTTCAGAAATCCGCAGATTATGAAGATGAGAACCGGCATTCTTGAAGAAATCGGTGACGGTGTGTTGTTGTATGCGCTGACTCCTAGAAGGTCTTGCATTTCGTGCTCTGGAATAAATCACAGACGTAACATTAATATAAAAAAAAATTATTATACGTATAGATGGTGCGGCATTTTGTATGAGAAAAACGAAAATAAGTGGCGGAAGATTTTGTTGCTGTTTTGTGAGGTTCGGAGAAAAAATATCTTTTTCATGCAACAGTTCTGGGTGCACCAATTTTGCCATCTTTATATTAATACAAAATCTGTTGGCATACATTTATGGGAGACATTTTGAAATAATGTGGATGCCTTTGGAGCCTTTGGATTTTTCAAAAACTGTTTTAAGTAGACGTTTGCTGCACCCTGTAAATTACTCCTTATACAAGAATTACTTAATATAATAGACATGAAAATATAACAATAGTTCAAATTTTTACGATTTTATGGCAAAATATTAATAAAACACTAAAAAAATAAGACATACGAAATATCAAAACTTAAAACTGAATTAACTGTAAGAGGATCGAATTTTCAATGTATTTTAAATGGGATTTTTGCTTTTCCAGAGAACTTAGGCCAGAACTTTTTTAATTTCTATATTTTAACCTAAAAACTTTATATCTAATGCTTTTTGTGGTCGCTGAATAAGAATTTTATGTCAAAAATGAATCTTGACAGTTTTTTTGATATTTTTAATTGTAAACAGGAAATTTAGGATTTATAATTAATATGAAGTATATAAAATAAATAAATTTTGAAATTTTATTTGTTAAATATAAAAATTAAAAAATAATGACAACTAGAAAATTGAAAAACTTCTTAACATGGAAACATGGAAAAGTACGTCTTTTAAAATCAGCAGACTTAAAAACTTTTATTCCCAAGAATTACCGGCTGGGTCAAAAAATTTTGCATTTACATTGCACTTGTTTTATTGGCCTATAACTTTGTTTATTAACCGATCTCAATCAGCTAAGTGTCGTTGCTTACAGAAATGAATGGACTGTCGGCAAAAAATTTCTAAATAGCCGATTTTTAAAAAAGCAAAATAGTGTCCGCGTTTGAAAATAACCCTTTTTGTGTTAATTTTTTTAAAGAATAAATGTCGAATTGACACATCCAATACAAAAAAAAACAATAAAATGAACCTCTCTCTATATTTTGACACCTCGATGAAAAAAATCTATCAGTTGAGAGCGTAGCTACAAGTAATCATACAAAGCGCCTTTTTGTCATTCTTAAACTGTACCTAATACTTTAATTGCACTTCTTTTTGGTCAATAACTTTTTTGTTTATTTACTGATTTTAATAAGCTTGGTGTTGTTGCTTACAAAGAAGAATGGACTATCGACGAGAAATTTCAAAATGGCCGATTTTTTTAAATACAAGATGGCAATGATTATTTTCATACAATTGACAGTATTATTGACCGCTGTCAACTGTCAAAAATTCTTTTCAATTTCTTTGTGATTAGTAATGACAAAATCCACGAAATGATAAAAATTCCGTCTAAATTGTTTTTTTTCATGAAACGACAGCTGTCATTATAACCACCTTAGAAACTATATTTGACAGTGACTAGTTGTTTTCAGGTTAAAACAATAAAAATTATGATAGTTATGCCTTAAGTTCTCCAAAAACGCCAAAATCCCATTTTAAATACTTATGGTACATTGAAAAATTATTGATCCTCTTACAGGCACGGGTTAATCTAGTTTTTAATCTTTGATTGCATATTTTATTTTTTTTTTATTTAATACTTTGGGTGGGATTTTAAAAATTTTATTTTTCCAAAATGACGACCTCTCTAATGTACAGGGTGATCATTTATATTTTTACACCCCCTTAACTTGGTTATTTTTGGAAAAAGAAAAGAAGAGTGAAGAGTGTGAAGACCAGAGTTTTAGTTATTTTTACGTAGATTTTAAATATGATATCAGAGAAACAATAATTGAGTAACGCTAAAAACACTTAAAATACAAACTTGTGTTTTTTGTATAGTAACACGCTGTATGAAAAGGTAAATAGGTCAAAAACCGCAAAAGATAAATATACAGTGTTATATATTTTTGAAAAGCTATTTTCATGCTCTTTCTTATTCCGTAAAAACAAACAGCATGTTGTGAAAAAAAGCATAAGTTTGTATTATAACTTTTTGTGGCGTTACTCAATTGTTTTTCTGTTATCGTAAAAATAACTAAAACTTTTGTCTTTACACCTTTTCCTTTTTCCAAAAATACCAATGTTAATGGGGGGGTGTATAAATATAAATGATCACCCTGTACAGTGCTATCATTTTGTTTCTTTTTGTTTGGAACACATTTTAATCACAATTTCCGCGTTTATTGTAGAGATTAGAAAAAATAGTCTTATGCAGGGTATTTACTAAATTTGTATTTGGCAGCAATAAAAAAACAATTGAATGCCAATTTTTCAAATACGGACATAACCTATGTTTTTTTAAATATAACACCCTATGTATTTTTATCCAGTTAGATTTGGTTTGTTCTTCTGAATACACTGATATAGCATACTTGATAGTTTTATACAGGGTGTTTTGAATTATTAATCAAAAATAAAAAGGTTGTACCTAGGTAAGTATTCCTACTAAAATTTAAACATTTTGCGTTAGCAAAGAGGGCCGTGGATGAAAACAATAGAAACTATTATTGTTTTGATATTGTTTGCATCCACGGCCCTCTTTGCTAAGCTAATGCAAAAGTTTAAACTCTACTTAGTATAGGAAAATTTATACCTACAATCATTTTATTTTTTATTATCTAATAATTCAAAACATTTTGTATAAAACTATCAAGTACGTTGTACAGGGTGATCATTTGAAAATTCTACTTTTTAAATCCTTCTACTTCGGTTAAAAATATAGCTAGAAAAAAAATAAAAAATGGATCTGTAGCATATTTTACCAAGTTTTTGTATACTTATGTTATGAGTCTGCATCTATCTTAAGAATATACAGGGAGCGCCACATAGTCACATTTTTGTAGTGGCACACTCTTTATATTTTTAGATATATATTTGGATAGCGCTTTTCATCCCCTTTATAAATATATATGTATAATTGTTATATATTTCATCTTCAGATAACTTAGTTATTCCAATAAATAATTTTTTTTAAAGTTTGGGACACAACTAAATTATTTTTTTAGACAATTTTTTTTTAAGACAAAATTATATAAAAAAAATTAAACCTTTGTTTAGAAAATAATGGTGGAATTTTTGAAAACATGTTAGTATAATTTCTACTTATATTGTATGTTGCTATTTTTATTAAAAAAATTCTTTAAAATGTAAACTTGTTTTTCTTGCATTTAGGTGTATCTACCTATTTATTTGAATAACTCACTTATTTAAGAAAGAAATAATAAAAATTATATACCTATACCTATTTATAAAGGGCATGAAATGGGCTATCCAAATATTTAATAATATACAGGGTGTTCCGTTTAAAAAATGTGACTATATGGCGCACCCTGTATATACATTAAGATAGATGCAGACTCATAACATATACAAAAACTTGGTAAAATATGTTACAGATTTATTCTTTATTTTCGTTTCAAGCTATATTTTTAAGCAAAATAAAATGGTTTAAAAAGAAGAATTATCAAACGATCACCCTGTACATGCATAAAAAAATATAAAACAATTAAAAAAACAATATGTGGGTTAAGTAGAAGTAATCGAATGAATGCACCATTACGTTTGAATTTAAAATAAATCAATTCCAATCTGTTCTCAAGGAGAATCTGTCAATTTTAAGCATGCTAGTCCCGTGCATTATAAATATTATTTATTTTTCGTTTTACTTTGAAAGCCAGTAGCTCCATTAGGAATTAATTTAAGACGTAACTATGTTTGGCCTTGTTGGTCCATTTTGGTCGTTGTAAGAGCCTCCCTAAGCGCTGCTCAGGCTCTTAATTATTGTTACACGTATAAACCAGCGCCTTCGCCATAATATTGACTTTTAAAATTTGACTAAACACTACAGGTAATACGACCCCCTTTGTCTCTGGAGAGACCTTGCGCTACAGGAGGCAATGCATTTGGAGATAACACACACTTAGTATTCGACAATACTGGAAGTAATTTCTTCTCCTTCTTTTTTAGAAAATATCTCTGTTTGAAGACCTCAAATTAAGCGTCAACCAAGCAAGTCAAATAGTTAACTGATTGTTTTGTCAAATTAGAACTCAAATTATCTGT
The DNA here is from genome assembly GCA_963680705.1 of Rhagium mordax. Taxonomy (NCBI): domain Eukaryota; kingdom Metazoa; phylum Arthropoda; class Insecta; order Coleoptera; family Cerambycidae; genus Rhagium; species Rhagium mordax. Next base: position 125,490,621 of record OY796656.1, on the reverse strand, counting down.
GCCAGAAGAGTAACTATTTTTTGATTTCATTATAAATTGTAAATTTTTGACTCCGAATAAAAAAAAAATTTAAATTAAGGTAAAAATTAATTTCAGTAATATTTTTACAGGTATTATTTAGTTTAGTTGGCATATCTATAAAATACTAAAATAAGACAGGAATCATTTATCAAATTATTATTAATTTTAATTAATTAATTGCCCTTTTGGGTTTTTTATTATTCAGGTTGTTATTTAAAATTATTGACCAAAAATCTTTAAATTTATTGTTAGCTTTAGAATCAATTGAACCATTATATCGGGTGGTCCAAAAAAAACCGGAATTTTCATTTTACCTTATAACTTTTTTATTTTTTAAGCGATTTTCAACTTTTTGGATTCGTTCGACAGCTAAAGCTTTCAGCTAAACGATTCTCTGTCAGAAGCTGATATTATGATCATAAATGTCAAGGCAGACGTATTTAAACTTGAGCAATTTTTAATAACTGCTGGAATTTTGTTGAAATGCCGAATTTACAAACGGCTTGTTTCATCATCATGAGTGGTCTTGTGGCAATATTTTTATGGGTAGTTTTAAAAAATCGGTCAAAGAACTACGGAGCTGTACCAAAAAATGTAGAGGCGTGTTATCAACGTCTCGGCAGCAATGATAAAAACAGACATTTTTATTTTCCTTTATAACTTTTTTGATTCCTTATCGATTTTAATTTTTTTTGGATCATTTAAAACCCAAAGCCTTCCACTACAATATTAAATGTCAGAAATTGACATGAATCACAAATCCAATATGGCGGAAGTGGTCAAATTTACCTAATATTGAAAAGCCGCTGGGATGTTTTTTAAATGGAAAATTAAATGGCTTTTCTTTTAATCTGGAAGCCTTATTATCTTCTAAAAACATTTTCACGCATAGATCACGAAAATCGGTTAAGAACTTACAAAGATGTAGTTGATAACGTAATCATGTGCCCCATAAGAACAGTATTAAATGAATTCTTAACAGAGTTACCGATGATCGTCATGGTTACAAAACAAATGAACATTGATATACTTACTGCTTAACTGTCACTTCGGCTGTTTTTAAAGTGTTTTGTGGTACCTAGTTTTGTTAAAATGGTGTTGTCAAATGAAGACAAGATTTTCTTTAAGAATTTATTGATTCGTTCCAGTTCCTTGTTCCTTGAAACTTTCGTGCAAAGTCGTAAATAGTACTTTTTTTAAAGTTATTGCCTGGAAATTTTTGTATTATTTCCGAAACTTTATAGCCGCGAATCAATAAATACTTAATGAAAATCTTGTCTTCATTTGACAACATCATTTTAACAAAACTAGGTACCACAACACACTTTTTAAAAACAGCCAAAGTGACAGTTAAGTATCAATGTTCATTTGTTTTGTGATGACGATCAGTATAGGTAACTCTGTTAAGAATTAATTTAATACTGTTCTTATGGGCACATGATTACGTTATCAACTACATCTTTGTAAGTTCTTAACCGATTTTCGTGATCCATGCGTGAAAATGTTTTTAGAAGATAATAAGGCTTCCAGATTAAAATAAAAGCCATTTAATATTCCATTTAAAAAAAATCCCAGCGGCTTTTGAATATTAGGTAAATATGACCACTTCCGCCATATTGGATTTATGATTCATGTCAATTTCTGACATTCAATATTGTAGTGGAAGGCTTTGGGTTTTAAATGATCCAAAAAAAATTAAAATCGGTAAGGAATCAAAAAAGTTATACAGGAAAATAAAAATTTCTGTTTTTACCATTGCTGCCGAGACGTTGATAACAGGCCTCTACATTTTTTGGTACAGCTCCGTAGTTCTTTGACCGATTTTTTTAAACCACCCATCAAAATATTGCCACAAGACCACTCATGATGATGAAACAAGCCGTTTGTAAATTCGGCATTTCAACAAAATTCCAGCAGTTATTAAAAATTGCTTAAGTTTAAAAACGTCTGCCTTCACATTTATGATCATAATATCAGCTTCTGATAGAGAATCGTTTAGCTGAAAGCTTTAGCTGTCGAACAAATCCAAAAAGTTGAAAATCGCTGAAATAATAAAAAAGTTATAAGGTAAAATGAAAATTCCGGTTTTTTTTGGACCACCCGATATATTTTTTTAGCAGCAACTACTACCTTTTATTAAAAAAAAATATCATCTGGGTTATATGTTTGCACCTTTATTTACTTATTTGGCGCCGTAATTTCAATTTGTGTGACAATAATTTAATAAGTAAGTATTACAGTATTGTGTAGTAAAATATATATTAGTAAACGAAGACTCATTAACTCAACATGAACCTATCGTAATGTTTCCATTTTCGGTAGTGCATCTAACGGAAATTGAGTTTGCTCGTTTAGTGTGCTAAAAGCAACAAGCAGAGACATATTTTAGTAGAAAACGTCTATGGCGACTGTCAAAGGGCACAACTTATGCATATGTTAATTTAAAGTGGCAATAAAGTCGTAAGTTTCTAGTTTATGACTCAGTTACGTGTTGCTTCAAAGAGAAAATCGAGTCATATGTGTATAGCGTTGAGAAATATGCTTCTGATAAGATTTAACAGTTTTTCATTGTTAAACAGGTTTGAGAACATACAAGTGAAATATATTACAAACATACTTTAGTGCATTTCAAACGATTAAGAATTTTTACTAACTAATTACTAAATAACTAAGTAGGTATATTGTAACACAATTATTTCCGCGTAATAACATTTTGAAAATTACCGTAATATTACAGCCTGTATTCTGCCTCAAATTTTAGACTAAATTAGATTTAGATCTCGGAAGCTAGGTACTCGCAGCCCATTTTTGCGGACTAATTAATTTCGGTAATTGTTTTCAGCAACTTCGAACCGTACTTATATTTCATTGCGAATTGCGTGTATTGTTTACTGAAATTTCGATCTTGAAGGGGATCAAAGACCTTTGATACGACCTAATTTTAGGATTAGGTATAACTATGGATTATTTCAAAGTTGGAAGCAATAATAAATCTGGCGTTTCATTAAACCAAAACCATAATAATAGTTTGACTATAAAGTCTTATGTTCGTGAAAACTATTTACTAACTTTTTAAACCTAGTTTTGAAACCGTCTCAAACAATGAATGCGTAAACATATATTTTATCAAATTTCAGATGTTTACAATTTATATATCCGCAAGAGAAATGTTCAGAGGACGCACAAGAAAGTGTTTGGTATGCATCTGAGGAATATAGGTCATAATTCTTGTTGGATCACGCCGTTCTTATTTTCACGCGTGACATATTGTTCGACGTCACTACCCAGGGCGTGTGAACGGTGCGGCTATTGGAAGATGCCCCCTGTTACTCAATGAAGGGTGAACACAATTGTCGCAGCTGTTTTTCAGAGTAGTGAAAAATACGTGAGGGGTGCGCATTGTAGCGCCAGAAAAATAATCACCTAAGTCGACGTAAGACGTAACCGAGGTTGCATTGACGCCCTAGAATTTAAAAAATGTTTAAAGCGTGATTTTTTACGTATAATTATTGATTTCGAGTTATATTAAAGAGTGGAAATAAAAGGGAAAACATAGTTAAGCGCTAGCTATATAAAAATATAAAGTACGGTTCTGTGTCAGGTTTACGTTTTCTTGTTCATTGTATAGGACAAGCAAATTGTTGTAAGACTTATTGGGAGCTAAAAACCAACGTAAAACCTTTATTTCTATGAACGTGAACAGGACCGGTCTTAAAATTTCGAATGTTATTTTGAGGTCCCCATTATATGGGCGTCTACGTACGGGCCTTAAAAAAATCGAAATCTACCAAAATAAAAATACAATTGTTTCTTTACTTCAAGATATGTGATTAAAATTTTGTTCCTTAATTCTGAAACACCCTTTATATTTCAAAAAATTAAAATTTGATTTGATTTTAATATAAATTTGATCGTTAAACTTCGTGAAAATACATAGAAAAATGTGTTTTAATACGCTGATGATTAAATGAGAAAGAAATTATTATATAAATTGTATAAATAATATATTTTTTTGAACTGTTACGAAACAATGTAAATGAAACTCAAGCCGGTGTATGACTTATTATGCGGTAACTTCAACACCTATAATAACCTTTGCCATTTCAGGAAGCAGTACAAAGTTTGAAGTTATGAATTTCGTTGAATGCCTCTTAATTTACGATAAACTTGTTTAATTGCATTTTCTGGAGAAATTTCAAGTCATAACACTTCATCGTAAAAGTTTAATAAGTTATATACCAACTGTACCACGTGAATATTGAAATGGAATTCTCAGTGTTAATTGAAGGCTCAACTCCAGTTAGTCTGCTCTCTTCAAAACGGGAATAATTTGATATTTTTATTTTGTATCCATTTCCATGAATACGATATTGATTTTTAGATATTGCGTTTTAGCGGAATTTCATCGCGATTTACATTTAGCGATGTAACCGAAATATCTTGAGGACTTGTCAAGTTATTGAATAAGAAACAGAAACAACCATACCCGCAGATATACACATTATTCAGTTTATCCATGCATAAAGTATGGAATATATTCATTTTCTTAGAATATAAAAATATTTCGATAAATCTATCAAACTTTAAGTTTTTTGCCTGAGATATTTTTTTAAACTTATTTATTTAACTATCAAACAAGCATTACAAAAGGTAGGAAAAAAAGGAAAAAACATTTTTATGTTCTACCGAGTTAAAAATATGTATTTATTTTTAAATATTTATCTAAAAGAATTGATTAATAATTATCTGCTACATATTAAAAGACAAAAATTTTATCATTAAATTTCAGTCCCTTTTTTAATATTCAATCAATAGATACTAATTTGTATATGTTTCTACAACGTTTCGCTTGAGAGATTGCTTAAGAAGATTTTTATTTGTTATGTAATAATCATATTTTTAACTTTTCAATTTCCTCCGGTTGCATCTTTGCGAAGGTTTGTTAGCTTTTAATTCAAATTTCATGTTCTCGCTTAAAATATTCGTTTCTGTATACAGGGTGTCCCACATATCAAACGGTAAGAGATACAAGGTAGGTTAAAGATACCAAATATTGAGCTTATCAATACTTATTATTATGTTCAAAAATATTTTAGTAAAATCAACTCGTTTTTGTTTCATGGGCAAAAACTGATTTTTGGCATTTTCATTTTCCATTATAACTTCTTTATTTACGAAAATATTTTAAGGCAGTTTTTAAATTCTTAGAGCACATTTTGATGCAGATTTTGAAAAAATATAATATTTTTGCTGATTCTTTTAAATTTTGTGATATTAATTAACACCAACTTACATTTTTTAAATACAAGCCATATCTACATATGACTTAGTTAAAACCCATTTTTTATTCTCTTTGAAATGATGGAGTTATCGCCATTATTTAATTTTTTATTTTCTCCCTAATTTTTATGAAATAAAAAAAAACTCAAAACATATTTTGATTTATTGATTAAAAACTTATTAGGAGCCTACGTATCATTCAAATAATATTAGGCTTTTAAAAAAATTAAAAATTCTTTTAATTTTCAAGTAGGCCATGTAAAAAATTGTTTTAAATAGATATCTGTCAAAGTTTTGTTTTTGTTGCAATAAATTATTTTTGTGGTTAGTTCTGTAAATTTGGGTAAAAAATTATTAGTTTTAATAACGTCCACAGCCACACCAGATACATTATTACAACAAAAACGAAACTTTGACAGATGACAGATGTCTATTTGAAACAAATTTTTACATGGCCTACTTGTAAATTAATAGAATTCTTAATTTATTAGTTTTTTAGAAGCCTAATTTTATTTTGAATGATACGTAGGCACCCTAATAAGTTTTTAATCAATAAATTAAAATATGATGTTTTTTGTTTTATTTCGCAAAAATTAAAGAGGAAAATAAAAAAATCAAATAATGGAGATAATTTCATTATTTTTTAAAATAAACCATTATTGTAACATATCATTTTAAAAAGAATAATAATTGGGTTTTAACTAAACCATAGCCACTCATGACTTGTATTTGGAAAATGAAAGTTGTTGTTAATATCTCAAAAAAGAGTTAGTAAAAATATTATAATTTTATCAAAATCTGTGTCAAGAAGTGCTCCAAGAAAATAAAACCGCATTAAAATAAATTCATAAAGTAAGGGATTATAAAGGAACAATGAAAATGACAAAATTAAATTTTTTGCTTAAGAAACAAAAACGAGTTGATTTTATTAAAATATTTTCCCACATAATACAGCCTTGGTGAGCACGATAAGTGGGACACCCTGTATATCGTAATATTATAGAGATCTTATCTTGAAGCAGAATAAGAGACTGTATATTCTCAATATCAATAATGTTATTATCAGCACCCTATTTGGGTAATTCTGTTATACGTTCGATATTGGGACGAAAATTTAATTAAATAACCAAATTTGCTGGAATTAAATTATTGAAGTTTCAGACGCATGGAAACTTAAATGCATGCGAACCTGCAACAAATTGATGTGATAATTTCCTTACGCCTCATGAGTTATATCCCATAAGGACTAGTTATAGGAAATGTGCCTTAATTAATTCGTGCATAAGAAAATCAACACGGTAAACTAGATTGAAGACTAAGTGAACTAAAAATTGTTTTGCTGAATATTGTGTTAAATATTTTTTGTTAATCCACTTCCGGCGGTTTAATTCGTAGGTACTTGGTGCAAAATATATACGTGGAAATAAAGCACCAAAGCAGTTGTTATATTTTTACTAAAATTCAATGTACAGGGAATATCATAAAATGTGGTGTCACACAGGGGTCTATATTGGGACCAGTTCTTATTTTAACTTTACATAATCAACAGTGTTAAGTCCTATTCTGGAGCTAAGATCATCGGGCGTAGGGACATACATAACAAACAAAATATAAATCCACAAATTTAAGTTCCTTACAATATTTTTGGATGAGTTATATATTAGGAGCATGCACGTGTAAAGAAATCTCACAGTTATACCTTGCATTATTCTCTTACCGTTGTAAACATTTCTGGGTGCCTGAGGTCTATCGGGATAGGTCATATCTGTAATAATCCAGGTAGTGCAATTGGAACCAGAAGTCAAAGTGCATCGGGAGAAGACCGACAGTGAGTGCATGGAACAAACAGATCATTTACTATTAGGGTGCCATGGTTTTAAAGAGCTACTGCATTGTCAAATGGGAAATATTTCCATGCATGTATCTTCTGTATAAATTTACGTAGGTACATAAGAAACTTTTGCCTAATGTGGAAGGCATGCGAATAAAATTGCTCGTAGACTATCAAAACGAAACACAAGAAAAATAATCAGCAATATACACGGGGTTATAAAAGTACCAGAACAGCAGAATAACTCGAAAAATTTGGGTCCTAAAAAAACCAAGTACTAGGATATTTCCCTGGCTATCTGATGGTGACCTTAGCAAATCCAAGATCATCATTAGATCAGTTAGTCAAAATTTTGACAACGACATTCAAGGTCATTTCAAGACCTTCATGCGATCAGTGGTTTGGCGTTTGACTGAGGCCAAACTTCAGGGGTCAGAACTATAAACCTGCTCTTGGAATGACCTTGAAAATGACCTTGAATGTTATTGTCAAGGTCGAATCCAAGATCATCATCAGAAAACTAGAGAAAAATCCTAACAATCTAGTACTTAGCATTTATTCTAGGAATCAAATTTTTCGAGTTATTCTGCTGCTCCGGTATTTTTATAACACCCTGTACGTAATATAGTCGATTTTGCAAATTTGTGTTTAAAGTATTGAAGGCGTGACACCCTGGGCTAAGTATTAGTATAAATTTATTCCTTCTACACAATGCCAGGTGTCAAATAAAATACTCCCATACTTCTTTCTATAGTTTTTGAAATAAAATTTTGTCATCCGAGGGATCGAATAACAACCATCAGTGGTCAATGGTCATACCTTAGCTAACTGGAGGCAATGAAATTATTTCCGATATAGCAGGAAATGTCCGAATTTGTTTATTTTAGCCTCTGTATAAATCACAAATTTATTATATCTAGTAGGCCATGAGAATAAAGAGCAAATCTTGAAGTATAATTTGCATTAACTAAAATCAAATTTCTAAACAGTTTAATCTGATTTTAAACAGTTTTGTTTTTTATTTTAATTTAAGAAAGATTTTTCCATCTTTCTATACAATGGAAATTAAGTTTAAAATTATAAATAATATTAAATTTGTTCCTGACAGGTATTGCGATAATTTTTTTTTAAGTTTTTCCAATTTAATATTGAGTAGGTATAAGTGACCAGGAAACTTAAAATTCTTGAGAGTGCCAAACTATTTGTCATATTTTGTAGTAATCCTTGACGAATTGTTTGGAACGTTTCCACAGGAGACTTAATTTTCTGGGTCGTACATGCTAAATTTCAATTCGTATAAAACATTTTCATCTAATTTCGCGGCTGCATCACAGAAAAAAAATTACAGGGTGATATTTAACAAATTTTAGTTAAGACTTATTGAACCGAGGATTGAAATTGTATAAAGTAAATTAAATATTACAGATGTTGAGAAATGAACGTTTTGTAATATGCAGAGCCCACTTCAATAATTTTTAAATTCGTTCCTCAATTTCTTGGCTTATTAGAAATAAGTGATAGTGCCATTTTCCAGGTCATTTATGATTCAATTCCAAATTGGAAAAAAACCGCTTGAAAGAGAAATATTAACCCTATGAGAAGTGTAACTTAAATAGTATACCTCAATATGCCTCAATTTGCTTGACTTCTCATCTACTTCTAAACCAAATGGAGAAAAAGATGACATAAAAAAAAACAATTGAAAAATAAATGCCGATGTTATAGGTACAGTAGTCCACAGTTAAAGTGGATAAGAGGGAACATATTTTATGTCTCATTTTACGCGGAAAATTTATTCTTCATAAAAAGTTTTGCTTTTGTTAATAATCAGATTGCCATGGAGTAAGTTAACATATCATGTACAGGGTGCTAGAAAATTAAAAAATCTTAAAATTATGTAAGAGTAAACTACGTTCAATTTTAGCGCTATGAAAAATGTCAACAAGTAAAGTTGTTTAGAATAATTTATGTCAGAATTTCAATTTGTGTAAATCTACCTATTTTGAATTTTTACAATAATTATTAATAATGAAGTAGAAAATAATGTTGTACAGTAAAATGGTAAGTAGAAAATAAATAAATGTCACTATCAACCACAAGCCAACTCCTTAGTTATACAGTTTTATTTTTATACCACTTTATGCTTCTGGAAAATTTAAAAAAAGTCAAATTAGGCAGATTTATCCACAAATTGTAATTCTGACGCAAATTTTAATTTTAAACAACTTTTCTTAGTGACAGTTTTTCATATCGTTAAAAATGAACGTAATTTACTCTTACATAATTTTCAGATTTTTTAATTTTCTGAATACCCGGAACCGCGCGCACGACCAATCCCGATTCGTGTATCGACGGAACAATTTGAAACTATTTGAAATTTTAACGTCAACGAACCGTCAAAATGCCGCATTTAGGTTATCTCGAAATCTAGAGAGCGTCGCGATAAAACTTTGAGGTTATGGTCCGAAATTGACGTTTCCTTAATATCGGTCCCACGACGGAACCGATCGCAGTTTCGGGATCCGGACGTCTTCGCCGACCCGAAACCGTTCTCGGTTCGTAGATGGCGCCCCTCTTTCACTTTGACACTTAAACGTCACTCTGACAGTTTTTTGACAGCTGTCAATTTTTTTTGAGAAACGTCACTTTGACAGCCTTCGAAAATTTTTTTTCAAGAAAACGTCACTTTGACAGCTGTCAAATTTTTTTTCGAATAAATATTTTTTTCTTTAATCACTTAATTCATCGGTCTAGAACATGTAACTTACTCCATTGTAATCATATTTTTAATAAAAGCAAAACTTTTTATGAAGAATAAGTTTTTTGCGTAAATTGACAAATAAAAAAGTTTTCCCTCTTATCCACTCCAACTGTGGGCATACTGTATATATAAATTGCATTTTTAAAAATGGAGCACCCTGTATTTTATTGCCTTTTTCGACGTAGAATTTCAGTCTGATTTCAATATAGAATATAATACTTACTTTTAATAGTTTTCGAAATATTTTCTTTTAAACGTTTAAATTACACACTATCGCAGTATGCTCTAATTTTAAAAACATTTAGTTATTTAAAAGCAAATATTTCGAAAACTATTGAAAGTAAGTAGGTATTATTCTATATTGTTAAAATCAGACTGAAATTCTACGTCGAAAAGGGCAAAATATAGGGTGGTCCTGGTGGTCCATTTAAAAAAATGCATTTTATATGTATAATTTCGGCATTTATTTTTCTGATTCCCAGTTAAAAATAGGAAAGTTGAACTTGGTATCTTATTTAGTAATGATAGAAATTTTTTGAAAGATGTATTTTATTCTATGTAGAAAAATAACCTTTAGAAAAATTTTACTGCGTGGAAAGATAATCATAAATAAAAAAGTTTACCCTTTGGAAATCTGCAAACCGTTAATTTTCGCCGATATCTTTAAAACGGTTAGAAATATCGAAACACGGTTTTCACATTGGTCCGCTTTTTTCTATCTGATCTAGAAGTAGAGAGAAGGTGATTTTTAAAATAAGAAAAGTTTGGCTACTTCATGTTATACTGGAAGTGATGTTTTTGATATGATTCTGATATATACAGTTATATACGATCTCAAAAATGTCAAAATTTAGGTACCATCTAAGACACCCCGTTTAAACCAATGCGGTGAGAAAATACAGAAATAGTATATGTAGCGAAAGAAAAGAGTAAGACTGCAAACCGATTTGTTGTGATTTTCTAATCTAGATTGCAAGTAAATTCGTCGGATGAACTATAAGCAGTGATTATTTAAAATGATAGTAAATGAAAAAGTTTGTTGTATTTATTATAGTAGACAACCAGCACCTTAAAAGTGATTTCAACCAGGCTTCCCAAACTGCCAGGACTCGTTTGGGTTAGTTCGTATGAGGCCTTTTGATGAAAATTAAAATAAATGTTCCAAAAATTTCTAATGAAAATATTTTTCAATGTTTAGTGAGACTTAAGCAAAATGATAAAATCCCATTACTATGAAAATATAAACAATTTCAATTCTACTGCTATAAAAATTGGGATCTCGGAGATAGAGAGTCGATTAAAAAATCCAAAATGTTCCGTTTGATTTTTGAACAGCAGTTTTATATTAAAGCTTCCTAACGGTATATTTAGCGAAATCTTCATTGACCTCTTGGAGTATGTTCTTTAGTTAGTTGGCATTGAAAATTCGATCACGTCCTGCACTTATGCCTAAGAAGCGATCAATTCCCAGGGTTCTAACACAACGAGTAGCTTAATTGTATTTTGGTATACACTCCAGTAAAAAAATTGAAATAGCCTGCATAGCGGAGGGATTGTAAATTCCGCCAAAAAAAAATTTATTTCCTAATAATTTATCACATTTATCTAAGCAAAATACTTAAGAATACTGATTTATGGTTTAACGGAAGTAAACTCTACAGAATAAGCGGAAATACCCACAATTTTTTCCACACCCTATTAATAGGCTGCCTTGAACCTCTCAAAAAGTTCCAAAAACTCTCATCCTACAAGGACAGATATGTTAGAAAACAACAAAAATTGACAGTCAAAAATGTCCTTTAGAATCGCTACGTTTGTTTCTAGACGCTGTACTATAATTTATATAATGAAATTGAAACCTCATTAGTATGGCGTATATGGAAGTGTAGCTAATATTTTCCTTACCATTAATCCTAATTGGCTACTTACTTCCAATTTGTTACCTCATAATACTTTGTACACAACAAATTCCCAACGAGAGCGGCTTAATTCACTTTTAAGAGCCTTCTACGTCAAATGAATTTATAATGATCGCGGCGCAAACGTAACAAATGTGAAGTTCCCGTCAATATTAAGACACCTTCTACTTGCAACCTGCTAGAAATATTCTGGATATATTGTAAATTCGTTTTAAATAATTGAAGTGGAAAACATCAAGATAACAATTGGGGTCAAATTGATAGCGAGCAGGTGTGTTTACGTTTTCTACTCGAGCTCTATAATAAATTTATACTGACCTGTATCAGTTGTCTGGAACGTGAAGGCTTCAGAAATAGGACTCCAGCCGAATTTGTTCCTGGCTTGAACTTTGGCTTCGTAATTTTGCCCTGATTCTAATCCTCGTATTACGTAGCTCATAGATTGAAGTCCAGGAGATTGAGATGGAGAAGCAGGCAGAATTACATCCCTCCAATCTGTTCGCCTGTCTATGAACTGGCGGCCATAACCGTAACCTACGCTGTAACCGACGGCCGCGTATGTTTTATTTTCCTGAAAATCACAAAATAAACTTAACATTTACGAGCTCTTGGTCTACGCTCATCGCTCAGCTTATTCCACCGTTATATTTATGCTATACTTCAGATGATTATAAAAGCTTAACACGTAGTAGGGCGATTGGTTTTCTTTCTATTCCAGACGTACGTAATGTAATACATCGTAATCGTATTACTTTGTTAGACAGCTTTTATTATTTGGACTGTCTTATACCGGGTCTAAACGAATAGTGGGCCACCCCTGTAACTTATACGTTTTTAAAGATATCGGGATACAATTCTGTATGGTGAAATAAGGTAAGATTTCCAACTTTTTGTGACCTATCCGTCATATTTGCCACTTCCGGTTTTACCGGAAATGACCCAAATAGTATTTTCTAAATGGACCACTCTGTATGTTTTTACATTTTTTAAATAAAGATCACATTTTGGATACATTTATGCTATTTTGACCAATTTATACAGGGTTGCACGAAAAATAATTCGAATTTTAGTTGTCAATCTAGATGGCTGCGAATATGTTAAAATTATTTTTGTTCCAATGTAATTCATATAAAAAATACGAAAACGTCAATATGTCCAATAATACATCATACAGGGTGCTCTACACTCATTAAAATCACATTTTTCAAAATAACTCTTTTTTTTTAAAAATATTATGATATGGGCCACCCGGATATTCAGAAAGCTTAGTAGGGGTTAAACGGTACCAAAAGGTCCGTAATGTGTAATCGTTACCGGCAGGAATGACAATTTTTCTTAAGAAATTTACGATTTATATCTAACTTCAATTAAATTTTGATCAACCCTGTGTATTTGTGTTAATATTTTATGATATAAATCATAAATTTCTTAAGAAAAATTGTCGTTCCTGCCGGTAACGATTACACAGTTCAGAACTTTTGGTACCGTTTAACCCCTACTAAATAGAGCTTTCTGAATATCCGGGTGGCCCATATCATAATATTAAAAAAAAGAGTTATTTAAAAAAATGTGATATTAATAAATTTAGAGCATCATGTATGATGTATTATTGGACATATTGACGTTTTCGTATTTTTTATATGAATTACATTGGAACAAAGATAATTTTAACATATTCGCAGCCATCTAGATTGACAACTAAAATTCAAATTATTTTTCATGCAACCCTGTCTAAATTGTTCAAAATAGTATAAATGTATCCAAAATGTGATCTTTATTTCAAAAACGTAAAAACATACAGGGTGGTCCATTTAGAAAAGACTATTGGGGTCATTTTCGATCAAACCGGATAAGTCTCAAAAAGTTAGAAATCTTACCTAATTTCACCATACAAAATTTTATCCCGATATCTTTAAAAACGAGGAAGTTACATGGATGGCCCACTATTCGTTAACACCTAGTGCGCAGAAGTTCAATATCTTGGTTAATAAAAGAGATAAATAGATTTCTTTGCTCTGCCCAGTTTCTCCAGTTCTACAATTTCAAAATAATTCCGATTATACGCGGCTTCCAAAAATATTTGTAAATTGTGTAATAGAAGTGCCTTAACAAATACAGTGCAGTGCCAGATTTGTGAAGCAACTCTGCACAAGTTTTGTTGTGAAAAGAAAATGTTGGAAATAAGTGATAATAAGACGAAATGCTGTGAAGAAGCTCTTGAGGATATGACAACACCCATGAACGAGGTCATTCATCTTCGACGAGAGCGTCAACTGCTAAATCAACTCCTTAATGAAAAGGAGAGAATTATTGCAGATAAGTGTACTATTATTGATGATAAAATTAGGATTATTAACATGCTTAGTGATCAATTAAATATGTTTAAACATAAAAATAATAATGTAAATAATGTGACGGACAATGCGACGCCATCTAGCAGTAGGGAGAATAATGTCGCTGCTTATGCTGGTAACGTAGAGGTTGCTACTTTCCAAAGTGGATCATCTTTATCCAAGAAATCTACTGTAGACAGTGTGACATCTGTATGTCAGACGCCTAAAGATAGTAAGCTTCAGCAGAAGAAACCTCCGAATCAAAACCATGGACATAAAAATAAATTCAATAGAAATCAAGTTGCTGCCGCGGTAATGCAAGCTCAGACAGTGACAAAATGTCAAGAAATTGTATCTCTGACCAATAAATCGACGAATGATAACTGGAAAACAGTACCATACCAGAGATATAAAAAGAAAAACAATAAGCCAGTGGTAGGCACGAAACAAGACTTGAACTCAACCTTGAAAGGGGTTCCAAAAAAAGCATTTGTGCATGTATATAACCTGGACCCTGCAAATACTGTAGAGGATGTCCAGGAATACTTAAAAGGAAGCTGTCCAGAAGTCAAGTGCCAGAAATTAAATTCCATGTCTCCTGACGACTACTCTTCATTTAAAGTAATTGTTAATGAAAAGAATATCCCCATTGTATTTAACCCAGAAATTTGGCCTGATGGAGCCTGTATTAACAGGTTTTTTCACAAGAGGAGAGCGGAAGTGAGGAAAGAGTAGCAGTCTCAGATCTTGTGTTACTAAATGTGCAATGCTTAAATACTAAAAAAGTTGACTTGATTAACGTGGAATATTTAAGTACTGATAATATAAATTTTTTATGTCTAAATGAAACTTGGTGTACCAGCTCTAGCATTGAAAATGTAAATTTTCTAAACTTTAAATTGTCATCTTGCTTTTGTAGATCTACCTATAAAGGTGGTGGCGTGGGAATATGGAGTAACAGCAATCTAAATGTGAAAAATCTTAACTTAGAAAAATACTGTATTGAAAAGGATATAGAAATATGTGGAATAGCATGGGAGGTCTCGGTGGGAGTGTCGCTCTACATCATTACTGCATATCATTCCCCTTCAGGAAATTTTAAGGTATTCATAAATATTCTGACAGAAATTCTTGACAGATTATACTACCCAAAGTGTAACTTAATACTCTGCGGGGATTTTAATGCTGATCCGAAGTCATCGGAAGTTAATTTTCAAATATTAAATGAGTGTCTCTCATCCTATGGTCTGTCTCCGAGGGTGGAGGAGCCAACAAGAGTAACCTCCTGGTCCTCCTCTATGATTGATCATCTATTTACAAATTTAGATAGTACAGATAAATGTCAGGTAGAAAGTAATATTTTGTCTGACCATAATACGGTTTTATTTAATACCAATATATCTACTATAGCATCCAACAAAGAGATTTATTTTAGAAAAAGATATTTTAACGATGCTAATATGTTTAATTTAATGTTAAGGTTACAAAATGAACAGTGGTTAGAGGTATTTTCTACGCCTCAATATGATACTAAATTCACGAATTTTCTGTCTACGTTTCTGTTTCATTTTGACTTATGTTTTCCGCTTGTAAAATCAAGATCATGTAGGCATAAGAAAACATGGATTAGCGATGAACTACAAAAGTCTAGCACAGACTTGAAAGATTTGTTTTTATTAAAAAGGTGCTTTCCAGATTTGCAGGATGAATACACGGTGGCCAAAGCAACCCATGAACGGTTAGTAAAGACTACCAAAAAACAATATTATAACAATTTGATACTAAACTCAAGTCCAAAAGATCAAAATAAGATAGCTTGGAATGTCATTTCTACGCTAACTAATAAATCAAAAAAACAAAAAAATTTGGTTTTAAACGAACGAAATTCTGAAATAAAACATCCGGTGCAAGTAGCTGATAAATTTAATATTTTTTTCAAAGAGGAACCTCTTAGAGTAGTTTCAGAAATTAAACATAATAATTCTTCTCCTCAAGTCAATAGTATAAAAAATAATCGTGAAAGTATGTTCTTGTTCTTACAGCCTTTCACCGAAGATGAAATTTTACATATAGTGTCAAATAAATTAAAGAACAAGATGTCTATGGGACCAGACGATATTCCTTATACAGTAGTTAAAAAATGTATGCCACTTATTATCAAACCACTGACTTATCTTGTAAATATGTCTTTAACCTTAGGAGTATTTCCTAGCAAACTTAAATTATGCAAAATAAAACCCATTTTCAAAAAGGGTGATCCCACACAAGTTGAGAACTATAGACCAATAGCTCTTTCTTCAGTTTTTGCAAAGATTTTCGAATATTGTATGCTTGATAGGCTTTTAAAGTTTCTTACTAAATGTAATGTCCTAACAAAGTCACAACATGGTTTTAGACCTTTGTTTTCTACTCACACAGCCATGGACGCTTTTCTTACACAGGTATATGCGGCTCTTGACGCTGGCGAGTGCCCTGCTGGGATCTTCTGCGATCTCACCAGGGCATTCGACTGTGTCAGTCATGTTAAACTCTTAGCAAAATTGGAGTGTTACGGCCTAAGGGGAGTTGTCTTAGACTGGTTTGCCTCCTACCTCGGAGACAGACAACAGTACGTGGAAGTGGTGCACAAATCTGAAAATTCTCAAGAAACATATAAATCAAATACTGTTGCCATTCGGGTGGGGGTACCTCAGGGCTCAGTTCTGGGCCCTGTGTTATTCCTACTTTATGTAAATGATCTTCCTGATAGCATTAAGGACCGTCTTTTAGTGATGTATGCGGATGATACTTCGGTGTTAATCACTGGTAAAAATAACATGGAAATTGAAGAAAATTGTAACATTGTGTTGAATGAAATCATAAATTGGTTTAACACTAACGAACTTTACTTAAATTTAAACAAAACAGGATATGTGCGTTTCCATACTAGGCAAAATTTTAACCAACTAGATACGGACATTAAATGCGGCGAAATAGCCTTAGATAGAGTAGAAACCGTAAAATTTCTCGGCCTCTCAATAGACGAGTGTCTAACGTGGAATGTACATTGTCAAAATGTAATATCGAAACTTAACTCAATTTGTTATCAAATTCGCAACTTAAGGACGGTCCTTGATGAACAAACACTTTTAAATTTTTATTATGCACAGGTCTACTCCAGACTTACTTATGCTATATGTTTCTGGGGAGCTGGTCGGATGACACAGGCTATTTTTATTATACAAAAACGGATAATAAGGGTAATGGCGGGGGTTGACGGGCGACACTCTTGCCGAGACCTCTTTAAAAAATTTAACGTTCTCACTGTATATGGTATATACATTTATAACCTACTCCAGCACATATTTAAAGCTAAACACAAGCTAATACGTAATAGGGACTTCCACAGTTACGAGACTAGACATAAAGAGGATTTCCATATTCCCACCCATCGGCTTAATCTCTCACGTAATTCACCATTTTTACAGGGTATTAAACTTTTTAATGACCTACCACATCACATCAAAGCAGGTGAAAATTTTAATGTTTAAAAAAAAAAAATAAAAGAAAGACTATTATTTCAATCCATATACAGTTTGCAGGAGTTTCATTGGTAGTCTCAATTTTAATCTGTAGATGATATATGCACCATATCTGTTTCTTCTTATGTTTGTTTTGTTATTTTGGTGACAATAGTGTTTAAATGTTTAAATTGTAAACTGTTGATCATTTTGATCTTTTATGTGTTTATACTATTTGATCTTTTATGTGTTTATACTATTTGTTATACAAATCAGGGTTTGACCCTGTTTCAGAAAGACGAGTCCCATAATTTTTTTGTAAAAGTTCAGTTGGACAATAAAATTATTATTATTATTATTATTATTATTATTTCTCAATTTTCGTTACTGATAATACATATCTGAAATTCTTAGACATCAATCATTAGTAAAAATATAGCGATAACTATCGTTAGTTTCCACATGATTTGATGGAAATCTGATATTAGTTATTCTATTTACTGAACACAAATAGTTAAGCCCCTCCCCATTTGCTTAGACCAATGTATGCAATAACCAATTTTACAGGCTACAAATTAATAAATTATTAATTAGTATGAACCTATGGAATTTCTAACCTCAAAATGAAAATGTGGTTCTGACATTTAATCAATATTAATTACCTATTTTCATTACGTATTACGTACCTACCTTAATACACACATATGTATACACCAAATACTATTTTATTAGATGTATGCGAATAACAGCAAATGAAAACAACGAATAACTAAACAGTAATATTTACAAAACAGTCAAAACCACAGAACCAAAGATTAGAATAATTTCTACACAGATCGTCAAAACATAAAAAAGTAATGGCCGACACAGATCGAATCTGCTCTTGGAGCACGATGATGGCTTTTAAAAATTTAACCAATAGAAACATTATATTCAAATTTAGCGCGTATTTGTGGGGAGGGGCTTAACTATTTCTATTCAGTAAATAGAATAAGTATATAGTCACGCCTTCGACAGTTTGTAACAGTTGACAATATAGACCAGGCGAATTAGGAATTTTAAATCCGGGTTTAGGAAGCATAGGATCCTCATTTTTCGTTAGGAAATAATGTAAATATGATTTGTACAGGGTAAGCCTCTTAAAGTTGACATTCCCCCCTTTCTCCCTTATCCTCTGACGATTTAACTCATTCAAAAAAGTAGTAGACACGATTTTTGATGAATTTTTATATTCTGAAAACAGATATTAAAATCTCCTAAAATATACAGGGTGGAAAATTTCATACCAAAAAAATTTTCTTAATTTTCTGAATCCAAAAATATATAATTGTTATATAATCACTCCACCTACTACAAACTAATCACATCGCCGGTGTGTGCATATTTGCATTATTTATTTCTGGACAAATGTCATCCAGTTTTTTGTGGGTGTTCCATTTAAGAAAATCTTGTTTTATTTTCCACCCTGTATATTTTAGGAGATTTTTAATATCCGTTTTCAGAATATAAAAACTCATCCAAAGCTTCGTTTCTGAATGAGTTAAATCGGCAGAGGATAAAGGAGATCTCTGGCTGCATGGTCAATTAATGCCATTAATAATAAAAAAATAAATAAATAAAGGAGATAAGGGGGTGTATCAATTTTAAGAGACTTACTCTGTACATCTCAAATTTGCTGCGTTTTTGAATTAATAATTGAAGTGGCAAAAATTATGTTTTCCGGTCTTTAACTTCAAACGCTGCCAAAAATAAGGTAGATAGAGAAAACTTGCTTAGGACCTTTTTTATAGAGCATTAAATTTCCTACAAAAAAGTCCGCGACGGCATACCTGTACAGTCCACCGTTCAGGTGTGATAATAAATCAAAATCATAAATACGCTTCATAAAATAATTTTTTTATTCCATGAGGCTAATAAAATTGTACTGTAATAAGGGAAAAATGCTCGTTTTCGAAGGCAGAATTCTATAAAGTTCAAGCTGCGATGCGTCTCGGATCAGGTGGTTTCAAACTCGTCTGCGCAGGTGGCCATTACGCATGCGCGTCGGGTAATAGCTAATCAACGCGAGATAAACATTTTGATTAATTACCACACCTGAATGGTGGACTGTACAGGTATACCATCGCGGACTTTTTTGTAGGAAATTTAATGCTCTACAAAAGAGGTCCTGAGGAATTTTTCTCTATCTAGCTTCATTTTTTCAGCGATTCAAGTTAAAGACCGGAAAACATACTTTTTGCAACTTGAGTTAACAATAATTCGAAAACGCCACAAATTTGCGATGTACAAATTGAACCTAATCATACTTACAATATTACCCACCGAAAAGTGAGATTCTCTTCCTAAACATACCCGAAAAATTTGAATGATTTGTGTCTAACTCGCCTGCACTCAACAGTACAGTGACAGTATCACATACGTATTTGGTTTCTAACTTCCTCAATTTTGAGTTTATTTTGTCGATTTCTACATATTTTTGACTCAGCTTCTAGAAGACATTTCTTTCCGTGCGCGGATTCTATGCCAAGAAGGATATTAGCTTATCCTTCGTTTAGCAAGAACGTCGGGTTCTAGGTTGCTTGGTATGCCTGAACGTCTCAGCGTCCAGAATAATTTGAGTCTATTCCAATCCTCCTTTAGGGTTAAGTGGAAGAGCGCTCCATAAGCGAACTTCGCCCAAATAAAGACGTTTTTATTGTTATTATTATTATTTATCCTCCAGAGTGATAAGATCTTTGTGCCATTCCAGCACTAGCTTGAACATCAACGTGTTTGAGGTTTACGCCTTTAAGGCTGTCTGACTCTGATATTTTAAAGATCTGTTGAGCCGCGCATACGCACTCCTTTAGTTGCCATCCACACATTCAAGTATTGAGAAAATTTTTGTCTGGAATAGGAACATTGGAGTATTTTCTCAGAGGTAGATTTACCTTCACCTTTGGCCTTTCCGCTTCTTGCTTCATGTTTCTGTCCTAGACCCTGCTGCATACTCTTACGTAGTATATCAGAAGTTTCTCTCAGCTCCAAATGGTGGTGTCGAAACGCTCGTGGAAGGCGCTTGGAGGTCATATAGTTTGATCTTATGTACGGTATTGGATGTTCTCCATATGTTTCGATTTTGTTCCATGAGGACTCTGTTTGGATGAGTTCTGTGTCTGCATGCCTTCATTCTAGCTCCTCCTTAAATCGATATGCTAAGTGGAAAGGGGGTGTATAGTAGAATCTACCTCCATGGCTGCTTTTCATAGTGAGCTTCATTACTTTTGTATAAAACCACCACAACCAAAGATGT